>JAJJHQ010006980.1:418117-1018117 GCA_021223825.1 Drosophila ironensis
GGGGGCAGGGGCACGGGGCAGCTCGCATACCGTGGGCCGGCTGACAGGCTGACTTAGTGACTTAGTGAGCGACTAGAGATGCAAGCGATTTGGCTACGAGGGCGTCAAGTGGGTCGTGATTAGCGAGAAAGCAGTCACGGAATACACAGATTTAGGCCACTAAAACTCCTAAGAAGATGAGCCGAAAAACTCTATTAATTTGGGAGATAAAAGAAGATGATTTGGAGGGATTAATAGATGTAGATTGTTAATATTTCAACCCTATATTCTATCAAGAAACTGAGAAGAAATAGCACCAATGTTCCTAGGGAGATACTTGTTATATATGATTTTGAATTCGTGTCACGAGATCCCCAGGATTCCCCCCAAACCGCTGCCATCGCCACAACAGTGACTGCGACTGCGATTTGGCTTGTCTTGGAGTATCTTCGCAGGCTTTCGCAATCCCCCGCTGTTGTTAGATGTAATTTTTTTGTTTTTTTGTTATTTTGTTTTTGACTATATATATTTTTTGCAGCGCTTCGGTGATTTTTGCAGCTTAGCCAGTTAGTCCAGCGCTATATTGGTCGACGGTTGCTTCTTTTTGGGGCTGCAGTTCTGCCCACTCATAGACGCATTGAAAATTTGTTTGGCCTAATCGCGGGCCTGTAATCTTCAACGCGCTTTCTTGTTTGGGTGTGGTTTTCGGGTCCCGGCGGGTCTATCCTGAACCGGTTGCATTGCTCAGCCCCAGACGGCTCTGCCCGTTGCTACTTGCTAAATAAAAGCCCAACAATGTATGGAGACAGAAATCCTATATGCTCCTCACAAATTTGACCATTCGATCGATGGGGGCCGCGGCTCAAAGGCTGCGCTTTTGGCTCAAAGGCTTCTCCCTTTCGCTTTGCCGCTTGTAATTGCCTTGTCACGATTTTGATTGTGCCCGCTATCTCGATGCCTGCTCGGAGATATTTCTGGGGCGATCGGGGGATTATTTTGATTCCCTCTGCATTGCCGTTGACATATTTATCTATTTTGGCTTCTCTATTCGCTGGTTTTCCAGCCATTGTTGGGGCCCATCAATTTATGAGCCTGCCAAAGGTAAACAGTCGCCGAACGTGCGCTAATTTTCACATTAAATTGATTTTTTCGGATACTTGGCTTTTATTTTGGGTCCAAATTGTTATGGTTTTTTGGGGGTTATGCAATGATCGGCTTGGGGAAGGGTGCTAGCCAAATCCGCACTCACAAGGGGGCACACAAGGCGTATGAGTGATATTCATTTAGGGGGTGCCCTCCTTTAGCGGGTCAAATAAATTGAGTTTTTGGAAATAGTCTTAATCAATTGTTTAAATATCAAAGAACATTGCCTCCAAATTTCCGGGAGAAACGTGCAGTATTGACGAAGTTGTGAGTCTTTGAAGGGATGATATGTTGGGGTGACCTGAACACTCTAACTAATGCACTGTTAATCCGATTTTATTCAGCTATGACTCATATAAAAAATAAATAAATTATCTCCAATATGAAACTAGTTATTTTATATTAAACTATCATAAACGTTTCATAAAAATTGAACTTGTTATATCCAAGAAAACAACTCTTGAAAACCGAGCATTTTTCGTCGGTCCAAAGGAGGGAACCCCCTTAAACTTTTGTATTAAACTATAACAATTTCAATGGACAATTTCATGATCTCTGGTTGAATTGCATCACTCAAAAATGCAGAGCCCTCTGCCCAGAGTTATGTGATTTGATTTATGTATCAAAAAACCATTAAAAACTTAAAAGTAATTGTTTTCTTTTTTTGGGAAGAGGGCCACCCAAAGTGGGCTTGAAAGAAATTTGATTATTTTTTTTATGATTTTATTTTCCCCGCAGTTGGCGACGTGCGCCTAATTGCTGTTATTTATTTATTTATATTTACAGGGCTGCGTGCATAATTTTCCCTAAATTATAATTCACTCGGTGATCGCTCTTCGTCTTTTTCTCTGCCCGCTCGCTGTCGACGGCGATTATGTGATTTTTCTTGCCGCCGCGCGCGTTCGTCATAGCCATTTTGTTGTCGTAGTCGCTGCTGCTGCTGCTGCTGTTGCCGCTGCTGCTGCTGCTTCGTTTTCACTTTCTATCGCTCCCCGGCAGCAACAGCAACAGCAACACCAACACAAACAGCAGCAGCAGCAACAGCAACAGCAGCAGCTTACATGTGTGCATATATTTGTCCGCTATTCGTTGTGTTAAAAAACGACACGCTGACCCAGTTTCTCATACAACTACAACCGAACGTGGAAGCACACACTGGAATTAATATTATTATGGTGCGCTGTTGCCGTTGCTGTTGCTTTTGCTGTTGTTGGTTTGCTTGATTTTCTGGCTGGCCCCTCGATTTTTTTTTTTTATTTTTTCTTCGATTTTTTATGCAGTTTATTTGGCGGGCGGGGCGGGAGAAGTCCCCTCAGTGCCCAAATATTTCCATTATCAATTATCGTACGCCGATCGCCCGATATACTGCAGCATGTGGGCTCCTCTGCCTGCGCTGACAAATAATTGAAATTGAAGTTCGGGGATCGCCTGGTGGTTATGCATTTGCCTTAATTGGCCGCTCATCAATCCACCGAGAAAAAAAACCGAGGCAATACAAAGCGAGCAGCAGCACATGGCGTTTTAAGGACGGATGGCGACGCGGCTTTGTTTTTCTTTTCCTCGGGAGGGGGGAAAACGCGGAGTGGGCCGCATTTCTGCTTCGGTGATTATGTCTGCAACAAAAGCTCTATTAACTACGGAGACGAGACGCTCGCCTGGCGNAGCACATGCCGTTTTAAGGACGGATGACGATGCGGCTTTGTTTTTCTTTTCCTCGGGAGGGGGGAAAACGCGGAGTGGGCCGCATTTCTGCTTCGGTGATTATGTCTGCAACAAAAGCTCTATTAACTACGGAGACGAGACGCTCGCCTGGCGATATCGATCAGAATCACGAAAATGTAATGCACATTAACTAAGCATTTTTGGGATGCCCTACTTACAGGGTCCAATGGCTACCAAGAGATTTTCGGGACGATAAGGTAGTGGATCTCTTAGGGTTACCATGTGATACGGAACTCCAAGCCAAAACACAATATATTATTAGTAAATGAAACTATATTTACTCTTTAATGGTAGAAAATGTTGCAGAAAATTATAACCTTATACTTAATATTCAATGAATATTATTTTTAAGGCTACAAAGAGATTTTTTAGACGAAAAAGTAGGGAGATCTCCTAGGGTTACCATATGATACGGAACTTCAAGACAAAACATACCTAATTTTATGTTAAATAAAACGATCTTTACCCTTTAATGACAGAAAATTTGTAAGGTAAGTTATAACTATCCTCAAATGTATTTTTTCAGTGCCTAGTCTTGGAATTAAATTTCTTCAATATTTCATACATGGCGTATGTGGAATACTCTGTCAATATATAGCAAGTATTTTTAAATAATTTATATAAAACTTGGCTTACAGATTACACCTAAATGTAAATAGAATTCGATGATCACCCACACAAACCTTCCATTTTATCAGTCTTATCATCCCAAAGATACCCCTAAATAACACCCGAGAGTGCATCCAAGAATTCGTTGAATTCGTCTGAGACATTGCCAGCTTCTGCTGCTCTGGTTGGCTGCTGCTGCTGCTGCTACCGCTGCTGCTGTTGCTGCTGCCTGTTAGATACTACGAGTATTAGACTGCTGCTAACTATGCCAATGCAGTATTCCTGCCCTACGCTCCGAGCCACTTCACGCGTCAATGAAAGCGAAAGGAAAACTGAGCCACCAGCTCGTTTGAGGGGGGAAAAGCGCGAGTTGAAGTGAGGAAATGGTAAATATTGGGCAAATTCGAGGCATTTTGCAAGCGGCCAACAAAGAACCACAACCACGGCAGCGTGACTGCCCGAAGGGGAGTAGAAAACCGTCGAAACCAAAAGAAAGATGCCTTTGGGGCCAGCTCCTGCGGCTATGTTTTTGTGTTTATTAATATTTTCCTCTGACATTTGGGGGGAAGAAATTAATTTATGCCCGTCGCCGTATGCGAAAATTAATGTCATACGCATAACGGTGAAGTGATGTAACCGCTGTCAAGTTGAAGAAAAATAAAAAAACAAAAAACACTTTATGAATTTAGGCGGATGGCTGGCTGGGCCGGAGCTTCCCATTTACATATATAAACTCAGTCATTTGCATGGCGTCCGTTTTTTCTTTTTTTTTGTTTATTTCTTGAATTTGGTGTTGTTTGTATTTTTGTAGCATGGCCAAAAGTGGTGTGCGCAGCAGCACCAACAACTACAAACAAGTTTGCCTATATCTATTTTTTTCGTTTAATAAATAAATAAAAAATTTGTTGTTTGTTGTTGTTTTTCCAATTTTTTTTTAGGTGAAACATGTTAGCATGCAGTTACAAGTGTGCGGCTGTCGCTGCCCCATTCCTTAACCCCTTCACGCCCCCCGGCCCAAGCCTTAACCCCTGTCCGCCGGGGTCTGTTTGTCGGCATCGCTGTCTGGTGTCTCACAGTTGTCGATCCGCGCTTGTTGTTGTGTCTGTTTGTTTGTTTGCTCAAGACACTTCAACACTTGAGTTCAAGTTTTTGTTGTATTTCCTTTCCACAATTTTCACACAGAGAGCACTCCATCGAGTGCACTTTTCATCGGCCTACCCGGGGAAATCCCGGGGGGCCAACAGGGAGGCGAAAGAAGCTCCCAGGGGGTGCGGGAGGGGGCCGCTGATTACTATATTTGCAAGCCCGAAAAGTGGTCATAACTTCAAGAAGGAAGTCCTCCTAAGCATCTAATAATTACGACCAAATTATTTCTGATTTCTCTTAAAGGCTGTGTCTAAATTTCTTGATGTTATCGATTTAATTAGGTGTTCCCGCAATTTATCGATGTTTTCTTCAAGAAGGAAGTCCTCCTAGGTCACTAATAATTATGCCCAAATGATGAGTGATTTCTCAAAAAAACTGCATATAAATTTCTTGATTTTATCGATTTATTTTGCAATTATCTAATTCTATCGATATTTTCTTTACTTCAAAAAGAAAATCCTCCAAATCCCTTAAAAATTACACCCAAATTATGTTTGATTTCTCCTAAAACTGCATCTAAATGTCTTGATTTTATCGATTCGTTTAGCAGCTCCCTCATTTTATCGATATTTTTATAGCTTATCTCTCTCACGGCCCACAACTTCCGCTTAGCCACAGCGCATCCGTTAGATAAACTTGGCATCCCAAAGGCAAACGCTTTTCAAATTGGCTTACATAACTGACCTAAGTCATCGACTGTGTTGCGTCAACTGCTTACATTTCTTATATAACCTGCTTAGTGGCCGATATCTGAGTTTGTGGCCCATCAAACTGCATCCCATTCATGATTCTTAGGCCCAGGCGGCACTCACACTCGACGCCTTACAGATACAATATCTCGTCGTATTGTTTATTTATTTGTTCGCCTCCCAGATATATTTTATTTATTTCTAATTTTATTTTGTGTTCGACTTCCGTGCTGTGGGTCACATGCGTGTGTGTTCGTTTTATTTCCCTCGTTTTTTTTTTGTTTATTGTTGTTGCTTTGGCTCACTCGCATTGACAACGTTCGAAGCGTTTTGATTACGCGGCCTTGAAAGTGAAAAGGTGTCGACTGTGGCCACTTGGCCACTTTCGCTTTTTTTCCGACGACAAACACAAAGTAAAGGAAATAAATCAAAACAAAAGTTTTCTGGGTTTCGGTGGCTTTTCTGCCCGAACAAAAGGCACAATAAACTGCTTTGAGTTATGTGGTTCACTGTCAGTAAAGGGCCAGATCCGAAAATCAATCATCAGGGACCATGAGCGTTTAAGTTTTGGCCAACAAAGCTGCCGCGGGTGTTAAGTGACAAACTGTAAAAGCAATTAAATTCGAGCGTTGATTCTGACACTTTGTTTATGCTGTTTTTAGCACTATCAAATGTCAAACATCTCACCGGGCCCACGCGACAGCCACCCACAAAAGTCATAGTTTTTCATGGGATTGGGGATGGGGAGTATAGTATTTGATTTGCTCTGGCGGCTCATTTACATAAAATCCAGGCCTGGCTCAGGCTCAGAGTGGAGTTAATTGTCGGGGCAACCTCATTTCATAAGCAGTTGCATTAACAGCTAAAAAACACATTTTATTTGACTGCCTCTGGTTTTGTTTTGCACCGGCTAAAGGCAATTAAATAACTTGGGGCATAGCTAACAGGGCGAGCGATTATATAAGTCAGCGCTCACATATTTAATTGTTTTTAACTACCCCAAAATCGTAATAATATTACATGCGTTTATGCATTTTTCTTTTAGTTCAGGCCGATTGCAACACTCGCCTCATTTCGTTTCATTTCATTTCATTGCGTTTCGTTTGTGCCCCTTTTAATTGTTGTCTTTGGCTTTGGCTTTGCCTGTGCCTACTATATTTTATTTTAGTTTTCCTGCGGGTTGCAGTTCCGTTAACGGTTATTAATTATGCATAACGCTTTGGCTTTGCCACGAAAGAGCCAAGTTAGGCGACAACAGGTCCAAAAGATACAATGACGCAGATTGAGGCGCCAGCTAAATGATTTCTTCTCTCCATTTTTGCTTTTCGCGTAATCATAAAATCCAAAAAAATAAAAAAATCAAGTGAAAAACGTTGTATCCAGATTTCTCGACAACGGGATACCATGTACCTATTTTTCCCTTAGATATTTTAACCCCTAAGGAGGGACAATGAACATTTTTGTTGGCCGTATCTTCTTTGTTTATATTCCGATCTTTGTAAAACTTGGTACATGACCAGATATTACAATTTCTAACTGCACATTTCGAAGGCGGTTGGGGGTGTGTCAAAAATTAACAATAAACTTGATCTGCGTACACATATAACCGATCTAAAACAACAAGAATTACATCTCTAGCTCTTACCATCTCGGAGAACATCGTGTTCATACATACAGACGGACAGACAGACGGACTGGTGGACATGGCTAGATCGACTCGGCTGTTGATGCTTAATGCTGAGCAAGAATATATATAGGCTCGCAAACGCTTCGTGCTCTCTGTTACAAACATTGCACAAACCTAATATACCATTTGCACCTTGAGGTACATGGTACAAAAACCCGTCATCGCGGTGGCTGCTGTGCCAGTTACATGGACTACATTTCAGAGTCGAGATGAGCTCAGCTGATCCCCCGGATCCCTGGCATCTTTCAGGCCCGGCCAACCAGTCGCAAACCGGAACTGGCCCGCATAACGGGCCCAAACTTGGAGTCAGTGGTTTCGTGGTGGTGGTGGTGGTGGTATCCCCCCCGCGGCCAACTCTCACTCTCACTCCCAAGTCTTTTGCATTATTCATCCACACACAATCACAGAGACACAGCCACAGCTACAGCCACATTGTTGGGGCATTTTCAAAGTCTTCCTCTTGACCTTGGACTCAACACGGCAACTTGTCGCTGTCGTTGCCGTTGTCGCTGTTGGAAAGCAGCGCCAAAAGCGTGTGCCACAAAAGAAAGCCAAACCACTTTTACTTTCAAGCTCAAGCCTCGCGTCGAGCCGGCGAAATGAGGCAATGGCAATGCAACCACTGCGGCGCGGCGGTGGCGTCGGCTGCTGCGGCTTTATGATTTGCTTTTTGGCGCCAAAACAAATTAAGGCCTGGAAAGCGAAAAGGAGTCGTCCCACTTAAAAGGAGAGTGATTCAGGAGGCCATAAAGCAATCGACCCACTTTGCTTTAAGCCATTTACAATCAACTCATTTGTTCTCCCACAAATTACTCATTTTGTCGACAATAACCAATCCCGATCAGACAACATGCTCCACTTCCTCAACTTTGTGGGCGATCTTGACATGTTTCTAGCACAATATACAACACATGATTTACATCAAGTTTGCGGATTCCTCTAACTTATACTAATTACATGCAAATGTAATCTTATTTAATTTATTTATTTAGTTGGCAGCTTTTTGGCTGCCGAAGAAGAAATGCGACGCAGAAAGCGCACATTTTTGTCGATTTTATTGCTTCTCTGGGGACAGAAAGTACCTTTTTATACCAAGTACGTTAAGATTGAAATGGTATACTAAGATTGTGAAAATTTATGTGACCGGGAGAAAGATATCCGACCCTACAAAGCCTCAATAGCCGAGTCGATACAGCTTTGTCCTGTCTGTCCGTCTGTATGCAAGAACACCTTGTTCTCCGATATGATAAGCTCCAGACACGTAATTTTTAGTTAATTTAGGTAAATATAAGTGACAATGAATATGGGTACATGGTATCACTTTGTCGAGAAATCTCGCCCAGAGCGTTTCTACTTGTTTTGGCGCTATTTTTAAGCCAAAAACAAAGGAAAGTGAGAACCCGGGCCGGGAGAGAAATTAAATGAAATTGTACATTAAATCTGTAAGCGAGCATATTCCCTTTGCTGTTTGGGATCCATGAATAAGCCATAAAAGCAGCATTACCCATTGGTTTTATCTTTTTCCGTAAGGAAAGACACATTTTATGGACTCTATGTTACCATTGCATTGTTTAGACATAAAAGTCCCGGCCAGGAACCATTTCTATTTGGCATTACAAAACCATACGCATTTCGGACACTTAAATTCCGCCTTTTTTTTTGCGCCTGCATCGGGCTGCACATGATAATGAAAAGTTCTGCTTATAGAAGTTTTTGGGGCCGTAAGTGCTGACCTACTTAACAGTGTCCGGAAGGGGAAAAGCAAGAAATATACACCGCGCAGCGTCTAAACAGAGTCAAAGATCGCAGATACACAGATCCAGATATCCAGACACATTCCGCTGGCAGTGCACAAACATTTCTCTCTCGATTTGATTGCCTTTTCTTTGAAGGGGGCCTGGGGGTCTGGGGGCCTGGGGCCCTGGTATGGTCTGGTCTGCTGGTCTGGTGGAGTCTATTTTACAGCTGCTGACCTACTTTGCTCAAAGTCAAGAAAATTTCTGTTGTAGCATAGAACATTTCTTTCAATGCGCCCAAATTGAAAGTGAATTCTGTTGCTGGGCTGCTGCACGCCCCCCGCCAAAGCAAACAATTTCAATTTGTTGCTGGAACGCTTTAAGGGAGCATTTAACACACTCGCATGCACAATTTTTGTGTGCATGTATTCGTGCGCGTATATTCGTTCTTTATGACTTCAGGGCCCAAAATTCGGTTTGTTTGTGCTCCGATGTTTGCCTCTGTGTGTGCACTAAAGTAAAGGAAAAAATTTTTCAAAAATTGGGTCAATTTGTGTGTTGTGTTGTTGGCCGACGCTCTGCTTGCAACAAGTGTCTGGCCCTTTTGCTGCCATCTCTTTCGAGCGGACGCGGGTCTTGCCCTAAGATAAGTATCCCCCTCCCAAGCCACCCACAGCCCCCGCCGGAACCAGCCCCCCTACCCTCCCCAGCCCCCTTGATAAAGGCAGCGCGACGCCAACGCGTCCACTGAAAATAGAAGCGCGCGCAGCTTTTTTTTGGAAGACGTCGTGTTGTGCCTTTTTTTTTCGGTTGGTGAAAAGGGCGCCCCTTTTAATTTCTGAAGCACTCACACATGCGCAGCGCGACACACACGGTTGATTAGCTTTGTGTGCGTTGAGATTATTTTCTAGCAGTTTTTATTGTATTTTCTTTATATTTTTATTGTTGTTGCTATGTTGCGGGGGGCTCTGTAAGAAAAGTAGGCCAATGGGTCTTTGGGTGAGTGGTTCAGATTTGACTTTACATTGGTCTCGCTCTTTGCCCTGGATCGTTTCTTTGAAAAGTATATAATTTCAGATGTATTAAATTGTATTTTATAAGATCTGCCATAAGACTTTGATTGAGTCTAATGTTTTCTTGTGGTTTTATCTTTCCTACCCGAAACGCATGGAGTTTAGGGGTGTATTACTCTGGTAAATGGATGTCTTCTTGTTTTGTTATCTCTAGTATTGTATTACACCCATTTCTTTGGGCTTTCATTACCTGGTATTCTGATACTTTCCCGCCCGAAAGCCTATACTCTTAATGTGCGTAAAATATTAATAAAATCGTGTTACTTTATTTCTCATCCGGAACCCATCGATTTAAGGGTATATTACTCTGGTAAATGGATGAATTTAGTTTTCTTTCAGTAGTTTTTTTTTCCCTACCCGGCACGCATCGAGTTTAAGGGTGTATTACTCTGGTAAATCGATGTCTTCTTGTGTTTTCGTCTCTAGTAACACCCATTTGTTTTGACTTTCTTCACCCGGTACTCCAAAACTTTTCCCCCCGAAAGGCTGTGCGTAAATTATTTCTTTTTAATGGCCCCCGGGGGCTTTGTAATTGTTTTAAATGGCAGTGCCGACTGATTGAGTCAAGCAAAGGTAGATAGATTATAGCATTTCCACTGGCCAGACGGTTGCGTAAGGAAAATATATGGTCAAAGTCTATGGAAAGGGGGTACTACTTAAACTCGTACCCCCAAAAAAGGGGGCAGAGGAACATCCAAGCCAAAAGTTTGGTTGGACAATTTATTTGATTATTTACAATGTCTGGATTTTGCGTGGTTCGCTTGATTTATAACGGAAAATTCGTTTAGGCAAAACAAAACGTTAAACAATTTTTGTGGGCCACGTTAATAAGCGCAACATAACGAACATAATATCTTAACTTGGTCATCAGGCAGCACAGGCAGCACAACAAAAGAAAAGGCATCTTTAAAAAGCACAACAGCAAAAAAAAAAGAAAAAAAAGCAAATCAGAAAAAGCAGCAACAACAGCAGCAGTCATGGTTATTACATAAGACCCACACACTCAGCCACAGATACAGATACAGATACAGATACTCAGATACTTGGATACTCGGATACAGATGCAGGCAAGAGCCGAGAGTGAAGCTGAGCTTTGGGCCTAAACATGGCGGCGTCGCCGTTGCCGTCGAAAAGAAAATAGTCAATGTATTGTGGAAAGAAAACAACAAAGCGCATAGGAAAAAGAGGTGAGCTGTTGGATGTGCCCCACCATTGTTGTTGCTGTTGCTGTTGCCGCACTGCGGCCGGGTTTGTATTAGATAGCAAAAGTCAGTCGGCGGCATAGAAAGTGAAACCGCTCCGAGTTGGCCACACGATCGCAGACCGACGACGACGAGTTGCCAGGCAGAGGCCCAACACAAAAGAGAGGGAACGGAGCTTGGCTTTAAAAAATATAAGCCAAACAGAGGTGGCAACAACAACAACAACAACAACAACAACAACTAACTATTACTCAATCTGTGCTAAAAAGAAAAAAAATAAAGATAGATAGATGGATAGATGTAAAGTCGGTCTCTGCGTCTCTGTCTCTGTTTCTCTTTCCCTGGCTTGGGGCATGAAAATATAAAAATGAAGTAACCCACTTTTTTCCGTTATGCTTTTTATAGTCGCTGCAGCTAAAAAATACAACAAACGAGATACCAAGAGCCAGATGAAGACTCCGCGGAGCCGCAAAATAATGGCCAGCAGACAAAGTGGAACTGAAGTGTGAAAGATGGATTGGATGACAACTGAATCGGATTCGGGATCTGAAACTGGATCGATTCAGACCAATGGACACGGTAACGGGAAGCCGATTGAAGTGGCTCCACATTGTAAATTGTCAGTGATGACTTTAGCCCAAAACTAAAGTGAAATTATTAGAGATACCTCTGCAAACCTCCAATAATACCATCAAAACTCCCTTTACAATTCCTGCTGCCCCTTCATTAGGATTTTTTACTTCCCTACCCGAATAGCATAAAGTTTAAGGATATATTATTCTGGTAAATGGATGTATTCTTGTGTTTCCATCTCTGAATTGTTAGAAATATTAATGGCTTCAATAATATTAATCTTTTCGTCCTAAAACCAAAGTGAAATTAGAATTCGCTCAAAACTCCCTTAACAATGTCCCTTCCTCGTTCAGCAGGATTATTTCCTTGAAGATTCAATTGCATTTTATAAAACTACCATAAGATTAGGCTTAATTATGCATTTTTCTCATACTTTCTCATATTTCCCTTCCCGAAAAGCATATAATTTATGGATGCATTACTCTGGTAAATGAATGTCTTCTTGTGTTTCCATCTCTGATTTGTTAGCTTCAATAAAATTCACCTTTTCGGCCTAAAATTAAAGTGAAATTATTGGAAGTACGTCCACAGTCCTCCCAGAATGCCCCTTCTTCGTTCATTAGCGGGCCATTTGAAATTTATCAGCCCTATGCGCGTGCTAGACAGGTTAAAGCATTGCCAGATTGCAGGCTGCCTCATCTGCCAGTTGCACTTGCAAATTTATCACTTTTCCCGGCCGCCGCTCATAACTCATACGCCCCGTGGCCACAGCGCGTGGTTGGCGCTTAGTTAGGCAGTAATTGTGCGGCAATTTTTGTCCGCTTGCCAAAAGCCATAATGCATCCTAGAGTGGCATTTAGCTCAGTCCCCGACGCCCCGGGGCAGGGGATAAACTTTCACCGGCAATCGGCTTAGAACCCTTATCAAAGTCGAGCTTAAATTGATGTTTTTCGGGAGGTTTTGTGGCTACCAAGCGACACCCACCCACGAGCTCAAAGCAATTTCACTTTTAGGCTGCACACTTCACTCCAAAGTGCATGCGCAATTAGCTTTCATCAATCAAAGTACTCAACAATGCAGTCGGACAAATTGAGCGCACGCAGCAGCCGCAGGTACAGATACAGATACGGATACGGCTTCAGAAGTGGAAAGAAAGTTTTGGCCACTGCCTTGTCTTGCCTTGGGTTTGGGTTTTGGGTTTAGGGTTTGGGGTTTTGGGTTACCAAAAGGGCTTAGCCGAGGGCCCCAAACATTTTTGTGTGTAAGTGATTACCTGCCCGGGGTCGGAGCGGCCCTTCCCCAAAAACCCCTGCATTTTATTTTGGCCTACCCCATGATCATTTTTATGCCCTTCATCTCGTCGTGTTTGGGCTTTCTCTGGCGCGTTAATTTGTTGGCTTTTTGTTGTGTTGCATTAATTCTTTTTTTCGCCTTGTCGCTTATAAATTTGCTTTTCTTTTCGGGTTTGTCTTACTGTCAAATTGTGTCAACACGACCGCCTTGCGATTGTCTGGGCCGCCTGCAGTTCCGTCCCAGCTGTCGCGCCTGGCAGCCCGAGATGCATTGCCATGTCTTGGTTGTACCATCGGAAGACGCCGCCAAAAAGACAAATACAGCCGCCTCTCTCTAGCCCCAGAAGACAGTCTCCTCCTGCTTGTTGTTGGCCCCTAAATATGGCCGACATTTTGTTAGACATTATTTGGCAAGACAGAGGAGCGCGTTTCCCAGCCCATTGGGTACTGGGCTAATTACATTTTGGCGGCTAATTTGTTAAGTGAAAAATGCACTCACAAATCGGAATACACCAGCTGGCTTTACACTGTTTATTGATAAGAAATGTTTCTTAAATGATAGGTTTTAGATTTCTGCATGAATGCATTCTGCATCCAAAACGACAAATGAATCACTCATTCTATACACAATATATTTGTTGTGCCATTTTCTTCCGGCCTATAGAGTATAAGGTAGAGTAAAGAATGAGTGCAGCACACTACACTACTGTACAGATCTGTCATGCTACAAATGAGTACATTCATGCATAAGTCAAATAGGTATTTAATCTAAAACTTGAACATAAACTGGGAATAGGTGAAACCAAGTAGGTAAAGTATCTGCAAACTGAAATTAACAAGAAATAAGTACACGACATGTATTCTTTGTATGCTGTAAATTTTATTTAATTCATTTAGATTTGCTTTACAGTTTTTCTTTGTTGTTGTTTGTGTGTATATTTAATTTACGAATATATAAATTAAAATGAGAACATTGCGTTGGCCTTACAAATTAATAGCATTCATATCTTCTACGCTCTCTCAAAGCAGATTCCCGTAAAGGCTCTCCATGATGTTTAGCTTTTCCGGGGATTTTCTTTCTTTTTCCTTAGAGGGGTGCAGGTAAAGCGGTTACTGATGTTCTTGGGGGGAAGGGTAAGGGTGAAGGGGAAGTGGTGTCGGTTCGGTTCGGTTCTTATCGACTAAGATTTGCTAAAGTTGGTTGGTTGGTGTTCTTAAAGCAGAGGGCATAAGCATAGCGCAAAGCGACACACCATTCAAGAAATGTACAAATTTAATTTACATACATTTTTTTTGTTTTGTTTTTTTTTTTAGTTTTTATAAATAGATTTTTTTCCATTTGCGTTCCTGCTTGGTTTTATTTTTTTTACATAAATATTTTCAACATTTTCTTTGGCTTAACTTTATGATAAGATGTATGTTTAAGATTAAATGTATAAAAAATGTGCGAAATATATGTTACAGTCGTTACAAATTAAGTACAAAAATATGCTTTACAATGCGATAACAAGGGGGGGGAAGGAATCGTAGAAATAGGCGTAGAAATAGTAGAAGAAAATGTACAAAGAAATGCCCAGAGAGGAGGCAAGTAGTAGATGAATAGTAATCAAAGGGGAAAATGTATCTTACTGGCTACCCACACAGCATTTTGAATCTTTGATTTTACAGAGTCTCTCCACACGCACACACCGTATCACATTCGCACACACTCAGTCACACGTTCTCCAGGCATCCGGCAGATACTTTTGCCCATCCCAAGGCGCATCTGCCGGCTACAGCGCATGCTCGTTGGTGTTGAGGAAGCTGCGGCACACGCGACTCACTTCGGGATTGGCGTGGTTCATCAGCTGCATGTAGATCTGCTTGTGCAGCTGCAGCTCGTTGGTCATCTCGCTGAGCTGCCGGATCAGGGCGTCCTTCTCCTTCAGCAGGCTCTTCACCCGCTCCTCCACCTCCCGCGACCGCACCTTGGCCTTCTCCCGGCTCTTCCTCACCGCAATGTTGTTCCTCTCCCGCCGCCGGCGGTACTCCTCGGTGCCCTTGTCCACATGCTTGTTGCTGTGCTTCCGGTGCTGCTGCTGGTGCTGCTGATGCTGGGCGGCCGCGTGCTGCTGCAGCTTGCTGTGCTGCTTCAACAGGTGCTGCGCCCCCGCCGCCGCCGCCAAGTGAGGCAGATTGTGGTGCGCCAGGACATTGGCCGTGGTCAGATTGGTGAACTGGCTGCCGTTGCTTCCATTGCTGCCATTGCTCCCGTTGCTGCCGTTGCTGCTGGGCGTGCTGCTGCCGTTGAGGGGATTCCCATTGCCGGCCAGGCCATTGCCCGCCGTGGAGTAGCCGTTGTAGAGGCCTCCGCCGTTGCCCATGAAGGCCGCCTGCTGGTTGGCCGTCTCCTGCAGATGCCGCCTGTACTCCGGATCGATGGGCTCCTCCTTGATGGTGCTCGAATCGGAGCCCACGGAGCTGTTCTCGTCGCTGGAGTTGTTGTAGGTGGCATGCACGGGTTGTGGCATATAGGCCAAAGCCCCGCCCCCGCCGCCCCGGCCCCCATAGCCGTGCTGATTCCTCAGGGTCTGCTGCTGCAGCACCTTGGCCGCCGCACTGACCATGCCACTCGGTGGCAGGGTCGCCGACAGCCCCCCCGGACTGGTCACCATGTCGCTGAAGATGCCCAGCGTTTCCGTATCCCTGAACTGATCGTCGATGAGGTGCTGCAGGTCCAATGTGATCTCCTGTGTGGTCAGCTCGTCCAGATCCGTTTGTGTGGAGTACTGTTGCAGCATCTGCTTTTGCAGCAGATTGTTAACCCCATTGTTGTTGTTATTGTTGTTGCCCAAGGCAGCAGCCTGTTGCATTTGGTGCATGGCGTGCTGTTTGACCAACAAGGCCGCATCCTGCGACGTATTGTTGTTGGCATCCGTCTGGCCTTGCGACTGTTGCTGCTGCTGCTGCTGATGCTGCTGCTGTTGCTGCTGCTGTTGCTGTTGCTGTTGCTGCTGCTGCTGCTGGGCACTGGACATCGCTGTGAGCGTGATCTGGCCAATGGTAGCCTGCTGCAGCGGCGCCTGCTCCTTCTTGAGGTCCAGCTGGGCCAATGTCTGGACGGCATCGGCGTACATCTGCGGCGACTCCATGTTCAGCATTTTTAATTGCGCGAACGAGGGTAGAATATTGATGCCTTTTTGCGAGTTAATTTTGATGGTTTTTTCGTCTCAGAATATTTGATGGAATATTTGATTTCGATATTGTTTTCTATTCAGGTTTATAGCATTGCACTGAGGTAAGTTGGTCTTTGGAAATGTTTCTTGCAGTTCTTTCACGCTTTCTCGCTTTTTCGATGTCTGGGTTTTCACAGGTTCCGAAATTTAGTCATCTTAAGCCGCGCGGGTTGCATCGTTCCCCGATTTTTATTTATTTATTTTNTTTGGAAATGTTTCTTGCAGTTCTTTCACGCTTTCTCGCTTTTTCGATGTCTGGGTTTTCACAGGTTCCGAAATTTAGTCATCTTAAGCCGCGCGGGTTGCATCGTTCCCCGATTTTTATTTATTTACTTATTTTTTTGTTAATAATTTAGTCGATTTTGTTGTGGCACTGCACTTCTCCGGCCGCACGCGTTCGAACGACTGAAGTGCCGCAGCAATGATGCAACAGATTTTATACGAGACGAGGCGACGCTTTGCGCGTGTTTTGGTTTTTAGAAGCGCCTCAGACAAGCGCTCCTGAAGAACCGTTAGCGAGAGCCAAACCGAGCCGAGCCGACCGGACCGGAGCGGAGCTGAGCGGAGCGGAGCGAGCTTTTCCAATTGAATTTTCTTTAGCCAAGCGATTTGGCTTGGTTTTCCCTCGAAACGCCTGGCGAGCTGAGTGCGTCCGTCGCTTACAATTGGTAAATTGTAACTGTGACAAAACGCGAACGCGGCAAAGTGAAAAAGTCTTTGGCGCAGCCACAAAACGCTGCGCAGCTCTGCCCCCGACGAAGACAAAGATACGGCCGTAGTCGCTGCCAAAGAAAATGAGCAGCAGCGACGCTGGCAGCAGGCAGCAGCAGGCAGCAGGCGGCGCTGCTGTAACACTCGCTCCGCACCACCGAAAGCCCTCCCCCCCGTCCCCGTCCCCGTCCCGTGGCCAAAGACGAAAAACCAAAAACCGGACGCCGACTGCGCCGCTGTCTTTGCAACAACTACCTGTGGATGGATGAGAGCGCCGAGCGACCGAGCGACCGACCGAGCGGCCGAGAATTCGGGGAGCGAGCGATCAGGTAAAAAAGCAAAAGTTTTTCCCAATCACTTTTACTCTCGTTGCAAGGCAGTTCTGTTTTCTGGTTTTCTGGCTCTTCTGGCTTTTCTTGCCGTTGCCGCCGCGGTTGCAGGCCAAAAAAGTAAAGCAAATTAGTCCGTTCGGGGGGCCATTTGAGTGCTCATTTGGGGGAATGTTTCTGGAGGCTCAAATTGCAGAGGGTCGGGTTCAATTTGTGGGCTTTAATTTTGGGAAATGCACCTGGGAAAAAAGTTTGCAGTCTTTACCACAAAATGTTGAGGATTTTCATATAAAAACTTGCTAAATTAATAAGAAATGGCAACGACCAACGATCCCGCCAAAATTTGTTTGCCCTATGTTTGTCTTTATATACTTAAAGATATTAAAATGCCCATTTGAACTGATAACACACTTTTTGGGACGGTAAGTCCCCTAAATACTAAGAATTTCCAATTTAGCGTCTATAACCTTACAAATAGCCTCTTTAAACTGTGACTTTTGCCACCAATTTAAAATTCATTGGCACAGATTTGGTTTAAACAAGAAATGAGAGAGACTTTTGGCTCTTAATAAATGCAAAGTTATAAAATTTGACATCATTGATAAATTCAACTAGAACTTGCTAAATGATTTTGTGTTGTAAAATTAAAATGTATCCATTTTTTTTATAGTTTCCTTAAGAACAAGTTACAGTAATGAAGGTGCCATAGTTATTTTAACAAACTTGTTGCACCTTTGCCTTGCAGCAAGTTTAGGAATTTGCGGCCCGATCGCCCGACCAGCACCTCGTGACGTCACAGCCACAAAGTCAAAAAAGCCCCTCAAAAGCCATAAAAAACCCAAGCAAATGCGATGCAGAGGAGAGTCTCTCGCTTTCATTTTCGTTGGCGCGTTGGCTCGCCGAGAAGCCGAAAAGTGAGAAGAGCAACCGCCACCCTGCGAACACCCACCCAGGGCCCAGCCTTGCCCACTCCGAAATGTGTTCGGGTTTTGGGCTTCAGAAGCGCCCGAGCAGTGCATTTGGTTCAAGACTTTTTTGGGGGGGATTTGTTTTTGGGTTTATTTTTGGCGCGCATGCGTGACTGCGGAGGCGTCTCTGCCGAAGTCGCCG
Organism: Drosophila ironensis; assembly: GCA_021223825.1. NCBI lineage: Eukaryota > Metazoa > Arthropoda > Insecta > Diptera > Drosophilidae > Drosophila > Drosophila ironensis. Next base: position 436,334 of record JAJJHQ010006980.1, read on the forward strand.
CCTGCGTCGCTGCCGACGCTGCAACGCATCAGAGAGCTTTCACGTAATACGCAAAGTTCGCTGCCTCAGTGGCTCGACTTTTCGACTTTTTCTTCTTTTTGCGTCTTATTAAAATTAAAATCATGTTATGAAATTCATAAAAATTAGCACGCCTCGTAGTTTTGTTTATTTAAATGCAGCGATTTGTAAAAGTTGTCTCTGTCGCCGGGCTGTGCGCGATCCACTCTCTCCTTTTGCCCCACTCCCGTGAGTTTTCGTGCCTCAAAAATTTAGGTCAAGTTGTCGTTTGCTTTTGCCACTCTCCCTGCCTCTCTTTCGGCGTTTCCCTTTTGTTTATTCGAGACTTATTAATCATACGCCCCGTGTGCAGTTGCACGATAAGATGTCGATGACAGGACAGCCTCAACAAGAGCAAAAAAAAGGCAAATCGGAGGCTTATCAGTCAATTGGAAATATCGTTGCTATCGATGTAGTCATCGATCTGTTGTCGAGATTGTGCAAATGCCAGTTGCTTCCTTGTGCGTACACAAAACACGAATTTCAAAACCCCTGCCACTGCACCCTTATTGTTCTTGGCAATTGCATTATGCGAAAGGCGTTGGCCCATCTCGGGACCGATATCGATTTTAGCTTATCAGCCAGCTTTGTGATGAAACTCCACATGCATATGAGGTAAGATCGCCTTGCACTTTATCCCAAGGATTGCAAAATTTCCAGAAGCTTTGCAGTCTAATCAGTAAAACTATAAATTATACCCTTATTCGATTATGGTTTTGTAAACTTGGAAATTAGTTTGAAACAATTAAGAACGATTATGCACGGTTCTAAGTTTTCAACTGATTTTTAGACCATGGTTTTACATTGCGGATTTGAATAAAATATGCTTTTTCCATTATTATAGCACTTAAATTGTGGGCGAAACAAATGTATAAGGAGTGGGGCAACACATTTCTGGCATTTGCGCGGGCTAAAGTGGGCGTAACCAAAATCAAAGGGTTCATACAGACAAACGGACGGACGGACGGACATAGCAAGATCCACTCCTCTATTGATGGTGATCGAGAATACATTAAAACTCACTTTCATCAAACAAATCTAAAGATCTAAACAGACCGCCTCAGTCAGAAAGGTTTCTTTTTTCGCAGGTCAGGAAAAAGTGTAAGTTTTGTCCAAAGTGTCAAGCTCTGATAAGATTAAAAAGGTTTTTGGTAGGTTCCCAAACTACGATGCCAACATTTGGGAGAAAGTCTAGGAAACGCCAAAGATAAGCCATAAAAAACATGCATATTTACCAGCGCGATCTATTTTAATACTCTTCTCACACCAGATATCGTAGGTGTATTTACCTCGCCACACGCTTGCCTCAAAAATTGTATTTATATTTTGGCAAACGACTGATAAGACGGCCAAAATCCGCGAATGCGCGTAAACAAAACAAATTCGAGGGGAGCGACTGCCGTTCGTTGCACTCGGCCAACAAAAAAGAAAAAGAGTTAAGTCGACACATGTGAATAAATCCGAGTAAAATCATATTCATTATTCACAAACAAGCCGGCAATTGAGAGTAAATGGCAGGTGATGTCTAGCCAGCATTTTGGTTTGTTTTGCTTTTCGTTTTGGCTTTGAATTAGTCACCTTATCGGTGACGCAGTGATATCGTTTGTACTTCCTTTAATTTGAACCCGATCGCAATGAACTCGACTCGCTTTGGAGTTGGATGACTCGCTTCCAGAATTTCTCACGGCCCTGATATTGGGGAAGACTCTCGGTCAGCCAAAAAAAAACCAAAATCACTCCAAAGTTCTAAGCAAAAAAATCATAAAAGCAGCGAAAACTGTTCGCCGAAGAGCCAAACAGTGGTAGACCACTTTCATCGCCGAATTTTGTTCAATCAGCAGTAAAATATTATTAATTTTTGTGGTGATCAGCACAAGGTGGAACAGGGAACGGCTCGCTTTTCGGTGGAAGTAGAATCCAAACCGGTGGAACGCTCCCCAACTTGGAGCCCGAGAAGCGAGAAGAAGAGCACAAGAACGGCGAAGATTCCCTCGAGGAAAAGAGTTTGGGGTCGACGAACTGGTTGCATTTTGAATGGTGTTAAGTGTACTCTGCAATTAGGTGGAAGTCACTGCAGTTTTCATTAATTGGGTTTTGCAGGAAAATGGGTCTGAGAGGGAATTGGGACTGAATACCCGCTGCAAAGTCACCGAATTTTCGGGAGAAAAGTTATTGTAACAATAAGAGCTTGGTTGATACACAATCTTGGTTATTATTCAATCTATGTCATAGGTTTTTGTGGTACTAAAAGTTGAAAGGGGGGAGTAAATCATCCCAAATTTTAACTTTTTTAAATCAATGTTTTAAAAAAAAGTTTTCGTTAGTTTTCATTAAAACTTTTACTATTATGAAATGAAACAAATAATGTTTAATTTGTTTCATCTATTACCAAGTATGTTTTTAATTATATATCATTACTTTTAGTAAGCTTATGGTAGTAAAAAGCTCTTCAAAAGCCCCTTTATAACTAACCAATTAAAAAAAAGGTTCGTGTATTGAATGAATGTAAATAAGGGTGTATATGTAAAATGTAAAATACACCTTCATATCTACTGTAAGGTAAATATTACATGGGTTCTTAAAATTTTTATTCAAAATACAAAAATTCCCAATTTTTTCCTATAACTTTATAAACTCAATCTATTAATTTTTAGTCCCCACTTTGGTAGCAATTTAATCAAACGCACGCTTGTGGTTTCCTTTTGAATTTTTAATTAAAATAAATTTGTTTAAATTTTTTTAAAACTTGTTTTAGAGTTTTATTTGGATTATACATTTGCCTACCTAAGGTACGAGTAAATAGGTCTAAATCTTGAAATTAAAGCAATTGCAAGCTTAAATAAACTACAAAAAAAGGGGAAAAGCCTTTTGCATATTAATAAAATAAACAAAATAACTGCCCTAGATCCTTTTACGCAAGAAAAACCCCCTTGAAAGAAGTTAATTAAAGTCCCGGTAAGCAAATGTTTTCTACAGGAATGCGAATATGAGCCCCAAAAATGTAGAACCTCAACGTGCAGCCTCTCACCTTTTGGGTCGTTTTCGTACCCCAACCACCCGAAAATACCAGCAGACAGGGCCAGAAGACAGCAGCGGAGAAGAGAAGACTGAAGACTGGGGCCCGAAGAGAAGAGCCCACAACTCATCGAACCTCTAACTACCTTTGGCATGCGATCGATGGAGCGATGGCCCGACGACAAACGCATTGATTGAAATAGTTTATTTGCAGGTCGTTCGACCTGGCCCAGCTCCACCTCCAGCTCCAGCTCCATCTCCAGGTCCAGGCCCTGTCCCTGCCGACCCCTTAACCCCCTTGTGGCCCCCTCGATTGTTTTCCTCATATTATTTGTGATGTTGGCAGAGCGCAGAGATAATGATGACGAGCTGCCAGCCTGCAAGCAGCATCAGCAGAAGGAGCAAGACCAGGAGCTGCATTTACCACCCCCTCTACCGGGGTCTTCTCCTTCAAGAGGAACCAGGAGGAGCAGGAGCAGGAGCAGGAGCAGGAGGGGCAGGAGGAGGACGCCATAGAGTGGCCCCGGGTACGACTGATTGGGATGCCTGGCGGAGCGACGTGCGCAGAATTGACATTTTGTGTGTGCATTTGTGCACAGTGGGCGCGATAAGGTCGAACAGTCCCCGGTCCACGCATCGGACTCCTCTCATCGCCACCTCACCTGCTGGGGCTCGGGATCTGCTCTGATTTCCAGGCAAAAGTGCAGAGCACAAATTAAAAATGCTCCACAATTGCCCCGCCAGATCGATCGATCGACAGCTTCGCCAAAGGAATTTTCATATGAGCGCTTGATTTCAGTAAAATTACATACTTGTAATTTTAAAATGCTGCCGAGTGCCGAGAGAGTTGAAAGCAGCAGCAGCATCAGCAGCAGCAGCAGCAGCAAAAAAGAGCCAGCCAAGAATTGCAAAAGTCCAGGAATTTTAACCCCAACGCACAACAGTGCCGGAGTCTGAATCTCAGTCTCGGTCTCAGTCTCAGTCTCAGTCTCCGATTCCAAGTCCAAGTCCGATTCCGAGTCGTTGTCTTCCAACTGATCACTTACGCACATTTTATCACAGCCAGGCTGGAGACATCGCTCTGTGGGCCTCCTCCGACTCCTTGGCTGATGCGCAGCTTGACAATAAGTGGACCCCAATCAGGTGGGGGCAAGTGATCGATTATGAGATACCTATTAGAGGCCTTATTTTGGGAGATCCTTTAAATCCATAAGATCAATAAACTACCACCAAAACTCTCCCCTAAACTAAAGATCGCCTTAATCCGCAGACTTTCGCTAAACATATTCAATAGGTAAGTAAGTAAATAAAGAATTTGATTATGAATACATTAAACCCCAAGAAACATAGTTCTAAAATTGTATCCATACAAAATGGAAACCGATAGAGGACTGCCCTAGATCCTTCATTGTCATGTGATCTTTTAAAGAACATTCTAAGCCCCAACGATACCTGGTACTTATTGGAAATTTTAGCCAAAACAAGAAAGAAACTAATCCTACCTATTCTGTAAAAAGTCTGTTGAGATATGCTATTGACTTTGTATCTCAAAAAACTTCAATAGGTCTGTCCACAACGATACCCGGTATTTAGGTAAAATTGTAACTATAGAAACCCAACAAGAACTGTTCAAGATAGGTCACAAATTGTGATTCTAATTTGTTTATTGGCAACTCGTCCACTCTTAATACCCGCTACTTGGCTAAAATTGTTGTCAAAACAATATATTAATCAATAACTGTCCCTATTCTACTCTTTTAAGATACTCTATTAAATTTGAGTCTCAGCAACCTTTCCAATAGGTACAAACCAATCTCGATACCCGGTACTTAGCTAAAATTGACACAAAAACCAAATTATTAATTATTAACCCTGTGCTAGTTCCTAAACCAATTGGGCCAAGATATTCTATTGAATTAGTATCCCAGCAACCTTTCCAATAGGTCCAAGCCACCCTCGATACCCGGTAGTTAGCGGGTAGAAAAAATAAGTTACCGTTCTACGCGCTGAAATTTGTTGTGGCATCGAGGAGCCGCAGATCCCAAGCTGCTCTCTGTTTTCTGTTGCTGATGATTCTGGGACTGTCTCGTCGCATGGTCCTCGTTGTCTGACATCGTTGCTGTTGCTGCTGCAGTGCCTGCTGCTGCTGCTGTTGCTGTTGCTGTTGCTGTGGCAAGAACAACAAACTATCGATCGCTGGCAATCGATCAAGTATTTCGCGTACATTATCCGAGATGCGTGGGATAATTCTGTTCTAATTTGTAGAGGCCCCAGGCCAGAGTCCGGGCCAACTGACGTCAACCCGACAGAAAGCACACCAGAGCCAAGCAGCAAGTCAAATGTGCAACTATCATGCAAAGCACGCAGCCACCTGAGCCCCTCTTCTTCGTGTTCATAATTAAATATTGAGTGAATTAAAATGCTGGCGAGGAAGTGGGAGCCAAACGGAAGAAGGGAGGTGGTAGGTGGTGGCCCGGCTTTGTGGGCCTGAACTTCCGTCGACGCCTGCACTTGTCACACAAAGCCCTCGAGCCAAGGAGGCAACGAGTTGCATGCAAATCAGCCTCGGCTTATGGGAGTTGGTAATCAGGTGAAACGGTCACGACCTGTTAATCGTTTTATGATTGTAGCGGTGCTTTTGTTTCCTGTAACCGGACGGACGGATGGAACCGAACGGAACGGAACGGAACGGTACTCTTGTGCCCCTCAAAAGTCTGACGAAGAAACTAAAAAAATAAAAGACTACTCCTCAGAGCCGCAATTTTATTTAAATTGTAACAAAAGGCAGAAGGCCAAGTCGATTGCGGAGGTAGAGGGCCCCAAAACCGAGCCGATCCCGAAACCGATTTCGATTCAGATCCCCGCGATCCTTATGCGTTATTCATGAGGCGAGTAACATTGCGATCGCCTGTACCAATTGCCAATTGGTTCGCCTCCGGGCCGGGCTTTGGCAGGCTCTGGGATGGGCATTGGCGTTGGTGGGTTACCCTTTTCCTCCTTCAAAATTGTCAGTCTGCGGTGCGGGCTTAGTGGCCTGGTTAAGTGGTTCATTGTCACCCCAGCGCCCAATTAGACACCTGAGTGTTTTTTTGCCGTATTCAATCAGATATTCCCTGCTACCCAATCTCTATAAGGCCGGGCGATTGCCGGGATATTCCTATGGATAACACAAGCTACCAGTAGCGTGTGCCCACTAAATGAGACGCAACTAAATTTACATATTTCGACTATTTAAAACACTTTGGCTTTGGCTTATGGCAAATGCCCAAGAACCTCTATAAATAGTCAAAAGGAAAATAGACTCTATATGCATATATAAATACACGGATATACGCGTATATATAGTATAGCCGGCTGCATGGGCCAAACCAAAACGGCAAATCAAAAATTTTGTTCGAATCGTAAATGGAACAAACTGTTTCCCCAAAAGTTAAAAATATATTCCCGGAATATGCGAGTGAATATGTTAAATGCCCCCGACGCAATCTGATGGGATCTTGTCTGTTTTTTTACGATTCCACAAGTAGTATTTTCCACGATTTTGTGGAAGGTGAACTCTGTTAGGGATTGCGTAATGCCAGGAGGAGCAGGAGCAGCCGATCGATGAAATAATCGCACGTAGCTGGTCGAGCCAACGCTCGCAAATAATTAAGTATTAGAAATGTTCAGAGCCAGCAAAATTCCAGGGAAAATTCAATGGCAAAAAATACGGCAGCAACATGTTGCTGCTGCTGCAGTTGCTGATGCAGTTGCTGCTGCATTTGCTGTTCCCAGCTGAACGACGAGAACCTCCAAAGACCGAGCCAGACAGGCTGACGTTCGCCTAGAAAGACAGCCGCTCTGGAGCCGGCGAGAGATGCTGGAGAAATGGCGTGGAAATTGGGGGGAGGACACCCGGGCGGGGATGCCTCCGGCAGGCTGCAGGCAGGCTACAGCCTACAGCCTACAGGCTGCGGCCAACCAACCAACCAACCAACCAACCAATTAGTAAGCGCTGCACAGAACGCGTCTACAATTGTGAGAACCTTAGACGAGGCCAACCGGGCCGTGTGAGTATGATGAAATGTCAGCGGGCAACAGGCAGCATGCAGCAGGCAGCAGGACCGGCCACAAGTGCCACCAAAATGCACTCAAAGAAGTTGTCCCCCCAATGAAGATATCATTTGAAGTTCTCACTACAAACTACACATCCCAGAAACATCCCAGAAAATCAATAGCTTATAGGTCAAGAGTTTGTTGAACATACAATGTCCCAAAGAGGTATAACTCCAAATGAATCAAGAATTTAAACTAGTTTTTAAAAGCTTTATAGTTTGCAAAATATACATCCATATTTCTAGTTAAGATTGACAACCTTTCTTTATTCGAATTTTAGCAATACAGTTGCGCAAGAGTTAAGCAACCTGTCAGTAAAAAAAAAGCAAAATATTATCTAGGTTTACCCGGTAATTTTCAAAAGAAAAGTGTCACGCATAGACCATTGTTTATTTACATATGGGACGAGGAATATATTATAGATCATATTTATTTACTCCAACAGAATTAAGAGGAGTAATTTTTTTATTTTTAATAGAAAAATCTTTAATAGGTTATGTATTACCTTGAGGTCAAAGGATATTTCTACACAAATTGGCAATAAATATTCAAGTCATTTTTGAAACTCTTTAAGATTCGTTCACATAAAGTGGCTTAATATTTTAATATTCTTTGTTTTCCATATTTCTTACACCTATTCTTAAACAATTTTCACACCAAAAGTTCTTCCAAATCTCAAGGAACCAAAGAATCATGTCCTAATATTATTATTAATATTTTCCATTGGTATCAATTCTGCTTAAACTATGTAAATACAATTTTTAGAGATATTTTATTTATCCCCATAAAATATCTTCCTAAAAACCTAGAAGACCGTCCATATTATTATCAAATTTTTGGGATACAATAGAAATTATCCAAGAAACACGTATTAATTAAAGATTTTTTGTTTCTAATAATAAATATAAAAAAAGGTCCTAAAAATATGTATATTTCAGAATTTTTGTATAATTTTCTCAACTTTAATAGTTGAGAATACATTTTATTTTTTATTTAATTTTGTTGCCAAAAAAAATATCAGAATTCCCTTTTTTTATCGTAAGTGAACAATACAATTCATTTTTGAAACATTCAAAGTCAAAAAACAAAATCAAAATCAAATCTCAGCTTACCGTTTGCCTGTTGTTAATGTTGCTTTCTCTTTCCCGCTCCAGAAATTTGTATGAATTCGTTGCAAACACAAACGCACACAAAATCAAAGCACAAAATCAAAATCAAAACGCAAGTTCAAATACAAAACAAAAAAGAAAAAAAAAGCACAGGGAAACGCGCAGGCGAAAGAGGATAGAAAAACGGACACACACACTCATGCAACCGCAAGTGCGCGCCTTTTTTTGCATGCAACAGGTACGAATTTATATTCATAATTTTTGGCGCAAATCGAACACTTTGCACGAAACGATCGCTTTTAAAACACGCTACACAATTTGCTTTACCGTTTGCAATACTTTTTGGAAAGTTTTCGCGACTTTTTATCCACAAAAAACGAAATTTTTACTGCACTGATTGGATTACGACGCGCTTGCAAATTTCCTCTGCAACACGATTGAAATTGGGCCATCTCTTGCTCCTGCCCCTTTCGATAGTTTCCAATTAGACTATTCGATATTTCAAGTGGGTGCCAATTGGACATTTGTGAAATGGTTCTTATTTATTATATTGCATTAATTATGTTATTGTGCATGCTATAGAATAGAAATTTAAGCTGCAATTTAAAAATGATCTATTGTGATTATTTGCCAACTGTTTATACTCCAAACAAATGTAAGATTTAAGTTGAAACTATGGGATAAACATAAGCAGGCTTAAAAATAAAGCAAAATTGTCTAATTTATAGATTTTTACCAAAAATATACATAAATTAGCATCGTTTAACATTACAATTTCATGTATGTATCCGTATAAAAAACACATCTTTTATGCATATTCACTGAAATATTTAATTAGTCATTATGAAAAAAATGTTATATTATTGAAAACTAAATACATCAAGCTGTTATAACTATATATTGTCTCGAAATTGTGTTTATAATAGTATTTTTCAACCTTAAACGTGTAGGTCGTAAGCTCCTATATCAAAAACCACAGCATATTATCTTATACCCCTATACCACCAAAAATCAAATGCAAAGTACTTGTCAGATATATTTGTTTATTATGCCCAAAATTCTTATTAATTATTAACCAATTGCTGACTGAAACCTCCTCTTGGAAACCCCCTGAAAAGCATTTAGTTGGCAATGATTTTCCCTCAGTGCCGGGAAGGCAGATGACCGGGTGCCCGTGCCCGCTGCGTGGATCGATCCTTATATGAGTCGGGGCCAGCGGCAAACGTTCTATTTTGACAGTCATTATGATTAATTTAAATCATTAGGCAGCCCAGGCAGGTAGACAAACCGTCCAGGAGCGATCCGCGGAGATCCAATCCGGCAGTTCCTATATTTCATTCTAATTAAATGCACGCGCGGTGGCGGGGCGACATCATCGACGTGGACAGCGGACATCATTTCATCGCGGAGCGGGTCCTGGCATCAAGAGGTGGACCGGGGGGCAGATGGAGCGACTCCTCGCTGGCTTATTCGCGGAAGAGACAAGCTGGCGACAAGGCCCGGCTGCTCTGGTGGCTGGAAAAGGCAACGATGACCATTTGCAGCTCGAGGAAAAGTCGAAACGAATCGCAGCGCGGAATGCATCATCCGCACAGGCGGCAGATGGATGGGGTAGGAGCAGGAGCAGCAGAAGGTGAAGGAGAAGAAGGTGCCCCCGGGTGAGTGTATCATCGATGTAACGCAATGTACCGGGCCAGCCAGAGGCCATATCTCCGTTTATCTGTTAGTCACTGCACGTGGCCACTTTCCAGTGCTCCCCCAACTGCTCATCCTCCTGCGACAGAATTTTCTTGCGAACCTCTATTTAAGGACATCGCGAAATACTCGTGCTCCTGCGTACAAGTGGGCCCACCACGCAAATCCTCTAGAGCATTCTGACCATATTGGCCGGGGCTCGAGGAAATTCCTGGCATAGTTTAAGTGTATCGCTTTTTGTTGTCATCGGGGACCGACCGACCGGGGCTGCAAAAAACGCGTACAAACAAAAATAAAGACGGGGCCGCTGGAAATCTGAGGAAGAAATGACGTTGCCAGAGGTAACAAATTAACTTAATCAGCCGAGCTGATAAGCGAAACGAAAATGGCGCCTCAAAAATGCAATTACAAAATTCAATCACGAAAAAAATGGGGGAGGAGCCAAGGCGAGAGCCGTGTTTTTTACGATGCCGAATGTCGTGTCTATGCGCGTGCGCGGCCAGCGAATGGGTATGCATATCGGGGGCGTGGCAAGAGATACTCGGACGTATCCACGAGATATCTAATTAATTAAGCCATAAACACGGCCGCCTCTGCAAAATGAAAGACGGGGGAGCTCTTTTCCCCCACCCCAGTAAATACATAAAAAACCACCTCCTATGTACGAGATACTCTTTGGCTCTGGCGCAGCAAAGAGAAACACAGCGGCCGGGAAAGAGATACGCGCGTGCGGGAGAAGAGAGAACCGGTTCGGGCCAAGTTTGGAACGATCGCTCGGAATCGGCGTTCAGACGTTTATTAGGTATTTGCACGCCATCTGAAGCACAACGCCATCCATCGATCGCTTGTTTAGCTCTCGACCGTTCGCCGTCTCGATCCGATTGCTCGTATTTGGAATGAACCACAATAAAATCGCCACAAATAAAGTAAACAGTCCAAAAACCAGTGCCAGCAACGACAAATAAGCCAACCAAACACCGCACCACACGCCGATGAAGCAATCAAATTTTGATAACTGTATCGAGAGTTTAATAATCCAAGGCAAATAAAGGATCGCTTGCGCTGTCCCAAACTCCAAACTGCCCGATTGCAATCCACAAACATTCAAATTTGCCGCCCAGCCGCCGAGCTTTTGCAACACTCCTGCCACTGCCCGCGCTGTGCAACACTCCTTGTCAGCTGTCAGAGCGTCCGACTTCGAGTGTGTGCGTTCGGTTTTACGTGCGTGTTGCAAAATTAGCGGCATTGCAGGCGAAAAAACGTTCGCGTCCCGCCTGCCAAATTGTTAATAACTCGCTGACAATCCGCGTAGAAGTTGCCCACAGCCAACCCGGGCCCGCCTCGACCCAAAAACCGAAGCAGGAGCCCCTGCAAATTCGTTTCACGCGAGCGTGTTTCGGTGCCTTTCGGTGTGTTTTGTGTGTGTTTTATTTTTGGAATTAAGAAACGAAATAGGCAGGCAGCAGGCAGAGGAGGCAGCTAAGGCAGCTAAGTGTGCCGCGGCCGGATTTGAGGCTAAGAGATATCGCAATAATAGACGCGCGCGGTGCCTTGGATTTCTACGGCTCCACGGTGGAGAACTTTTACCTCAGAATGGACCCGACGCGCGGCGACTCGCGCTACAACCTAAACTACTCGATGAGTAGTATAGGCCTCAGCCTCGCCGACCAGGCGGACATGTACGGCAACCCGGCCGTGGCCGCCCTGGGCGCCCGCCCCCCCTCCGGCGGCCTGCTGCAGAACATGGGCGGCGGCGGAGCGGGCGGAGGAGCTCCCATGCAACAGCGTCCGGCCGGAGGAGCTCCTGGCCAGTGCCCCAGCCTGGGCAACAGTCAGCCCACCCACCACAGCCCCCAGCACGCCTCCCAGCAGCAGCAACAGCAGCAGCAGCAGCAGCAACAGCATCAGCAGCAGCAGCAGCAACAGCAGCGCGGCCTGAAGCGGTCGGGCAGCGATTGCTACGAGGATCACCATCGCTCCGGCGGAGGAGGACTCACCCTGCAGGGCCTGGACAGCTGCGGAGGCGCCGCCGGGGGCGGGGTCACCTCGGCCGTGGTGGACGACGGCGTGGACGGGTACAATCCGCTGCCCAATAAGAAATCTCCGCCCGCCAACGGCAAGAAGACAAAGGGACGCGTCAAAATCAAAATGGAATACATCGACAACAAGCTGCGTCGCTACACGACCTTCTCCAAGCGCAAGACGGGCATCATGAAGAAGGTAAGCGCGCGGGGCTCCGTCCATGCAATTGGGATGTTGACATTGGGCCACGTTTCGGGCGCATGTGCAATTAATAAATGCTTCGAGGGCTTCGTCGCGGCCCGCATTGTTCCGACCCGGTGTCCCCGGCTTCTTTATCGTCATTTGGCCATCGGCACAGTGGTCCGGATTCGAGGGGTTCCAAGGGATAAAGGGATATCTAAGGAGCAGATCGAGAGATCGCTACCAGAAGCTAAAGAAGAGAGCGAAAGATGGAGAGCATTATGATCGAAACCGATGAATATCTAGGGAAGAGTTTTATAGATTTCAAGATAAACAATTCCTAGAGCTAAACATGCAAGATTAGCCTCCAATTGTGTCAAAAATAATACTTTCCATCTTAATATCAAGAAAGAGTTTTATAGTTTAATAGAATATTATTCAAGACACACAATCTGTAGAGCTAAAGATACAATAAAAGCTATCAATACTGTCAAAAATTATACCATCTTAATGTCAAGAAAGAGTTACCGCGGTTTTTAATCACTTAAATTTGGAGTATAATTCACGATCATCTCTACAGCGAAACACTTCAAAAATGCATTAAATTTTGTCAAAAATAGTACCCTAAAAGTTGACCTATTTATTCCTAACTTTCGTATAAAGAAGTACCCCAAAGTTCTTGAAGTTTACAAACCTAAACCTAAGATTAGTTTGGGAAACATAATTTTTTACTAGAGCCAGAGAATATAATAAAAATTGATCTTTCAAATGGAGATCCATAGGGGCTTCAGTAATAAAAGTTGGATCGTAGATGTAATAACGACTTCAGGATTCTGGTTTGGCTTTTAAGTTACAAAAATAATCCAATTTTAGATGCTCATGGTAAATATCAGTATATTTCAATAGTCACAGGCTATTTGATATAGTTTCCTTGAGTCCCTTGAAAACTTCTAATCTCCAGGCACTGCAAACCACTGTACTTGAGCTCCACAACAGTAGCCGGGGATGCTCCTCTGGTTTTGGCTCCTTTGGCGGCGTTGGGTAAGCGCGGTAGCCCACGATTCCGCATTTCCCTTTGTTTTCGGCTTCATAAAATGTTAATTTGCCGCCGCAATTGCATTGAAAAGGAGCATCCCGGCCCCATCGTGGCCACCGGTTGCACTTTCTGTCCCCTTCCCGGCCAACTTGGCCAACTTGGCCAACTCCCCCCCAAGCAATTGATGCGTGCTCCCGGGTAGATGCCTTTGGGTTCTTTGGCATTTTCAAATGACCAATTTTCACACGCAAACTTACATAATGCTGCTGCGCGACAACTGCGACTGCTACTGCGACTCCTGCAGCTTTTCCGATCGATCTGGCGGGCTGCATATGAAATTTTTCACATTTTCCAAATAGACTTCTCGGGTCGCAAGGCCCAACGAGCGAGCGATCGAAATCGGACAAAAAAGCATCAACATCGCGGCGCTAAATCACGATCTCAGCACGATCTTTGCCAAAGTCACAAAATCTTATGAAATATTTGACCCAGGCGGGCCAAGCAAAAACCACGCTTCGCCGCCGAAACTGAAAGCTAAAACTACACATGAAATCCTTTCGGAAATGTAGGGTATACGAAATATTTGACCCCCGGGAGGTAGCCTCCTGCATTCGGTTTTCTGTATGCGGGGGGACCCAAAACTTATGACAGGCGCACGCCCGAGACCTGGCTCGCTTCTAGATGCGTTTTTTTTGTTTTCGAAAAAAAGCTGCGATTTGGTGACTTTGATGCGGTCCCTCATCGTTGTCCGATGTCCAGCGATCGGACAGTTGACAGGCAGACAATGGCCCGGCGACTTGGCGCTTGAAAAATAATCGAGAGAAAAAAAAAGAGCAATCTGCAATCCGGCGCAATCCCTACTCCCAACAAATTGCGGCCAATGAACTTGGCCCACAGACGGACAAGCGGACAAACGGACGGGCGGACGGACGGCGGCGGTGACAACCTGTTCGCGTGCTTTCCACTGGCCAATTTTGGTCATTTCGATCTGGCCAGCGGCGGCGGATCCGTTTGGCGTGGGTGGGCGGGCGTAGTGGGCCCAAAAAAGGCCACAAAAGTGAAAAGTGAGCTAATGTCCCCTCCAGAAGTGATCTCATTTGCTGGCCCAAGCCAAGTGCGTGGGTCGAACACGGGTTATGGGTCTCGGATTCGATCGATTGCGAGCGAAAGCAGAGCTTCTGCATGAAATGCACAAACAAACCGGTGCCGCCGGGTTCCCAGACCGACGAGCGCAACAACAATTGGCCAAAAGCATGGCCAAAAGGGCACACAGGCGCAAAATGCCGCCAAAAGGTGTTAAATTGAAATCACGAGGCAGTGAGCCAGGCGAAGAGGCGGCAGGGAGGCGGAGAAGCTCGCTGGGAATTGTTTTAGGAGGCCCCAAAGTAGCTGCTTGCAGCACGGAAGCGTATTGATACTTGCGGCAGATTGTGGCCCGATAAGCCGCCTGAAAGCCAGGCCAAGAGGCTCCGCCACGGCTGGGCCTCGTCGGCTCGCCTTTTGGCCACATGCAACACAGCGAAAAACAGGCAACAATCGGCTTCTAACAAATGACTCTCCATCTGGCCTCCGGTCTTCGGTCTCTGGGGCTGCCGGCCAGCCTGCTAGCCTGCCTGCCTGCCTGCCTTTGGCTTCTTGTGTCCTGTCAACGCTTTTGTACCCTCACCCATTCCCATACCCCAGCCCAGTGCAGCCAAGCCAATCCAACTCCAATCCAATCCTCTCCAGCCTTTTGCCGCGTGTCGTGTCCTTTTGTCTTTGTTCGAAATTCAAATTGACATGAATTGTTGGCCTGTTGCGGATCGCCGGGCCTAGGAGCAGCCTGCACAGAACTACACACAATCGACACCTACTCAGAAATCGGAATCAGAATACGATTCCAGTATCGATTCAGTATGCGATTCAGATTCCGCTTTCGGACCGTGTCAATTGTTTGCATTTACACATGTTACACATAAAATTGGCAGCCAATCGATGTAGTCTGGATGGGGTAATCCCCACTCCAATCGCTGCCGATCCAATGCGATCCCAATCCCAATCCCAGTCCCAGTCCCAGCCTCGCCAACAATGTGTACAACAATTTCATTAATATTAATAAATGTTCCCCGGGCGTTTCTTGGTTCGTCCGTCCAAGCGGAGTAGTTATTTATGCGCTGTTCTCCAAAGCAGCAGCCACTGTGTGTTTGGCCGACAGCCAGACAGAGACTTTATCGCTTTTATAGTAATTACGAGCTGTTGATAGGCAGCTTAGGCTACCGTCTAATGTTCGGTGGAGAAAAAGAGCCAAAGTCGGCGGCCAAAGTCTGCCGGGGAGGTGTTATCATCGGGCCTGCAACTCCATCGCGATGGTTGCGTGACTTCTGGGCCATTTGCGTGGGCGTTTGGTAGGTAGTAGTGCGCGTTGACTTCTTGATTTCTTGCCGGCTTAGGGCCCAGAGAACTAAGAACTGGGTCTAGCGTGATCCGTTTGCTTTTATTGGGCTCCACAGCTCCTTTGCCATGGCCCAAAAGTGGGCCAACTTGTTGCATCCATAAGCAGGCAATTAATCACACCTTTGCCAAAACTAGGGCTATTTTCACTAGCTATTTAATGGATTAAGTCATTGTGTTGTAGAATGTTTTCTATGCGATCTTGTGTACTCAAAATGCCCCAATCACGCTGCCATCTCTGGTAATTTAAAAGCCGCAACACACATTGCACACATTGCCGCAGGCCTTCTTATCGCTGCAACATAATCGCATAGTTTGGTGGGTAAATTTATGTGCCGCTCGGCCAACACACGCTTCTTCCTCGACAGTTTAAGGCAGTCGCGGGAGATACCCGATATCGGGGCCATCGATACCATCGAGTACTTAACACGGTAACCAACTCTCCCGGTTTGTGTTCCTTTTCGCAGGCCTACGAGCTGTCCACGCTGACTGGGACGCAGGTGATGCTGCTGGTGGCCAGCGAGACGGGCCACGTGTACACATTTGCCACGCGCAAGCTGCAGCCGATGATCACCTCGGAGGCGGGCAAACAGCTCATCCAGACCTGCCTCAACTCGCCGGACCCGCCGAGCGTGGGCGGCGGCGATCAGCGGATGTCGGCCACCGGATTCGAGGAGACGGAGCTCAGCTACAACATCGCCGACGAGGACTCCAAAGTAAGACAATTGATTTACGGTCACCATGGGCACGCTCATCTGGCACACCCGCCGGCCCCGCCCTCGCACTACAGCCTCGAGCAGAGCCTGATGCAGTCCGGGTACAGTGGTGGCCAGGCGTCGCCTCTGTCGCACGCCCAGGCCTACGGCGGACATGCCCACCACGCGCACGTGCCCCACGTGCCGCCGCCGCACTCGACGCACTCGCACATGTCGCACACGCATGCGCAACGCTAGGTGGCAGGTTAGCCTCACTATCGAACTATCGATTCTCTAGGCAAAATCCCGGCGCTTGGCCAGGGTGCGGAAAACTGAGCACTAAATCGATGGGTTTTCCGTGCCGGGGGCCAAGCCCCGGTCAGTTTAGTTAGACAGCAGTTTTTTAGGTTTAGCAGATCCAAAGTGCAGCAAATGGCTTGATCGAATTTCGAATACTCGTCTATCGGATCCATGGCCAATACGATCTCGCCGCTCGTTTTGTTCTTGTGTGTTTTTTACATATTTTTTTTTATTTGTATACTAGTCAAGACTTACTTACTTAAAGGCGACTGTGCCATACAGCTCCAGCGCTCAACCTGAAGCATTAAATACTCGTACTCCCCATAGCAATAGATCAAATGTCATATTCAGCTGCAGCTTCAAAAACCCAGTGCCATTCTACCGAACCACTAGAGACAACACATCGAGACACAGCCGAGACTGCTTTAGTTAGTCCTTTTTATAAACAATAAGTGCAATAATATTTACCAGTAAAGAAAAGAAGCAAGAAGCAAGAAGCATGGACTAGAACTAGGAGGAAACTTTTGCTGTACAGAGTCTAGAAGCGCAAACACGGCGCTCCAGTGCGTTGGCAATACTTATTTAACAAGAGTTGTTAGCAAATAGAAGATGAAGGATATATATAAATATCTCGAATGCGCCGGCGGCCCGCGGCCGGTATCCTGTATCTGTGTGACTGCGAGAGGTGTGCGTGTGTGTTACGTATCTGAATCTGTGTGTGATGAGCGTGCTCAATAAAGTTTTAAGCGTATTTTCCGGATTCGTTTAGCTTAATTTTAGTAGTATTTACCAGTTAATAGTTATGTTTATTCGATTGATCCATTGACTTTAGTGTTTTTTCCAAAATCTTTATTGACTCCTACTAATTTGGAATGTTGCATGACCAATCGAAGTTGGCAGCGTAACCCCCCAACACTTACCCAACCTTTGGGCCGCCTGCCTATATCGCTCTTTTTTCTACTAATATTTATTGTACATTTCAAATTTAAATACCAAATTAGAGGCGGCCCAAAGCATTGTTCCCGCTCGCAACAGCAATTTACATATAATTTATTACCCGATGTTTATGTCAAATTATAACGAAAGCAAAGCAACGCCTAATTTAATGACCCATCACGGTTTCTGTCAAACAGAAACAGCAACGTAATATTCTTTAATCTAGTTAAATTCTATTATTAAATTGATCGTGCAATGCGCCGCAAGAGACGCAAATCGAATAACCCTAAATGCAATTTATCTCATAAGCAAGCGAAATATGTTTAAAAAACAAACCACAAAATAGTATCTATCAAATATGAATATATATACATACAAGTACATTATTTAGCGCAATATTATGAAACAATAAACAGAAATCCACAAAAATCGCCGACCATATTACAGCAATACTATCGTAGATAATGTAAAAGTAACCGAAACGAAACCCCAGCCGATTTTCCAGCCATTTCAAGAGCAAGGTTAAGAGCGCTCAGATAAGATTCGAAGGCTCCAACTCCCTGGCCCAAAGTTTCTAGTTTTAGCCTACACACGGTCCCAAAAGTGCAAATAATAATCTCTAAGCTAGTGGTGAGTGGGCTGCAGCCGCTTCCCCGTCCTGCCTGACTGCCAGCTCCCCATGAATGAATTTGTGTTTGGTTTTTGTTTCTGAATTCAATGTTGTAAAGAGCTTCCGCTTCGGGCTGCCCCCCATCCCCTTCCAAGCATTTAAATGTTGTATCTTTTACTGCGGGGGCCACCATTGTGTGACGTCATGTCAGCTATGCTGGCGACGAGTTCATAAATCGATCAGAGCAGAGCCACCACCATTGACTCTCGTCATGCACCAACAGTCCAACAGTCAGTCAGTCATTCGGTCTTTCAGTCTCTCAGCCAGTCAGTGAGACAGTCCCACTTCTGCCCCTGTTGGATTTCACTCCGCGTTGGCATGCAAATCGCGTTTTCTGGCTCGTACTTTTCAATGCCAAAAGCTTTGGCTTCAACTTTGGCGTAGGCACTGCGCTCTGGCTGCCTGGCTGCCTGGCTGCCTTCTTGCCCCCCGATGACGTGTGCCACAGCGATCTATCTCCCCGGTTCAGAGTCGTACCTCTCTTGCGGTGGCTCAACTCAGTCGCTCGTTCCATTCAGCTGGGGCGATGAATGAAAGCCAAAATGTTGTGGGTGTGACACCAACGCCGGTTCAGGTCATCAGTTGTGGCGCTTTACACGGCAAGAAATTCGATGGACATCTGGGAGTTTGAGAAAATGTTTGAGGATGTACTTAAACCAGGGGGGTACACCAAGATCTTAAGGTTGATGTTCTTGGAATTTGTTTTGATACTTCTGCTGGTGATGTTTCCTGAATTACTCCTTTGGAGTATTTGTAACCTAAAAGTGTTATTTTATTTATAATGCTCCATACTTCAGCTCTGATGTTTCTTACCTAAACTGAGTTTACAAGAGTTGGAAGGTATCCTCAATATCATCGGTAATTATGATGTTTCCTAAGAAACTCTGATGTTTCCTACCTATTTTTCAAGTATTGGAAGATGACCTTTATATCATCAGTAATTGTGTTTTTTGTCTGAGAGTCACTAAGAATATGTGTAACTTTAGTATCTGTGTGGTTTTCTACCTAAACTGAGTTTAAAAGATTGGATGATATCCCTCATATCCTCAGTAATTGGGATGTTTCCTTTGTAACTCTTTTAGAACTTCATTGTTATTTTGTGTTGCTCGATGCTTCAGCTGTGATGTCACCTAGCCTAACTTATTTTACAAGAATTGAAAGACAACCTTAATATTGAAAGCCCCCGCAGTTTCTCGCTGTGCAGTGCAAAGCTTGTTACTGCCCCAGCTGACTCGGCTGAATGACTGATAAAATTCATAACTTGTACCGCTGCTGCTGTAGGTCGTTCTGCCGCCGCCAACTCTTTGTCCAGCCAAGGTTAATTGCCAACTTGCAGTGGGCCGCCAGTTATTTTTGTTGGCCAACTCACATTATGTGTTGTAGCTCGCTCGTATCGAGAGTGCGAGATCCATCGGTGTGCGCCTGCGCGGGTGTCTTGGCTACATAGGCTTGCCATCTATGGTCGCTCACCTGCGCATCATCATCCCAAAGCCGCCCACGACGCCCAGGCCACATAAAATAAATAGTCAAATAAAAAATGCTGCAAGTTTGTTGGCTTCTATGAAAACGATAATTTTTATTTGCCCTGCTCAGGCTTTGGATTTTACTATATGTTAGAGAGCTGGTCGAACAGAAAGTTTCTTACGAATAGAGAATATTGAAATTGCTCTGACTAGATAATTTGCTTACAATTTCAATTTCAAATTAACCGCCTCCTTATTTGGCTTGATTAATTTCCTTCGGAGCTGTTGAAAAGATTGAATACTCGTAGCTTGGCGGGCTCGCATAAATTATTTCAGCTATTTTCTTGACAAATTCAATTCCGATCTGCCAGCTTTTTCCGCCTAATCTAGTTTTCTGATGTTTTAGTTTGGGGATTAAAAGGCTAGTCCAAACAATTGAAAAAAAAGAACCTCTGCCCCGGGTTTTGGTTTTCCTCGGTGTTTTTCTACCTCCGCGGGGCAGGCACGGGTGCATATCAGTTTGAGAAATTAAAAGCATTTTGCGGTTTTGCTGACTATCGATGCTGCGTGCCGCTCGAGCCTCTAACGACATTTCAATGATTTGCTGCGGCTCCTGGTCCAGGTCCTGTTGTAGCCTTTGTTGCTGTTGCTGTTGCTGCTTTTGCAGTTGCTGCTGCAGACGCGTCACCAACATGGCCACGTGCGCAGCAGCAGGCGGAGGACAAAAGCTGGGGCCAAAGCAAAAGCATTTGCAATGCTCGTCGATTACGTACGAGGGCGACCTCTGTCAGGCAGCGTCCAGCTGTCCGAAAGCCACCAACAACGCAGCCACGCCAGGAATCTTTGTGTGTGCCCCTTTGGTTCTTGCGGATTTTGTGTTTAAGCCGCCGCTGCAAGTTCTAACCGCATGCCGCCACAATGTCCTCTTAATTTCCTAGCCGCCGCAGCAGCTGCGCGCGCGCTCGCGCTCACCACGCGATGATATCGCAGAATCCTCCGGCTCCGGCTCCGCCACCGATCCCCATGTCCTCATATCCCCAGAAGAACCCCACATCCAGACTCCACATCCACATCCACGGCTGCCGTCGTCTTCTGTCTGTGCGCTCGTTTTTTAATTCAACTGATTGTACTGCAGCTTCTGGAATTCGGCATTTCTTAAAGCCGCGCGCACACACATTGTGAGTCGGCAACT
The DNA here is from genome assembly GCA_021223825.1 of Drosophila ironensis. NCBI lineage: Eukaryota > Metazoa > Arthropoda > Insecta > Diptera > Drosophilidae > Drosophila > Drosophila ironensis. The sequence continues at coordinate 457,229 of JAJJHQ010006980.1, forward strand.
TGCAACTCGCAACTTGCAACCTCCTCCGGCTCCTGCCGCCTGCCGCCTGCTGCCTGCTGGCTGAATCTTCTGCGCCGTCGCCGCCGCCGCCTTCGCAATCTGAAAAGGTTAAGAAATGACAATTTGTGAGCGTTTTTTTTCTCGTTTCGTATCGTTTTGTTTTTCTCTTATTTCTTTGTATTGTGTGTGCTTTTTACTGCTGCTGCCGCTGCTGCTGCTGCTGCTGCGACTGCTGCTGTCTTGCTTTCATTGTGATTATTTAAAAGCCCGACTGTGGACCGGGCCCAGACCTTAACGAGGCGCTTTTGGCCTTTCAGGACTCACATTTAGTTAAGCAATTATTGGCTGCAATGCAAACAAATAATGCGTACATTGTGTCCCTCTCAACAACCGTCTGCCCCTCGCTCGGTCTGTGTGACTTACTCCAATGATTTTCCAAGTTAATCAAAATTCTTTGCTATCCACGATGAAATCTCTGCGGCGACCTTCCCACCACTCCCCCCACTAGCCCCCTGCTGGTGCCTACCATATTTCCCATTTGGATCTTCTAGCGCCGCTGGGCCACGCCCAATGCAACGCCCATTCAGTGGAGCGTGGCAGAGGCAGCGTTTGGTTGGAAAATCTTATGGGCTTCCTCCTCGCTGCGATCCGCTCCCCGCCTTAGCTACTTATTTGGGCAAAAGGCAGCTCCGCTTCACTGACCAATTTATGGCTGAGAATATTTCTTTTCTCTATTGCCCGATTGCCTCATAGTGTGGATTTTCCTATGAAGACGTTTTCGTGCCTGAGCAAACGGCGCAGGAAATTCCCAAGAATAATTTTCATAGCCCTTCGAGCATTGCGAAATATTGTCAAAACTTGATCAACTTTAATGGCTTGAAACTTTCTAGTTTGCCATCTAAATTTTGGAAAAGTTTCACGCCGAAAAACTTGCGAACAAACAAGCTTAGTAATAAATTCTAGGCGAAACTTTCAACTTGCCGTTCGCGATTGTGTGGCCGCATCTTCAAACTCGGAATTCCAATTCCTATTCCGCTTCCAATTCCAATTCCAATTCATTATATAATGAAGCACACGCGGTCTTCCCACACGGGGCATTGGCAAAAGCCGACTTCTGCCCACAGGCCGCACGGTTAACAAAAGTTAACAACAATCGATGTTCGGCTGGGCCCAGCTCAGCTCATTTCCTGCCCACAATAAAATCAAAATGTTGAAATCCACACAACTTATGTGATATATTATATATACTTGTTGGTGGTGTGTAATCATTCGTAGACAAAAAGAATACACATGACGGGCCAGAACTTAATGCCATACTTCCACGGAGGCGCTAATGAAAGTGCCATAAATTTTCAATTAAACTCCAAGCTGCTGGGATGCAAGTCTACTAAAACTTTTCTGTCTAGGAACTTGAGGTCTCATCGTCTGATTGGCGCCGATTAAGCTATTCGCGGGGCGGGGATGGGGAGGGGCTTAGGAACCCTCGAATCTGCTGCAATTATTTGCGAATTAACATTTATAACACTTGATCCTGTGTGTGCGCTCTTGTAGCCGTTGAAAGGCCGTTGAAAGGAGCTTGACGCTTCAGCGCATTTAAAAAGTATTTTTGTGCCACAACAACAGCAGCGGTCTGCTGCTGCTGCGGCTGCTGCTGCTGCTGCTGCAAGAAATATTTGCCGCATTTTAAGTCCGTCCGTTTGTTGAATGTCTGTTATGCGGATTCATTGCAACCGCAGTCACTTGTTGATGTTGCAGTCGCAGTTGCAGTGGCGATGTTGCCGCTGCGATGTTGTGCTAAATTTCACACCAACAATGAGCGCGCGCCAACAATGAATGAAAATGACTGACGGAGATGACCAGGCCGGCTGGCTGGTTGGCTCTTTGCCTGGGCTAAATCGATACCTTAATTCAAAGGCACGCCAAACCGCATTTTTGGATAATATACTTCAGCCTCATCCGCTCCAGTGAGCCTTCAGTGTTGCTCTTGCTGTTGCTGTTGCTGTTGCAGTTGCAGTTGCAGTTGCCGGTGGCACGCGTGAGATTTCCTGTCTTCAGTTTTTGGGGCCATTTCATATCGGATTTCAGCCAAATTTGGCATCCTTTTGCGGTTCCGAGTGGCCCAGGTTTTACGTTTCGGATACATTTATACAAATAAACATCGATTCGTGGCTTATCGGCCTGGGAATTGTGTTGGTCCGTATTGTTCTTGTTGCTGCTGACGTTGTGCAACGACTTTAAAAAGCTGTTAACATGCGTTGTCATCGCTGCCATATGTTGCACGACAACGGCGGCAAGCAGCAACAACCAGCAACAACCAGCAGCGGCGACACCGACACCGCCACCGACAACAGACAACCGACAACAGACGACTCCTGGTCGCCATTGATCGACCATCGGAGTGCGGCGGGCGATCGCTTTTGGGGCAGCTAACTTGTCGCCACCTGGCACAACTGAACCAATTTTGTGACGGTTGCATCAACCCGCTGAACTTCAGACTCCCGGCATGCGTTGGTTTCCATCGAAATCTATGCGAAAGTGGAAACGCCAGCGATTTGCGTAGCCTGCAGCGATAGTTATAGCTTCCTCAGCTCACATGTGCCGTCCCTTATTTGGAAGCTTGTGTGTGCGAGCGCGCAACAATTATTCGCCTGTAGTATGGCTTTGTGTAGTATCTCAGCGCACTCACACAACTAAATCGTAAAAAACTCATACAAAAACAGAAAAAAAAAAAAAAACCAGCACAACAACATCAACGGCGGCGTCGGTGGCCAAAAGCCGAGTTGAATTCATGCACGTAGAAAAATGCATCATAAACAAGAAACATTTGCCATATGTCTTTAGTTCAGAGATAGCTCGATTTCTTATTCAAATTGTTGGGAAATGTCAGGCACGTTGTAATACAATTATTTACCAAGTTTTCAAGTTGGTAATTCGAGGGGAAATACAAAATATTGGAGAGCATATTCAAACCCATAATACATTGGTTTCTGAATTGAAAATACTCTTAAACTGCAGGTACATAAACATATTGCCTATTTTAAGCTTACTAAATTGCAAGTTTACTAATTCTATCATAAGTTAAATCCTAAATATAAAGTGATAGAATTTAGCTAAACCTTTTTTTGGTTAAGATGAGTTAGAAAACAGAGTTTCCATTTCAGAAATTTTATAAGGAATAGAGGTTTATTATTGCAAGAAAGGAATAGTACTAGAGAGAACTATCTAATATTTTGCAAGTAAGATTCGAATTTTGAAGAAAAGAATATTCTGGAGAAAGTGACTTGGAATACAGTTTCAATTTTAGAAAATTCTATATAGAAATAGTCAAATTTTTGGGAAAAAGGCTAACCTTTAGTACGCGAAAGAACTTTCTAATCTGTTTCAATTGTAGGGATTTTTTGTCGGTGTAACGAAGTGCAACGCAGTCGTCGCCACATTGGCTGACTTATGACGAAAATAATTGCTGGCTATGGCTATAGCTGCGTATCTTTAACTGGCGATCGCGTCATCGTCATCGTTATCGATTATTCGCAGAAAGCTCATCGCTGTTTTTCCAGCCAAGCGACCGGACCGACCCACTGGCTCCCGTTACACGCGGCGTATGAGTAATCAATAATAATTTTATCGACATTTTTATTACCATTTTCCTTCTGTGCCATTTTCCCTCCTCTGCGGCCTGTCAGTCTTCTGTTTGTGAGTGTGTGTGTGGTCCAAAATCGATTGCCATAATAATTTCACGCAAATATAGCCCAACAATCGTCGTACAATATTGTAATTTACTTAATTCCGAATCGTTCAGAATACGCAAATTTGCGAAAAGCGAGAAAAAAACAAGAAAATAAAACAACGTGGAAGAAAACATTGTCCATGCATTAGTTATATGTACGAGTATATCCCCAGACGATGTTGTAGTTATCGTTCAGGTTGTTATTGTTGCAATCGTTCTGGTTGTTGTTGCTTTTATGAAAGGCGACTGCGCGGCGGCGGCGGCGGCGTCTGTTTTGCTTGCTTTTTGGTTGTATTTTCCTGCGTTTGATATGCAAATTGTGTGCTTTTAGAAAGAGCAACAGAATTATCGTATCTCTGGCCCTGGTGGTTGTTGTTTTTGCCGCTAAAGTGGGGGGAAATCTATGGAAATTGCATACATTGCATTGGAAAATGTATGGAAATTTTGCCTGTTATAATTGAACCAGGAATAAGTTGGGTAAATGGTTTTAAACCACAGGAGTTTATTGAATTCAATAGGGTTTTCGCATCCTTTGTTGCATAAATTATTACTCGAATATTTATATTATAAGTCAGCTCAATTTGAGAGATCAAACTTTTAAGGATGTTTGATTTATTTAACTTCTTGCGTTGAGACAGACCATTGAAACCGGGCAGCACCACCCGTCGTATGCGCAATATTTGCGTAAGATCTGGGAAATCAGCCACCAGTGGGGCCCAAAAAACACAGTTTGGCTGCCACTTACGCGACAACGCCTTGACATGCCCACACGTCCGGCGACAACAACACCCAACAACTTTGCAACATGCCACAACGCTTTTGGAATGCTTCGCTGCTGTTGCGGCGTGTGAGAATTTCACAAGTGTGGGCTTGTTGCACAAAAAACAATCCTTTAATAAGCCAATGGGCCGAGCGGCGATCGGAAGAGCCTAAGGGAGCCCAAAATTTATAATGTGGCACGCAATTAATTCACTGCCAAAGCTGCCAAACGAAGGCGCAAAAATTATCACACCATTCAAATGACGCTCACGATTTTCCTTCCTTTTTTTGTTTGTCTTGGCTTGGCGAAAGGGATGGCCACCGGCGAGAAGCCGCTTGCAGCTTCCAACTTGCAACTTGCAACTGGCAACAGGCGACACATTTTGTTTGTTGCGCAGCGCTCTCTTTGGCGGCAAACATTTAACAAGCATCGCCTGTCCGGTGGTGGGCCAAGGATGCCACCTAGAAAGCTCACGCTAGGCGTCCAATTGGCTAGAATCGCCGCCGATCATGGTCATGCCACATGGCCACATGGCCGCATCGCCACATTGCCACATTGCCACATGGTGCCACCGAAATGGACAATGGACAGTGGGCAAGCCGGGGCCAGGCCGGTGGTCCTTTGTCTCTCGCGGAGGCTTCTTCTACTCGCGGCCTGTCAGTGCTAATTTGTTGCTGCTCCTGCTCGTGAGCTGGCCGCGCCTGCCACTAAAAATATAGCCATAAATGCTGATCAATAAACGAGCGAGCGAAATCTGCATGTCCTTAATGCCGGCAACGTGCGAGTTTTACAAATTACGAATCGCATCGCATCGAATTGAAGGAGCACTGCCTGCCCGACGCTTTTTCCCACGTCTCATTAAAATTGCAGTTAAAATGCAAGAGCCATCCAAAGATCGTTGATGCTGTTGCTGCGGCTGCTACTGCTACTGCTACTGCTGCTGCTGATGCTGTTCTTTTACTTTCTATCATCGTCATCGAGTCAGAAATGCGCGATGCGAACGAAAGACGACGTCCCATCGTCATTATTGTCAACTCTCAACGAGTTGCCAATCGTCTGTCCCCGGCTATCTTTCTGCCTGCCTGCCGACCTGCCTGCCTGCCTGCCGTTTCTAGATTGATGTCTCTCCAGTCAGACAGTCAGTCAGTCCATCAGTCCGCCCGTCCAGCGGTCCCTCCGTCCGTCAGTCTTGCAATGGTCCATCCCGCAGACTCCGAGGAGGAGTGGAAACCAGAAGCCAGCTTGGCACAGTTTGCGCACTTTGGCATTTCATTTTCCCTTGGAGATGATATCCCAGACTCGGTCTCAGAGCTGGCTTACTTTTTTTTTGGGGGGGAAAAGCAAGTTAATCAGGCAGTTTATCAAATGTTTGGGATATCTAGGGATCGAATTCTGCTAGGAAATTGTTTATATTAAAGGTTAGACTGATTTTAAAGATAAAACAATCCTAGAATTGTGGGCAGTACTTTGATTTTATTCAACTATTGCTCATTTTAAAGATAATTTATTTATTCTATCCCATACTAGTTTCGCAACATTACTATTTCTTATATCCGAGAAAACACTTTTTGAAAATGGAGCAGTTTTCAGCCGCCTTCGAAATTAAGAATCAAATTAAATAGAGATGAATAAATATTAATTTAAGGGCCTTTTTTGCATATGGGGTTAAGACCCTAAAATCCTGATATTGCAATAAGCTAGGTAATAAATTGAAAAGTTCGAAAAGTTCACTGGCAAATGTACTTGCAAGCTCTTTTAAGTTGAGAAAGCCCTTTCTGGGAGTCTTTGGTAATTATTGCTTAATTTTCCATGCCATTTGTGTGGGAAAAAACACGCAACTCTTGGGACCTAAGGTCTTGCTATTGAAAAACCACTCGTACTCAGTTCGATTCTAAAAGAACGTTGTAATTGTGCAACTCTTTTGTTTGATTTGGCCGCTCGTTGTAGCTTTTAGCTGCCCACGATCTGCTTGATTGTTTTGCTGTTATTGTTGCCATTGGACTTAATATACATTTGATTCTTGTTATATATATATATAAAAAAGTACGAGTATTCCGTATGTGCGCCTTAATTAAAAAGATGAAAAAAATAAGACACTGCGGCCTGCTGCTCGTAGGAGTTAATTAGACTGCGGAGGTGTACGTACGGGCCCCGGTTTCGATCCCAGCCGATCCGATCCAATCCGTTGTCGTTCGCTTTCAAGTCAAGCCCCAGCTATTAGTCGCTCAATATTACGCGTTTGCCCGACAACATTGTTTTATTTTTTCTTGGTTCTGTGATCTTGACTTCTCGATCGAATCGAAAGGAAGGCAGGGGGCAGGGGGCAGGGGGGCGGAGGCTGCTGCTGTTCACACGCTGCTCATCAACAATTGCTGTCACGAATTTTCCACTCGGCGCTTTTTGCGCGCGCTACTTGTTTGTATTTTAAAATTTATTTATTTGTGCAGCCTCCGCAAACACATGATGACGATGGAGCTGCTGAAGCTTCTGGGGATCCTCAAGAAAAAGAGTGGCTCGGACTCGGACTCGGAGTGTGGAGTGTGGTGTGTGCAGTGGAGTGGCTCGTATGACCAACCGTCCTGTGCTCCGACTCCGACTCCTGCTACTGCTACTGCTTGTGCTTCTGCTCCTGGAGCGCTCCGAAGAATGCATTTGATCAGATAATGTAATTCGCATTTTAAATTGAGGCGCATTCCCAGTTATACTTCTTCTCACATGCATTTACCGTCGGCGGTGAGGAGGGAGTACTTCTTCTGGGGATGCACTCCTCCGTTCTTTCGGAAGCCCCACTGGCCGGAATGATTTGGCCCGGCCCAGAGGCAGCATTGCGGGCGTTGCATTATTACGCACGCAAGTAAATCATCGAGCCCGTCGTCGTTGTCCGGCATCGGGAGGCCCCACTACTGGCTTGTTAAGTAATTTAGTTGGTTTTTGTTAGCTTCTCTGTTGCCTTTTTTCTATAGAGCATTTGGCATATTTGTTTAAAGCGCTGAATTGTGAGCTGAATTAGTTATTGTTTCTATAAATGCAATAAATTGGCATTCAATTAGGCGCAAAGTATGTGACCAAGAGGTTACGCCGTTACTGCTTGAAACGTGTGAAACTCCACCCGAAAATCCACTCAGCTTCTTGGCATTTCCCTAGCAGATCGGCATTAGCATATCGGTGAAAAGATCTATAACTAAACTCGTCGAACGGCTGACAGTTTGCAGATCGAATCATATGGAATCCATCATGTGGTGGATGGAGCGCCCCGCCTGATCCTGCTTTCTAACGATTGCATTTTTTTGATATTTGTGACACGCAGATTTTCCATCAGTGTCAACAGGGCATTGTTTGGAACGTCAACGTGGTTGGTCCGCGCCATCGCAAGGAGATCGCAAGCGGAACGATTTTGAGGGGCCCCAGACTCCAAACTGACTCAACTGACAGGCAGGCTCTCGATCGTCCGTCGTCGATTTTTCAACATCAGACCAAAGTCGGGTCTGATGCAGCGCGTGCATTTGCATAGACACAAAATTATATGAGACCGTCGTTTTGGCCAGGACCCGGCAAAACGCAGCTTCCTGGTCGGTTTGGCTTGCGTTTGTTTTGTTTTCGGCTTGGAAATTTATGTACCCACACAATGGGGTAACAAAACAGTTGCGGGATCCGGCCAAACCGTCGCCGTCTTCGATTTCTGTTCGATGTCGTAGTCGGATTCGTCGGATTCATCGGAGTCGTCGGAGTCGCGCTGCTTGCGGTGCCTGGTGTTGGCCCAAACACCATTCTAGCGGTTCGTTTAGCTTGTTTATTGGCATGAAAATCTATCAAAAATGCATCATGCATTTGATATTTATTATACGTAAATACAAAAATAATGTGCTTGACATTTGACCTGGGCCAAACGACGCGACGTCGCAGCTTTTTGTGGCCACATGTTGCCTTGCCATCGACTTGGCTGTTGTCTGCCAGCAAGTTGCCTGCAAGTCTGCCACTCTTGGCACACTGGCAGTCCTCTGATTATGAAACGGCTTTGTCGGCACCGGTGTGTCCGGGGGTTATTTGGTTATTGTCTCTCCGTTTGCATTCTAACACAAATCAAAAGCGGGCAAAGCAGCGAACAGCAATCCCAACACTCGCCACTTAAATGCTCGTTTATAATGTTGTTAAAATACAATAAATAGCCAGGATTCGCAGCAGGCGGTTTTCGCCCAGCGGGCCCGGCTATCTATCCCCGGCAAGCCACACATTTCCATGGCCCTGGTCCACGGAGTAGTATGCCTTTGCTGTGACTGCTGTTCGACTGCTGATTTATGAAATGTAGCCCGTGGCCGTCGGGTGAGCCTATTGGGTTCGCTTCGAACTCTGGAAAGGCCTGGCCGGGGGTGACTACCTCCACTGGTCGGTCTGTGGTTGCAATAAGTGATTGTGATTGTAGGCCTCTGATTGAGTTGTCGGCGTGCTGGGCTACTGTTTGCACTTTGCCGAGGGGCTTATCATTGCCTTGCATCGCAGCTGTTCGGTTTGTTTGGCACTATTTTCCAGCACCTGAAGTTATCAGGTTTACCTATAGAGGTCAGGGATTGGTCGCGCCGGTCAAAGGTGTCTTGACAAGGCTTTCAAGCTGTTTATGGCAAATAGTGTGTTCTACATGATCCTAAAATTTTTACTATTTGGCGGGAACTTACAGAATTCCCCTATGTGATAGAAATTGGCGGGAACTTACAATATTTCTCAAAGTGCTTGAGTTTTGTTGCAAAATAGTATTGGACATATAGCAAGCTTAGGCACAGAAATTATTCTTGATCACCACATTTCTCAAAGTGAATTTTATTAGAATTTACCGATTAAGATAGTTTTAAATCTTTCCATTTTAATTTATTCATAAACTACGTCTCTTTTAGGTAGCTAAGTGTATGCTAGCCTTAGGATATTCTTTAAGTTTCATCAAGCTAAACCCTAAAAGGTTGTGTTTCTATAATGCACCGATCAAGAATGGTTTACACTTACCCATTTTGAATTCTATACAAGTTATGTATTTTCCACCAGTCAAGATCACTTTGGGATTGATCACTTGTCAAGTTCTCAAGTCACCATCTTTCAAATATCTTCACACACTTTCCAGCTTTCTCAGATTTGGCACTTTTCACGTCTTTCAATCGAAGATCGAAGAAATATCGACGATCGCCTCGATCGTCGTGCAGGTCACGCAGTTGCTCACAGACTGAAAGCGAATCCCCAGAAACCGAAACTCTTGACTCGCCACTGAGAAACCCGAGAAGAAACCCGTTTCGCTGGCGACTTAAGAGAACGATCGTCCCCAAATGGTATAGGTGCGAGTGAGGAAACGTAGATACTTTCCGACCACTCGCACCCGCCAGATACATTGCACACATCTCTCTGTGAGCCTCTCTTAGGCCCGGCTCTTAGCGATTTTGATTAGGCGATTATATTTTATATAGTCAGAGCTGTGGGCGGGACTTGCGGCCTGTGTGCGCGTATTAGATTTTATAGACCCGCTTGCCCACCAATTCCATTTTGGGTCGGGTTTTATGTACACACACACACAGACACACATTGGCTGCGTGGGGACAAATGAGCAAACAAATGAGTGGTCCCAATCCCCGGCGGGGCATGAAAATTCAATTTACACCACAGTCACAAAATGACGTATCTCTCTGCACATGTTTATTGAAATTTATTCAATTATATACTCGATTATAGAGACATTCGGTTGGGTGGAACCAACCAGTTTTGTGCACAAAAACACACAACAAATATGTTATGTGTTATATGAAATCAGCAATGGAATATTTTACTTTCGGCTGTGGGCGTGGGCACGCTCCGATCCGATGCGATCGCACACAGATTTCTACCTTCCTGCCGCAGATTTGTTCATTTTTGTAAAAATGACACAATTTAATGAAACCCAAACAACAATAACAATACCGACTGGCGTTGACTAATGCCGAACAGGGTGCCGAAACTGATTTTTCAATTAGTTTGTAGTCGAAAAGTCTTCAAAAAAAAAGTTGCTCCAACCGCTTGTGAACGCTTTTTTGTTGAGATTTTAAGTTTGGCTTTAATTAGCTGAGATATATCAACAGTGACAGGTTGTGCTATATTCGCTGCTATAAATAGAATGGCGATTTTGCACGACTTTTCATTGAACTTGATTAAGGACACATTGGAGGTATGTTGACAATTCCTAAACGAAAACCTCTCAATATAGTTTTTGTAATTAACTATAGGAGTGTTCTTTATAATTACCTATGAAATTAAATGTCTTGGTCAAACTTATGTGAGTTTTATCATTGTTATGCGTGTAGAAATAACATTTCTTTTAGGTGCCATAGCACCTAGGGAAAAACTTACTATTCTTAATATTATTTATTGGTTTTATTGGTATCAAAACCATATTTCCCTAGCGGAAATTACATGTGATTATGCTTGATGACTTGGCTATTGGAATGTTAAGCACTCGATCCGCTTAACTTCCGAATCTACATCAAGAAATCCCCGGGCAAGCATCTTCCTCTGAGCATCGATAGTGGGCATTCAATGGAGTTTGGGGGCCTGCATTTTAGAGTTTAATCGCTGTCAGTGGTTTCAGATTGTATTGGCTAGTTAGCCGGGGCCTTCTGTGGTTTTGCTAAATCTAGCCAAAACATCGAGGCTCACTTTGTGCGCCTCCGGTTGGGGCACCCACAACCACCCGTCCTTCGGTTCAGTTCAGGTCGGTTTGGCTCACTTAACATTCGCCGCAGTTGAGCCGCCTTCCTCCTGTATATCCGTATAATTGCAATTTCCATTCAACTGTTTGTTCGCCCGCTTGTTTGCGTCCAACTTCATTTCATTTGTTTTGGCCAGCTTTGCGGTTGTTAGTGCCCATCATAAATTGCAGGAATTACGGAGTAGGGGGGCAGAGTGCTCTGCCATGTACTGCCTCCTGTACTCCTCCCTGCGCCAGTGGGGGAGTGGGCACAGTCTTGGGAGTGGGCTGGGGCTGGGTGGGTTACCCAGGCTAATCGGTGGCGTTTCATCTGCTCCCTCCTGCTGCTGTCCTGTGGCGGCTTGTTCGCCTGTCGGCGCACGCATAATTAGGCCCGAGGACAATCGTTTTGGCCACTGCACGGAGGGAAATTTATTGCGACAAAAAAATGGGGAAAATATGTCATCGATTTTGGGATCATTGGGGTCTTGTTAGTGGTCACTAAACATAAGAATTATTCCTTTTAAAATCCATCAAGAATAGGTCTTAAAATATTGAATCTTGAACTGCAAGTGTAATCTATGTGAAGCAGCGAAAACAGCAGGTTAGACCATTCGCAATTTGGCCAAATAATTGCCAAGCGAAAACAATAAGCTCGTTTTTCGTACTCCCCGGCAATCGTGGCATCTTAATGCGGCCCTGACATTTAAATAGATGCTAATTCCCATCATAACTGACTCACAGACCTCGATCCCTGAACTGAACTAATGAATTTGAACTCTCGGCGCGACTTGGGAAAGAGGCTCACGATTCGAGTCGACTCGACTACTTCCTGTTGGCCTGGCCGCTTTCTTTGCGCGTGAATCCGTGTAACCGCAGCGCGAACTCAAAAACGAAAACACAAAACTGTGATTTGCCCAAAAACAGAAAAGCCGGCCAGAAAGCTTTGCGGATATAAACGCTTTAAAACTCCATATTGTGGCCGGCCTGGCCCGGATGCGACGACGACGACGACACAACACACAACACACAGTGTACAGTGGCAGCGACAATTGTGAAGACCAAATGGCCAACCTCCGAGTTAAGCTGGCAAATGTCTACGCAGGCAGTGTCGTCTACATCTTTTCTTCGGGCTGCTGCCGCTTCTGCTGCCGCTTCTTGGCCCGCTGATGTGGTTGTTGCCATTGCGCTTGTTGCCATTTCGTGTCAACTGACTTGGGCCTTAGCTTTCGGCTTTTGTTTCCACAAGCCGCCCCATTTTGCAAGCCAGGCAGCCGGGCAGCCGGGCAGCCCGCCAACCATCCGACCATTCCATAACATTTGCCTTAACGTTTCCTGTTGAGAATGTTTGTCCCGCTGTCCTGTGGTTGTGATTGTGTGATTCCTCCTACTAACCGCGAGACACAGTGGTTCGCAAAGATCTTGGCGGATCGTAATATAGTTATAAATCTTCAACCTACTCCCTAAATCGATATAAGATACGGGTGTATCTAGTACGGCAATTCAAGGGCGTTTTGAGCCAACCGAAAAATAGGGAAACATTCATATTTGGAGGCACAAATGATGGCCAAGTTTCTTTAAAGCCAGCTATCGGGGCTCCCAGGGCAAATTTGCAACCTTTTGCGCCACTGTTATCCTTGCCCCATTCCCTGGGCAATTGTGCGTTAGATTTAAGTGCTTTCGTTTGCCAGGCTTAATTTGCATTTTTATTTTTATGTTTTCATTGAAAGCGCCAGCATCAATGGAGCCCGCTGGCCGCGCCGGGCCGTGCCGGGCTGTGCCGGGCCGGGAGTCGAAGTTGGGCGCACATTTGGCTATTCCTTTGTTTTCGGCTTTAAGTTATCAGTGTCGGTAGATGTACACGGCATCACCGGTAGCAGCAGGAGCAGCAACAACAATCACACAGAGAACAACATGCAAAATGCAAATGTTTATTGGCCAAATGCTGAACGATCTCAGCCAGCTAAACTGAGAATGGGCCAACACTGTTTTGGTTGCTTATAAATTGTTATTTTTTCTCCCCCCTCTTGAGCCGGCGGCTGGCGATTCCTTCTTTTTGAAGCGATGGAAGCGATGGAAGCGATTGAAGCGGGTGCTGACTGCCACAAAGTTGTCGCCTTTTGTTGTGGCAGCAACCATTTTGGTAAAAACAACTAATCAATTGGCAAATGTGCCATCCGTCAATCATTGGAGTCAGCCGGCGGTGGTGTAGGTCACACGACACCACACGAGTGGCTGCAGCAGTTACTGCAGTTGCTGCAGCGGCTGCAGCGGCCAGCCACAGAATTGACTCGCATTCACTTTTGGGGCACATAAAATGCCACCTTGGTTGTGAATGTCAGTTAGCCAATTTGAAAATTCATTCATTCAATGCTTTGACGACTCGCTGACTGACTGACTGACTATTGCCAACATTTATTATTAGCCTTTCCCAAACTGCCTATTTTTGGTGTGTTACCGATGGCCACACAACAAAACGCAGCAACAACTGTTGGTAGCAACAACAACATGCCGCACATATCACAGCAAGACAAATTTCTATATAATTGCATTTGTATCGCAGGCTCCGCAAAATCTCGAAGCCAGATATCGTCGGGCGGGGACAATGGCGGGGCATTATTTTTATATAAATTGCATGCCATTGGCCCGGCCCGGCCAGTTGGCATTCCATCCAGCCAATTGCCAATTGCGGGCAGTAGGGGCAGGGTTTTTGTTAGCTCAGTTCTCGCTTTTAGCGATTTTTGCCAGGCTCAACTCTAATTGTCATTTAATGAGACACGCTCGGCATTTGCGCACGACACACGACTATCAATTTGGCAAGTTGCTGCCAGTCGAAGGCACAGGCACTGCTGCGGCAAATGCATCAGCATCAGCACCAGAACCAGCACCAGCATCAGCATTTTGGTAGGAGCCATCGATGAATCTGTTGGCCAAGCCAAACGCTGACAAACTGAACTTGACAGACATCCTGCCTGCTCTGGTTTTTTTGCTCAAATGAAATGCGAAATTGATGAAGCTGCGACTGAAATTGCACGGCAGCTTTAAAAACTTCAGCTCTTAATTTGGCATTCAGTGGGAAAAGCATGCTCACATATTTGATTGAAATAGTTTATAAATAAATTAAATATTTGGGCCGCAGCAGAGCACACAGATTGAATAACAAAGAACCTTAATTCTATATTAATTGAGGGGGACTAGAGCTTTTCACTTAGCCGCCTGCCAAAAGCCATCACGTATTTATTTCAGCATTTCAACGCATAAATAGACAAAAGTGTCGGCCAATATTCATGTTTTCTTTTGCTATTTAATATAAAATGCTAGACTGCTTTTGGCAACGAAAAGGTAAACACGGCCAGCACAAAAGACTTTCTATTTTCCTCCCCAAGCTCGTCAGCAAAAAAATACCATAAAGGTAATACCATATCTCTTTCGCTCGCGTATATATGTACATATGTTTCATATACAAAGCTAGAATACATATTAAACCGTTTAATAATCTAATCAGCACGTGGGACAAAATCAGAGCCGTCGTCTATTTGAAGGTCTGTTTGGTGGTGGAATTTCAAGAGCCTCCGTGGCGCAATCGGTTAGCGCGTTCGGCTGTTAACCGAAAGGTTGGTGGTTCGAGTCCACCCGGGGGCGGTTCAATTTTTTGATTCTTTTTATTTATTTATATTTTTCTCAAATTAATATTGCTTCCTTAGTGCCGCTGAAATATTGCTGTATTTATTAGTTTTGTGTGGCGAATTTAAATTGTTCAATTAATGAAGTGAAATCGCCGACAGTGTGGGAGGTCTATAAATTATCACTAGCGATTAGATAGATACCCAGCAATTTGATTTGTTTTCATGGCAGATAAACGTGATTTACGAGCTGGCAGATCAGATTTGTATACAACACAAGCGCGGCCAGCGAATAACCTTTGCATGGGCAGCTCCGCTTACAGTTTTCCATTTATTTTCGCTGCAGTTTTTGCTGCAACTGAAAACCGCGAGCGTAACAACAGTTGCACATGTCGCCGCTGCAAGTGTATCATGGCAACTTGGAGACAGTTTGTCGTCGCTGGTTTTGCTAATTAAAATGTCTTGGTGCTGTCACTCAAAAGGCACACCAAGTCGGTCGGTCGGTTGGTCTGTCTGTCTGCCTGTCTGCCTGTCTGTTTGTCTGTCTGTCCGTCTGCTGGCGAACCAGACAGCGCTGACTACGCCCATTTTGGTCGGCAATGCGACAATGCGATTTTGCCTTTCGTGCGGCTGCTACAATTTCATTGGAAGTCTGTGGCAGGGGCACGCGGCGTATGCGCAATGCAATTGCGCGATCTCCCTCGCACAAAATGGCGATCGCATTGTTACAGTTTGCAATTATTTTGATTTATTTTTTCGTCCTCCCTGCTCCCCGTCTCCCGTCCCGGCCCCCCGTCCTTGCCCTGTCCTGGCACTAATCAAAATTAAAATGACGCGAACGATACCCAGACATGGCGATGTGCACGTCGCTCGCCAGAGAGTCAGAAATCAATATTCTAAATTCTTTAACGCGTGTGCACATTTAAGGCAACGCTCGGCTCATTGAGATGCGTGCCGGCAAACAGCCTGGCCAGCACTTATACGCAATTTCGCGCCATATTTGGTGCAAACATATTGGATTTTTTTTTTGTCTCGTCTCTTTGCTCCCAGCGCACTTGGTTGGCATATAGAACAGCCGTCCAGAGATCAGGTCATCCGGGGAGAGCTGTGCGCACTGCGCAGATCTTCATCTTAGCTCTGGGATGGGATCATCCAGACCAGACTGTTTGGCTGCACCACCGCTCACTAATCGTGTGTCGTTCTTTGTTCTTGCAGGATGAGCGATCGCCGACATCGTCGGGCAACGAGTCCGATGACTCCTCGGATGTGGAGATGCCGGCCGAGGTTTTAGAGACCAGCAAGGGGCCGCCGGCCAGCAGTAAATCAGAGGTGGCCAGTGCCGCGCCTGCAGCAGCCACGGTGGCGTCTTCGGTGGCAGGAACTTCGGCGGCGGCCACTGGAGCAGCAGCGGGCTCTAAGCCCATGCCAGCGTTGAGTTATCAGACTGAGAACGGACCCTCGACGTCCGCGGGAGCCGCAGGAGGGTCTGGGGGAAGTGCCTCAGCGACGGACAGCAAGTACTTGTACCCAGCTGCCTCGTTTGCCAATATACCGCCCAAAATGTTGCGGCAACTCATACAGACCGGCCACTTGCAACTGCACAATGAAGAGGGTGAGTACCTCTGCAGATTCTGTTGAACTCAACAATAAATTTAACAATTTCAGATGGCAATCAATACGTAACCATACCGCTCAGCTCCACAGCGGCCAGCCTGATCAAAAGCAACAAGTTAGCCACCTCCAGCACATCCGGTTCCGGAACAGCATCGGGTTCGGGATCGGCAACGGCAACAGGAACGGGAACTGGAACTGGAACGGGAACCACTGCCACCAAATGCGATCAAAGTACCGAATCACCATTGATCATCAAGCAGGAATTCTATGATTAGCGACAAGTGCTTATCCCCTGAAATTGGAAACTGAGAACTGCGTTTACCCCACATACTTGGCTATGTCATCGAACCTTTAGCAGGAGATGCCCATCACCACAGCTCACCCTCTGTCGAAAGTCTATCCAAAGTTTTCTTCTTGCCATCATCCGATGATGACGAGATCCATCGCCTGCTAAGTCTAAGTCATACTATATCTACTTTATATCAAATATGCTATTTTTATACCTAAAGTGAAAAAAAACCCCCTACATACGTAAGTTTGAAAAGTTTTGCAAGTTATAACGAAGAAGAACGTAAGGGCATTAAACTGATATGAATTATGATCGGTAAATAAGGATGATATGGATGTTCCTAAACCGCAGAGATCATGTTGCTTTGTTACTAGTTTATATTGTTTTATTATACAATACAATGGATACAACAGCGTATATAAATCACATTTTTTTGCATAAAAATCAATATTTGGCTTTTCGTTTCAACGGCAATAAGCGGGAAAGTGGCAGCACGCCCTCAGGGGCACTTCCACAATGTATACTCATAGTTTGTATCTAGCAGACTGTGCTGGGATTAAGCACAGAGACACTCGAGAGCGACGGGCAAATGCCTTTTGGTATTTACCCGCTTGATGGATGTCCGTGGTGGGTATTGGTATTGTGCGATTGATTGATTGACGACATAATCTTATTGACACTTAACCTAATTAAACGTCGCTCATTACTTACTGGCTGAGAGGCTCAGGTAGTGTGCGCTCGTCTAGCACCTGTTACCGCTTATGGCCCTCGATTGGGGCTAAGGAGGCCCTCGTATATTCCCATTGATCTTTTCCTTTTTTTTTTTTTTTTTTAGTGTTTTTGTCACAAAGGCGGGGACCTGCTTCCGCTTGAACGGAGGCACTTTGCATGCAGTCGGGAGGGCCGCAAAAGGCGCAACGTGTGGCACATACTAATGCCACTGCCACTGACCACTCGACCTGGGCGGTGGATTGGCACGCGCCGCGGCTTCCGTGGCTTTCGTCTTCGTCTTCAGCCGGAAACCGTTTCAGCCCGCGAGCTTTTATGGCCAAGTGTGTTGACAAAAAAAACAGAGACACAAATCAAAGGCAACGCAAATGCGAAGGCAAAGGCTATGGCTATGGCTATGGCTATCTAACTCCCCGGGCCGTGGCCTCGGTCAAAGTTGAGTGGGTCACTAAACTTGGGAAAATCGACTGTGTTTGCGAATGAGAGCGCAATTAGCGTTGATTATGGCCACCAGAGCCAGAGTTGATTGACATTTTGTGGAATAGTCTGGCCGGGCCAGCGGGATACGTGTTGTCCTGGCTGGACGCTTCATTATTAACCGCGCCCACGCAAAGCTCATGTGAATATTGATCCTGTTGTCCGGCTGTCCTGCTGTCCTGCTATACGTCGACGATTATTAATAATAGTCACGCGCGCGGAAAAACTTTGCATTGCAATTTTCCAGAGTCAGTTGCCATCTAGCGGTGCTCGGTGCTCGGTGCTCGGTGTCTCTGCGTAATCCCGGCCGGGAATCACTTTTGGTAAAATCCCAAAGAAAATCAATACTAATGAGCCATTAAACGTGGCCTCAGCTGCAGTCGCCCGTAGTCTAATGAGCTGAACGGCAGTGCCAGCGGAAATTGAATGTTGAGTCTAACCAAGCGGCTGCAGCAGGAAATCACATCAGCATCGCTTTTTATCGTTCCCGCTGCTGCTCCTCCTGGTAAAGGTAACACTACAACGGAAGTCTTAGGCGTAATGCCTTGCGCCTGACTGGTTGCGTAGCATGGGCTGCTCCAATTCCAAGTCCACAGCCACAGCAGACGATATCGCCACCCACAAGGGCTCAGCACCCGTTTCGGCCAAGTCAACGAAGATGGATGCCAAGAAGGAGTACCGTGAGTAGAGTGTAGCCCCCGTCGCCTTTGGTTTTTATGCTCCTGCCATTAAATGTGATGAAGTTGTAATTAAGAAACGCTTAATCATGGAAATATTGAGTATAGTCCTAACATTCAGCGCAGGGTGAGATATACTTTATGAATCAATAAAGATGGAGCAAAACTTAAGTGCATTTCCATAAGATTTATGTGTGAAATTATATGCAATCAAGATGGAGATAAATGATCTTATTTTGCACACCCTTTGCAGCTGCCTCGGAGGCATTTACCATTCCCTTGGAGCCCGAGGAAACCCCGGAAGTGCCGCTGAACGAGACCCTGCGCCAGCCCCCCAGGAGGATCCAACAGATGATGCAGGAGGCGGCCAATGCAGAGCCCCCAACTCTGGAGGAACTGGAGGACAAGCAGCAAAAGGCCGAGCAGAGGCGTCAGGAGCTGATGCAGCACAAACTGGAGGTCATTCAGAAGAATGCCCAAATCCTGATGCGGGGTCATGGGGAGCCGAATGATGCTGCAGGAGACGATAACCAAGAGGAGAAAACCCCGGAAGACCAGTAAAACCACGCACAACTCTTTTTCATTCACATTTTTTTATTGTTAGCTTTAAATTATATATGTATTACTTTATATCGTAGTATATTTCCAAACAATTAGATTGTATGCAATTAAATCTGCTCTCATCATCAAAATGCTGTCCATCGATCGGTTCTTGCTCTATTTTATCCTATCAACTTGTATTTGTTGTCCAAACCCATTTTTCTGAACTATTTTAAAAGGTTTGTTTTGCTTTGCTCTGGAATCGAGTGTTGTTTCGGCTCGGGCCGAGATATCTGTTTACGTAGGTCTAAGGGCTATACGTAGGTATATTGGGTTGGTTTGTAGCTCAACTCGGATCAGATATACATATATGCGTATATAGTTTCCTGTACTATATTTTATATGCTCTTTAGGATGTGTGTGCGTGGTTGTAAATCATGTCTTTCGGATTTGTTCTTGGTTTCTTGGTTGTAGCGTTACTGTTGGTTGTTGTTTTCATATTAAACATCATATTCTCATATTTGTATATGTACTTTTGTATATATCGTATCGTTTAGGTATAAATATGCGTATTTTGTGTCACAGACACGTACAAATGTCGCTTTGATTTCGGCTTGAATTGCTTCCATAGCCCCCATCCCCGGTAATCTCACTTTGAGTACTCTATTTTTTTAGCGGGGGCCAACAATTTGTTAGATCTTTCAATTAGTTACCCTACCATAAACACTCATTTTTAAAAATGCTTCGCTTCGCTCGCCCCGTAGTACCTGGATGTCGTTTTTGTGGCTTAAACTGTATGTATTTTGTTGTTTACTCTCTCATATGCTTTAAATATGCTTGTGGTTTACTATTAAGTACGTTTAGTTAGTTAGTTACTTGAATTTGGTGCACTTCGGAGAAGCATTTCGGTTTAATAACTATGAGTTCTCTTGTGCGATTCGAGGCGGTCGTGATGGGGTAGCGAGATGGTCGGCCAGTCGATGGATTGGCTACTTTCAACACAACCTAGTGGGTTTTTTGGTTTCTTTGTTTTAATTTAATAGTACTATTAGCATCAAATTTCCAATTTTTAAGATTCGACTGGGCCATCTCTTCCGTGGCACGACCTCTCAATCTATTGCTTCTTGGTTACGGTTGTTACTTTACTTTTACTTCGCTGATCTTCGGGTTTCACTTAGTTAATCGTCGTCAGTTACAAAAGGTTTGTTCTTAGTTGTTGAACCATGGTGGGTTACGTTCTTAATACATACAAATAATCGTAATTTTATACATACATATTCAGATATATTAGCAGGTATGTTACTACAAATTTGTTGCATGGTGATACTTGCCGCCTACTTCCCTTTTTTCTGTCCGCTTGGCCGCCTCTTACAAATGTTCCTACGCACATGTACAAAAAACTGATTCAAACTATCAAAAACGAGCAGTACAATCACAATTTCCCCCGCTACAAATAAATATTAAATATATATAAATATTTTATATATATATATCGCCCCTACCCTGGCCAAACCGACCCAACGAAAATTGAAACGAGAACTGAACCACGTTTCCATTGGTTGGCTAAGTTGCAACCTCAAGTTTGCAGCGATCCGCGTTGCGATTCGTTACCTGCGGAACAGTGTTCCTCCTCATCAGTAATTTCCTCCTCCTCCTCCTCCTGATCCTACTTTGAACTTGTATTAAAGCTTTTTTGGTTTTAGCCCGACTTTATATCAGCATCTGCCTTGCCGCCAACAACTTAAGCTAACTCATTTGCCATGTGTATAATAATATAGTAAATATATATTTATATATATATATGTGTATATATGAATTCCAAATTGTAATCCACTATATTTGTATTAAATTCATTTTGCCTGGAGCACGTGCCTACCTAACAGTACATAAACGCCTAACAAATTGGGTATCGTTTTTGGTGATTTTCCGGATTGGTTTTTGTGTTTTCCAAGTGATGAGTGGGCTGCCGCGGGAATTAAATCTAAACGAGATCTTTGGCATAACTGGAAGCAAGTTGGAGTACTCAAATAACTAAACTCTGTGGTTACTATGGGCGTACAAATACTCGATTTCAAAAATATACAATATATGCCTTAAACGGTTTACGAAAACATCACTTTCGGGGCAGCCCAGCGCCGGGGAGTACAATGCAATTCGTTCTGTGTATAAAGTCGGGGGCTAGACATCAAAAAATCAGTACTGCTTGTCGTCAATGGGTTAATCACTAAACCTACTCATCCGCTCTGAACTTTAGTATATATATTCCTTCGTTTAGCACACAACACTTATTGCAATTCGCAACTACTAGTTAGTTAACCGGACTCGGGGGTGAGACTATTTTTTATAAATATGTTTGTGTTTCCAGGGGGCTATGCTATGCTATGCTATGCTATCTATGTGTGAACGTATCTAGTTGTAGACGCTGGGCACCATGCCCTCGCGGTTGCGGTTGTGCCACTTGCAGGTGAGGATGCGGATGTAGGTCCGGCGGAAGGAGGCGTTGCACAGGGCATAGCACATGGGGTTGATCGTCGAGTTGATGTAGCACAGCGCGTAGAAGAAGTCCCACAGCTCCGTGGGTATGCAGTCCGAGCAGGTGGTGAGCGGCTTGATCAGCACCAGAATGTTGTACGGCGTCCACGTGATGATGAAGCTCAGCAGGATGGCCGACAGCGTCTTGGCCGCCTTCGACTCTTGCCGCTTCTCCTGTGACTTTTTCTTCTTTTTGGCCGCATTGCGGGCGTTCATCAAGGCATGGGCGCCCGCCGCCCCGGCCCCCACGCCTTGGCCCACACCGCCCTTGCCCAGCTGCTTGGGTATGACCTTGGCGTTGAGCAGCCTGGCATCGTGCTGAGCATGCGACATCCTCCGGCCAAGTGGCAGGCTGAACTCTGAGTCGCGCGACGGCAGCGGGCGCCGGGTCACTGGCGGTGCAGCAGCCGAGGCAGCTGCTGCTGCGGCAGCGGTGCTTGAGCTTTGCGGCCCCACATCCTCGTGTATCATCTTGATGGAGGGCGCACAGTCGCCTTGCAGGCTCAGGGTTGTGCCGGCACCTCCTCCTCCTGCTCCGCCTCCAGTACCTGCTCCTCCTGCGGTGGCCGAATTGGATCCATTTCCAGTGGCCGCCGCACTGGAGGCCCCGTCCGAGGGCAGGCGTATGAGTATCGTGTAAACGGAATCCTGACTCACCGAACGCGAATTGATCCGATTGATCACGGGCAGTGTGCGTGAGTCGCGCTGTGCGGCCGCATTTCCATGTCCGTGCCCATGTCCGCCTCCATTTCCGCTTCCGGCGCCGCCACCGCCGCCGCCATTGGCAGTCATCCCATTGGCATTGTTATTGTTGTTGACGCCGATGCCGATGCCGATGCCGTTGCTGGAATTGTGGTTGCTGCTCGGATTTGCGCTCGCAATCGCACTCGCAGTGGCATTCGCATTGGCCGCATTCATTTCCTGCATCTGGGAAATGGAGGCCAGCTGGGGGCGTGGCAGGGGGGTGGGCGAGACATCCGACAGGAGAATGCTGGGCGGGCGCACGCCGCTGACACTGCCGCCCATCGAGTAGTTGTCCCGCATCACGTTCATCGAGGTGCATCTGCGGCAGAGAGGGGCGAGAAGAGGGGCAAACAGAGAGGATGTGGCATTGGTATCGCATGTTAACGAAGGCCCAGAGATACACGCTCTGACACTGACAGGCAATGTAACAGAAAACAACAAAAACTAGAGAAAACAATAACATAAGGGGCGGTCGGGCGGTCTAGCAGGCTGGCTGGCTGACAGGCTGCAGCTGCAACAACATACAAAAAAACACAACTTTCGGGGGCATCTCAGGATGCAACTGCTCGTCCGACTGGCATACCCATGCAGTGTATAGTACGAGTATGTGGGAGATTGAAACACACAGAAACACAAGAGTGGCACATGCATTGGGTGGAGTGCGTTTTGGAATGGAAACAAATGGCCGGAAATCGCAACTTAAATCGATTACCCCGACGAATGCTCTTCGAATGAATAGTGTCCTGTGGTCAGCCGTGGCCACTGCAATGCTTTTTCGTTGGCCATCATCCACTGGGACCATCCGCGCTGGTTTATGCCTCATTTTCGATTTGCTAATTTGTCATTTGATTGCAGCTTGTTCAAAAATTGTAATTGCAATAAAATTATTCTGTTCAGCAATGGCACTCGCGAGGCCGCAAATTAGGAATGCAAAAATATGCCATCCATTTAATGGATTTAATGTGCACAAAATGTGTGCAGTTATTCTCGGTTATTCATAAATATTTAACTTTTAAAAGAGGTTTATCAAAGCTTTAAATGTAGAGTGTGCTTAATGGAAAAATGATTAAAATATCGGCTAATTTTTTCTTTACTTTTACTATTAGATTGGGATTACTTTGGCAAGTTATCTTGCACATTTTTCTACCACCTACACGTATCCCTTAGTTATCTCTGCAAAAAGCTATCTGTTGTTTAAATCCCATTTCGGATAATCGTATTTAATTACTGCGGATTCGGAATCGAGGAGCCCTCGAGCGAAATGGAGCTTCCATTTGTTTCCATTCCAGGACACTCCCAGGACTTTGGCAAGTGCGTGTGGGTGCATGTGCATGGGGTTTTGTTTGTGTTTTGCTGTGTGCCTCGGTGGTGCAGTGTGGTGCAAAGCTGTTCTCCATCTACGTGCCAGGACTTTGATGGATTCGCATGTGGGATTTGTGAGGGGGGGTGGGAGTGCATCGTGAAAGGCTTGGCCAGTGAAGGATTTCAAATTCTCTCGCTTTTCTCTCTACTTTTTTTAGCTTTCGGCTTTTTTTTTCAGGGGTTTCACACCCATTTTTCGTGTGTGCGCAAGCATTGGACGAGAAATTGAAGTTTATACATTTTTGTGCTATAGTTTTTTGCGGTTTTTCTGTTTTTTGTGCTCTTGTGCGACGGGCACACGGATTTGTGAGAGAGGTGCGGTGTCGGCTTACTCGAAATAGACGATTAAAGTTCAGAATTTTGATTGTTTTTTACTACCTGGAGACGGAGCTTTGTAAAGGAGTTTCAATTGTTACTGGTGTTGCATACCCTAAATCAGACGGCTCCTCCTGCTCGTAGGCGAAATCATCGGAGTCCTCGCGCCCCGAATGCCACCACGCGATGCACCATTCCTTGATGCTGCCGAAGCAGGTGTATGATTTTTTGATTGTATTCGTGCTTTTTATCTGCGCGATTAATGGGATTTAAATATTAATACGATTGGGGAAATCATGTGGCAGTTGGAGGGGGCAAAACCTACGCTTGACTTGCGCGAATGCATCCCGTGGTAGCCGGAATCGATGACCATGTTGGTCATGTAGACACTTTCCGCATCCGCCGAGCTCTCGGAGCGCGGTCGCCGCCAGGTGTCGTGATCATTGCCGCCCATTTGGGCGAAGGCCAGCAGGCCGCCGGATGCGTGGTTCACCACCGTGTTTTCGTCACTAGAATGGGTGAAAATTTTCATAAGTAACATCAATTCTGAGTCCATTTTAAAATATCCCCTTTCGAAGGGGGAATGTATTCCCCTAACAATCTACACAACATTTTAATGGAAACCTATTGAACATTTTACACAACTTTTTGTTGACTCTATTGAAACAATTCCTGCTCATATTCATTCATCAAAACCTTTGTACCCATCACAAAAGTCAATTTAACTTGTGACTGTATCCAAAGCTTTCATTTGATGTGCAATTTAATTACCTTACTAGTAACCATTTGCGAGGCTTTCATTTTATTTGGAATGTAATTACGCGGGCTGTGCAATTTATAGATTTTGTACTACAGACGCTTTTGTTGCAACTTTATTTTATTACCACAGCACAGCCCACACAAATGTTATGGCTATAAACAAAGAGCTCTATATTTCGGTTTGAATATGATTCAATTTCGCATTTTAGTTTCCCCCTAAGGCTTAGGGAGCCGCCCAAGCCTTGACCCACCTGCTGTTGGAGCGCTTGCTGGAGTCCTTTTTGCCCGCCTGCAGGTTGGGCAGGTCCTTCTGCCGCTTCTTTGTCTCCCGCCAAATGCGCCAGTAGAGGAAGCACATGATGGTCACCGGGAAGTAGAAGGCGGCCAGCGCTGTTCCGAACGTAATGTACTGATTCGTCTCGATGAACTGAATGTAGCACTCGTCCTTGGGCACCGTCCGCTTGCCCTCGATGTAGGGCCAGCTGTAGATCCACGGCGGCCAGAGGAGCAGGCTGATGCCCCAGGCGGCGCCGATCATCACAGCGGCCCGGTTGGTGGTCCGTTTGGCGCGATATGTCAGCGGCCGGGTGACACTGAAGTACCGATCGAAGCTGATGATCAGCAGGTTCAGCACCGAGGCGTTCGAGGCCAGGTAGTCCAGCGCCAGCCACGTGTCGCAGACAATGGGACCCAGGGGCCAATAGCCCAGGATCGTGGTGACCGCAAACAGTGGCATCGATATCGCCCCGATGGCAAAGTCCGCAATGGCCAGCGAGAACAGAAAGTAATTGCTGATCGTTTGCAGCTGCTTGTCGATCTTGAAGGATATCATCACCATCACATTGCCCGCCACTGTCACCGTGCTCAGAATCGCCGCCACGAAGCCCATGACCACCATCGATGCCAGCGAGTAGCGGGGTCCCTTCGTCTCGAAACCCATTGTGCCGTTCGAGTGATTGCCATAGAAGCCTCCATACGGATCGTACATCCCGCTGGCCGCCGTCGTCGTCAGGTTCTCGAGCAGAGCCGTCAGCAAGGTGGTGCCGGCGGTGGGTGAAAGGCCCACCGCCGGGCTGCTGGTGGTGGTGGTGGTGCTGGTCGTCGTCGTCGTGGTGGTCGTTGTGCTCGTGGTTGCGGTTTTAAACAGCGGCTCCAGTATGCTGGGCGGACCGTGGGCGGCCAACGCCAAGCTCATCACCGGCTCCATGGCGTATGCGTGATTTTTTATCTGCTTAGCAGTAGCGGGGATTACGAGTATCCTTGTTCGCGCTCTCTATCTCTCTCTCTCTCTCTCTCTTTCTTTCTCTGTCTCTCTCTCTCTGTCTGTCGTGGTCTGTGAGTGTGCTGTGTGTGTAGGTCGCTTAGTTGGCTTTCATCCGCTACTTATCCTTTTGGCTGCACCCACGCAAGGCGTTGGCCATTTTTCCTCTGGCCCTGCAAGCAATAAAAAAACGTGGTGTTAAATGGGGATTACGGCATAATCCCGGCCGGGAAGTGCCCTACATTTAAGTGGGCATAGTACGAGTATAAGAAATTAATTATGTAAACTCTGAAAAATGTTATCCCAACGAGTGCACTTGTTTTCTTGCCTTTGAGCCTAGAGACTTTGGCATTCCAGGCCCACTCAACTTTTCCTATAAATATTTGATTATTAACCTTTTTGAAAAGCACACTCGCTCGAGTTCTTCAATGTCAAAATGCAGATTTATTTGCCAGGAAAATACCACCCAACGGGCGGCACATCAGTAACCAGTAACCAAAACAGACACACAGTTTCCGGCGCTAATTATGATTAAACTAAGACCGGAAACAAGCTAACGCTCGGCGGGTGAATAATCAGCTTAGGGCTCACAACTGTAATTGCTTGTGGTGGTGGCAACATGCAGCACTCAACATGCACAGCATTCAGTTGCAGGGCACGATTCCCGAGTGCCCAGACCCAGAGGCGGATATCAGCCATTAAAAAATAAAAATATGAGAGCGCGCCAGAATGGCGAGATTTATGAGAAACTGTCCGAGCCACACAGGCCTTTGATATATCTCATCTTGCCCGGGCGTGGGTATCGTGGGAAAGGAAGCGAAATAATATATTTACAATGCCAGGGGCCTGACTTGCTTTGTCCTTTCTGCAAAATGACATTTTCTGTGTGATTTGTTTTAATGGAAATGAGAATGAAAATGAAAATGAAAAAGTAAACGTAAATGTAAATGAAAACGGCTTGAATGCGTTTCCTTGGCAGGCCTCAGTCTTTGCTGCTGCTGCTGCTGCTGCCGCTGCTGCTCTCCATGCCCATTATTATTTCCATTTCCAGCCACACCCACAACATTTGTTGTTCGTTTATTACTGCTGCTTGCCAACAATGGCCGAGTGGCAACAGTAAAAGCAGCAGCAGCAGAAGCAGCAGCAGCAAAAACAAGAGCAACATGCAACAGACGTAGCACAAACTTGGCTCCTTGTTCGAGGCTCCGACACTTTGGCACGGAAATGTTCCGGGCGGCTTCCTCTGACACTTTTCAAAACTATTGATGTTGTCATTGGCCGTATGCCTATACGTATCTCCGGCAAAAATGCAGGCTTTCTGGCTCTTCATTTGGCAGCCATTGTGTGCGGCGACTTTGATTTCGAAAGTTTTTTAATGAAAACGAAAACTAAGTTACGCATACGCCATGGTTGCCCGGCTTCCCAGCTTCCTAGCTGCCTGGATGCCTGGATGCCTGCCACCTGATTGATAGGCCATGATACGTGGTGAAATGAATGGTCACAATGAAATGCCCATGATTGATTCGCATTCAATATTGCGAATGTGACGGCATTGTGCAGGATCTTCCATTGTCATTGCTTCGGGTATTTTTTTTTTTTTTTGCCACACACAATGCCCTCGCACACAAAAGGGTCAAATACAACGAATCTAAATTGAATGGCCATGTTCAAGGTATTTAATTTAACGCCGCTCTATTGCTGTTGAATTGATAATTTTCTTGCAAAAATAATTACCAAGTGCATTGTATAATTTGCTCGTTTACAATTCCGTGGCATACTTTCAGGTTCGCACACTCATTGTCCGGACAATTGGCAGTTTTGTATGCAATGATAATTAAATTCCGCTCCACTGCAACACATTTACATACTCAAAACTGGCACAAATGAAATGTATTAAATTGATTGTCCCATTTTGACCCCATGTCGTGCCCAATCAATGTACATTTCACATTGACTTTGGTTTGCTCCTGGTTTTCGGGCTATTTATGGAAACTCAAATGGATGCCCAATTAAATGCAGCGTTAACCAATAAATCAATCAAAATCCGTCTGTTTATCTCATTGAAAACACGCACACTCACGTATAAATCAATTGCAAAACAAGCTAACAAACCAATGGGACTGGGCCAGGGCGGCCAGGGCGGCGAGGGCAAACCAATGGGGCGCCATAAATTGAGCCGACGTATCGTATTGACAACAGCAACAGCAGCAAAAACAGCGGCAAACAGACTCGGCGTCAAGGAGGGCAAAACATTTCCAATAAATGAAAAACAAATCGCAGGAGTCGAGTGTGTGTACAGGCGTTATTCCTTTGGCTGCCTGGTTATCCTTAGCCCCATAGTGAGATGTTTTTCTGCCGCACAAAGTAGTTGCATCGTTATTTATGCACAGAGAAAAATGTGAAAGGCACTTGGCTAGCTTTATGAATCGGATATTACAATGGAGATTGCCCATCAAAAACGGGATGCTTGGCATTGACTTGATGCTCCACAAAATCCTACCAATTTGAGGTGTAGTTTTTATCGGTTTCAACAAATCTATCTCCTAATTTATGCTCACAAAGACGGCCATCGACTGAGTTATTCAATATCGGCCACAATGTTTTTATTTCGCTTTTTATCTCTGCACAAAATCCGAGCCTACGGCTACGTGTTTTGGACTTTGCCACGTCAGCTTATGTTTCTCGGTTAAAACATCCGACGTTTGCGCTGTCAATTGGGCGTAACTAGTAACTAGAAACTGATAACCAGTTTCTGTTCGGCTCTGTGGCTCCCGGATTGCTGTCCGTCTGTCTGTCTGTCCGTCTGTCTGTCTGTCTGTCTGTCGCTCTGCCAGCTTTAGGATACATTCAAATTTGTCAGGCCATCGCCACAGCTATAGCTACAGCTAAAGCTACAGCTACTGCTACCGCGCCCCGGCAAATAATCGAATTGAGATTCTTGTTGCCGTGCCGTGCCTCGCTTTTTGGCTGCCATAAAAAAAGGATTTATGGATTTATTATCAAATGCGTCGGGCGAAAAACACAAGTAACCACACACGGACACCGACTCAAAAACAAGGAGCGCACGGAGATATATAGGGGAACAGCGGCACAGGGGCACAGGGTATAGGGGCAACCTGCGAGCCGCGAGCAGCGAGCAGCGAGGATTTGTTTTGCCATTTATTAGACTATTTTTATGATACAGCCACGAGCTGGTGGAACGATGATGAAGTAAACACAGTAAGCCACCGCTAATCAAATCAGTGGCCAAACATGGCCTGATGGTCGTACGATTTGCCTGGGAAAATTGTCTGTCTGCCTGTGTGCTGGGCGTATTGTCTGGTGGTGCTTTATTGTTTTTCATTGTGTTATCGGGCCAATTCTGGCTAACTGGCTAATAATCCCAGTTAATTAGTTGCCCGGCCAATGGTAATTGTAAATTTTCCCTTTTATCAAAGGCTTAACGAACACAATCAATTAGGTTAACATTGTCGATACAGTGCTTGGGGGGCTTTCATAGCAACCGTTGATTATGATAAATGAAAGCAGATGAATGCAGGCAAAACTTAAGAATCACATGCACTTGCCAACGCTGTCACATTATGAGGGTTTCAAAGGCGACCTTTTGGGCGCCTGTAGGCGCTTTCCACTGTCACCCTGACAAGTGTGTGTATTTTTTGATCAGCTCATCAACAGTCGGCTTTATTTTGCATTGGTTATTCTGGTTCTGGGTTCCATTTTTTTTTTTTGGACCCCGTTTTATGCGGGCTCTGTCAACGCGCTCCTTTGCCAACACCCACACACGCGCCTATTTACACACACCCACCCACAGCAGCAGCAGCAGCACCAGCAGCAACACCAACACCATCGCCGAAACAAACACACGGATAAACGACAGAAAGGAGGAGAAAGGCCAACTAGCTTGCATACTTTCTTGGGCTTTTTCTGGGCTCTTTGCCGTTTCTGCTGGCTTATGTTAATTTTTGCGCGAGTTTAATTGCTTGCCACATGGCTGCTGATGCCGAGCGGATGCTGCTTGATGTTGGATGCTGCCTCTGCTGCCGCTGCTGCTGCTGCTTCTTTCTGGCATTTTCTCGGACCGTGCTGCTCCTTCTTTTGCCTGGCTTGTTTGCGGAAATTAAATTGCTGGACTGGCTTTCACCTTATGCTCGTGCTGCCCGCTAAACATATTGCCATGCGAAAATGGGGCCACACGGCAAGAAAAGCGTGCCAGGCCGTAGTTGGTGTGACAGTTCTTTGGATACACCCAAACAGGTTTATATCCTCTTAACTAACTTCTAGTTTAAAGTATTTATTTACTGTATGCGGGTATATCTCCCTTCAAATAAAGCAAACAAGTCTGTTAAACAAGTCAACAACTGTTTAATAACATCTGTAAAGGATATAATCCAAATTTTGCCTCATTAGGAATCTCCAATAACCAAAATAGCTGGTTGAATTTATACATTTTCTTGAAAAATTTCATGTTTTTTAGCCATTTCTTTACAAGGTTTTATAAATCCTTGAAATCCTATAAAATCCTGCAAATTATATATTCCCTAGCCTTTTCCCCTTGTCATTTGTGTAGTTAATTGACTTATCACAACATATATACAATATTGCATCAAAAAACCAATTTAAGCCCTGAAATGAGGTATTCCCTAGGATTTCCCCCTGCCATCGTAATGTTAATTGACTTATCTATTCATATATACAATTAATTCCTTGTAACCATACATTTATAATCATACAAGGTATTGCTTAGGCAGCCATTTCTTCTATTAACCCATTAACTCCTTTAAGTCTTTGTTATTTATGGATAACCAGATGACCTACATTACCAGACCTTATGTAGGGAGTTTTCTTCGAGAAAAATACATAATTTAAGCCCGAACTTTGCAACAACTGAGCTGCTGAGCATTTGGATCACCTTTTGGATCGCCTGTTTGCTTTAAAGTCCATCTAGTTGACCGATTTCGGGAATGTTTTTCTCTCTGCAGGCTTTGGGTGAGGTTGTGCGGGTTGTTGGACGGTGGCGGGGGAGGGGCAGGGTGTGACAGGGGGCGGAGGGGGGGGAAGAAGGGTGAAGGAGAGAAGGGAGAAGGGGAGATGGGCAAGCCGCGCCCCACCGACCTACTCGCACAAAGTTTAATCAAAACGAGAGCACTGGAAACGGAGAAAGCAGCGCAGCCTGCGTCAACGCACACACATACACCCGCACACTCGCCACACACACACACACACACTTACTTGCGCTACTCTCTCGGTAGTGAGACTCTGCTTCCTGCTCTCTCCTCGGGCCTCCTGGGTGTGTGTGCGCCGCCCTCTCGCTCTGACCTATTGCTTATTTGTGCGAGCTCAGCATCGGCTTCAGTTGTAACGTTGACATTGCTGTTGTTGCTCTGGCTGGGGCTTTGTTCTTGTTGGTTTTGTTTTTGTTGATGCCGCAGTCGCTGCTGCTGCTGCTTCTGCTGCTGCTGCCTCTGCTGCTGCGCTGTTTCTGCTGCTGCTGCTGCTGTTGCTGTTGATTTTGGCCATTTGCCGCTCCCAAAAGTATGCTTTGTAATTTTTTGTATTGTGCGCGCACATCTTTGGCTCTGCTTTCTAGTCCTGCTCCCGGTCCTGGTCCTCCTGCTTCTGCTCCTGCTGCTGCTCCTGCTTCCGCTCCCACTCCCACACCCGCTCCCGCTCCTCAGCTCCTTTGGCTTCGGCCTGCTCAATTCATTTCGCCTTTCGCCAATTTTATTATACACAATGCGAACAGCGACGCCGGCGCCTCTGCTGCCGCTGCTGCTGCTGCTGCTGCCTCTGCCTCTGCCGCGGTCGGCGTCTACGCTGCTCGGCTTTGCGTGCCCAAAGTTTCCACATTTAACATTAACATTGTAATCAAGTTTATTATTTTCGCTATAGATACACGATGCCAGTGCCCAGCGCCCAGCTCACTCTCAACACTCAAACTATTTGCTATTAGTTGTACTCGCTATAAACATTTAATTATTGCTTGCATTCCCGGGACTCTAATTCGATTGTAAATTCACAAAAATTGCCAAGCTTTTTGCACGCGTCCGTTGGGTGACTTCTGTTTTTTTTTTTTTTTTTTTGNTTTTGTTTTGTAGTGTTGTTGTAACAGAATCTTTTTTTTTTGTGTCGATTTTGGGGCCGCGTGAGAGGCTGTAGCGCACGTTGCTAAATCTCATCCGGGACTGAAGCTGAAAATTTCATGCATATACCTTAACGGTACATCGCCAGCGAGCCGAAGCCGAAGGCGAAACCGAAACCGAAAGATACAAATGCGAGAACACGAGCGAGGCGAAAGTATCTCTCGGGTGCGTTCGGCTCTGCTCCTTTTCTTTGTACTGGAATTCGTGTGTGTGTTTGTTGGGCAACATTGCGAGCATCCTTTTTGGCGAACACGAACACCCTCGCACAAAGGCGGTGTGTGTGTGTGTGTGTGTGCCGGAAAAGCGGAAAAGTGCGCGCCTGCAGGAATGTCAGTGTGTGTGCGTGTGTGTGCGATTGCGATGCTGGCAGCGGAACTTAATGGATGAATATGAATGAAACCGCCGCAACAGTCCGAACTGCCGCGGGGGCAGCGGTGGGGAGCACGACTGATGGGTGGCTGGGTGGTTGGGTGGTTGGGTGGTTGGATGGCCTGTGCGGATGGGTGAGTGTTCCAGGTGGCAAAGACAAGTCCGCACGAGGCCCACGGGCATTGCTCAAGCATGCTTGCCGTGCCATCTTTTGTAGCTTACGACTGCTCTGTGTGCGCTCTTCATCAGCATCAGGAGCAGCAGCAGAAGCACCAGCACCAGCACCATCACCATCACCAGCAGCATCTACAACACAAACAGCCACAGCAACGGCAACTTGTGTCCGCTGGCTTTTCAATGGGACTCTGGGCGAAGGAACAAGTGTAACACGTTAGAGTGAGTGCGGCTGCGAGGGCGTTCGTGTGAAGTGGGCACCACGCTGGAAAAGCGCATTCTCACATTTCAATTAAATAATACCAGCAGCGTTGTGCTCTGAATTGGCAGGTCAATGGGCGTGCTAGGCCGCCAACCAATTGGGAATTTCCGAAAAAGGAAGGCGGCTAGGCTAGGAATTTGGCCAAAGGAAATAGTAGAGACAATATACTATAAGAATGTGCCCTGCTTAAGGAGGTGGACTTCTTGAAGCTGTAAACAAAATGCATTCTAAGCTTGATGAGTTAGATTGTAAAAACGGGGAGATTTTTAAAGTGGCTATCACTCATACGCAGCGTTGTCCCAGCTTAGATTGTAGCACTTTTAAGCAGTTTCCATAAAGTTGGCAATAGTTTGAAGCGTTTATTAAACACTTTCTAGCATTACTTTGTTGCCATTTAAGGTCTGGTTTTAACAAAGTAAAATAGAAGTGGTGTACAGGTCGTATAAGCTATTTAGAGGCAAGCAAATACATCATAAACTGGTTAACACATGAAATCATTTTAAAGTACAGATACTTACGTAAGTGAAGACTAGTAATTTTGGAATATTTGTATACAATCACGTCAAACCTATTTACAAAGTGTAACAAACAAGTAATTTCATTACAGTACCACATAAACAAAGAAGACGGCTCTGAAAATGTAATTACTTTAGAGTATTTGAAATTCGAACCCTTTGTCAATTGCAAGCGGGTCCCTCAAGTGCCCAGCCTTTATTAATAGCAACTCATGTTGCGTTTAAACTGGACAACAATGGATCTAACGCGCCTGACATGGCACTGCCACTGGCACTGGCACTGGCAATGGCAGTGGCCCCAGTGACCCACACCCACACTCCCACACACACACCACCCACCACCTACTCTCAGGATTGCCCATCCAAATCCTGCCAACCGACAAGCCCGCACATATCCCCCTGGGCATGGCATGTGTTAAGGTCTGCGGATACTTTCTATATGCTCGTCATACTACCATGCCGTACCATACCATACCATACTACACATGATATAAAAATACATAAATGGACAATGCAGAAGGAAAGATGAGTAAGAGCTCTGTGCCATCGGGGACAGGGACAGGGACCTGGAGGGACCTGGAGGGACGACACGGATTAGGGGGAGAATTGATTGCGAGTGGGCCGGGGTGGAGTGGGCTGGGTGTGGTTTAGAGCTTAGTTGTTCCAAGAACTGCTATTGCTACTGCTACTGTGTCTGCTGCTGCTGCTGCTGCAATAAATGGCCTCAAATCGAGTGGTGCACGGTAGGGTCGAGTTTATCAGTGGCCAGTGCAACCATATGCTGGAATTTTGTGTCGACACTCTTTCGAGGAAGCCGGAAAATTCCTCATGTTCCTCATGTTACTCATCGCATGGCATCGCCTCGGATCGCTCATACGCACCGTTGGCCGTGTATAGTATGTTACATTTGCGAAAAAATGCCAGGAGAAGAAAAATATGCTCTCGAAAGTTCAGATATTTCGCTGTTTACATTTTCGGCTACGCCATTGAAGCCCAATTTCCTCCTCAAACTACTCCAACTATGCGGGCCGAGCAGTTAAAGTCGAGGCAAGTTGAGTTACTGCAGTTTAGTGTTGCCCAAGTTGCGATGGCAAACTTTTCCATTTAATCTTGCCAAATTAAATTTATTTAGACAGCAACAGCAAAAGCGACGACTAGGGCATAGAAAGCTGCAAAATGAGAAGAAACAGAACCCTCGCGTGACAAAACAAAAGTGAGTAATTAGCATAAAGACAATGGAATCAAATTCCATTCGAATAAGTTTTGAACGCTCGCTCCCTGCAACGAATAAAAACGATGGGCTGTTTAAATTTTTCTATTGTTTTTCTTATTTTTTTTGTTGTTGTTGAATATTGTTTTCGTTTGGATTTAAATATATATATATATTTATATATAAAATATATAAGCATAAACGTTTACAAATATAAATATCTTTTATCGCTACCCGACGGCCTCTCATTATCATCCATCTCCATATCCAAAACTCGAACTCGAGCTCTCTCACACAATTTGTTTCATGGAATCCCAACATCTCACATAATTTTCCAGTTTCCACATTAACTTTTGCTAAACTTTCCTCAGATATTTCTCTGGCTAAGTGTCTGGTGTGTATTTTGTGTGTGTATGTGTGTGTGTGTGTCTAAAGTTGCATAGTTTAGATGTATTTATATACGTTCATAGATATATTTACAACAGCGATAAGTTCAACAAAAATATTTGTTTGGTGTACGTATGTATGATTGTTTGTCCATTGTGTTTTTTTTTTGTGTGTGTGTTAAACATAGATAAATATTAAGTAGATTTAATTCTGCTCTTGACGGGTTCGTGCACATTTAACATATTTGATATGCCTACATCATGTCAATGTAGGCATTTTTTTCAACGAATTGGATTGTTCGACAGATCGATAGACATGTACATAGTAATCATATCGATAATATTATTAGAATAATAGGCTAACATATGCAAAATCATAAAATTAAACTTATACGTTACGGGGAGGTTGGGGGCGCGGCTTTACGACACAAAAAAACTTAAGCTTGACCTCCTCATGACACACATTCAAACATGACCATCTAAAATGTATGTATATATATACCCTCTCTCTATATATAATAAGCAACGACAGAAACGCTTTTTCTCTGACGGAAGCCTTAATGGATGGCTGACAATTGTTTTCTGTTTGTTTGTTGTACACTCTCTGCATAGCAGTCCGAGCTGGCAGGCAGGGCGCAGCAGTTAGTTTCCTTTTGTCCTCGCCCAGGACCTGCCGCCCTCTCAGCCCTCGGAATAGGAGCTGAGGCTGCTGCGCGTCGAGCCGGTGAAATGATCCCGCTGCAGCGTGTCCGAGGGCATGGATACAATCAGTGCGCCACCGTACAGGGTCTCCATTTCGTCCAGCTGCTGGGCAAAGGTCTCCTCCAGGCGCTACATGGAATGCAACAATCTCATTAGATATCATCACACACAAAAGAGAGGACAACTCTTCTACTAAGCATAACAACATTTATACAGACAATATCAAGTTTTAGAAGAGCCAGAAGGATGGAAAGAGCTAAGTTGGTCTAAGTAGCGCATGCATTAGTAGGACATTTAGAGCTGAAGAAAATTTACATAGAATAAGCAGGGCACTTCGCTGCCGTTTCGGGATCATTACTGTGCCGATCCCTGGTGGCTGCGAAACACCCTGCAGGATAGATTAAAGGACTAACCTCTTGTTGCAGCCGCTGCTGTAGTTGCTTTACACATTACGAGAAGAGGAGAGCCGGCAAGAAAAGTTTTTCGATATAGATATTTGATTTTTGATTTGGTTTGGTTTGGATTGGTATATATGTTGTTTTCGTTTCAATATCAGCGCGTTGTTGTAGTTGTTGTTTTGCAAGTGTTATGTATTTATTGAATAGTGTATGCGTATGTGTGTATGTGTATGTGTATGTGTACAGTGAAGCATCATGAAATTGGCATTGGCATTGGGTAAATGTATTTTCTTGTATAATTGATAATCGATAAATGTTTAAGATAGTTTAAGATATGACAACACAACGAATGCTTGGCATGTTGCTAGTTGCTTGGAGGAATGTCGATTGTTTTCTCGTATATTTTATTTTATACTTTTCTTTCAATAAAATTCATCTCTCTCTCTTTTGGTGTTACTAAGTACTTGGATAATACTGCTAAAATGGAATGCATTTGGAGGCGGAGGGCTGGTCCAAGTCAATAAAATACTTTGAACATAACAAATTAAACAAATGTTTTGTTTCTCGTTCGAAAAAGAATATTGCATGGGCAAACACACACAGAGTTAACATTGGCAAGACATAATATAGTATATGGCAATTTCCGATGCGGATGCAGAGCAAAAGTGGGCGACTACGAATGGCATCTATACAGATTCGGTTAGCGAAGTGATATGTGGTTAGTACCATGGTTAGTACGGGGATACGGGAATAAGGGGTATACGGCAATATGCAGTTATTAGCCAGCACCAAACGAGGTGGAGTTACAAGCCAGTTTCAGTTTAGTTTCAAGTGTTAGTGTTGGGTTTTTGCTTGGTTAGTGGCCGAATTGCTAGCTGGATCCGGCCGCTGCTCTCTAGATGGCCGACGAATCCTCCTCGCAGCTGTGCTGCCGCTGATTGATCCTCGGCAATCTGTACTTGGCGGCATACAGATCGTAGTAGAAATCATCCGAGCAGGCTGCCGAATCCGCCGATGCAACGCTCCCGCTCCCGTTGAGGCAACTGTGTCCTGGCTTCACCGACGACCTCAGCTGCGGCTGCACCTCGTCCAGCAGGGCGGCCGCCTTGCGCCCGGAGTCAAAGATCAGCTCCGCATCGCTGGTGAACCGCGTGGCCGTCGTCAGTTCGCTGATGTTGTACATAGACTGAGCGCTGCTCAGCGAGGACCGGCCGCTGCTCCGGCTGGCCAGCGAGGGTCGCTTGATGGCAAACGAGGTGGAGTGCAGCAGGCGCTGCGTGTGCGCCGTCAGCAGAGGTCCCTCGTGGATGCGCAGCTCCACGCTGGCATCGGCAGCGGCAGCGGCCTGCGCGTCCACCCGACTGAATCGATTGCTCACCAGGCCCAGGTCGTCGGGCGTCTTGGGCGGTGTGCTGGCTCTGAACGTGCTCATGGCCGGCTTGGCCGAGGCATCCTCGGCGCTGTTCAGCGGTGGCGTGGAGGTCACCACCTTCACCAGCTCGTTGGCCGGCACCTGCGTGATCAGGCGCAATTGGTTCTGGGCCGGCAACGTGGTGACACTCGCCCGTTTCATCTGCTCGGCGAGCATTTGCTCCTCATCCTCCTCCAGCACCAGGTCGCTGATCATCTGGGAGCGCAGCTGTTTGTGCATGATGGGAGTGCTGGGAACACTGCGGCTCAGATCGGGAGCCGATCCGCGAAAGTTCGGAAGCCGACTGCCACCGCCCATCATTAGGAGCGAGGATCGGGATCGCGGCATATGCTGCGGATCGATGAAGGTGTTGCGCGGAATGATGCGCGACGAGCGGTCGCTGAAGATGCCGCGCAGGCGCACCGGCAGCTCCACCTCCTGGTCCTCGAACTCCTCCCGATTGGCCACCAGGCCATGGACCTTCTCATGCTGATCGATGGCCGTCTTGATCAGTTCGTTCAGTTGCTACGCTCGCCGGTGATGGTGATTTCGGTTTTGTGGTGGTTTTGGTTGTTAAACACATGCATGACCAAGTCCATTGATTGGTTTTGTTTGGTTTGTTTTTTGTTTTTTTGGTTTTTTGTTTATTTTTTTGGTTAGTAGTTGGGAAGCACAGCGGTAAGCATTTGGTTTTTATTCAAATTTTTTTTGTATCAGTTATTATCGGTTTCGGTTGAATATATATAGTTTTTTTTCGTTTTTAGTTTAGTTTTGTAGGTAGTAGTAGTAGGTACAGTAGGCCACCAAAGTGAATGCATTTGCGTGGGTGTAAAGAGAGAGAAAAAGTTGAAAAAATAATTGGATTTAGTTGAGCCTGAGTTCGCCCAAGTGCCTGCAGCTTAAAGATGAGCAATCGCATTGTCCGTTCGCAGTAATACTCCCCTGATAGCAGCAAGATTATTTAACGAAATGATTCATCAGGGCAACGCGTTGGCACATTAAAGATAGATGAGTCAGCGTCTATTGAATATCAGTCAAACCTCAAACCCCAGTCAGTCAGCAGTCGTCACATTAAACGAGGCAAATACTCGTACTATCTATATATTCTTTACAACCGTCGAATATTGCTCATCTTCAGGCCACAGTTCATGGGCGCAACATGGGTTTTCTGGATGGGTTTTCTTTACGATTCTTTTGAGAGAGGGAGAGGGTAGCACAAGACACCACAGTTTACCGAAAACCAATCAATATATAGTACAAATAGGTATCATTACCAAAGTTATGTTAACCGAGTTGAGCTACTTTGTACATTTAAAGTAAAAAACACAAAACACCAACGAAATAAGGCGGAGTAGAGTATTTCGCGGAGCACCTCTTTAGCGAATCTCTTAGCGATTGGATGGCAATTGGATGGGCATACACACCTGTTTACGGGGCACCAGCTGCTCGCGCCACTCGCGCAACTCGGTCTTCAGGCGATCATCGATGTCCGACAGCTTGCCTTGCTCGTGCTCCACCAAAGCCTTGCGCTTCTCGTTCTGCAGCTGCTCCAGTTCTCTGCGGATTGATAGGGATTGATCGGATTGATCGGGGGATTAATACAACTCATCAGATTCAATTGGCCTGAGGGGGGCTGCTGGCTTCTCACCTTATGGCGGATTCGCGTGTGGCACGCAGCTCTTCCAATTGCTTTTGATGCTTCACCTCGAAACGACGTTCCTCCTGCATATAGCGCTTCTTCTCCTGGTCCTGGAACTGAAAATTGCAAAATATAATCCATTTTAGTCTGTATATCTTTCGGAATTGTGGCACAGTGAGTGTGGGTGTACCTTCTTCAAGCGATCGCGCTCGATCTCGGGATCCAGATTCGTGGAAATGCGCAACGATTCGCGGAACATGAGGTCGCGCGCCTTGCGCTCCGCCCGAATGCGCTTGGGCAGCGCTCGCTTCTCCATCGTCTGCTTCTTGACCAGATCCTCCTCCTTGCGCAGCAGCATGCGCTTCACCTGGTCCAGCTCCTTTTCGTGCCGGATGATCATCTGGTGGCGCTGCATGAAGCACAGCTCCTTGACGTGTCGCTTGGACAGCTGGTGGCGCTCGTGCAGCTGCTTCTCCTCCAGCTCCCAGAGCAGAGCCTCTCGCGTCCGCATCGCATTCTGCTTCTGCTGCAGGAAGGTGCGATTGATGGTGGCCAGGTGGTCGCGATGCTTTTCGCTGAGCCGTCGCAGCAGCAGCTCGTGCCGCTCCTTCAGCGAATCGAGGAAGGCACGCTCCTTCTCCTCGTGATCCAGTTCCATCGCCGAGCGGCGTTGTTTGAACTCATCCTTGCGCTTGTCTTTGGGGAAGAGGTCAACCTCCTGCTTGAGCAGGCGAATCTCCTGCTTGAGGTTCTCGCGGAAGATCTTCAGCTCCTGCTCCTGCTCGGATCGGATGCGCTTCGAGGCGGATCTCAATTCGTTCTCCTGCGTCTGCTCCGTCTTCTCCACCTGCTGCTTGTGCTGGCGCGCCAGCGTGTCCATGTCCGCCTCATAGGTCTTCTCCAGCGAGGAGCGCTCCTGTTCGAAGCGGCGGTCCTGCTGCTCCTTCGCCTGCTGCTCCTTCATGTACAGCTCAGTCTGCTGCTTCTTCTCCTGCTTCTGCAGCATCTTCAGTTCGCGCAGCTCCTGCTTGCGGAAGTCATGGTCGTCGTAGATGCGACCGTTCTCCTCGTCACCGTAAATCACCCGACTCGTTGTGGTTGTCATCTGCACGCCATCGATCTCAAATTTGCGCGTCCGCTTGCGCGTCTTCTTGCGCAGATTTCGCAGCTCGATCTCCTCCTTGGTAAGCCCTCCTGCTCCACCGCCACCTCCCGTGCCCGTGCTCACCGACTTGACGACGGGCGGTACCCTCGTCCTCGGCCGGATGACCACCTCCTCCTCCTCATCGATGGTCATGTGATTGTGGTTATTCGTCATCACTGCCGAGGGCGGCGGTGGTGGCATCATCACTCCCGCCGGTGGCGGTGACGATGGCTGTTGCTGTTGCTGCGACGGCGGCTGCGGTTGCGGTTGCGCCTGCTGCTTGTTATTGTGGTCCACCTCGTGCCGGCTGTCATGACTAGTGTTGGTGCCAATGCTGTCCACATCGGAGCCGCCGCTGCCTCCGCTGCCCCCGCTGCCGCCGCTCACTTGCACTTCGATGCCCCGCCGTCCGCGCACCGAGCCGTTCTCGCTCAGCGAGCTGTCCGGCGAGCGCTTCTCCGGCTTGAATCGATTCACAATGATGTTCACATCCTCCGGCACCACGCCGTTGGCCTGCCGCTTCCCATTGTCGAGCATCTCGTTGCTGCTGTCCTTCACCCTCACCCCCTCGTCGCCCACTGTCACCACCGACACGTGGCTGGTGTCCATCAGCTGGTCGCTATGATCGTGACTATGACTGCCCGAAGCGGTGTTGTAGGCGGAATCATCGTCCGCGTACGACGGACTCACGATCAGCACCTCGCTCTCGTCCAGCTTGCGGGCATGCACAGCGTTCTGGGCCGAGTTCTGCGCCTGCGACACCGGTGGCACCGTTGCCGGCTCGTTCACCGCCAGTATCATGGAGGATTGCTTGTAGGGCGGCGTACCGGAATCGCCCAAACTGTCGTCCAGCGAGGGGAAGTCATCGTCCGTCGAGGATTCGTTCAGATGCGTGCTCTTGTTCAAATCGTTCGACACGATGATCACCTCGGAGGGGGCCACCGAGTTGTCAATGATGACCGGCGGATGAGTGCTGGTCACCACGGTGATCTGGCTGACCGATTCCAAACTGTTCGGAAGCACCAATTGCTGCGGTAGCGGCGGCGGCGGCGGCGGCTGCGCTGATTGATGCTGCGGCGTCGGGGCATCGCTGTTGATGGTTATCAGCGAGGTGCTCGAGCTGAGGGTTCTCGCATTGGAGACACTGCCCGATGAGCTGGACGAGGCCACCGACTGCACGGACACAATGGACGAGGCGGTGGGCGAGGGTGGCTGTGGTTTTTGCTCCATCGCCTCGTTGCCGATGGCCACCTCAATCGCCGTGGTGACTGACGCAGCTGGGGGCTCCGGTGTGGCCACCTTTTTGGGCGAAATCGGGGCATCGTTGGCCGGCTGCTTTGCCGCATTGCCGACGCCCAAGGGCGAGGGCGAGGGTGGCGGTGGCGCTTTGCCCTTTTCCTTCTTCACAAAGTGCTGGTTGAAAAAACAAAATACGATTAGTGGCAGTGGCAAAAAAAAGGGAAGGCCATAGTTGTCGTACCTTCTTATCGGACTCGGATTTTTCAGCTGCCTCTGCCGCTGCAGCCGCTGCTGTTGCTGCTGCTGTTGCTGTGGCAAGTGGGGGCTGTTGGCTTGTCTGTGGTGGTGGTGGCGTCTTCTGGGGCGAAGGCGGCGCTGGAGCTGGCACTTTGGTATGCGCTGGCGGCTGCTGGACGGCCGGTTCAGCATTGTCATCCTTGGTGTGGTTTTGTCTATCCGGAGTGGTTGCTTTTGTTGTTGTCGGTGCAGTTGACGCTGCCGCTGCTGCTGCTGCTGCTGCGCTTGGTAAACTGCTACCTG
This sequence comes from Drosophila ironensis, assembly GCA_021223825.1. Lineage (NCBI taxonomy): Eukaryota > Metazoa > Arthropoda > Insecta > Diptera > Drosophilidae > Drosophila > Drosophila ironensis. The sequence goes on from JAJJHQ010006980.1 coordinate 499,461, forward strand.
GTTGGGACTGCTCTTTGACTTCCCGCAAAATGAATGTAGGTGTACCTGGAACTGTTTTCATTCGGTTAGGAACAAGTTATATATCATAAAGCCAGCTATACATACGTTTGTCAATGTCTTGGCTCTGCAGCGAAGCAGAGTCATCGTCCAGGTCGAGCTGGAGCGCCGAGTTGCGGGGTTCCTAGGGTTAAACAATGAAAAGTCCTCGTTAGCTTGCGTTTATCTCGAGTTCTTCCTACTTGAGCTCTTCAACAAGCAGCAGCTACTTGGCAACTTTAGCAAAACATACACCCTCGTATGTAGTTCTTACATTTACGGAATCTGCGATGACCTACACCCCCCAGCAATCGTTTGTTTATATCCGTTTTTGTGGGATTTGCAAATTCCATTTGTTACGGCCCCATAAACCAAAAGTGAACGCCGGATTATGGCAAGAGATAGTGTCGCGCAGTGGGGCTGATTGGTAACCTAAGACCCTGTCTACGGGGAGGTGTGCCCGGGCTATGGTTACCACAAGAAATTGATAGTGTGGTGGCGTGGCGTGGCGTGGCAAGGGCTTACGGTGGAGAAAACAACACCCAATCACAAGGCGGGAGCGGGTGCGGGAGCGGGGAGTGATAAGCATTTGGCAATGCTGATAAAATAAGTTAACTAATTGTGCGGCTCGCGGTAACGGGGATACGGGTACACGGGGATGCAGTGAGAGATGGATGGATGGATGGATTGCGTGGGGCCAGGCCAGACGGTGCACCTGGAAGGGAGCGCGGACGGAGCACGGACGGGTTGCTGTAGAACGACTTACCAACCCTCTGATAGAGCGAGCGCCGCTTCACTTGGCGTTTAAGCTTCTATATCAATTATTTCCAAGTAACCAACCGCACACACACAAAGTGATAAGCACAAGTGATTGCGACATTTTTTAAATAGAAAAGCAAAAAACCAGTAACGTAACGAAACGAAAAATGTAGGCGGATGCAGACGCAAGGCAATACAATGAATAGAAGAAGAAACCAGGATAAAGTATACAAATAATTAATCGCATGGTGCGAGTACGTTTTTGTTTTGGTTTCGGTTTAGATTTTTGTTTTCGTTTCGAGTATAGATTTTTTGTTTTTTGTTTGGGTTGAGGCGGCAGCGTGTAAGAGAGAAGAGAGGTGGAAAGAACGTTGAGATTATAATCACATCTAGCATTTTGGACTACCACAAGGGTGCGGGGTGCAGGGTAGGGATCCGGGGAACACACTGAACCTGGAATCGCACTCACCTCGGCCTCATCGTCCACCACCTCCTCGACAACCTCGGCCTTGTATTCCAGCAGCAGATCCTTGATGGGCTTGGCATCCAGGTCGCGACTAATGAAGCCGTGCTGCAGCAGCACATCCGTCGTGGGCCTCTGCTGGGGATCCTGGGCGAGCGGGGGATAGATAGCATAGATAGATATATGCATTCAGCCCAGCCATTACACATTGAACATACCTTGACTAATGATTTTTTAAGAAAATCGTTAAACTCCTTGCTCCACCGCGCCGGCTGATCGAGCTTGGGCGGCTCGCTCTTCTGGATCTTGAGGAGCACGCGCATCGGCGACATTTCGCTGTTGGGCGGCTCCATCTGGGCCAGTTCGATCAGCGTGATGCCCAGCGACCAGACGTCCACTTTGTGATCGTACGGATTGTCCCGGAACGTTTCGCACAGCACCAGCTCCGGTGCCATCCAATAGGGCGTGCCAATGAACGTGTCGTGCTTCTGCATCGTATGCTTATTCTTGGCCGAAACGCCAAAGTCCGCTAAAATACCCAAAAAAACAAAAAAAAAAAGGGAAATATGTAGGTGATGGTTGATACCCACAGGATGCGCAAGGAATATGTACGAGTACTATGAATAGAGATGAAAATTGAGAACGCTAAAGAATTTCACAGTTTTCGGGGGTGCAGCAGAAACAGAACTGGTATACCCAGAAACAGAGTATGCAATTATTTCTTGTCTAAACAATAAAATCTCCAAGATCTAGGCGTTCTTAAGGACAGACGGACAGAGGTGTATGGGTGGGAACTAGAAACTCACCCAACTTGACGCCGCCCTCCATGGTGAGCAGAACGTTGCCCGCCTTCAGGTCGCGATGGATGACCTTGTTGCGGTGCAGGAAGGTAAGTCCCTCGGTCATGTGCTTGCACACGTAGGCAATTTGCGGCTCAGTCAGCGGCTTCTCCAGCTCCACCATGATGCTGTCCAGGGCACCGCCATCGCAGTACTCGATGAGCATCTATCGGGGTGTCGTCGTTAAGATTAGTGAATGTGGTAATGGTAATGAAATCGGATATTATCAGGGATACGCACCCAGAGCTTGTCCTCGATGGAGAAGGCCTCATATAGTTCCACCACATTGGGGTGCTTGATCTCCGACAAAATGTCAATTTCGACCATGTGATCGCTGAGATTCTCCTCATCCTCCAGCGTGCACATTTTGGCGGCAGCGAAGCGCTTCTGTTCGCGATGCTGGGCCTTGTAGACCTTGCCAAAGGCACCGTCGCCCAGCTCACCGACCAACTCCCAGAAGTCCTGCGGATCGGTGTCCATCTTGATGTTGTTGTACACCCGTTTCTTTTTCGCCTCGCCACCGCCAAGGTGGAAGACCTTCTTCAGATTGGTAATGAACGACATCGCTTCGTCTCTGCCTCTGCCTCTGCCTCTGGCTCTGGCTCTCTGTCTTTGCTTTGGCTCTCCTCTCCTCTCCTCTCCCCTGCTCTGCGCTCTGCTCACGCAGATCGATGTGGTGCTATAGTGTTGTGTGGTTTCTCCTTGGGCGCGTTTCGAGTGCGACTCCTACATAGTAGTGCGCTCGCCTCGGCTCCTGGGCGACAGTCCGTCTGTCCCTCCGTCCCTCCGTCCGTCCGTGCGGCCGTCCGGTCCGTTCGACGGGGAAAACGAGATTTGGTGAAAGCTGCTGGATCACCAGGGGCTGCAGAGGCGGCAGAGGAGACAGAGGCGATAGGCAGAGTTGCCATTAATCGATATTAAAAGGTAATGGAATGGGGCGGGGGCTGGGACTGGGGCTGTGGCTGGTGCTGGGGTTGGATGACCCGGCTAACCGGATGACCCGGGTAACCGGACAATAGCCCAGTTTTTAGCGGGAACACCGCTTAACCAGACGCAGACCCAGCCGCAGGCCGCTAGTAGCACACTCACCTGCCTATTCTCTTGTCTAGTAATGCTCTGCCGCTGTTTTGTCGTCTTGCAATCCAACTAAATAGGCCAACGAGCGGGGATTGTGGGCTTGGTTTGCTTTTGCCTTTGCCTTTGCCTTTGCCGTTGCCTTTGCTTTTGCTTTTGGTCCGCAACCACCACGACGACGACGACGACGACGACGAGGAAGGCGACGACGGCGACGACGACGACGACGACGTCTTCCACGCTTCTGTACTCTGTATTCTGTATGTTTTATAATTTAATTAGCAGACCGCGAGCTCTAATATTTGTAGAAAAAACACGTACGAATGCGAGGAAAATGATTACAAACGAGAAAAAGTCAAAGACGTAGACAAAAGAGCGTAGACCATTTGTATGCTCGTGTGTGTGTTTGTGTGTGTGGTGTGTGTGCTGTGTGTGTGTGTGCGCGCGTCTTTTTGTGAATGTGTGTTGTCTCTTTGAAAGTGTTTGTGAGCTGGTCTCTGGGCTTTTTCTGCCCCCCATCGCCCCCCTCCACCTTTCTAACTGCCCAAGTCTTTAACAACTTCTGCACTATCTGCTTTTCCTTTTTTGCACTTTATTTTTATATTTATTTTTTGTATTATTTTTTTACTTATTTTTTTTTTGGCAACATCACACCAGGCCCCGGGGGAATGCGATTGGAAATTTGTAAACAAGCCGCGCATAAGCCGAGCTTCGAGTTTCCATTTTCGAATTTTAAGTAGTAGTCCGTCCCATTGACGGAATGGGCGTGAATTTTTTGGGACGCTTGGAAATTACCTCATCCGCTGGTCCCGGTTATCGTATATTAGATATCAAGTGCGTTGCGTTTCGCCGCCAGCCATTCGTTCATTGGTTGGTTCGTGTGCCGTTTGCCGTTTGCCGTTTGCGCCGTCCGCCCTATCTCCGCTTTGAAAAAACGTATTTTACCCTAGCAAATCGCCTCGCTTTGGTGTTGTACGGTGGCGATGGGAGCCACTGCGATAACACAGCGATGTCGCAGTTGCAGTCGCAATCGCAATCGCACTTCTTGTCGCGCTGCGATGATTTTACCATCCCCTTCAAAATTACGCGCACTTTCAGTGGAGAAGAGCAACAATATGTGTAAAGGTATGAAAACTCGGGAATGTGGTAACCGAATTTAATGTGTAAATTAAGAATTTAACACAGATAGACTTTTTCATTTTGTATTCAATTTTCATTTCAATTTGATTACGCATCTCGTTTTCAAAGCGAAAATACAATATGCCTTTTGCCGGAAAACTCAAAAGTAAAATTAATTTTGATTAAATATTGAATTTGATAACCCTATTACATTTTGATTACAAAAAAAAATATATATATTTTAAATTATCTTGACCAATAGTACTAATATGCTAAGCTAAAATTCCGAATTTATCGGCACTTAAAGAATTTCATACAATTCAGTTAATTATGAAAGATCAATGTACAATGTAAAATGTACATATTAAATAGCACTCATTTAATTATTATATAAACCGAGCTGAAGGCCCCCGTTGCCATTGCTCACCATTACCGCTACCTATTAATTTTAAATTAATTGTTAGCTCTTCATAAATAAAAAAAAAATGAAAGATCAATAAAATCTTATGACTTTGATTTCATCAAAAAAAGAAGCGACCACTTGATTTTCAGCAAATGAATACTAATATGCTAAACTAAATCTAATTGATTTTATTAAAATGTACAGGAAATATTCTATTTAACAGTTCATATTCGTGTTAATAAACACTATATTTATATTTGATACAATTAGATTATTCATCAAATTTTATTGCACATAAACCAACCGCAAAAATATGCAAAACCAATTGGGTTAGAAAATTGTATAAATTTAACATTTTAACATTGACTAAATCGATTTGGAGAAATACACTTTACTACCGTCGCAAAACAAAGATTGAAATCAAAACGGAATCAGTAATTACAGCATGCTCAAACCAAATCGCCACCTGGAATATTTCAGAAATTTGTGCCATCAGCATACGATATATATCGATAGCTTTCCACCTCTAATTTGGCCTGGACCAAAAATGGCGTTGATGACCTACTGTGCGGGTGCGAAGAGAGCTGCACGATATTTGCCTTCGCCAAGGGCATAAAAAACAACAACAGCGCAATCACTAGAACCGCACACATACGCACACAGTCGGGGAAATGAAATGAAGTGCATTACGTTTACGCTTTACGTGTATTGCCTTTTCAAGGAGCGGACACTGCACGGCAATGCACTCGTGTACTTCCGGTCAACAATTTCACACTTGCAACCAGCGGCTCGGCGCCTTTTTCCTTATTATTTTCGTACTTTTTTTGCCACTGGTCATTTTCTGTGCAACGCTGTGCAGCACTACAGAACGGTATTTTTGCACGCTTTTCGTTCTGTGCAACACTGCGTCGCACCCTGAGCTGAAACATCGAAAAAAGCCGCACAAAACTAAGAGAAACTTATTCAGATGTATTAAAGAAATTGCTTCCATAGAGAATTTTTGGGGTTTTGTAATAATAATAATCTACATTTAATATCTGTGTTAGAATAACCCTTGAAAATTTTCCCATCAAATTCTGTATTTCCAATGCAAAGATAAGGAAGATAATTTTGTCTCTACCTTTATCCAAAACAAAGATACAGCATTTTTCGTAGGCGGAAATGGGCGTCGCAAAAATATGGGAATACCATTAGCGGCTTAAAAGTTAGAATAAACGAATGCAAAAAGAATTATACATATCTTCCTGTCTTTATCCAAGTTATGGTCGAATATGGCAAAGCAAATTGCGGACTTGATCTGTCGGACTAATAATGAATATCGGACTAAAATCAAAAACTATTCGACCTCGACGCACGATCGGACAGACCGGCAAACATGCCTATATCGACTGCCTATATTGATGGGGATTAAGAATAAATGTATATAATTTATAGGGAGAGACGGAGACTTTTCATTCTCCCTGTTCAATTCACATAGTTTAAAATTGTAGACTATAGACTAGAAAAATTAAAAAAAAAAAATAATTCAAATAATTCACAAATATTATATTACAATTTTAAATATGCAATATGAATATATATTTGTATGTACGTTATCCATTTTAATTTCAAAACATATATAGGTTCTATGTCGACTCATTGATCAACTCCATATCCATGTATTTATTTATTTATTATTAAAGATAGAGAAGTTTACAAAACTAGACTAACTTAGTTGGTTAAGCGCTGGCAGCGAGGCCTTCGGCTTATAAGGTTAATGATATTTAGGTCTATTAGTTTATTTACATATTGTTGTATTTAGGCTACTTAGTGCGTAAGTTTTATTTATTTACATTATGGGCATTTTTAAATTTTGTGGTATAGGTTAGAAGTTTTTAAGAAAGTTAAGATTTTTTCTAAATTATCAGGGTTGAGATCGTTAAGAAATCCATGTACATACACGCTAAGCCATGTACTAAGCATGGCACTGATTTTTAACTAGGGAGTCGGAAAAAAATCGACCGATTTTTTGGTTTTACTTATGTTTTTATATAATTTCACACACATTGCCCTTTAGCTTTTTTCTACCGACAACTTCCGAACACCTGTACATGTCGATTCCCATTTGTTGGAGACATTTATCGATTTCTGTTTTTGGGAGCACTTGTTGTAGCAGAGGTCTACCCCTCGCTGTTCTAGGTAATCTGGAGTAAACTATTTACTCCGATGCCTGGCCAAAGCAAATTTTCTGGTGAAGGACTGAGATTGGGTTACGTCACTTGGGGGCTTATAAGGGCGCCGTCAGCCTCAGGCAATTAGTTTTGTCCGGAACGTGCGATGGGGTGCAGGATTATTATATTTCTGTGCGTATACCTCGCCATCGGTTGCGTATCCCTAGTCCACTATTATAAGGCTGAGAAAGGAGGTAAGGACTCCGGTTAATCGATCCTCTGGCACTACAAGTACCACGTATATCGTTTCAGCCAATGGATGCAAATTAAATTCAACCGAATTGCCGGTGTGGGGAACGGCTCAGAATCCTGAAGTGTGTGGCGTGTGGGTTTGTCAAAACCAAAAGGGGGACACCCTGATCCATTAGTAAGTGCGCCAGAAGTTTTAGGTAATTTCACAAATTTAGCTTAACGCATTTTTTGGTTCTACGCGCCTCCTTAGCTGCCAGATCCCGGCCAGGTTCATGCGTTGCTATTACGATGGTGTTGACACTACTATAGATTTCCCCAAATGCTGCTGGATATGCGTCATGTATAAAAATTGTTCAATATCGTAATGCGAATATAAACTGCAAATCAATATATATATAGATAGTACGTTATCCACATTCTTTTTAAAACATATGGGACAGTCGACGCATTGATCAACTGCAAATCTGTAGTAAACTATTTACTTCGAAGTCTGGCCAATGCAAACTTTCTGGTGAAGGGCTGAGATCGGGTTACGGCACTTGGGGGATTATAAGGTAGCCGTCAGCCTCCTTTGCGCATTCAGTTTTGTCCGGAACGTGCAATGCAGTGCAGCCTTATTCTATTTCTGTGCGTATACCTCGCCATCGGGTGCGTATCCCTCGTCTCCAAAGTTAAGTTGGAAAAAGGAGGTAAAGACTCCGGTTAATCAATCCTCTGGCACTACAAGTACCACGTATACCGTTTCAGCCAAAGGATGCAAAATAAATACAACCGAATTCGGAATGTGGGAAATGGTAAAGGCTCCAATGGTGTGTGGCTTGTATCAGTGTGTAAGCAAGAACGGGGACGCCCTGATTGTTTAGTAAGTTCGCCAGAAGTTTTACTAATTTTACAATTTTCGCTAAACATATTTTTTGGATCTACCCGCCTCCCTAGCTGCCAGATGCCGGCCATATTTGCGGAATGCAAAACCTTCGGCGTTGACACTACAGTGGACTTCCCCCAATGCTGCTGGATGTGCACCAACTGGAGAACGGATTGTATAAACTAATTTAGCAATCATTTCCAGCATGATTGTATATTGGCCAAATAAAATCGATGACTAATTGGGCTGTGTTTCATATTACATATTCCATTGTATTATGAACGCTATCCCCTGCTATGTCCGCCACTTATCGATTTTAGTTAGAGCTCATTTTAGTCTGATTTATGCCACAAGTTGCCATGCAACGGGTTTCCGCATCTGGTTTTATACTGTTTTTATTGTTCCTTAAGGAACAAATGGTATATTAACTTTGTGCAAATGAATGAAACAGGTAGAAGGAAACATCTCCGACCCCATAAAGTATATATATTGTGGATCAGCATCAACAGTTGATTCGATATAGACATGTCTGTCTGTCTGTCTGTCTGTATGTAGGAACACCATGTTCTCGAAGATGGTAACAGCTAGGGGTGTAATTCTTTTTGCTTTTGGTGCGTTATTTTTGCAGGCATAGCAAGTTTATTTCAAATTTTTGTCACGCCCCTTTCCGCCGTCGTAATTTGCAAAAAAACTGTTTTTTCTTCGACATATTTGCCCATAACTTGCACAAAATAAGAGCTAGAAACCTATTCCTTTATGCATTATGTAAGGCTCAATTAGATGTACCAATCAGTTCAAAATGGATTGTTTTGTTTGCTTTAATCAAGTATCGCGATAACAATTGGATAACAAACATCTTGGTAACTAAGGCTAAAGGATGTAGAAGAATGTGCGGTGACGTATACATAATAATATATCGATGAGTGCTCTCTCTCTTTAGTCGAGCGCTGCAGTGCATTACTTAAGGCTAGGGGACACTGTGTGGTTGGTTAAGTGCTAGAGGACCCTGTAAAAGGCCAACAAGGATGTTTATTGGCTCGATAAGGATAAGGAGGATGAACACTACAGGCGGTACAGCTGCTGGAGATCGTGGCGCCGCTGGGCGTCCTTTCTGTCCCTGATCTCCTGCTTGCGTATCTCCTGCTGCTTGTAGACGAACAGGGGCCGGAAAACGATGGCCCTGCGCTGGCGCTCCAATTTCTGGGGCTCGGCTGCGCGCCGCTGGCGTCCAGAGTACGGCCGGAAGAGATTCGACTTGGCCGTGTCGTGGGCATACAGCGTACTCAGGAAGTCGAAGTAGGGCTTGGAGCTGAGGCTGTTTGGCTGCGAGAGCGGCGAATGTATGGAGAACTGGTTGGGGGTCTCGATGTCCAGGAGGGTGTGGAAGGCCTCCTGGTTCTGATTCTGGGGCCGGGCCGCGGCCGAGGCCAGGACCAAGAGGACCGTGGAGAGCTGCAAGAGGAGGACAAGGCTTGATTAGAAGTTAGTTTTGGTTGGATAGTCCCAGGTTACAGGTCTCAGGTGTGAATAGCCAACGGAGGCCACTGACTGAGGCGGAGAACCCGACAAAGAACCTGTCTGCTATGCTTCAGGGAATTAACATACAATAATTAATTTAAATTAACCAACTGGAGACTGGAGACGGGACAAGTCAATGATATAACCGCAATCAAATCTAATTTATAGTCGCACGTAAAATATTCATGAGCACGGCTTGTCTCGAATGTATTTGGTAGGCGTCATCAAACATGATCGAGAACTGAGAACCCAAGACCCGGGCGATCTCTAGGCGCCAGATGGTTCGAACCGGATGCACCAACATTCATAAGGCATTATGTTATGTTAAGTGTATGCTAGCTACACCCAAAAACAAATGAAAATAATCTGCGAGTTTCTGTTGCATTTGTTGAACCGGACGGCATTAAGTTTGTTGAACTAATCAGTCGATCAGTCGATCAAGATGCGAAATATACACGTATAGTATGTATGCAACTTTAGTATGCAACTCGCTTATTTTGCGTTTATTTTCGTAAATTCACCGGTTTTTCTTCTTGGGTCATTTATGTAAAACCTTAACCGCAAACGAAAACAAATTAATTTCAATCAGCAGTTGGCCCAAAAGGAGATTGAGATCGAGATTGAGATGGCGAGCAAGCTGTAACCGGTTGCTGGGCCTTTGTGGTTCAGGGTCAGCCAAAAAGCCAAGGACGACAACAGGATTTTCCCCGACCAAAAAAACTATCATATCTGACTTAAAAGTATAGCCATAAAGCCGCGCTTTTATGACACTTCCTCATGAAGATGATCGCAAGATCACAAGACCGTTTGAGGCGGTGGAAACATATAGAAATAGAATAACTTGATTCGATAATGCTTTCGGCCTTGTCTGGCGGCGAAATAATCAAAGTACGCTGCTGCTGTCCGTTTTGCAGCTTTAATTTGTGAATTTGTTGAAAATGTTAATCGCCGAAACACGTTTCTTTGTTTTGCTCATCAATTTCGAGCACCGATACCGATACCGATCTGGCGCCGGATGGGCCACTTAATACTCACTTGCCAAGTGTGTGCAAACATCTTTGGATTGCGATCTATAATCCCCAAGCCAAATCGATTATCCTACTTGGGATGCTTGGGTTGCTCAATCACTAGCTCGCTTTTGCAGCTTTCAATTCAAATTGTTAAGTGCGCACTCGCGGAATGTAAATCGTAAATTATATGTATTTTGACGGCGGTGTTATCAGTTATCAGTGGCTTGTGGCTCGACGCCTTTTTGAACCCGGGATTGTTTCGATTCGAGCTTGTAGCTACCGTTTGGCTGGTATTAACGAATTCTCGAGATGTTGTCGCCGCTGAGCGTGGACCTCAAATGCTCAGAATTTTTGTCACAATTCACTTTTATACGGGGCCGAACGATGCTTTTGCATGCCGAACGGGTTTTATGGGTTTCGACCTGGCTATTGGCCGCTAAGTGTTGCCGATATCGCGGCGTTTCCGACGCTACCCCCTTCGGAAAAGGTTGCACTCACATAAAACAGTGCCCCTAACAGGGCGTTCAAATTTTCCATTGACAGGTTGTTGCTTTTCAAAACACCACAATATTGCATTCATTTTTCGCATTAAAATCACATACGAATCTCATGTGCATCAAAAATGTTAGCGAATTCGTAACATTCGACTCTTTTTTCTATGCGGGCCCCTGGGACCTGGGCCAATAATTACCAAATTTCTGGCCAAATATTTGGCTGCCCCAGCTGGTCACGTAATTAACGCCTCCCAGGCTTTCCAGGGAGATCGGTATCGAAATTGGCATCGAAATCGGTTCTCATAGCATATGCGTCAGATATATTTGTTAGCGCTGCGAACCGACTTAATTAAACTTTTTCCATGACGCACTTACTAACCAAAAAGACACTAATCCGCGGGGATCCGCCGAGATTGAATCACAGGACGGGGATATGGCCGAGGTGGAAGTGGAAATGGAAGTTGATTTAACAGCGATCTCTAGACACGGAAGACCTAAGGGGTGTCGTAAATCTGGTGGACGGATCTCGATTTCGATTTCAATTTCAATTCCAATTTCGATCTCGATCTCGATCTCTCACACCTCGGATTGGCGTCGGTCATTATGGGCTTAAGTTATGCAAATTGTTTGTTTGTCGGTGACGCATGTCTCGGTCTCGGTCTCGGACATGGTTTGGGTCTGTGTATGGGCTTTAATGCTTGAAATGCTTGGAAAATTGTCAACCCCACTTGAGCATGGCTTTCATGCTTGAGGGGAGACCGAAGGTCGAGTGTTCTTGCCAAGTCACTGGTAATGAGCTTCCACCGCCACGCTCGACCGGACGAAGTTGAAGTCGATGGTAAAGCCAGAGATATCGCGTCCCCTTCTTCCAGCCGCACGTGATCAGAAGCATATCGGTTGATCGCTTAGTGGCTAGATCGGCGGATCGGCGGATCGGTACCGGTACGAGTATCGGTATCTAAATGCGTCCCCCAGAGACGTCAAGAGCTAATGGCACATTCGGCTTTATTACCATTGATTGGGTGGCCAGTGACGCTCGTTCCGAGATCGAGACCTGTCTTTTCGTCGTGTCAATGGCCAACCGGTTAACAAGTTGGTTGGCTCCATGCAGCCCGAGCTGATTTATTCAATTGGCTAGCATTTAGCCAAATTGCCCGTCACTTTAGGCCGCCCCTCCTAAAGTGCAAAGCGGCTTAGAACTTGGCGATGTTTGTTTGTTCGCCTTTTCTTCTGCGGTTGCGCCTGCTGCCTGCTGCCTGCTGGTGCTGGCTGCTCTGTCATTGTCTCGATATTTTTGCGATATTTTTGGATAGAGCGGCTCAAGCGATCATGGTATTTGTTCAATAAAAATTTCGCCTAATTGGTTTTTTGGCCGAGAGCCGGTTTGCAACGCAATAAGACAAATGGCTCGGCGATAAGCGGGGCCATCGCGGGCTCCCCACAAATCGGGCCCACAAATGTCAGAGAGTGAAAAACAATATTAAAATGCTTATCGCTGGGATTTTACTCGAATTTTTACGAATTTTTACTCGGGCATTCGAGTCAGGCAGGGCTGAGGGTTCAAATTCTGAGCCCAGTGAATCACTCGAACCCTCCGATTATTCACGATTATTTCATCGGAAATGCAGGCGTTCTAATTGAAGTGAAAAAGGCAGGTATGCTTCCGCAGAGGAGCGCGCCTCATCGAGGGAGGTGTTAATTGGCCAAGATTGGATGCGCTTTCCGTCGTTGCGATTGATTCACAGCCGCCGGCGCCCGAAAGGTGACAAAAGGGGCACGTTCCAGCAATAGAGCTGTTGTCTCCATTTCACCCGCCTCGAGCTTGTCCTGTTGCTCTTGTTTGCCCAAGCATTTTGAGCCTGAGCCCAGCCCGTGCTGGTACGTCATTTGTGGACAATTCATACACCCCGGGCTATGGTCTACGGTCTATAGTTTACGGCTGATTAGCACTTTCTGCGTCACATTTGCGCTTTCCACGCATCGCGCGCTCTAATTTGATTTGTTTTTAGGCAAGATCGTGGAAATTTTTCCTGGTCTAGCTGGTAAATGGATTAGGCAAAAGTGTTAAATACATTTAATTTGTTTTTTTTTTCAAATTTAGATTGGAGGTTTTTGAATTTTTGGCGCCCTACGGATCGTGCTTTTTCGCACTCGAATTTCGGAATCAAAACCCCACAGCGTTGTTGCCAGATCGTTGTAATTTAATGGGGCTGCCAAGCCAGAAAAACGGGATCAGTTCACTGTTTGGCAGCACTGATCCTTTTTAATGGGCGGGAAAAAAATTAATCGAAAGCTTAAATTTGAAATCTGATAAATATTGCCCTTATATTCCCTGCAAAAACAAATCAGCTCATTGGTTAAACCTGTTCGAAAAAATAATACAATTTTTTCTTAATTAAAAATACATTTTTGGAAAGCTGGTAGAAATATGTCTTGACTCTTGGGCTTAGGGAAATGCTACTTGGTAAAAACAAATTCGGAAAGCAAAATTTTATGAAAATGTTCCATTTAAAGTGTTCCTAAAAATATATTATTTCGAAGAAGGGGGATATTTTGCAAACATCTAAATGAATTAGTTCGCCAACAAAATACCGCTCATCCGTTAGTTTTTAATTTAAGCGACAAGAAGGAGAGGTAAAAAATTGTTTCTTAAATTTTAAGAAGAAAAGAAATTTTAATTTTCGAGTTTAAAAACAAAATCATTTAAATCAGTGATCCTTATAAAGTATTTTTTGTTTCCTTTTTTTTTATTTGTTCTTTATTAAGTAAGATTCTGGTTTTTATTTATAATTTTTATTTTTTGTATTGTGGATGAAAAGTTACAACTTTTTTGTTACATTTTATAAATCCATCATGTATAGGGCATCGATTTATCAGTTTAATTTTATTTAAAACAAAAAAATGAAGTCTCTTTATTTTTCATATTATTTTGAATATTTTAAATCACATAATCAAATAAAAAAAATTCAATGGGAATATTATGAATGAACTAAAAAAAAAATAATAATAAATATATATCTTATACACTAAAGATTGGCTTAGGCAGATTAATTAATATGATTTTCCTACAAATTGGTGGAAATCAGAACATTTTTGATTAATGATCTCATTTTTTGGCATAGTTCCGAATGTTCCGAAAATTTACCAAAACGAATAATTAACACCTAAATGAAAGGAAATTAATATAAAAACCGTTTTAAGATTAAATTCAGTGAGCAAATTGCTTAACATAGTAGTAGCGAAACAAGTTGAATTTGATGTCGTAAATGTTAGCAGCGGCACAGACCGTAGGTTTTCAAATCGAATCTGCGGGGCCAACGGACACTGTTAACCCAACTCTGTTCCGGCAGCAACAGCGGCGCCGTTAACAGCCGAAGAGAAAGCGCTGTTGGCGCAACACCAAAGAGGATCTATAGTTACTCTATCGTGCACATTTGATCGTGCACATTGGTACATTTTGTAATGCCTAATATTTTCGGCGAAACCAAATTAACTAAACGAAGCCCACCTGCCCGGCTCTTCGATCCGTGCGCGCTTTTTCCTTTCCGCTAACCCGCAAAGCCCAGACAAACAACAACAAAATTCAATTCATAGTTCAACAAAAATTCCCTCACCCATTGTGCGTGTGTGTGTGCGGTAGTGTGTGTGCGTGAGTGTGTGTGAGTGTGTCTGTGTGTGTTTGTGGAGAGTCTTGACAAATAAAAAACACATTTTTTAATATTTAACCAAAAGAAAAGAAAACAAAGGCAACAAGTTGCCGAAAAAGCAGAGCAACATTGTATGCACTGAGAGAAAATTGAAGTAATTGCCATGCAAAGGCGAAGAAGAAACCGGAAAGGAAGAATCCGAGAGTGTTATCAGTGAGAGAGAGAGAGAGAGAGAGAGAGGGTGGGAGAGTGGGGAGCGAGGAGCGGGGGAGAGGCAGTCTAAACAAATGCAACAATAAATTTAACCAACAACTAGTCATAATTTCTGCCCCGGTCTCTCTTTGTTCACTGTTATTGTTATTGTTGCCTTGCGATTTGAATTAATTGACATTCCGGACAAGAACAAGTTATTTTTTTTTATTTATTTATTTTGCCCATCTCTAGGGCTGAAGTAACAGTAACAGGATGCCAGATGTAACCGGACAGAAGCCACAAAAGGCACTCATAATAAAAAGTACAGACTCACGAAGCCTTTACCAAAATAATCGTAAAAACACGGACAGCGTGCGAAGGGGGGGCGACGGTAACTTGCAACGGTAACTCTTGGGCTTGCTTTTTGACAATTAAAGATGCATAACTCTCTTTTTGGGCCATCTCTAGGGCTGAAGTAGCGGTAACAGGATGCCGGACAGGGGCCACAGAAGGCGACACGACATTGGACGTTGAAAGTACAAACGAACATGCACACATAAATCATAATTAGACCTGCTTAATCAGCTTAGACGTAAAATGTAAAACAGTATAAAAAGTACAAAATACCCGAAGCCATTAACAAAGTTCAACGACCCCCACCAGTCCCCTTTCACATCGCATAATGTTTAAACTATGTAGTATACATACATACATATGTTTGTATGTATCAGAGCATATACAGCAGACCCATTAGCACCTGTCACACCACACTCTTTATCGCTTGCTTTGCCTTATCTCTCAGAAAAAGGGTGCTACCTGTTGCTCTCCGATAGGGAAAAGTATCCCGATGACAAAAAGGAAGGACCTATCGATAACACTCGGCATTCTATTTCCAGTTGCAATCCTACAAAGTTCGATTCGAAAATCCTTAAATAACATACCCATGATCCGATGATTTGTGACTTGTGACCTGTGAGACATCTGAAATTGGATTAAAATGGCAGAGTCGCCGCAAGCGAAGCGACAGAAAATGTCCCAATCTCAATCCCAATCCCAGTCGCAATCCCAATCCCAATCCCAATCGCAGTCGCAGTCGCAGTCCAAGGGCGAAGGTGATCCGTTCAACTACGAGGAGCTCGACGTCATTGGAACAGGTAAGCGGGTTCTTGTGATTGGGCTAGGTCGGGATCAGGTGGGTTCACTCGTCGTTTTTGGCCTTGATTCGCGGGCTGACCACTACAAATTGTTTTAGTTTCGGGATTGATTGCCAAGGAGGTTCCTCTACTAGACTGAAGTTATACCTAACTGGGTCATAGTTTTTCAAGGTGATTAAGGGTAGGTAAAGCTGCAGATATTTGATTAAAAATTGCTTGTTGCTCAAGACAAAAAAACATTTAGTTTCGGGATTGATTGCCAAGAAAGTTTCTAAACAATACCATTGTAATACCCAACTGGGTCATAGTTTTTAAAGGTGATTTGGTATAAGCAAATCTGGAGAATTTTAATTATTGTCAAAGCAAGTTATTCGTAAAAAATCAATTGAAATTCTTAGTGTTATCTTCTTGTAACCCTTTGGGCTTCCAAGCTGCTCCTGCATTTTCCTTGCATACTTTCGAGGTCTCTGCCAAGGGCCACGTGCTTCCTGGTCACCATCAATTTCTGTCCCAGATCAATGCACTGGCAAGTGGCCTCCGATCGCATTTGAGGGGCCACCACTGCCACTCACACTATGGATGGGATGTTGCCCCTATGGATGGGAGGTTAGCCCCAATCCATTGCGTCATCGAGTGTGTGGCAAAGAGTCAAGATCGGACGATCTGAAGATTGGAGATTGGTTTCTGATGAGGAACCATTATCGGGGGGTCTGGGTCTGGGTCTGGCCCCTTGAATTTCATCTGTTATACTCGGGTTTTCGAGTGCCTGCTCGCATTCATTCAATTATTGCCCCTTGCCATTCGCTTTCGCTCCAACCTCTAGTTGTTGTTTCCCGTTTTTGTTTGCCTCGGTCTCTGCGCAATTTTTCGCCGTTTTTTACGCTTCTTACTATATGCTTTTTGCCTTTTTTTTTGTATTTTTTTTTTTTATTTTGACAAAATCAAACCGAGAGCCCAGTAGCCGACGGCAAAACGAGTCGGAATAATAGCCAAAGTCGAAAACGAGCTCTGGCCTTGCGAGTGCAAAAACAAATCGAAAATGTAAAGCCAGGTGATCGAGGGGGGTTTTTCTTCTGCCGCAACCGCAACCGCCTCCGTTTCAAATTGTTTTTGGCTTCGTTTTTTATTCGGCGTATCTTCAATGTCGCCCAAAATAGTCCCACGCATGTCTGATGGTCCGTCCGGCCGGCCGGGCGATAAATTTCCGGTGACAACATTGAGAGTCCAAATTTTAGACACTGCCATTTAATTCTTGATCGAGAGATCTTCGCTGCTTTCTCCCCGACAGAGCAGAGGTAAAAATTTGCACGCGAATGTTGGATTGCCGCTGGTACATACAACATTTCACTCAAACGCCAATTCTGGATGTTCCATACTAGCAATATTGCTAGGAGTGCATATACTATACATAATATTTGCATTCCTATTATTACTCATGAACATGGCAAGATTTCTTTACAATAAAAGTACATAGCAGAGGTGTGAGGTCTTATGAGTCGAGGGGTGTTTACGTTTCATTTATAAGTTTTAGGTGCTTCGTCTTCAAATGCTGAGTATATGACTGGTTTCTTGTTGACTACATAAATTCACAATAAGGGCTGAAATTGATGTTGGATTTTTATGGGTTCTGATTCTCAACTTCCTTTAAAAAGTAATGCACTAGTTTCTTACCTTTAAAATGTTTGGATTGTAACCTTCTTGGAGTGTTATGGTATTTTTTTTATAGATTTTATATAAAATATATATAATTTTAAATGGTGTAGAGATATTTCCTGGCTTTGCTTAAGATGAGATGGCAATTTTACACATTTTACAGGTACATATATCTGTTGGATTAACCAGCTAATAGTTCCCTTGGAAGTTGTAGGGCTTATGACAGCTGACATATTACCATATTTAGATATTTTATGGCTATATGTGTGTAAGAGTTTATTTGATAGTAAGCATTATTCCTATAGCCAGAAAACTGTCAATTACAATATTTGGGATACGGATTTAGCTTTCAGGGAATTTATAGGTCCATACCATTGTATAAATAAGCTATACCCAAGAATGATGTATTCCATACACAACCCAGATAAGTTTATAAAATCATATATTTAATGATAACCACCATTATATTATTGATATATTGATATACCTTGGAATTTCTACGTCTTATGGCAAATAAGATATCCCCAGAAACCCAGGATATGTTGTTACGAGTAGTATTTTATTTAAAACCACCATAAAACTTTCAACCACGGGTTATACGGGGTTATACTTCTACTCTAAAAGTAAGAGGTAGTGCCGCACTACTAAAAAATCAGTGCAAGTGTTTCCGCTACTCCTTTTTTTTTGGTCTTTCTTTGTAGTATAAAAAAATGAAGGGTAAAAATATGTCTCGCGCGCCGACTGCACACACAGGGTAGTTCCCGGGTACACTACTGAGACACAGGGTAGGTCCCGGGTACACTTGTGCAGTTCTCTGATGTGCCCGGTAGTTGCCTTTTCGGATATCGGGCAATCAGCCGGCATATTCGCGAATCTTATCGGCACAGCTGACTTTTGGGCTCGCCACCGTTTTGCCCCCACCCGGCCCCGAAAGTGCCGGGAAATGCCTGAATTTTTTTAGCTAGCACTTCGGCCGCTCTTATCTGGCCTGGCCTTGCTTTGCCTTGCCTTTTGGGGTTGTGTTCAGGCCGCCTGCTTGCCGTCGTGATCGTCATTTTTTCGCACACGCTTTCGTTCCCGTTCCCCTTCCCATCGGATATGCCATGCCACATACCATACAATATACAATATCCCATGTACTATACACTGTTTTGACTGGCTTTTGCTTGCGTTTTGTAGGTGCCTATGGAACGGTGTGGCGGGCCCGGGACGTGGTCACCGGCAACATAGTGGCCATCAAGAAGGTGAGGATCGCCCTGAACGAGAACGGAGTGCCGATGTCCACGCTGCGCGAGATCGCCCTGCTGAAGCAGCTGAACGACAGCGACCATGCCAACATTGTCAAGTGGGTATTCGTTCGCTTTTTGGGTACTCCGCCCACTCCGCCCCCAATATCTGCAATTATTTAGCCATTACCATGCAGCATGCACAGGCAGGGGATCGGAGGGGATCGCTGTTGTTATCAGTGCATTTTGTAGGCGCCCGGCCCGAGTGTTTGCCAACTAATTTGAAAAACAGCAAAGGCCGGCGGGTCGGCTCTTGTTTATCTTTTGCGGTGCAGCTGTCATATGTGCCAGTCAAACAACTCGAAGGTGGCGCCGTTCTGCTCCGGCTGATAAGGCGGCTGGCACTCGCGGAATCGCTGATTTTGTATTGGCATTAAGTAATAGTTGGGCGGCCGATTCGAATTTGAATTAACAGCGCCGATAGGTCGATAACTCGCACGCCCCCCTAACAGCAGCGCTCTCTTACGATAAAGCCCTGTGGAAGAGAGAGACAGACAGAGAGAGAGCGATCAGGCAACAGGCTGTTGGCTAGCAGAATGTTAGCCAGCTGTTGTTTGATAGCTCAACAGAGGTTGGGGTTTTAATAAATGCGATTTTAACATAATTAATCGGATGAAACAGGTGAATGAGATTTTGGAAATGTTCTTTGCCCAATCGGGCATACCATGTGGGTTAACATTTAATGTTATTAACAGAGCTTGTCTCTTAGCCTAGGCGTCTCTTTGGGGTTTCTCTTTGAATGCCAGAAAACGTGTTCGAGCATTTTTGTTAGTTGCCAAAGCAAACGCAGTATGGCCACTGGCGCCAGTGTGCGCTTCAGTTGGGCTCTAAAAAATCCCCCATCTCTCAACAATTTCCCCTTCCCCTTGCCAGCTTTTGGGACATTTTAACATTTTAACATATGATTTTAACATTGCTTGCAGACTGTTCGAAGTATGCCAGTTCCTGGAGCGCGACGGCAAGCTGATGATCCTTCTCGTCTTCGAGCACCTGGAACAGGACCTCTCCGACCTCATCGACCGCCTCTCCAAGACGGGCATCGCCCCCAACACAGTGCAGGTAACATGTGTATATTTTTCCCCCATTTTACCAACCAATTTGGGTGTTTCACTGATGGGTTTGTCTATTTTTGAAATATCTCTTGAATGTTTATAGAAAAATAAATGTTGAATTAAAAGTTTCCATCCCTTTGAAAGCCAAGATCTTGCGCATTTGGATGTTTTAAGGGGAAATTCTGGATTAAAAAGAGGTTTATTTTGAGGATTATTTGATTAACTACCGTGGGTAGAGGTACCTAATATCTGTCCCATTTATTTCTATAAATTTTCACTGATTACTGTTGGTACCAAGAGCTTTATAGAGCTCTAAAGGTTGCTTTATAGAGAGCATTATAGATATTACTGTGAGTATGACTGGTGGCTAACTATTGACCTCCAATTTCAGCGCCTGTCCCGTGAACTTCTCACCGGTATCGACTTCCTGCACGTGCACCGCATCGTCCACAGGGACCTGAAGCCGCAGAACCTTTTGGTCTCCGCCCAGGGCCACCTCAAGATCGCGGACTTCGGGCTGGCCAAGACCTACGACGCGGACATGAAGCTCACCTCGGTGGTGGTCACCTTGTGGTACCGGGCGCCCGAGGTGCTCCTCAACCAGCCCTACTGCAGCACCGTGGACATCTGGAGCGCGGCCTGCATCATCTTCGAGATGTTCAACCGCAAGGCCCTCTTTCCCGGCACCTCCGAGAAGAATCAGCTGGACCGCATATTCGAGTGGGTTTCACGAGCCGCCAATCCCAAAGATTGATCCCAAGCTAATCGATTGATTCTTGCCCCCAGATTGACGGGCAGACCCTCGGAAAAGGAGTGGCCCGCAACAATCTCAGTGGCCCGCGAGCAGTTCCCGCACAGACCGCCCAAAAGGCCGAAGGATTTTTGCCCAAATCTAAGCGATTACTCGGACGATTTGCTGCACGTGAGTGGATCAGACCCGAGGGAAGCGGTGTTCTCCTTACTAATGAGTTGTATCTTTGTACCATCCAACAGAAAATGCTGTCGTATGACCTCATGAAGCGACCCTCGGCCCTGGCCTGCCTGGAGCACGAGTTCTTCCAGCAAGAGCTGTAGGCTTCGGGTGGCGATCGTTGGATTGCTAAATGGAGGTGACTGCCATGCGGAAGACTACCCCATCGGTCCAGAGTCGCTTTCCTCCTGTTACCAATATGTTCCTTTAAGCGTAGTGAACCCCGATTTTTGTTTTTTTTCCTCACCACCCCCCCCTGCTCCCGAGTCCGAAATGAATGCATTGAAAAGTGCTCTTTGTAGGTCGTAAGCCTAAGCGTCGTATACTTATTTAGAAGAACCAACCTGTAACTGAAGGCCAACCAAAAAGTAATTGGACCGGCCTGGGGAGCCCTTAAGAACGATTCTCGGGGATGGTTGTGCGAAGAACCTCCCGCAATCGAAATGTGATACACAAAGTTCAGGAATGCAAATATACAATTTCAAAATTTTGTACCATAGATAGCAACAACAATATATATATACAATTATATACACCAAGCAACTACAATTTAAAACAGTGCGTTTCATTGGCTGGGAAAGTGTTGCAGAATGACCCAAAAATCTATATTATATTACAATTACAAGAAATATTTCAATTACCAAAGAGTGGCTTTGAATGGGTATGGAATAGTTGTCATATTTGCAAATACTACGGAACAAGAGGGTAAATATAAGAGGTATTCGCCAAAAAATATTAAAAATTAGATGTATAAAATTTGAGGACAAAGGCAAATGCAGTATTGAAGTGACTTGAAACGGGCCGGAAATATTTGCTGCAAATTCTTGAATTTTTTGGAAACTTTAAATGAGTAAGAATTTTGTTTTTGGTAATCTATGAAATTAGGTTTGAAAATAATTGACGAAAAATTTGAATTTATGTATTTGCTTAGAATCTGTTAACTAACAGCTCCATCATCTCCTCTCTAGCTCCATGTTATTCCTATACGATATTCACTGATCCCCTACTGTTGCAAATACGTTCTCACTGCCCCACCCCCATGTTAAACAACAGAGGACAGGGCTGCCAAATTTTGAAAATAATCTATTCAATTTTAATTCAATTTATGCAATTAAAAATCATTTATCTCAGAAATTTTGTGACAGGAGCTTGAATATATTTTAAGATGTAAAACTAACGTACTGCTTTTGTTTTTGTATAAAATATTTATTTTAAATCAGCCGAAATTTTAAAATGAAACACATTTTCTTATATTAACATCTCACATATTTTTAACTTATGCTTCAGAAACTAGTAAGTTGAAATATATATTTTTTTCATTTAAAAATAAGGAATTTTAATATTTCGCATACCCATTTCTCCTTTTTTTCCTGTAGGTTCTAAAGTCCTGGGGATCCCACAAATTTGCAATAGTTTTGATTCATATAAATATACTCCTAGGCAAAATATAATGTTTAAATTGTAACGTAATGAATACATTTTGCTATGCCTGTAATCCAAGTTCCGTAAGCGGTCACAACGCACCCAGGAATGCTACGATTGCTTTCTATTTACACATCCAAGCGGGGCTTGCTCTTCAGGCCAGGCCCACGATGATGTAGAAGACGAGGGGAAGCACCAGATTGTCCACCTGGTCGGTGAAGGCCTCCACGAGGGCGGCGTTCAAGGCGCCAAAAACGGCGGCGAACCACTTGGCCTGGCTCAAGGCCAACCAGCCGCCGAGATGGAGCAGCCACAGGAAGAGCAGAATGGAGGCCACGAAGGCCAAGGTGCCCTCCACGGAGCGGGAAGAGCCTGCAAGCAGTCGAAGCAGTCAGGCAATTAGAGAGGTTTTCAAGGTTTTTGAGGGGCTTCCCCCAACTCACCCGACCACTTGTTGCGTCCCAGTTTGGAGCCCACCACACTGGCCGCCGTGTCGCCCACGCCCACCGCCAGGATGCCTGCGAGCAGGGAGAGGGCGGCGTCGCCCTGGCCGGAACAGGGGCAGGGGGTCAGCCAGACGGGCAGGGAGCAGCCGATCAGGAGGCAGAAGGGCGTCAGGGCCAACTGGCCGGCGTCCTTTTCGTCCTTGAAGGCGGCAAAGGCCTCCGCCAAGCGGGCCCCGAGCGGCGGCACCTCCAGCAGACGCACCAGCTCCAGGACCACAAAGACAGCCAGGGCCACGCCCGTGGCCAGGTAGAGCAGCTCGCACTGGTGCAGCAGGCCCGGGACATAGACGAGCACGATCAGCAGGTGGAAGACCTTGCGCACACGGGTGTTGGCCTTCGCCGAGCTGCCCAGCTGCCAGGTGACCGTCAAGGCGGTCAGTCCCGCGAGGATCACGTAGAAGGCAAGGATGCCGAGCCGTCTCTGGTCGCTCAGAAGGAACTGCAGGAGGGCCACGACCGGCAGAGGCTGCGTCACAGGCAGCAGCGTGACAGCCAGCAGCAGAATGGCAAAGGAAACGTAGAACAGAAGGGGCTGCCGCAGGACGGGAAACAGGAAGAGGGCCACGCAGAAGTTCAGCAGCCAGAAGAGCGCGTTCTGGAGAGATTAGTCCGTCAATGGGATGTCATTTGGAGGCTCAAAGGTTGTATACACACCACCATGATGAGGCTGAGCTGCTCAAAGTCGCCCGCCGGACAGGCTCCCTCGCGGTAGAGCAGCCAGAAGCGGTTCAGCGCGCTGATGGCGAACAGGACCAGGCCCTGCACCAGGATCGAGGCCTCCCCGTAGGTGAAGCTGCGCTCGAAGCCGCGCATGGCGCTGATGTACAGGTGCTGGTAGGCCACGGTGACCAGGAAGCCCACAAGCAGGCCAAACACCGCCGAATCCTGGACAAAGTAGACCAGACACAGGCTGGTAACTGCGCCGGGCAGAAGGCTCACCAGGCACTTGACCAGGATGCCCGTTCTCACGAAGGCGTAGACGTAGAAGCACAGCGTTTTCAGGGCCATTCCCAGGGCTGTGACGAAGAGGAAGCCCTGCATCCGCCGCTCATCCTGGCAGAGCTCTCCCTGGGCGTGCAGAAGGCGCACGCCCAGGGCCAGGGGCAGGAGGCAGCAGAGCCAGGCCCCGGCCCCCGCCGATGGCCTGCAAAAGGTCAATAAAACGATAAGGAGTGACTAGTTTTGTGGCCAAAAGATAAGCCAGAAGGGGGACTTTGCACCCACCTGGGGGAGATGGCTTTGAGGGGGTAGGGGCGCTGGCAACGCATCCCCCGTCGCCCGCTCTCCCAGCTCGACTGACTGGAGGCCACCGAGGAGTCCGACATCTCCGCCTCCGCCTCTGCCTCCTTTTCCGTTTCCGTTTCCGGGCGCCGCTTGCTCATGATCGTTCGCGTTGCCTCGTTCAAAGCGTCATTTTGGGCGGAGAGCTGCAGAAACTCAAATTTGGGGTTTTGTTTGTATGGGAAAGTTTTCAAAACAGGGAAAGCGCTTTTCCTGCTTTTCCCAGCCCAACAGCTGATTGGCTTGAATTCCGATAGCTTGCAAGCTAACTTAACAGCCAGGTTTATCGATAGGCATGGGCATTAGCGATTGCGTCTGTTAACCAAAACACAAAAAAACCGCCAATTTTCGTATTTTATGGTCAAATATATTGCACAAGCCTAGGCATCTTATCCGTATAAACTTTAGATTGTGTTTAATAAAGTGTCTTAGATAAATTTAAAGAAGTATGTATTATTTTTGTATTTCAAAAAAGATACCTTTAAGTTAAATTGTTATCTAAGCAGTTTCAATTTTATGTTTTTATATTCCCCAACCAATCTGTGTTTTATATTCCCGAACCAATCTTATTGTGGCCAATAAACATTTCCAGGAATTCCGACTACACTCTCATCGGAAACTTGCTGAGAAGCTATGTCGCGGTCAGTTATCGAATTCAAAAGAGAATCGTTACTTTTTTCCGAATATGAAACGTTCCTGGTTTCCATTTCTGTTTCTAGAAACTGTATCAAGTTAAATAACCTGCCAGCTTTGTGTGATTTTCTTGTATTTTATTGTAAAACCAAACCTCGTACAAATTGCATTTAGCATAAATAACATTGGAGAATGCGCTGAACTGCTTAGAGAGCCAAACGATGCGTCGGCTTAGATCAGTCCAAACAGGTAATAGAGAACGGGCAGGATGAGGGCCGCCTTGGCCCCGGAGACGCCCGAGACGCAGACAATGAGCTTGAAGATTCCGTACCAGAACGACAGCTGCAGGGCCACATGCAGGCCCAAGAGACTAAGGGATACAAAAGGTGAGTATGTCAGGATTAAGGGTACAGCATCATTCACTCACATCTTGTCCTTGCGACGCGCCTTCTCCAGGTTCTTTGGCGACTCCTTGCTGAGGTACTGACGCACACCCATGATGGTGTTGGCAAAGTACTCGTCCCATGTCAGCTCTCCGATGTCGATGAAGAACGTCTTTTTGTCCGCCGCAGTCGTCTGAACGTTGTCACAATTCATAGGCAATCAGAATCAACAATATAATTAGGAAATTATTAAAGCCATTACCGTCTTGGAGAGCGCCAGCAAGCGTTTGCTGTCAAAGTGCCATTCCGTGAAGATGAACCGCTCCAGGGTGTTCAAGGAGTTCCAAACGTTCTTGTGCAGGCGGATCAGACTAAAATTAAGTAATTGAATCAATTTAAGGAGGTTTTTAGTGTCTCAAACCTATAAAAAAGGTACCATAGGAAAAAGGATTCTTTCCTTCATTGCAATAAATGTTCTTGCTGTGAAATTTATTGCATAAATAATGCAATGTTTATGATTTTATGTGCTTCTCTTTTTTTATACCATGTACCTTAAGGAACCAATGGTATATTAACTTTGTGCAAATTTATGTAACTGGCAGAAGGAGACATCTCCGATTAGAATCAACAATATAATTTCTTAATTAAATACCCACAACATATTATAATATTACAGGTGAAAAGAAAAATAATCTAAAAGTTATTCCAAAACAAATATAGCTACGATACCTNGAAACTTATGGCATAAATAAATATGGATTTTCTTGTGATGAAGTAGAGTTATTATTCGAAAATAAAAAGGTATTGATATTATATCGTAGCTATATTTGTTTGGGAATAACTTCAGATTATTTTACTTTTCACCTATAATATTATTATATGTTGTGGGTATTTAAATACGTTTCGTAATATTTGGGAGCATATGTATGGATTTGGAAACGAAAATTTGGTGAATTAGAATGTTTGATAAAGGAAAGAGGTACATGATATCTCGTTGCCGAGAAATGTCGACTACAGCGTTCCTACTTGTTTTGTAATCCTTTGAATGGTCAAGACTTTCCTTTATGAATATTCAAAAAGCTCAAATTCTTAATTGCGAAAAATGCAACGCATGAACAGAAAATGCAAATCAAAAAGCGAAAGCAAGTTTGCAAATTAAATTTCGCTGAAAAATGCTAATCCGCATTAGCATATTATTTTTGCAAATATTGCTGACGTTTAAACAACACTTACATGGGCCGGCCGCCGCTGATCTTGGTGACCACGTCGAGGAAGAATCCGGGAATGAAGTGGAACAGAATGGCGCTCAGCCGGAAGAGCCAAAGGCTCTTGACCAGCCGCAGATTGGGGTACCAGACGGCGCTGTTCAGGGGATAGTCGTGCAGGTAGCCGTTGATCTTGTCGGCCATCAACTCGAAGCGGAAGGGCTTGTAGGTGCTGGAGGTCAGGTGGAAGATCTGCAGGTCGGCGGGGCGGTCGCCGTTCTTGGCCTGCAGCGAGTGGACGTAGTAGCCGGTGGTGATGATGCCGTTGACCACCACATCGATGGGTATGTAATCCATGATGATGGAGGGATCGAGGGGCAGGCGGCGCAGAATGCCCTTGGAGGCGCCCATGAAGAAGCCTTGGGGTCCGTTCTTCGAGATGGTCCAGCCCGGAATGGGTTGCTTCCAGGCAGCAGTAACTGATAGGGATTTGGGTTAAATATTTCACGTTTTCTTCTGGACCCTAATCAAGACTCACTCATGCTGGGACGGACAATGCCGCAGGCGAACTTGTTGGCCACCTTGGCCACCTCGTGCTCGGCCAAGTGCTTGGTGAAGGTGTAGGTATTGGGGTGATCCTTCAGGAGCCTGCAATGCGAGTAGTTGATTAAGCCAGGGTCAACAGTTTGGTTCTGACCGCACTCACTTGGGTTCCAGCTCCTTGAGGGCCTCGTCGTTGAGGGTCTCTGCCAGCTGGATGATCTTCTCTGGATCGTCGGGTGAGGGATACAGCTTCTCCTCCACCTTGGTGATGTAGGCGTTCACATACGCACTGGATACGTGCACCAGGGAGTCAAGTTTTTGCAGCTGCTGGCAGAGCTCGACCACGCGCCGGGTGCCCAGCAGATTAATGTTGGTGGTCTCCTTGAGGGACTGGAAGAAGTCCAGAGTGGCCGCCGAGTGGAAGACCACGTTGACGTTCTCGATCAGGATTTGGCGATCCTTGGGCGAGATGCCCAGGTTGTCGAGGCCCACGTCGCCCTCGATGGGCACGATCTTGGAGAGGCGCGGCTCCAGCTGCAGCTCCTTGAACTTGTCGAAGACGGAGTTCTTCTTCAGCTCCTCGAG
Organism: Drosophila ironensis; assembly: GCA_021223825.1. Taxonomy (NCBI): domain Eukaryota; kingdom Metazoa; phylum Arthropoda; class Insecta; order Diptera; family Drosophilidae; genus Drosophila; species Drosophila ironensis. The sequence goes on from JAJJHQ010006980.1 coordinate 526,955, forward strand.
GCGCTCCTGGACGCTCTTGCCCTTCTTGGCGCGCATCAGAAGGTAGAGGGTGCCCACGTTGGGCACGTCGCGCAGCAGCTTCTCCACAATCGTGACGCCCACGAAGCCCGTGGCCCCGGTGATGAACACATTGCGGCCCGCATAGAAGTCTGTGATGGGCGAGCTGCTAGGAGAGTTTTCCCATTAGTTGGGGGTATTTATATAACCACCTAAACCGTCTGTCTATATTTACAGATGCTGGGCCACAAAAGATGAGCCAAACTTTCTCTCATCGCCCATTCAAATGGCCCATCGACGACGTCGCTTACGACACTCGCTCACCCATAAAACCCATGCCAAGGTTTGGTTACTTTGCTGCGAAACCAGTTTCAGGGGCCCCTCCTCGGATGCCGAGACTAAGTTCTAAGTGCCAGATGTCGATCCCCCAATATTGATCTAACTAATGATTTGCCAGCAGGTGCCGGAGGGGCGGGGTCAATGCTGGAATTTGTGGGTGCACTTTGGAATGCTCACTCAGCAATTACCTCTGACACTCACTTGGGGACCTGCCCGGTTGTTAATTAATGCAATCTGCGTGATTTGGCATCTTGTGGGATTGTCTTCAAGTGCGATTTGTTCATTAGTAGGCCCAGGAATAGCCACTAAATTACAGGTAACCGTGGGGGTTGAGGTGTATACTTTGGCGAGTGATATAGATAATGGCGGAAAGCTGCAGCCTGAGCCGTACTGTTCGATCGAATTACCAAACTTATTAAGGGGGAGCTCGGACACGCAACATGATCATTCAATTAGCCAACCCAGCGCATTTCTCTTTTAATGACCTCCACGGCATTTGCCGTCTCTGCTTTTTGTTATGCCAAATGATTTTATAATGACGATCATTGAGCAGACGATTTGTTTTCCCATCTTTCCGGGGCTCTCTTCCCCATATGCGTGATATAATTTCTGCATAACCAATGGCTGTAAATGCAACAGTTCCCACATTTGCATTGGCGGCAATAAAACGTTGAATGCAAATTTGTGTTTGAGCAATTAAAGGAGGCCCTAGAGATTGCAAAAATCACATCGCAGCGAGACAAAGTGCCTGCAGGTGCTCATGTTTGCACACAAAAAGGCAAGTCATCATCTTGGCCAGGCTCACGGCTCACAGCTCACGGCTCTCGAGCTTGTTGGTGAGCGCCAAATTGAGCTTTCACTTTGCGGCCAAGATGTGTTTAAGAAACACAAAGGCCAAGAGGGAAGCGGAAGGGCCTGGCGACCCAATCAAGACAAATGGCTAATAATTCATTGAGCAGATTTGCTCGGTCTCGTTCGTGGGTCTTACTTTCTTTGGTAGCTTTTCTAGCTGGTTAATTGCCTTCTTATCGATCAAATGTTTGCTGGTGAGATAAGATTTTTGGGTTACTTATCTGGCTTAATTAAGTGAGACGATTTATGGGTGCAGGCTACTTGAAATTTATTTCAGATTAAGTTTTGCTTTCGCAGAAACAAACAATTCAGTCTCGCCACTGTAAGCGTTCAATATCAATTTGTAATCGAAGTTTTATGGTTTATATTTAACTGGTTGCAAAACATCAATTTTACGAATGAACAACAGTTTATAGGCGGCGTTTAGAACCCCATATCATTAAGGTTTACGGCCTGGTCGGCCGGCCCAACACTTACGGGCCCTTTGGTTAACTGACCCTTCCAACTGCTGCCAACCTTGTGGTGGCCAATAAATCTCCCTCACTCACGGTTATTAATGAGTGCGCTGCCCGTCAGGATACCTGGGCTATAATACGAAACGATCTGGTTTCCCTTCGGCTTCTGCCAATTGGCAACCTGTAATTTTTCGCCTGAGATCCTGCCAAGTGGCTTGACGTCATTAATCAGAGGGAACTGACATGCGTACGCTTACAATGTATCTGCATCGTAAGATGAAGCATTCAGGTGTCTCTCAGGCGATAGAATCGCGATTCGCTTGGGAAGAAAGTGTCAGGCCAAATGACCTGGCAGGGGTTTTTTAATGAAATAGAATTAGTGCTCGACGAACGTGTTAATTAAGCCGCAGTTGAACTTTCCATTAAAAAAGGTTTATGATGCCATTGTAAGATTCAAATAAATGAAAAACAATGAATATAGTGTAGAAGGCTGGGGAACTTCTGAGGTCAGATGCGCTTGGTTTACGCAAGGTTTTTAAAAGCAAAGTTCAAATTGATTTCGAGATACATTTGCATACGTATCTCCTGGGTCGGTATCTTTTGGAATTCGAACTTTGCACTGGCTATTTCTAACCTCACAGAAGGAGAGGCCCCAAACGGAGAAAAGCCAGCCCCGAAAGCCGTCAAACGGGCCGAGCAGCCGAAAAAAGGCAGTGAGCAGCACCGTTTGTTTTGGCCCCAAATTGGGTAACACTCACCTGGCCATGTTGCTGAGATTGCTGCCAATAAACAATCGGACTTGGTGGCAGTTGCAATCGAGACTTATTCTTGGCTTAGATTGCTGGAATTTCTCTTTTTCAACGTCTCCGTTCTGCCTCGTCTTCCTTCCCTTCCTCTGCGCCTCTTTCTACGTCTTTCACTCTTGTTGTTGCGATGCGACTGTAAACAAAGTGCGCACACACACCGCTGCGAATCGAGTATCTGTGTGCTGTGTGGTGCGGAGCGGGAGCGGGAGCGGGCGTATCTGTGTGTGTCTGGTATATCCGATCTCCGCTTTTCGAGCAACCTATGCCGGCAACAGTACAACTTCAACTAATCTTTCGGCCGCAGCGATCGCTGCGGAAATGTGCTCGGCCTGGTGCGCTGAGTGAACCGTTGATGATCATCCACGCTTCGCGGATCGTGATTATCGCGTTCGGCCGAGCAAACCAGTTATACAGAGGCGTCTACCGTTCGGTGCCACAAAAAAGGGTATCTGACACACACGATTTATTGCCTGTGACAGTCCACTTTCGTAGCCTGCTACCTCTCAGATACACAGCTATCTCTCAGATACAATCAGCAGCGACACCCCTTATCGGTGACTCACTGTACCGCAGTCTCTCGGAGAGTTCAAGAGAGTACAGAAAAGAGTTTTTTATTTCCATTAGTTTCTATTAATAACAATTGTAGATATATGCCCGATCTGCAATTTATTAAAACATATGAAACAGGAGCACCAGTGGGTACTCAGGGAAGAGTGAAAACTTCTTTAATTTTTAAGATATCTTGCCGATTACGTTTATGAAGGCTCTACTGTACACTTAAGACGAACTCGCAAGCTAGGTGGCGCCAGCAAGTGGCCAAGCTCCAGCACTTTGTCTAAATGTCGCTGCTGTGTTAAGTAAAATTCGACACATTTAAACGATACCAACAAATATATTTTTCAGTCTATTTACCTCCCTGCAACGTCGCACATACAAGTAAAACCACATATAATCTTTTCCTTAACATTAGAATCATATTTATTTGAATAATAGTTACATATTTACTCGTAATCATTTAATTTTTAGTTCGCGTATTCTTCGACTCTTTGACTAAAACCGGATGATGATTATTACAAGAATCTACAATCGTACATTAGTATTTCCGATCAGTAGGTTTACGTTTACGATTACCATTTAGTTAATGTGACTAAGTTTTGGGCTACTTTTGCATTGCTGTGTGAATAGATTGGTGTGTCTAGTTTTGCTTTGATCGTTAATTATTATCATACACATTCTCTGACTTGTACTTGGCTAGTGTGTGGTGTGTGTGTGAGTGGGTGTTGGGAGAAGGACCTAAGATTAGAATACATGATACCCTACTAAAACAAACTACGGATGGAAACGAAACAAGCATGTGTGGGACGGGTGGCTAGGATCGGGTTGGGGATCGGGATCCGAATTTCGAGCGGGAATATTGCACAATCCAGGGTTGGGGCTGGCGTGCAGGTTACAACCACACCAGGAAGCCCCAAATGAGAATGGCCAGCGTGAGTCCGATCTGCAGGCCCAGGAAGGGCGTGAAGGCGAAGAACAGGACGGCAAAGATGACAGCATAGCCCGCGTAGTACAGGAAGTTGAACCTGCAATCGGGAGGATTACAAAGGCGCCTAGGCAAGGGGATGGCGCGTACTTACACCTTCCAGTAGTTGCGATGCCAGTCCGTGGTCACTGCCGACTCCTTGAAGTAGAATCGCCGGATGCCGATCAGGCAGCGATCGATGAACTCCGACCAATCGCACTGGCTGGCATCAAAGTTGTACCGCTTCCTATCGCTGTCGTGCATCAGGGCGGAGATGCGCAGGGCGTTCTTCAGGGAGTAGCGGAAGTCCTTGTCCAGGAAGTAGTCGAAGGCCTTGGTGCCTTTCTGGAACACGCGCATGTACTCATAGGCCCTGCAGTGGGTTAAAAGACATTAGTTTTTGGGCATGAGATATGAGAACGAGGAACCTGTTGCACTCACGTGTGCTGGGGCATGCCGATGCCGAAGAGCTTCTCGGGTATGATGAAGACCATCGCTGGCAGCAGATGGAACAGATAGAAGAACAGATTGTATCGCCAGCCGTTGCGCAGCTTGGTGGCCGGTTTCCACACAAAACTGTTCGGAGGATGGCGCTCCACGCTGTCGTTGATGATTGTACAGAACTCGGAGAGGGTCAGCGGGTTGACCTCTCCGGAGGTGCAGTGGATAATCTCGGGCTGTTCCAGCGGACGGGTGCCCACATACCAGCCCATGACCAGTGACGAGTTGATCACATAGTCGCACGGAATAATGTCGATCACAGCGTTCGCACTCCCGCACATCGTCCGGAAGATGCCCTTCACGAAGCCGGCCAGGAAGCCGAGGTGTCCGGAGTTGGCGTTGCCCACCCAGCCCTTCATCGGGTGCTCCAGAGTGCCATAAACTGAAAGCAAACAAAGCAAAAGAGTTAGAGCATTCGATTCCAATGAGGTTCCGATTGTTGTCAAGTCATAGTGGATCCTTCTATTTAACCAAAAAAATAGGTAAACTGTGAAAAATGCTACTGCTTTTTAGGCAAACTTCGATGTTTAACTTGAGGCAATCGCGTGAAAACTAGCGGATAGGTTTGGGGTGTTTATTTACTGATCAAAGCAGATGAAGATTTCACTTTTACTGAGACAACGACTCGAGGAAGTCACAAATGGAATTTACCAATTGAGGGCCTGACTATGGCTGCCGGCAGACCGGACATCTCGGCCATCAGCAGATTCTCGGAGAGGTTCTTGGTGAAGGTGTACGTGTTGGGATGGTCCCGGATGTATCCCTTGCACTTTTGATCGGTAAAGTCCTCCCAGGCGGCGTCGTCCTCGGCCATCTTCATCATCTCGTACGGGTCGAACTGCGACTTGTACACCTCCTCGGCAATGAGTCCGCGATTGTTGCTGTTGCAGAAGGCGGTGGAGCAGTAGATGTAGGCGGCCAGGTGCTTCAGCTGCTTGGCCAGTTCGATGGTGCGCATGGTGCCCGTGAGGTTGGTGCGGATGGCTGTGCGCAGCGGGGAGCTGAACTTGATGGTGGCGGCGCTGTGGTAGATCACATTGACATTGTCCACCAGCTCCTGCAGGAGCTCGGGGTCGAAGCCGAAGTTCGGCTCGCTCAGTTCCCCGACCACGGGCACCACCTTGGCCAGCGTCTTCTGGGAGTACTTTTCAAAGATCTGCGGGAGTTTCGATACAAATTTTTGGATGTCAGCATAACCAGTTGAACTATAACCCATCCCAAGCCTTTATCAATCCTCTTGACTAAGTATCTCTTTAAAAACCCATAAATATCAAGATACCAATCTCTTTCACTTTTAAATATTTTATGGGTATTAGTGAATCGATTGCTTAAATTTGAATTGCAAAGCAACATCTTTGATGTCTGGAGGCCGGGATGACAGCTTGGTACACCCACATCCATAATAGCTAACAAATTATGATTGTTTGGGCTCTTAAGTTTATTATTTTGTACGTAAAAAATGCTCGTACGTAAGCAATTTCTAAAGCAAACAACACTAGCGTTAACGCCATTAAAACTGTGTTTAAAATATAATTAACAAAACTCGAGGAGTCCGGCAAGATAATAAAAAAAAACGAGCAAGCATAATAAGATGATTTGTGGGCTTCGAAGATTTGGATACTCCGCAGTTGCGGTTAAAAAACCCAAACACTTCTTTCTTGAAATTGAGTATAAAGTAATTACAGCCGACACTCTCTTTGTTATTATTTTTTGTTGGTAAGAAAGCCAACAAAAAAGGAAAAAGAAAAGCCCCGCGTAAGAGGTCGACGAGGGTTACGACTTTGACAAATTAACGCCCCATAAAGAGGCTTGTAATTGGCTTTAATGATACGCCTTGTAGACATCGGCGCCTCGCGGTGCAGGTTCGTGTCAGGGGGCGTGGCCCGGTGTCAGCCCCCTTTCCCGGCTTGACAGCCAAAATAAATATATGTACAACAATGCCCGGCGAATGGCACCTGACTTACCGGCTTCTGGAGGAGCCGTCGGATCCGCTCGCTGGGATCGAACCTGCGCTTGCCGCGGACCAGAACATAGATGGTTCCGATGTCGGGATGTGTGTCCAGCAGCGCCTCGATCAGGACCGTTCCGAGGAAGCCGGTGCCGCCGGTGACAAAGATGTTTTTGTGCGCGAAGAACTCGGGGATGGTGAGGGCCGTGCTCAGCGGGTGCTGGTGGATCCGCTGTTGATGGAGCTTCCCATTGGCGACGATGCTGTTGTTGTTCTCCGGGGGAGAGGTGGTGCCGCCATGTTCCGTGATGACAGCCATCGTATAGGGCTCTAGATTCGTCGGCGGCGCCAATTTGCTGCTGAGCGTTGCAATCGGTTGGGGCAAGCTGAAAAGAGAAGCAGCCGGGAAAACCGTGAAATCGGTTGGTTCAACTTCGTTAGCCCATTAGCCCAACTGGAGCGGAGTGATAAATGCACAGAGAAATACGATACTACACATAAAGCTGACAGAGCTTGATCGAGGGCAGAGCAGCCCAGCAAACACAACAGCCCAGCAAACGAGCTGAAAACCCGCTCGGAGCCATGAGTGTGTCAAGTTGATCTTCGGCCCGGAAGCGGACCCAACGGCGGAAGTGCAGTGATGCCATTGCGATCTGCATAAATCTGTTATCAAATTAGATGGAAGTGGAGTGCAAGACTTAAGAGCTCATCAAATTGGAGGTGACGACCTGGATTTCACACTGTCTAAACTCTAGACTAGAGCTTGGAATGGTGCGGTTTTCTCTTTTGCCAACTTCAAAAAGGAAACCGCTTTGTTGCCAAACCTAGCAGGCGCAGGAAGCTCTTGGATTGTTTTATTCAGCTCATGTAGTTGCCATTGATTTTGAATTCGCTCGGATATGTTAACTGCCAGTATTAAAATCCGCATAATACTCTCAGCCTGTGATACAGACAGTCAACAAAATTTCCGTTTAGATTTTTTGGAGTAGAATTTTTCTAAATTCAAAAATTGTAGGGAATACATTTTCGGACCACAGATCGACACGTAACACACCTGACCCAATAACAAAATTTTTAAGTGAAGAGAAAAGAGGTTCACTCCTCAAGATGAACCAAACCTCCAAGGTGGCCCGCTCGATGAACCTCGGGTGGTTGTGCGGCTTCAGGAACTACAACCGGGTCGTGTCCTCGACCTTCAAGCCCGCATCCTTTCGGGCGTTTACCCCCATCTCTACGGAGCAGCGGCGCTTTGGCAGCAGTGGTGATCGGTTCACGATTAATGACCATACCCAGGCGTACATAACACGCATGCGCAGGCAGCCATACGAGAACATTCCGGACGAGAATCCCTGGAGCGATTCCAATGAGTACAACGATAATTTCCGAGAGCGTCTGGACGAGATGGGGTACGAGGCGCATTGCAACGATCGTCTGTATATCGCAAAGAATAGAGCGCGCAGCGAGGAGCAGGAGTATCAGCGCGAGCGGGAAGCCCGGCGAATGCTTGCCAAAAAGCGCTTCCAAGAGCACTTCGCGGATGCGGATAAGGAGCAGGAGCCGCGGCGGCGCAGCGTTTCGCAGGACCCTGCCGAGCACCAGCGGCGTCAATTGATGATCATCGAGCAGAACCGTCGCCGGTTTCAGACCCGATCGGAGGCCATGAGGGAGAACTCTGCTAAAGAATTCCGCAAGGAGCAGGACCGGATCAAGCTGGTAGAGGCACGGCGGGCCATGGAGCAAGTGGAGGTCGAGAGTGAATGGCTGAAAAAAAAGCAGGCAGATGAAGAGGCCCAGTATTGGCACACCTGGCACACCTGCCCACAATTTCGTGAGCCTGAGACCGACGAGATGGTGAAGCCACACTCCCGCCGCAAGAAGGTGGTCGTCCACCCGCCTTGGTATCCCCGCGACACGCAACGCCGTCGCTACCACAAGGCCGCCTTCCCGCTGAAGTCCCGGATGATTCTCATGCTCCGCAAGCGACGACCTTCCTCGCTGGAGAAGCAGTTTCACAAGTTCGCCAGAGAGCAACAGCAGGCCTGGCTTGAATTGCCAGAGCCGCAGACAACCCTTCAGACGGAGAAGGTGGAGAAGGCGCAGCAGGTCACGCCCCTGCCCCATGAGCAGCCCAAGCGCTTGGTTCCGGAAAAGGAGGATGACGTTCCGAGCCGCAAGCGCAAGGTGCAACGGCGATCTGTCAAGCCGCCGGTGTTTAAAATTATGGTCAAGACTCGTCAGCCGGTCAATCGCCCGGCCGCGCCTGTCCCGAGCTTTTCGGGGAATCTGGGCCTGAAGCCGCACAGTCTCGGTGCGAGCGAGTACACCGGAGGCCTTCACTGTTCTATCAGCGATGTCTGGCGCAAGTTTTCTGGCTACCAGTAGGTGTTTACCCAGATTCCTGTGGATTATTGAATACCCTAATCACTTTTTGATTTTGATAAATCAAATCCTAGATGTTTAAAATTTAATAGTTTTATTATAAATTTTTTGCACATAGGTTTATACGAATTTGTCTCTGGGGCTTTTTAAATATTGTCGGTTGGCAACATTTCCCAGGTTTTTTTTCGCGGAATTTGGAATATAATCGTTTAGATCAATTTTTAATCGGCTAGAAACAGATTGTTTACAAGTGAAACCGGTTATTAATAATTATATACTTGTAAGTCAATGACTAATAATTAGGGTTGAATATTCCGAACGGAATATAACGGGGTCTATATGTAAACAATTTTATTGAGCAAATGTCTCGCCTTTCCCTGCACTGGGCTGCAACCTCTTGGCTTAATCGCTTTGCTAATTAGAGTGTCCTAACTCAGGGTAATTAAATGACCCCCCAAAACTTTCGACCACATGCCACTCTTTAAATTGAAGCCAGGGCCGTTGCCCAACACTGGCAACTGTACTTTCCCGTCCGATTCCGCATCGGAAATTCCAAAACCATTCACAAGCCGCCCTTTGTTCGCCGCCGTCCAAGAGCAACCATCAATAGCTCGACTAATTAATGGCAACTGACGCGTATATCCGAAAAAAAAGAAACCGAAGCCATGCATACACACGGGGGAAATAAAAATAAAGAAATCAAACCAAGGTATAACCGATGTAGTTAGATCTCACACGGCGCATTGCCCAAGCCCCAGGTGGAAAAGATAATTAACGAAATGCGTAACAATTTGTTGGCGGAGAGATTAATTTTGAGCAGTTTTTTCGTGTGATTCGTTCGGAGCTTCCAAATTTGTGTCAAGGCCGACCAGCCAGAGATCTCAAGTGGAGTTGTCCGATTTTTCAGCCGGAACCCATAGGCCCACCAATAGCTCATGTATTTACAATTTGCCATGGAGTTTGGCCGCAGACAAAAAACTAGAAAAAAGTCACGGTCAGAGATCGCCGCGGAGTGTGTGCTGTTTGTCCGCGTATGCAGATGAATCGAAAAACAGATCGAACATCTCACGGATAACTCGACAACTTCGGATATACTCGTATTATTGTTGTTTGTTTCGTTTCGGGGGGCTAACACCCAGGCGCTAAATTATTCGCTTGTAATTGACCAATTGACAGATCGGACAACCCACAAAGCCTTCGCCGCCTGACTCGACAAATTATATCTTTCAAGGCAAAAAGTTGGACATGTGGCCCGAAACCGAAATCCAGAATAATGCAAATACGCGTGAGTGGCGGCGGGGTGGGCCTTAAAGGTTCTTTCGGGATCTGAGACAGAATGCCGCCGAATCTGAGCGGCTAACATTGAACCGATACTGGTTTCGGTTGCTCTTGGCCTGGCCCCCATCCAAATGATTTGCATTTCATTTCCTCGAGCTTCGAGCCGCTCGGTCTCAGCCATTTTGGCCTGGCCCAGCAGCATTTTTGTCATATTTCCGTGTCGTGTTTGTAATACTTTTGTCGAGCTTCGTAACGTTCTTCTTTGGAGTTAACTGGTTTTGGATGTGGAGATTAGGGATTGACAAGTTGATATATCGATTGCTTGTAGGAGTAGGGCTGGCAGATCGTTGAACTTGACATTTTTCTGGGACAAAGACCTTGGCTGGCAAGATTTAAGATCAGTTCGTTGTGATATACGAGTGTGTTCAGAGATGCGTTGGCACGCGGGCCTTGTGAACCAATTCAAACTGCGTTCTAACTTTGGGAAGAGGAAGCTATGACTAGATTATGATAATACCAGAAACATGTGCAAAAAAAGCCTTGAAACTGAAAGTTTTGAATATGCAACAGAAAGGCTTAGTTTTTGCTGCTTTGCATTGGAAATTCAACATCCGCATCTACTTATTATGCGACACACTTTGGAATAACTGTGCTAAATCTGTTCCTAGTTTCCAGCTTAAAAGGCAAAGTAAAATTTGGTGTTTGTTTTTGGTGTATTTTAATAAGATACTCTCCAAAAATCATTAAAATTATGAAAATATATTCGCAAAGCGGAATGCAATGAGGCGATTAGCAGACGCCTTTGTTGTACGTCCACAGATCATCTCGTATTTTGCATTTTAAGTGGCGTGGCACATGGGCTAGACTATGTATACGTTGAGTACTTATATACAGATATTTACAGATATCGCTGGGGCTTCGGTATACAGGCATATGCCCTAAGATTTGCATAATTTTGCTACGTCTGCGTCTTGCTTTGTTCGTAATTTTGTTTAGACAAATGACAGCGACCGCAGATCCGTGAGTATCTGAGTGCGAGTCGGGGTATCTGTGCGTCGGTTTTGCTGCATATTAAATATTTGGAAATTTCTTTTGCCTTTGCCAAATATCATCGATTTTAAGCCTAAGGCGATTTGAGTCGCGAAACAGACAGATGTGGTGGAAGCCTAATGAACGAATTACGAAAAGATACGGGCTCGGCGGGGGGCAGCAGAGAGACCCAGCTGCTGGTTAGAGTATCCTCAGACTGTGACGAATTTTTGGGTTTTGTTTATGACTAAAGATCCATTTTGGTCACTTTCTATTTTACGACGAACAGATCTCTCTCCTCTCGGTCCGAGCATTGATTTCTCCTCATGTGTTGTTACGATTTTATTTGAATCCATTGAATACGCTTCTGCTCAATTCGATAGTTGTTATTTTTTATATGCTTTATTTTATTTCCGCCTTGGCAACCAAATGTGTAACAATAATGTTGTTTTGTTTATGCTGGGCATGAACAGGGGCGGCGACTGGACCCAATCGATTCAATGCGCCATAAAAAACAACAAAAACGAAACGTATACAATTCGCACTTGGGCTGGGCATTATCATTAAATTGCGGCTATCGCGGACCTTAACATTGAAATACCCAGAAAGTAAACAGAGCCCGGGCGATCTGATAAAACCCCGCCAGCACAATCGAAAGACTCAAGAAACGAACTCATCTATGTTCCAATGCTTTTAACTTTTGACCGACGCGATCTTTCAGTTTTTTTTGGTCATAAAAAATATGCCCTCCACTCATCTGTGGTCCAAAACTTTTAACTTTTGACCAACGCAATTGTTCAGTTTTTATTTGCTCATAATGTATATCCACACATTAAATATATTATATACTCTTCTACTTATTTGTATTTGAAGGCAATTGCCAAACCGGTTGCCGCCAGCCAAAAGGAAGTAAAGATCTAAAAGTGTAATAAATTATGGAAGAAATGGCTGCTTCAAAATTGGCCACGCGTCAGCCAGCAAGAATAAAAGGCTAAAAACCCAACTACTCTTACGGAATTTTGAAAAAGCGAAACCATAACAAATGCGACGCTTGTTTGTTTTGCCGCCCATGAATTTTCCAGAGCCAGACGCTGGAAAAGCCATGTGGAAAACTTACTCACTCGGCTCTGTGTCGCGAAAAACTGATCCAACTCAAAACACTCACAAGCACGAATTCACGCAAAGAGAGCGGCAACGGCAACGGCAACGGCGACGGCGGCGAGAGCGGAAAACTTGAAAAGCTGTAAAAACAAACATTTAAGTGAAAATCGAAGAGCTAAGTCAACAGCTTTTCCTTGGGTTTTTCCGCAAAACAACAAAAATAAAGCAGAGCTAATCTCGGTTTCGAGTGCACAGATTTCTAACCCAAAACAGAACTCTTTCGTCACTTCCGCCTCAATTGTTTGGCAATTGATTTTCAATTTCGAATGCTGCAACCGTTCTGCGATTATTTCTTCTTTATGGATTTTTCGTATTCGCTTTTTTGTTAATATTATTATATTTTTGGATTGCAACACAAACCGCGAGCAGTTTCACTTGGCACTGGATTTAATAGCTTAGAGCACGCTGGCGTTATATGGAGAGATGTTAAGGCGAAGTGCAAACTAACCAAAAATATCGATCGGGCGGCCACTACAGATATACTATATGTGGGGGGCGGTGGTGGCAGATGGGTGGCAGGTGGCACTGGTCACTGAGTACGAGGAGTAGCCTTTTTTTTAGCCAACTTGCTGCCAATGCCGACGCACGCTCACTGAAGACTGAGCGCTCAGGAAACAGAGCTATACGATCGCAGCTCGACTGCGGACAGCAACTCACTCACTCAGTCGATCGCTCCACCGATTCTCTGAGCTCGGCTCGCATAATGAAAATCGGAACAGAAAATAATCAAGAGGCAGCGAAACGCGCTAACTCAGCAGCCGAGCGAAAAAATATCACAAAACGTCAAAAGCCAACGAGACAAATGGCCAACGAGAGAGCTTGAGTGGCCAGCCAAGCAGCGACCGAGGTCTTGGCTCAGTTTTTGGTAACTGAGAAAGCTGGCTCTCCAAATACAAAGACCCCCCAAAGCCACTTCTATCGCTGGATCTATTACGAGTGCGTGGTATATCAGTTGAGTGGATCTCTGACTTGGCTTCCGACTCAAATAAAGCACTCGTTTCCACAATTCACATCAAATGCGTTTTTAGTAGGGCCTGCATTAGCATCTCCCATCCCATCTTTACAGGTAATAAAAGTCAAAAGGAAATGACAATTTCCCTATTACGTTATCCATAACATTTTCAGATATTGTATGAAATAAATCAACGTTGCTCCGTTGCCAGATCACCTGTCCAATTTGCCCTCTCACTCATTATCTAGGCTACCGTTGTGTTGCCTTTATTTGGAAGCATTTTAAAATACCTAGCTGACAGCTGCATTTTATTTCGGCCAAGTATACCGAAACCGAAGCATTCATATATTTTGCTGATTCTGATCGTTTGGGTTTATGGTCAATGAGGCCACTGGGGTGCAGGAAAACACCCGTATGCCTCGCGGGGTGTCACCAATCACGTTTTGATTGTCTAATTATGCAAAACTCGCTTTGTTGTCGCCTGATTGACAGATGGGTGCCCTAAAGATGCCCCAATGCAATGCAAAAATGCAAATCACTTGGCGTTGAGAGAGTATTACCCAACAGCCAGGTATCGTCACTTTCATAGCTCTTTCCCCCACACGAGCGGGTTCAATTGCAGTTGACCTAGATGCTGGCAACAAAGGTAAACAAAATAAAGTGGAGAAGACTGCTGGAACCAAATTTGTAGGCCTAAGCAGCCAAAGTCAAATCCAAAGCCGCAGCAACGAAGGCGCCTCGAGAGTGTACACACCTGAGGTGTAATTACAGCGTCTATGACTCCTCTGTTTGCCCGAAAAATGAAATGTCAAAATTGGCAGTAATTTGTGTGGCACGCAAAGGAAAGTCACCAGATAATGTGGCATGTGGGAGAAGGGCGGAAAGGGTCAGCCGGGGGCGTTGCAGAAGGGAAACTGCGGTCACAAAATAAATATTTATCAAATAAACACTTGGCTGTTGGTATAAAAAAAGGAGTTGGCCAGGAAATCCCAACAAATTACCTTCAATTATGTTACCACTTTCCGGAAAACTAATGTCGTCTGACAGCTCAAGTCCAAGAGGTAATAATTTATGATAATTACCTTTGAAATTCTCTAAGCAAAATACTTATAATACCAATTACATGTTCTCTTGAACATTTTTAATTTATTTGCAAAAGTTAAGCCCGTATGTGGGTCACAAAAGTCCCGAATCACGGTGATTTTTCAGATTTTTATTCCATTCAAATTAACATAATTGGCTGTTGGCTACCATGAAACCTGTATGGCTCCTGAACTTGCCATTTTTTGCAATCACAAACCACAAACAAATCGATCTGGCCCATTAACAATGCAATATTCAATCATATTCAAGCGTTTTCAATTTAATTTCCTACAAAACAAGAAAACAAGAAAAAACCATCGGAACTGACATACAACATTATTAGTTGCAGGAAAACCGCAAAAAGGCTCTTTTTAGTTAATCGTCTTTCCACTTATTCACTTGGCCACTTGCTGGTCTTTGGGCTCTTGAGCCGCTGACGACTTGCTGGGAATTTTCAACGCTCGCTCACACTTTTTTTGCCCCGTCATCTTGGCTGAAATGCAGTGGATCGGGTTGGAGATAATGGTGGGGTAGGGGGCATCTTGAGGAGCTATCAAATCTGGGCTTGGCGTGGCTTAAAAAGCCCCCTTTGTGACGTAAACTACGTCACCCCTGGCGCATGAGTAATGGGTTTGGCGTGGCTTGTTATTTTTTGTTTGGGTATTTATTATTATTTGTTTGTGGATGTCTCACCTACGATATGTGTTATCGTTTTAAAGTCAACAGATAGGCCATCGGCTAAAATTGCCCCTTATGAAGTCACTATAAGTCCAAACATTAAATAAACGTACTATCTTTATCTCTAATTGGGCGATTTACTGCCGGCACTCTATGTTAGTTTAATTGCCCTTTTCAGAGGCTTCATGATTTTGAAATCTTTCAATTATTACCCATTTGAGAGCCCATATTTATTCCACTTCAGTTTTTCCAAGCCATTTATCTTTGCGTATTTACAATGGCCAACTCGAAATTTATTAATATGCAAAGTGTTAAGCAGCCACCGCCGCCCCTTAACTCATGCTTTTGACGTTTTAAGGCCCCCCCTCCCCGCCCCCTGCTGAATGCCTAAATGACAATGCATTTTTGGTTTGTTAGCCGTCTTTCTGTTTTGATTTTCATATTATGTTGGGGGCACTGCAACCGGCTGGCGACCTTGCCAAAGTTTTTGTCCAAATATTTGGTCGGCCCAAGGTGGCGGCAGCGGTTGTTTTGGGAATTAAATCAACGGAATGCATTTCCAAACTATGATGGGCATGGCAACTTGCCCGTTTGGCTTGGGGGCCCGGGCCCTTCCCCGATCTGAGGCATTCAAATCGCGCGGGAAGTGGCATCCCTGTCTGCCGGGCGGACGACAACTCTGGCGGGCTGTTTGAAAAGCAAGCGCTGATTTTATGACTCAAAGTGGTGGTGTTGTTGGCTGGCAATTGCAGTGCCAAATCTCGGCTGTGTTCCTTGTCACAACTTCTCAGCGACATCGGGAGGCGCAGGCGCAAAAGGACGAGAGCGAGCAAGAACTAGACCAAAGTGGAATTCATTCAATAGCAGACCGAAGGCGGTGGTGGTGGTGGTGTCGAAATCATAGCAATCATAGCAATCAGCCCCCGGAAAACGTGTGTGCGTGCAACTCACCACCACCAAACAAAACCTTAACTCAAATCGCTCGGGAAGGGAGAAAGGCGAGCGCTGTCGCGCGCCGAGAGTGCCAGCGAGGGTGGAGAAAGCAGCCCGAAGAGTGCTCGGTGCTCCGTGCTCGGTGCTCCGTGCTCCGTGCTGCGTGCTCCGTGTTCCGTGTTAATGGTGAGAATTGCAGGCGGCCCGGTTCGCCACAAGCTTCTTCTTCTTGACAACCTCAGTCACATTTCGCATTTCGAGCAGTGCTGCTCTAACAACGGTCTATTTCCGACTAAAGCCCTTCACCATCGCATCCAAAAGGGGAACAAATTTATAACGAACGAAAAATTTGTAGAAACAGGAAAAACAACGAGGAGACGCGTCGCGAAATGCCTGGCAAAGTGTGTGTGTGAATGTGCTAAACCAAAACTAAACAAGAAAAAAAAACCGATTAATCAAACGGAAGTAAAGCTCTGGCCGCAGCATCCCATCTAACCTCACTTTCCTCCTTGGAGCCGGTACGTACACGCCCTTAAAAAAGTTTGCCAGGGAATCCCCTCTTTCCCCAGCACTCATCCGATATATTTTTAGCCCATTATTTTGCCTAGTTTGAGCATGATTTTTGCAGGTTTTTGTTTCCCTTTTTTTTTTAGTGCTCGCCATTTATTTTTAGCCCCCTCCCTGCAGCAGCCCCTGTTTATGTATACACTCCCCGTGGCCCCCCACCCACGTTTCCACGCACATATTTCGTTCGTTTCCTACGAAAAATGTATGTCGCTGGGTTTATTATCTCATCCGGAGAATGTCGCTGCTGCTGCTGCGGCTGCTGATGCGGCTGCTGATGCGGCTGCTGCTGATGCTTCTGCTGCTTTTTTGGCGTCAACGGTTGTTGTAAAAAATTTAGCTGAAAATCTGACATTTCCGTTTCGTGTTTCCGCCAAGAGATGCAGAGCTTTAAGCGAAACAAAGAGAGCGCCCTGGCCAGGCGGCCATCGTTGGGGCTGAGGGCTCGCAGGGCGGATGAAAAAGACTGCCCGAAATTATGCTTAATAAAGCGACGAGGCTTTCCTCTTCCCTTCCAATGTCGCATAAGCCCCAACAATCAGTCAGCAAGGCAGCCACAATATTGCACTAGCCGATAAGGCGTTTGGGTTGGGTTATCTTATCGGGAAACGCATAGAGCTGCTGAGTCAGCTGGTGCGGTTCGGTTGGATTCGTTCCATTATATAAGCGGCTATAGCCACGGCTATAACTATAGCAACCCCCGCGGAAAAGCCGGCAGATACCCCAGGAAAATAGTAGCAGAAAATAGTAGCGAAAGAGCGAAGTTCTCTTTTTGGCACTCGCGCGCGTGGCTTTTCTCTTCGGCTGGGTTTCCCTGCCAAGATTCCTGGCTCTCTTGGCTGGGAAATGAGAGCAGGCGCGTGAAATAATCTTGGCCAGCCTGGGAGGAAAAAAGAACTGAAACAGGCATTTTCCAATTGATTTTCAAGGCGGTCGACGCGAATTGTTTCTCGCCCAAGAAACCAAAGAGGTCCCCCCAAAAAGTATCTAAAGGAAAAATTGTGGAAAAACTCAGTCGAGTTAGGTGCTTCCGATGAGCGTGTGAAAATGTTTCCGAAAATGCGTGAAAAGTGCAGGAAGAGTGCCTCAAACAAGCGCTGATTGCATAAAAATGATGTGTGAGTAGCACAAGCCCGCCCGGAAAACTTTAGGAAAATTCACATGGATTGATGGGTGGTTGGGTGGTTTGGGTGGTTTGGGTGGTTTGGGTTTGGTTGGGTTTGGTTGGGTTGGGTTGGGTGGTGTCAGTGCCCGAAAGTATGCCCCACAATGAATGAAGCTGCCGATAATGGGCCAGGCCATTAATTGGCCTCGTAAATAATTTCGATTTAATCGTCCGATTTTCCTCCTTTCCCATCGTTGTGTGGCGTCTTTGTTGTTGCTGCACTCGTGAGCAAGGCGATAACATTTCAAGTGCATTATGTCATTTTTCCCGTTTTGTTGTCTACCTTCTCCCCAAGCAGACCCCACCCACCACCCCATTGTGGGCCGCCCATGTGTGCCAGTGTTTGCCATTTGACAGCCGTGAAAGCAGGGGAAAATACAAAGGACGAGGACGAGGACGTGCTGTCAACAGGGCGCCATCTAATGCCGTAACTGTGTGTAATTAAAAAAAACTAAAAATGTGCAAGGATGCGGGTGGCGCGGGTGTTTTGTGGGCCTCTAATTTGTGACACTAGAATGACCATGCTGAAAAAAGCAGCCCTGCTAAACGGCTCGTACCTACAGTCGACCAACCCCGATGGATTTGGGTAAAAATTGACTATTAAATCGAGAAAAACGTTAACTCATCAAAGGAAGTGCGCGTGTTGGCCTTCTTTCCCCCCTCCCATTGCGGGGGAAAACTTTTGTTTTGTGCTGTGCCATTTCCGGTCCGATTGGAATTTATTTGCTCAGCCCGAAAGTAGGCAAGCGAATCTGCCAGTCTTCCAGCCTCCCCCCCACAGCCCACACCCCAACCGGTGCCATTGAACGTGGTCCCATGGGCTCGGACATAAAGTTTTGCGGTGGCTGCTGTGATTCTAATGTTTTTGCTTGTATTCTCCTTCCTGCACTGCGAGAAAGGGGAGGGCAATGGGGTGGGCTGGGCCAACAATGGCACACAGTCGCCACGCTTGACCAGCTCTTCGATCTGCCAACTATGTTAGTTTCCTCGTTCCGTTCGCCCCTTTTTTTGGGTGGCAGCTCCGCTCGGCGGGGGGAATGTGAGAAGTGGCTTATGCAAAATCAATTAAAAACTCAAATATTGACCGGGCCAATTATCAGGACTTGGTTGGCACGTGGGAGGCAGATCAATGGGAACACACCCACAGGCCCCAACCAAAAATAGAGACCAAACATGTGCTCTTCATGGGGCATACACAAGAAATATTTATTCGGACTTGTATTGTATTTTATTTGCAGTAGAATCAATTAAAAATTTAAATTTTTGGGACCTCCGGGTTAATGAGGGCTTTCTTATTTATCAATTCAAATGCAATAGCATTGATTAGAAACAATGATGAATAAAACTTAGTGACTCCAATTGAACCTTTCGGCGCGATGAATAACATTTTCTTGAATTCAGTGTGCTATTTTGCTGAGTGTAGTCAATTAGCTTATCGGTTAGTGAGCCAAATTAATGAACACTCCTCTTCCTCGTTGGCCCCAACCCTTTTTATTAACCGCAAGTGTGACTTGACTTCCAATTAGGCCCGAAATTCTCTTTTGGTCAAATTGGGCCGGCTTTTGTGCTCGTTGTTGCTCGTTGGTGCCGCGTTTGGTGGCAAGTGCAACATTATGCATGCACACGCACGCGAGGAAATCAAAAGAGAGATACCCGATACCTGATACTGCCGAAGCTCACCTCAACCCCCCGGCCCCCTCGCGAGTGTGTGTGCGTGTACTTTGACCTCTTTCGCCGCTGCCACCGAAGCCGCCGTCGCTGTCAACGTCACCGTGAGTGGTCAATGTCAGTGCCTGGCCGGGTATCGAATTTCTTGACCCCCCCGGGCCGCTTCCCTCCCACTCCCGTTTCCATTTCCATTCCCATTACCAGTCTCGTTCAACATTTCCACCGCTATTCCGTTTTCCACGACTCGTTTTTCCACGCACACCGTTCTTTTGCGGCTTTTTCAATTAAAGCTTGTTGCATGCTGCCACAGTCGACGCCGCAGCCGCTGCCGCTGCCGCTGCCGCAGTCGAAGCTTCCGCCGGCTGCAGGGGCTCTCTTCTTCGCAGGTGGATCTCGATTCTCAAATCTCCAGACTCGAGCCCAGCTTGGTTTACGTGTCCACCGCTCTTCACGCTGCTTTCTTTTGTATGCCTTTCTTGGCAGCGCAGTTTCGCACAGTGGGTCAAGTTGCAAAATATTTTGGCTGCCAAGATGTTGCATCAGCACGCGTGACGTTTTTGGCGCTCTTTATTTGATAATTAAATTGACTTTAGCATCGACAAGGTTAAAAGGGTGAGCCCCCTAAAAAACGTGACCTGCCTGCTGAGCATTAAAATTTGTGCATTAAATTTTACACTTGGAAGACTTGGAACCCATCCAGGTCAATTTGGTTGATAGATAGATAAAGCTCGTCTATAAAAATTCGACTTTAGTATGCCACTGTGCTTGGGCAGCGACGCCGGCGACTGCATAAATCTTTCACTTCTTCGGCAGCCACGTTTAGTTCAGTTCCAGCCGGCCGATGAGGCGCACGCGTCGAAAGAAAGTCCCGCAGCGATAAAAGATATCAGCAAGTGAAGAGCCATTCCAAAACGATTTTTAAAAAAAATATCAAAAAAAAAAGAAAAAAAAACAAGCTGTAGAAAAGCAACAAGAAAGCGAGATCATAGAACCCCCCACCAATGTGAACTCTCACCGCGACACACACGCTCCGACTCTCCCAGCCGCTGTCTCGCGATCGGTGTCTCTCTGGGCCGACGTTTGAGCCGTTTGAGGCGTTTAAGCCGCGTTCGCATTCGATTTCTTTGCGCATGCGCAACGGTCATTCTCCGGTCACTTTGCTCAGCTCGCCCGCTCTCGCTCGCTCCCTCTCTCTGGCACATTTGAGGCCCTCTCTTTCTGTCTGCAACGTCGCAAAAGTGAAAATATTTGGAGAAATTTCTTTGGGGGCCAGAAGAAGAATTCCGGAGCACTGGCGTGGAGTTATTTAGTGTGTCAGGAGGTATAACTCTCGGTACAAACAACACTCGTGCCTGGCCTTGCCCATTGTGTCAACGATAATTCAAAAATTCGATAAATTGAAACGTTCCCCGTTTTCTGTTTTCTGTTTTCCCCGATTCCCGATTCTCGGTTCTCGGTTTTTCGATTCGCGATTCGCTGTTCTCAGTTTATTGTCACCAATCCTAGTCGACGGAAGTGTTAACGAAACCACAACAAATACTTGGTAGAGCCGTCAACGAATTGCAAGCCCCTGTCAATGACCTAAATTCGATATTCCCCGGAAATACAATTCACATCGAATCCAATCGAATCGAGTCGGGCGATCTGTTTGCTGCGGCCGCATCTTCAGTTGTCGATTGAAGCCACCAATCAACCATTGGCCACATGTTTGCCTGACAAGTAAGTGCTGGCCTGGCCAGGCCAGGCCTGGCCCACAAATATTTGAACTGTTTCTTTTTTCGTCGTCGGGTTATGCAATCCCGTTTTAGCCAATATTTGACCCAGCGACAGTGGAGCATCCCTAAGTCGAAATAGCATTCCGACCAAAATAGAAACCACTCTACGCACACTTTTTTTTTTTTGTTTGAACATGTAGAAGTCGGCCCGTAGCCAGAAACGCTATATCCAGGCTGTTACTGCCGCGAGAAAGTTTTAAAAGGCAACAAATATTTTCGAAATTTTTGTTGCTGTATATTTGTAATATTAATCATTGCATATTTACAAATAAAATTTGCACACAGACGAGACAACGACTAGCGACAACGAAAACGAAAATGAAAACGATAACGACAGCGAAAAGACGATGGAGCATAATAAATAAACATGGATCATGGCCGCGCACAAACACTTACGGATACAAAGATACAACATCTCACATTGCAAAAACTAAAAACCAAAAACCGAAAATGCCGAAAAACCCCAAGAAAACCGTAAAAAAAAACCCTAAAAGAGTGACAGTGAAAGAAAGAAGCGAACGCGGCGAGAGAACGAGAGGGAATTGTTTATTAAATTTTTACATTTACAAATATCATTACAACGAATATCTGCTTTTGTGGGGTAAATATCTGTCTCTCGGACAATGTGTCATGATTGCGAACCCACATTGACTTGACCCACATTTCTTACTGGCTCGCTGGCTGGCTGGCTGGGAGCGGAGTGGAGTGGCTTGGGCCCGAGTCGGAGACGGAGACGCATGCGCGGATGCATCGACAGCAAGCGCTGAGCTCAGCCAAAATGATTGCCAAAGTCAATATGGCCAGATGCCACACAGTATATATAGCATGCTATACCTGCATAGTATAATATTTACCGCCGCAGCTGCAGCCCTAACTGTGCCTGTCAATCGTCCGTATTTCTATCGATTACGTGCCTGGCCTACCCAAAACCGATGCGATTTCAACCAATTCCAATTCCAATCCCAATACCCAATTCGAATTTCTTTTTTCACTTTCGCAACTGTGGGCCAGATTCTACTTCTACATTCTGCTTGGCCACGGGGCTAATGGTCCTACCCGAAATGGGCTGCGGAGCCATTAAGCCAGCCACTTGGCATTCAGATCGATTGTTTATTGGGCACACACTTTCGCAGTCCATGTGACGTAAAGCCAAAAAGTCGCGGCGACGTTTCTATAGGAGTACTATATTTATTTGAGTCTAGTAAATAGGGAGGCTCCATAAACATCCACTTCCTCAAGCCTCTTACTATGTATACAAGTAATCAAACACTGGGTTCTCGGAAGAGTTGGGGCGAAAAGTGTTTGTTTACCCAAATTTTTGGTACTAATACTCGTACTCGTACTCGCACTCGCACTCGCACCCGCACTGAAACTGTTTCGTAACCTTTTTCGGGCAAACTTGAACCCTCAAAGCATCCCCATAAATCTGAATGAGCGAACCTTGTTTCCTAGTTTAAGGACTAGCCAACCATAAATCTTCATTTTATAATTGCAACGTGCAAATTGTTTTTGATTATTCAAATTAGTCGCTGCAGCGAGCGAGGAAATTTTTAATTGCGGGCGGACGACTAAAGTAAGATTTTAATTGACCCCGTAGACATTTGGTCTTAGCTCATGTGATAAAAAGAAGTGAAATGTGTATATTATAATTGTGAATTATTTAATACCTAACATGGTGAGCGCGTGCAGAGGGGTGTGAGCGAGATGTGGGCTTAACTGGACTCAGATTCTGAGCTGAGCTTTTAAATTGGGTAGCTAATCTGCTGACGAGCGCACAAAGTGGGCGGCTGGGGGTGGCCGGGGCGCCGGAGGAGCAAGCCCCCATTATACACAGTTAAATTTAACTTTTATGCTGTAAACTGCGAAATCGCTTTTGTTTGTTAATCAAGGCACACCAATTATGGGCACTGGGAGGAGAGACGGACAGACGGAGAGACAGATCCCAGATCCGAGATCCATTCTATCCAACCCCCTACAGATTTATTCAATTACACACAAAGCATAGATAGCTTACGATAACTGTAAGAGCAGCAGACGGACATAACCATCATAGTCAAGCGGACAGCGGACAACAGACACTGGACAGTGGACAGTGGACAGTGGACAACGCAAGCCACCGACGATCAACATTTCCCGAGTCTCGCCACACACTCAAAGGTTCAATAGAACAGAGGGCAGAGACCCATTATGGGCCTATGAGCACACAGCACACAGCACACAACACACAAAACACACCGCGCACAGCACACAGCACACAGCATCCGCTGTGACTATGGCTCTACGGGTTTACATAATGAGAGGCCTCCTATTGTTGAAAAGTGAAAATGCATATTTGAACTTTCGTTTGCGTTCAAAATTCGATCCGAGACTAAACGACTCGAAACGAAACCGAACTGCGACTGAAGCAAACGAACTTCCAAATTGGCAAAACAAACAGGTGACACCGACCTTAAAACCCCTTTTGCCGTTCGCATTTCACGGGTAATCCATCTATCCTCCCCGCGAGCGTATATCCGTATCTGTAGCGCAGGGAAATATTGTATGGTACAATATAGTATATTGCGCATGCGGAAGCATTCGATGCGGCCGTATGGGCGAAGCCCTGGGTGCTAAAGACTTGTAATCCGAAAGCAACAAGCTTCAAATGAGGAAACAGCAGGGCCCGGCAGAGATATAGTCGATGTGCTTGTGGGCCGGCCCCGGAGGGAGGCGACAGTGGTGTAGAAAAGCGCAAAGAAGAAACGCGGTTAAAGACGGGTCTTCACGAATAAGCCAACCTGGTTGTCTTGGCCGAAACAGCTCATACTCTCCAGTGGTCAAATCTTTGACAATATCCGAGGGTCTTGAGTGGTATCTAATTGATTTTAGAACCCAAAGTTTTCAATTGGTTAACAGCATTTCCCTTACTTTATTTTTCATCTATGTCTTTTAAAAATGTTCCCTAATTTTGTGTTAATTGTTAAGAAGGCCTAGTAAGCTAATTGCCTGCTAAAGAGTATTTGTCAAATTGGTATTACCAAAGGCTTGGTGCGCGCCAGATTGCCGATGACGATGACGAAGAATTTAATAATAATCATAATCACGATGACGAGGTGGCCGCTGAGGATGAGGATGAGGATGGGACTGACGATAATGACGACGACGCTGGCGATGATGAGGTTGGGCCTGATGATGATAATGCGGCACGATTATAGGAAATGGGTCAGACAATACACGGGCAGCAAGACTGGTGTGTAACTACCTTGTCAAGGCAGGTTGAATGTTGAATGTTTACCGTTTAACAGCGCACACACGCAGATACCCGGTCCGAGAGATACACAGATACATTTCGGACTTGGTCTTCATGTTTGGTTAACACGCTCGATGCCTCACGGCCCGGGCGGGTGGGGAGTAGTGGGCCGCAGCCCCGAAGAGGCGTGCCCCGTCGATGTTGATGTTGATTTCGATGTCGATGTCGGTTCATTTGCCTCTTATTGCTGGCGCGCGAATTTTCGTTGCAGTTGGCTTAGTTTGCCGACTAAGACACAAGCCCAGGAAGAAGCGAGCTTGGGTATCTGGGTAGCTGGGTAGCTGGCGAGCTGGGGCATTGGGGCCTTGGGGAGCGGAGCGGAATGGGGAAAAAGTTGATTTTCAAGAAATTTCACTTTAGAATGAAGAGGAACCAGTAAGCGCAGCGCTTACCTGGACCAAGTCGGGTATCTGCGCCACTCTTTTGTAGCTTCATTGATAAGTTTACAGTTACGTGATGAGGCCGCTCTGATTGCCGCCGCCGCCGTCTCGAAAGAAATGATCAAACTTTAATTATAGAGCCGGGCCAGCAACCAGCAACTAGTTCAGCGGATATAGCCCACCGATTTGATAACATCTTCGCGCACAGAGCACAGAGCACAGAGCCGAGATGCCAAAAAAAGAGCCAGCCAGCTAACAAACAACAAATGTGCCAATTTCTTAACACATTTCTGGGACGCGGCGAAACATGGCCAAAGGTGAGACGCGATTTTTGCCAAGTCAGAGCAAAAGAAACCCTCGCATGCAAATGGCCAAAACGAAATAGCGCCAGATTTTTGTTCAAACTAAAAATTGAAAACGAAAGTTGAAAAAAAAGACAACAACAACAACAGAAACAGAAACAACAATAAATTTAAATAAACGTAAAGCGAAAAAATATTGCGGAATTTAGATATTAAAAAAAGAAGAAGGAAAAAACCGAAACCCGAATAAATCCAAAATAAAAAGTGAAAGTCATGGGCAGCGCGCGTTTTTAACCTCCGAAAAATTCGTTTTAGAGGCGCCACGCATTTTATTTAAACTAGACTTTAAGCCACCTTCCCATCATCATTAGCATCATCATCATCATCGTTACCAACATTTTGGGCTTGACGTCACACCGCAAGTATTTTCATATACAATAAGTATATCCAGCCGGTCATCTACCAATCAATCTAGCCCGAGAGATATACACACATTCCCATATTTCCTGGTTACAATCAATATTTGGTCAACAATCAATTTGAATTTCAATTAGCAAAGCCAAGGCATTCGGCGAACTGTATGAGACACGCTGGAGGGTCTCTGATGCAAAGGTTCGAAGGTTAAACCCTTCGACTGGGCTAAGGAGGAGCAAGTGTTGTGCCGGTGTTACTACAGCTTTCGTTGTGTTTCACTTGTAACCAAATGGCTGTTGACAGAATCATTTAGTTTTGTTGTTTTTTTATAACCCTAAAGCTGGCTGACTGACTGTACAGGAACTGCGTCAGTGCCTTGTTTGTTTAAGCTAAGTGCGCTACTCCCTTCCTATTGATCATTGTTCCTTCCGAACCTATTGCACCGCAACCGGTTGTATTATCGTTTACGACTTCAGTTACAACTAATCCCGTTTGGTGTTAATTTTTAAAACAAATGTGGATGGCTTATTTGGAATGCCATTATGGTATTTTAGTTAGGCAAATTGCAGGGCATCCGGCGGTGCTGAATCTTTGGGAAGCCCTGCAGGGGGCAAACGTGACGTGTGACACACTTAAGTGCCACTTGATCATGCGGGACGCACCAGCGACAGCGGCAGCAGCAGCAGAAGCAGCAGCATCTGCCTCTCTGTGTTGATCTCCGCTCAGCTCCACTCGGGGCGATGTTAAAATCATTTAATATAGAATGAAGTGTTCCCAGCGGTATCGTGGGCATTCGGCAACTGTCACTGCTATCGACAGTATCGTCTCGGTTCCCATTCAATTCTCCGCCGCATTCCCCGTACACCGTACAAGTCTTCGGTTCATAGCGAGCTCGCAGCAGTTGTCGCCTTGTAAGCGGATTTGGCAGGCATTAAGCCGATTTTGCATATTTAGCTCTATTGTGCGTTAAATTCCTTCTGCCTCCGTCCACGGATAGGCAGATACTTTTACGTGTGCCGGGTGTATATCCTTCGACGTCATTTGCATATCCTCTTTTGTGATGGCCGCTTGCCAATCGGGGCCCAAAGACGTCATAGCTCGGATTTGGGTTGCCAATCAGTTGGCTGCCATGGCTGTGCAAGTGGTTGTTAATTTTAGCCAGACCTCAAGGATAAATGACGTTTTGATGGACTGATAAATGGATGCATGTTGCTTAGACAAGCCGGATTTGATTTGGGTTTGTCGGGATAATCTTTTCCTTTGACATTATCCCCATTTCCAGGGCTAATTGAGTGCCCGTTGACGGGGAGGTTCTCGAAAATCAACCGATAATGCTGTAAACTAATTAAGTATTCCCATTTCTCTTTGCAGTTCAGCAGTGCTTTAGCGCTTGGCCGTTGTCGTGAATCGGTCTTGTTCACATCCCCCTAGTCCACAGGATAAACAACCTGCTGAACACTCCAACGTTTTTTTTTTGCTGTATAAAACCAACCCAAATTAACCTGCAGGACAATTGATCCATGGAAACATGGAAATGCGCTCACCGGCGACTAAACGATTTTCAGCAAGTTTCTACACGGACTTGATGGCCTAAACTCCATTGCAAAAGGGATACGTACAAAAAATTTTCAAGGCTTCCAATCAAAGTGAATCGGAAAAGCAACTTCCAAAGCGAAACGTATACATTTAAGGGGTCGAGCGCACACTGTAAATGACAAGCCACTGCTTCCTAACTTTAACTTAAGCCAAGGACAACCGAAGGATAATAAGCCAGCGAGCAATCAGCAGCACCACTCACACACACCACGACACAACCAACCAAAACAAAACAATCGAACATGTCAAACGCGGTGGCCAGCAACAAAGCGGAAACGGAAGCAGCCATAAACAGCAGTAGCAGCAGCCTCAAACAGTCTTCGCCAAACAGCCAGCCCGCAAACAGTAGTCACGATGTCAAACTCCTCAACGGCAGCCTGGGCCGGACCAACGGCTTGACCCACGCAGCAGCCGCCGCCGCCGCCTCTGGTGTCTCCTGCGTGGCGGGCTCCACCTCGTCCTCAGCGGCACAGGCGGCGGCAGCAGCGGCCGCCTCAAGTCTCCTGTCCGCGGTGGCTCCCTCGACCGCCCTGCCCTTGCCGCCCAGCAGCAACGGCCTCCAGATGCCGTACGAGCGCTATCGGGCGGACGACACCAGCTACGTGCCCATCGCCCAATTCTACGCGGGACGCAGCGTCTTCATCACCGGCGGCACTGGCTTCATGGGAAAGGTGAGTTATTTCATGTGGCACTTGTCTGAGGCTAGGCATTTTGGCATATATTAATTTTCCAAGAAGTCAAGGAACTTAAATTCTAGTTGCATAATTTTCAATTTTATCCAAGGCTAAAGCTAGTTAGTTTTGAATGAAAATATATTCTATTTTAAATAGTAAATATTGTCCCTCAATAGTGTAGAAGTTAATAATTGAAACTAAAACATTCTATGGCCCTAATATTCACTTTTTAGTGTCCTCGCCAACACGAAACCTTTGCCCCTTTAACATTTGTTGCATACTTTTGTGGGCTGGCGACCATTTTCCTGCATTCACGTCACGCATACGCCGCGTGTTTATTGGCTTCGAATTGAACTATTGAACCCGCTGGCCTGGTTGGGCTCGATTGGGAACTCGAAGTGCTCTCGGTCATAAAATATACACAAATATTTGTGTATGTGCCTGATAAACAAAACAAAAACGTCAGGCAATGAAGTGGTTGCGGGTGAATGTAAATGGGTATGTGGTGGTGGAGTGTTTGCCCCGGAGCCAGACTGAATTTTAGATGCACTTCGTGTTGGCTGTTTCCGTTTGGATAGAGTTTTCAGTGTTTTTTCTCATTCGAAACGCTCGAGCTGAGCTGAGCTGAGCTAAGCTGGCGTTGACTCATCGTTGCCTGCCATGCGAATGCCTCATAATATTGCAGCGGCTGCGTCTCTGCGTTTCACCTAATTGCTCTTCAAGGGGCACCAGGAGGCGCAAGCTGCTACTTAGTTTCCCTCCACACTCTCACTCCTCAAACAAGTCGTTTGGTTGGTGGGCCAATTTTTTGTTTGCTTCTAAGTCTATGCACAGAGAAAGAAATATCCTCATATCCCCGGAGCCATTACCCTTTTCAACTGAACATAATGGGCAATTAAAATTTTTTAATTTATTTTTCGAGAATTAACCAACACGTGCCTCCAAATGGTTGCACTTCTAGCACCCAATTGCATAGGTTAAAGTCGCATTTAACTACTCTAAATATTTTGACTTCTAGCAGCCTAATTGCCTAGGTTAAAGTCGTTACTAAAACGTAGGTTTATTTTGCAATTTGATGTTAGTTTCTCCGGGTGGAAACTTTTTGTTCTCTGTGCATATTGCATGTCGGCGGCTCCCGACTGCGTCATTATGACATGAAATCGCAACGGCGCCGCCCAGACTCTGAGCTCACAGTGCTGTGTGTTGTTCATCG
This sequence comes from Drosophila ironensis, assembly GCA_021223825.1. Taxonomy (NCBI): domain Eukaryota; kingdom Metazoa; phylum Arthropoda; class Insecta; order Diptera; family Drosophilidae; genus Drosophila; species Drosophila ironensis. The sequence continues at coordinate 555,905 of JAJJHQ010006980.1, forward strand.
ATTTTGTGCTCCTGGCACGCCCACCGCCCGCCGCCCACTTCTTGCCACCCATTCCGGACAATTCATGGCAACCACCTACCCTTTTTTTTGTGTCTGCTCCGGGTTGTTGTCGCTTAATTCCGATACAATTCTCACATCGTTTCTGGGGCGTGTCCCCCGGCCCGGCGCGTTGAATTAGAACCCAGGAAGGGTCGTGAGCCGAAGTGGGTCAAGTGGGACACCTAGGGGGCGTCATGATAATCGTTTACCTGTTTAATGGCTTTATCCAATGATTGGGTGACTAATTGCGGCTCGATTTCTTGACATTTCCCGCAGGTTCTGGTAGAGAAGTTGCTGCGCTCGTGTCCGGACATAAGGAACATATATCTGCTGATACGACCGAAACGCGGTCAAGAAGTCTCTGCACGTCTCACGGAACTGCTAAATGCACCGGTACGTAGCAGAACCTTTTACTTCTATATTATATATACATTACAATAATCGTGTTTTCTTGTAGCTCTTTGAATCACTGCGCCGCGAAAAGCCCAAGGAACTCAGCAAAGTCATACCCATTTCGGGCGATATTACATCCGAGGAGCTGGGCATTTCAGAGAAGGATCAGGTGGGTTTACAATATTTTTAAAGTCTATATAATTTTAATTATATATTTATTAATTTTTTATGGTAGCATCTATTGTGCCGCAATGTTTCCGTGGTCTTTCATTCGGCTGCCACCGTGAAGTTCGATGAGAAGCTCAAGCTGTCTGTCACAATCAATATGTTGGGCACGAAACGTCTCGTTGAGCTCTGCCATCGCATGCTGTCACTGGACGTAAGTAAACATTAACAATTTTCAACCAAATTGTGGTGTTAATAATCTGTTTTATCTTATCTGCAGGCACTTATACATGTCTCCACTGCCTATTGCAATTGCGATAGAACCGATGTGTCTGAGGTTATCTATGCACCGCCCTATAACCCCGACGATATCATCTCACTAATCAACTGGCTTCCGGAGGATATACTCGATCAGGTTGGTGGTTTTTCTATGTTCCCCGTGCGCTGTATATTAAATTGAATAACTTTTAGCTGACACCGCGCCTGATTGGCAAGCGTCCCAATACGTACACGTTTACAAAAGCCTTAGCGGAGCATATGTTACTTAAGGAGGCTGGTAATCTGCCCGTTGCCATTGTAAGGCCATCGATTGGTGAGTTTTACACTTGAAAATCAGCATGAAAGTCAAACAAACCCCCTGTTTGGCTTGTTTTGTTTGGCTTGAGCCATAATGTCTTCACCTTTTACAAATGAGTTGTAGACTGTAGATTCTTGTGTGTTTGCCCAGCTCGTTAACGCCTGAATTGTAGAATAAATTAATGTTGGAATTCTCGTTTTACCCGCAGTGACTGCCAGTCTGAACGAGCCGTTTGCCGGATGGGTGGACAACTTCAATGGACCCACTGGCTTGGTTTCGGCGCTGGCCAAAGGCATGTTCCGCACGATGATGTGCGAGAAGAACTATGTGGCCGATATGGTACCTGTCGATATTGTGATTAACCTGATGATTGCCGCCGCCTGGCGGACTGCTACCCGCAAGTCCAACAACCTACTCATCTACAATTGTTGCACCGGCCAGCGCAATCCCGTCGTTTGGTCGGAATTTGTCAATTTTGCCATGTCCAGTGTGCGCAAACATCCCCTGGGTAAGTGATTCTTGTCAAAGTTCCTCCTTCGACCCAAAATATTAATTACCCAAATTGTTTTATTTATTATGCTCTAGAGGGCTGCCTGTGGTATCCGACTGGTGACCTGCGTATGAACCGCCCCATGAACACGCTGAATTGTATAGTCAAACACTTCCTACCGGCCTACATTATGGACACAGTGGCTCGAATCATGGGCAAAAAGCCCTTGTAAGTCCCCAAAAACGCTTTCATGTGCTACCACTCCTTTTATTAACTCGCAAACCCATTGTTTTTCGCTCTGTTTAGCGTTGTTAACGTACAAAACAAAATTGCCAAAGCTGTGGAATGCTTAGAATACTTTGCCACACGCCAATGGCGCTTCAAGGACGACAATGTCCACTCCCTGCTGCATACGCTGAGTCCCAAGGATCGGGAGATCTTCCTCTTCGACGTGCGCCACATCCACTGGGACAAGTATGTGGAGCGCTACGTGCTCGGCTTCAGGGAGTTCCTCTTCAAGCAGCGGCCCGAATCTCTGCCCGCCAGTAGAAAGCGCATGTTAAGGTGAGAATAATTGTATTAAAATTAGTAGAAAATGACTCGGAATAATTGTATAAAATAATATACACAACGTTTGGAAAAGTTCAAACATTCTAGGCAGCTTTTTTTGGCAAACTTAATCAGTTGAAAGCCTATTTGAAAAATATCTTATTTCTGATTTACATTTAAATGAAAAAACTAAAGCTCATTAATATTATATCTCAATAATATTTTCAGTAATATTTTCAATAATATGCCTAAAAGTTTTTCTCAGTTGTGTCGAAATAAATCGAAAATCGGAATCGAAAAAAATCGAAAGAAATCGAAATTTAAACTTGTAGTTAAAGACTTTAATCGAACAATTTTTATTTCTAGGCTCTACTATCTGCACCAACTGACCAAACTGGTGGCGGTGCTCCTCACGTGGCGCTTCCTGATGTCGCGCTCCAAGCGCCTGAACGACTTGTGGAGCGCCTTTCTGGAGAACGCGTTGAGGATGGCGCGCTTGATACCGTTTTTGTAATTATATGTGGGATTTAGCAGATGGCGCCCGATGCGGATGCGGATGCGTATGCGGATGCGGAAGCGGAAGTTGGGAGACAGCAACAGCGTATGACATGCATTGGCATGGTCTGGCAGGATCTGCGAAGTTCTTCTTCTTCTTTGCAATTTCAATATGCTTGAACATGGCGTAAATCTTAGAGGTTTTTAGCAAATAATTATATTCATATTTTTTATATATGTTACAAAATGAGCAAATCAGCAGAACCCACGTAAGAAACACCCAAAAACACACACAAAACACAAAATGAAAGGAATCAAACTAGGACAACCAGGACAAGATCAGCAACGTAACAGATAAAATATTGTATTTAAATAGCTGAAAAGGGGAAGTAGGCATTGGCATACACTCACATTTATTCAGGTGTTATAAGACATAGATCACAGGTTTGCGAGGGGCGCAAAAGTATGTATTGAAATGCCAGGTGTCGGTTGTTGTCTCCACTTATTTCTCTCCTTCTGCGAGATTGTAAAATTTTGTGAAATATTGTAGTAGCGCGGTGAAATAATGTTGCAGCTTTTGTGCATGATCACGACGGGTAAATGTGGGAATCGAGTGAATTTATCGGATCGGAATCCATCGATAATGAAGCAATTTGCATGACATAGTACTATACATAACATACATCCCAAAACTACAAAACAAATTTCAAAAACCGAAAAGTAAAGAAAAGACAAGACAAAACAAAACAAGGCGATTAACAAACATGGATTAGTGAGGAGAATGCATTAAAAGATGGCTTGTTATTGCTTTAAAAATTACATAAACGTAACGTAAACTATGCTAATTAATTAATATTAATTATAAATATTATTACGTAACGAGCGAACATTGCATATAAATAATACGACAGACAAAACCAACATTATTTATAATTGAATGTAGTTTTAACATTTTTACATTTACAATTAAGTTTTCAATTTATATAAATGAAAGCAGAAGGAGCGAAATTCTATACGACAGGAGACAAAATTCAAATATACAAAATTCAATTTATGTATATGTATATGACAAACGGAAAAACAAAGCGAAAAACTACAAAAAAATCATAATGATAATAAATTTATGAAAACAAAAATTATATTTATATATATGAACATCTGAAACATAATTTCTTAGCATTTGCAGCCTAAAAACTAAATCTAAGCGTAGCCGAACAAAAAAGAGTTTCCAAAATGATACGACAACAACAACAACAACAACAACTATGAAAGATGTTTTTTGAAACAAACGCAATTAGAAAAAAAAATCATGATTATGAAATTTATATATATATATTTAAAGCAAAGAACAAAGAGGAATGAAAGCCGATGCATTAAAACATACAGAAACCAAGACACATATAGTAAGAACATTCCATCCAGTCAGTAGAAAATCGGGTCACCAAACCAACCAAAACCCAACTCTTCCTCCACTTTGGACCTTTGCTTCCCGCCTCGTTTGATCGATATGGGCCAGGTAATTCGGGCCATCATTATTATGGTTACGGCCAGGATAGTTCGTTCTCGGGTTCGTTTTCGTGTGCAATTATTGAATATCCTATGTTATGCCTAGAATTTATTATGTTTTATTTTTAAATCGATTTGTAAATTGCAGTACATCAATAAAAATACACTTCCAAAATAATATTATAAAATATACCTACGCGTTCTTTTTATTATTTCCCTAAATAACGTTTCGATTAGCTTCTAGACAAAGTAAACGAAAAACTATCTAATATAATATTTCAAGAAACCAACTAAAACTATGCAAACCAATTGTAAGCCACATAACATTTTAGTTCGTATTGGCCATGACAAGAAATTAACTTTAGTAAGGAAAAATGGATGAACACAACAACACAACTTGACGAAACCAGGAAAATAATTAATTCTAAAAGAGAACTCAATAAAACAAATTCCAAAAAAGAACCAAGCCCCGCTGAATGTTTTTCACTGCCGAGGAGAAGAAGGAGGAGGGATCCGCAGATACGAGTTCTTATTGTAAATGAAAACTCGGTTCGATGTTGTTTTTTGTACACATGAATTTCATTTTTATTATTTTTCTCAGTTTTGTCATTTCGCATTTCCGGCGCTTACACGCTACCAACTTTAAAATTGTTCTCTGTTTCACATGCTCCAAATATATATGTTGTTTAGATATATTTATAGTTTTGGTTTTCTTTCGATTTTGCCTTGTGAGATGTGCTTATGCTTAGAGATAATTCAAAACTCGTCCTCTCGCCTCACGGGTACACGGGTTGAGGAAAAGCTATAGTAAAAATGTGGAAATCGAATCGGAATTTGGGAGTAGACATCAGAGGTGAGCGGGGTGTGAGGGGGGAAGAACACGAGAGCATGGGTAAGTGTCTTGAGTAATACATTTCTTAGCTGGTATCTTTATAGCTAATACCGAATTGAAAATCATACATGTGAGTGCCATTTTCGTTAGTTTTTTGTTGTTTTCAGCAAGTAATGACAAACGATATAGAGTATGTATATCTTAACTTTGGGGAGAGTGGTATCTTCTCTAAATGGACTTTTTGTTGCTGCTGTATTATATATAACCTGCCGCCACCTTTTTTAATCCATCACTCAATCAATCCAGCATACAAAATGTTGTTCTAGTCTTTGCGTTTCTGTTACTTGTTTATTATTTCCCTTTTTCTTTTCTTTTGTTTTTTTTTTGCCTCTTTACCTCTTTGTTAAATGTAACAAAATAATTTACGACTTTAAATGAAAACCATTAATTGTTTTAATTAATATTTTTATATCTATAACTAAGTTTAAGCCGGTTCGCATGCACTAAACTTGCATTCATTTTTTTTTTGTCTTGTTTGGTTTTTCTCTTTTTTTGGGGGATTTTTTTGTAGTATATAAAAATACTATTTATTGTGTGATCTTTATACTTAGTTAATTTCTTAAATTGTTTTTTAAATACTTGTATATATACTTTGTATTCTTTGTTTTGTTTTTGTCACTAAATTTCGTTGCGAATTGTTATTGTTGAGAAATGAAGTGCCAAGCTACTGATATCGGCCTGCAAAAGGTTCCAACCAAGATCGAGTAAATGCCTTCACCTGGTTCCCCAAAAAAAAAATTAATCGAGCCAAGATAGCTGATCGATCGGCCGGCCAGTCTGCCATCTGCCAAATCAAAAAACTATGTTGAATCCGAAACTTAACAATCTCAAATCCGAAATCATCTGCAGTACCCTCCATCTGTGTAATCTGGCCATGGAAATAAAAAGGATTGAGATGCTCAAACCGAACCAGTTCCAACAATAAACCAACAACGATTTGCGGATATATGCATATGTAACTCTTGTCTCTCAGGTTATGGGCTTAAGGTACACAAGGTATTCGATTTCTCAGGGTACAAAAATGTGTGTGTTTCTGTGTGGGAGTATTCTGTCAGTGTTTGGCATTTATACATATGCATGTATGTGTCCTGCAAAAGGATATATCCTGTGTAATGAATGCATTTGAGTAAGTGGAATTCGCTTACTTGAGATGCCTCGGCACAACCATAATAGATACACATACGACAAAATAATACTGTAAGTTATCGATTCGATTAAGTACTAAGTATTAGCTGTGGATGCAGAGATATATTCGAATATTTTCATACTTAAATTGAGCGTTCGATTGTGAGCGTACACACCGGTAGATTTTTATTTATTTCTATTTTCGTTTTTCAATTTTTGTACAGTTTTTCCTTCGGGTTTTTATATATAGTACTCATCGCACATCGAGAGTGTAAGTTAGAGGGTGTTATAATCAACCGAATTTCAGTTTCCAAATATCCAAGTTATGTCAGAAAAAATGCGAATGTGAAAACGGAAATACGGCTGACTACTTCCGCAGACCTATGCAATTTTAAATGTAATTTACATGTTTTGTTTCCGCGTATTCAGCATTTTAATTTTCGGTTCGCTTTAGTCGTACATACATATTGGATATATTAGTTGATTATAAATATGTGTATATACGAGAATATGTTTGCGTGTATATAGATGTATGCGCATATAACAGTAGACTTGTACATAAAGCAAAACATAGACATAACATTATCGTTTTATCCCTCCTAAATATATGTGTGTTTGTATATACTTATTTTCGGTTTCGTTTTCGGTTTTGGTTTCTGTATCTTTATCTTTATCTAAATATGTATATAATCCTTATTTTTCGATTTGTTGTTGCTGTTTTAAACACACACTCAATTTGCTTAGGCCTAGTTATACGAGTACATACATAAATGCATGTGCATGCATATATAAATCAAATGTTTCACTCACCCATTTCCCCCCCAAATGTCTTGTATATTTTATTTATTTCCTCTGCCTTGGTTAAATATAATGTTGTCGCCTCACTTGTATATCGTTAATATATCTTTATAAAAATTATATAATTTAAAGCTTGTTTGTTACGTTCCAACTAAATGTACAAAAACCTCGAACTCCGATCAACTCTTCCAAAAAAAGACCGCTAATGATGATGAACAAATACAGGGCTGTGCAGAAAGAATATTTTACAACTCAAATCGAGCTGAAAAGTTGTTCGATCTCAACTTTTTGTTTTTCTTTTTCCTTTCTCTATACTTTTTTTTTTGTCTTGCTAATGCTAATTTCTGTTTTTCAAACATACAACTGAATTTTCATAAAAATCACCCTGTAAATTGTAGTTTTCCTCTATCGCTTTAAGTGCTACTGGTTTTTATTTCGCTTAAGATTAGTTCAATACATACATTTCGCTACGACGGAAGCTTTGTTATTTACACTATGTTTCATTTCGTCCGGAGTAAACCATAAAACAAAACGAGAGCCCTAAACCAAACAATACTAGTATCTCCTATGTTAAAAACATATAGTACATGCGGACATATGTGTGTTGGCAAATCGTTCTGACTACATTTGTGGTATTATTATTGCGAATATTAAACGAGCTTGATCTTTGACACTTTTAACTACGCTGAGTTTGCATCTTGGTTCCCGGTTCTGGACTGTGTTTTTAAAATAAGCTAACGTTTTATTCACTTGGTTTCGTCACGTTTTATTTTCTTTAGGAATATTGTTTGGCATTTCAGTCATCAGCTTAAAACGTTAACTAAACATACATACCGGTAAAATAAAGTCAACACAAAAAGTCTTAATTGAATAAATAAGAGTAAGTGTAAAACTAAATCAATTGATATATACAACCTCTCGCAATTTTTTTTCTTCATATTCATGTATCGTATATAATTTGGTTTTTCAAACTAATGTCTGGTAAAAAACTAAACTATTCCAACTAATTTTATGTGTTAATTCGTATCTGCTTGACGTGTGCGATTCCTATGCAAATCGCTCAAGGCAAATACGATTAAATTACAATCAATTTTTATGGTGAAGTTCTCACTCGGTTTTGTTATACCATGTTCTTGGTTTTATCAAGAATTCATATATATTTTTAATGCGCTGGTGAGGCGCAAACAAATCGTGATTGTTCCGAAAGCAAGGCGAAAAATACTGCCTTGTCTCAGGAATAGGGTTTTCATGCCACGACCGTCTTGGATTACCCATACATATTCGAGGAAATAATCCAAAGCGTCTAAAAGTAGTCATCATCTTGAGCAAATTTGAAATTTTCCTTATGAAAACCTATACCTTTTTTCAACACCTTTTACTGTTTTTTTCAATACGAAATGCACTCTCCCCTTTGGCCTAAGATTTTGTAAATCTCAAGCCAAATTGTTGGCGCTTCTTGAGCGTTTTCAAACTAGTTTTGGCTGATTTCTGATTTGCGACAACCCCGGCGGACTCTAACAACTGATTTCGGAATGATTGTTGTTATCCTTGTACCGGTCCGCATATCCTTGAATGGTGAACGGGGAGTCGGCACCGCCCGCTGCCGTCGTTAGATCGCCGTTCATCATCGCGGTGCCATTGACCACTGGGGGGCCTCCGTTGGTGATTTTGCCCGTTCCGGGTCCCGCATCCGCCTCGTTCTTCACCTGAACATTTGCGTAGGACTGCTTGGCATTTCCGTTCGGCAAACTCTTCGACAACGTCGACGGGTCCAGTGTGATGCCATCGAGCTGCGAGGCGAAGGACAACGGCGGCTGGATGGTGGTTGGCGTCGGTTGTGGCGTGTCCAGGCTGATCAGCTTGGCCTCGTCGGTCGGGGCCAACGGGAGGTCCTTGCTGCCGCTGGCGGTCGGCTGTTCCGGCTTGGCGTTGGGCAGAATAAACGACGTCTCCCAACAGTCACCGCTGGCGGGCGTTGTGTTCTCCGCCGACGTGGCCGCCGCCCTGGGCGGATGTGGGGCCGCCGGTGAGGTGATCGCCGGCGGAGTGCATGAGCTCATCTGCTGGCGCTGCAATTCCGGCACATAGCCGGATCCGCTGGCCATCGCGGTGTTGCCCATGGAGCTGCCGGCCATGCCACCGGCACTGCCGCCGCCCGGAGGCAGGGGCACCAGGTAATCGGGCACCGCCAGGCAGAACTCCTCGCCGTTGGGCGGCCGGATGACGGTGTCGTCGCGCTCGGAGGCCGTGGGCCCCAAGATATTCGGTAGTGGAGCATTCATGATGCTCGGATCCTGGGAGCAGGCTGTCAAGTGCTCCAGCAGGCTGATAAACGTGGGCCGGTCCTCGGGCGTGGGATTCCAGCAGTCGGCCATCACCTTGTAGATGGAGACGGGACACTCGGTGGGCGAGCCCAATCGACCACCGCGCACCACGAGCTCCATCACCTGGGTGTTATGCTGACCCGGATACGGCGAGCGGCCCAAGCTGAAGACCTCCCACAGCAGGATGCCAAAGGACCAGACATCCGTCTTCGAGGTGAATATGCCGTCGAGGAAGGCCTCCGGCGGCATCCACTTGATGGGCAGCATTGCCTTTCCGCCCTTGCGGTAATAGTCCGATCGATAGATGTCGCGGGACATGCCGAAGTCCGCGATCTTTACCACGCGGCCGGGACCCTTGCTGCTCAGCAGACAGTTCCTGGCGGCGATGTCGCGGTGGATGAACCGCTTGCTCTCCATGTACCGGCATCCCTTGGCCACGTCCAGGGCGCAGAAGAGCAGGTCCTTCATGGTCAGCAGGGAGGGTCGCTCTGGGGTGTTCCGGTTCTCGCGAAGGAACTTCTGCAGGTCACCGCCCGCGAGCAGCTCCAGAACAATGTAGTACGGCTGGCGATCGAAGCACACGCCGATCAGGTGCACCATATTCGGGTGATTGAACTTGGCCATAATGGCGGCCTCCTTCAGGAAGTCCTCCTCCTTCTCCCGCTTGGGATCCTCGCGCAGGGTCTTTACTGCCACCCCCATTTCCACAGCATCGCCATCGCGATGCCGGTACAGGGCCATGTACACCTCGCCAAAGGCTCCCTTGCCCAGGGCACTGGAAAGGAGAAAGATTGGCCTTGAAGCCAGCTTGTCTTGGAATTGTATTGCTAGGCACTTACTTGACCAGCTGCAGGCTGTCGCGTCCCACTTGGGGCAGGCTATTGACATCGATGTGGCCATTGAGTATGCCATCGCAGCCGTAGTTGGGATTGAAGTTGTTCAGATTGGAGTCGTCGATATTGTTGCGCAGTCGCGTTAGCTGTAGGTCCTGCTCCACGAGCATCTTGTGCCGCTTCTTGGACTGCTTCTTGCGCTGATAGCGATTGTCTGTGATGGAAGGTATTACGAATCATCAATATCGGATTACAATTGATATGAATTCGCTTTGAACTTACACAGCATAAAGATTAGCACCGCCATGAAGATAAAGAGGACGGCCAGCGAGACCATCAGAATGGAGACGAGATACTGGAAGGAAGACTTGCCCGCCTCCTCGCGGATTTCGCAGGCTGTGTGGTTGTCCCGCTTGAGGCTCCAGCCATCCGGGCAGATGCATCGCACCTTCGACCGGAACTCGTCCAGGGCCACGCACCGGTAGTCGCAGCCGCAGCCCTCGATGGCCGGAATGATGATGATGGCTCCCGGGCCACTGCTGGCACCCGCATGCACGTCGCTGATCTCCCGGAGACTGCGACTGGAGCTGATGTACGAGCTGCCGCCCTCGCCGTTCGATTCCGTGAGGTAAACGTCGCCGCCGGCGTAGCCACCGCCCCCCCCGCCGGTGTTGCAGCCACCGCCTCCGCCGCCGAATCCGCCCTGGCCATGGCGATGGACGGAGGTGCCATTGTCCGCCAGTTCCACGTAGCAGGAGTGACCGCCCCGCCCGCCTTGCAGCAAGGCAGCTCCGTAGGTGGGACTCAGAGCCTGGTCCTCCTTGGCCCGCCAGCCGCCGCCCGGACCGGCCGTCTTCTTGTTCAGCGGCTCACCATTGATCTGGCCACTCTCCGGCGCCTGATTGGGCTTGGCCTTCTGGCCGTGCTGGAAGTCCTCGTCGATGTACTGGCCAATGCCCAGACCGCCACCACCGCCGGCTACCAAAAGAGGAACCGCTTCGTTTTTGGCCTGGTTCAGGAGAAAGACATAGGAGCCACCGCCCCCGCCTCCGGCTCCGTTCTCGATGTAGATGTTCTTGACCATGTCCTGTTTGGAACGGAAGCTGTACTGGGCCAGGTCCAGGTCGTGGTCGGTGCCACAACCGGCCTCCTTGAGCACCCCCATCGACTTGATGCAGGCATTCTCGCCCTGTTGACCCACCAGGAAGTAGAGTTCCTCGTGCTTGTGCAGCTCCAGAACCGCCACAGCCACGGATCCGCGCGAGCTGCCAACTCCACCGGAACCAAGTCCTCCACTGGCACCCTTGGCAATGATCCTAAATGGAATTAAATTTAATTAAAATGGTATAAAATAGAGAGGCTGTAGGGAAACTTACGTGTAGTGACCCTCGTTGGGCACCTTCCACTTCTGCATTCCCTTGTAGGTGCTTTGGTCCTCGACCACATGCACTTCCCGCAGGACATGCGTTTTATTTTGCTCCTTGTAGGCGGTCTCGCACTGTGACTGTGTCGGTCCTATCATGCCTCTGGTGTCGCAGCTGGTTAGCTCAAGATCTAAGCAGGATAACGATAAAAAATTGAAAACTAAGTGGGGAAAACAGAATGCTGAACACTCACAATTGGTGTGCTCAAAGTCTTTGTAGGTAGGACTCTTTAGATTCTGCCGCACATCCCAGTAATTGTAGCCATTCAGGTGATCCTCCGGTATGTTGAGACCAAAGCACTCTGGACTCAGTGAAAAGTCATCCACAGCCACGTCGGAGTAGATTCTCATACCCATGCGGGCTTCGAATTGTAGGTAGTATCTTAAGAAAAAGAGATATTGTACGACGAGGAAAATATGTCTAGGTATCGAGACTCACTTGGACGTAATGTTGGGCAGGACATATTCGGCTCGCAACCAATCGCTTCCTTGGTTCTTGGTGCTCCACCACAGCGTGGTTGTGATGTTCTCCTTCTCCTTCATCTCCACCACCGATAGGTTGATGCTGCCCGGATTCTTGCCAAATTGGTGGATAAAGAACCGGACCACGCAGGAGTTCCGGTACGGAGAGTCCGGATTCCCATGCACCGAGGGCGGCGGATTGAACGTCTTGCTGACCATGATCGCATTGCTGGCGAAGCCAATGATCGAGTTCTTTTCCGTGTTGTTCATGTGCTGGTTCATGTTCACCAGCATGTAGTAGCCGCTGGTGTTGTTCAAGAGGTGTTGCATGGTGTGATCGCCATCGGGTCCGGTATCGTGGGTAGGCGAGGAGCCGGTGTGCCGGGACCACGTCAAGGTCGTCTTCCCTGAGTCCCGCCAACCGCACCAATCCTCCTCAAAGTCACAGCGACCACCGTAAGGGATTTTGTCTGTAATGTTTGATGGGAACAAGGGATTACTTGGGGTTTTGTAAAAGAATTCATCTATTTCATAAGTAATATGTATAATTAGAGCATAAAGAGCACGGATTTTGTTTTGTACTTACCACAAGACTGCTGCTCATCCTCGGCCTCGTCACAGTCCCTGGTGATGTCGCAGATGCGCGGCAGGTGGATGCATACGGGCACCTTGTTGGAGGTGCACTTGACCTGCGAGGTGCTGCACTTTTCGGACTTGGTGCCCTCGGGGAAGCAGTTCACCATCCGCAGGTTGTCGAGTGCCACATGACCCTTTTGGCCCACCCGCAGATCGGGGACAATCTCAAAGACGATCCGGAAGTCGCGGGAAACCCGACCCAGGCGGTACACCTTCCGCGTCCACTGTCGGACATTGTCGCCCTGGATCTCGGCGGGCACCCAGCTGCTTTCCTGGGTGTGCAGGGGCTCCACCACTACCCTGGACAGGCCGTGGCTCATGTCGCTCTGGTGCATGTACACCTCCAGGTAGCACTTCTCCATGGTTGTGCTGAACTCCGGCGAGGTGAGGTTCAAGGGACGCGAGTTGGGTTGGACGCGGGCGTACAGGAAGTGCCCGGTGGCATCGTCAATGCTGTCGGCCGCCGGTCCCGGTTGCATGCCCGTCAGATTCTTCTTGGCCAGCTCCGTGCCGCTGATCACCTGGAAGCCCTCGGGATAGTCCACCCAGGACCAACTGCACGGCGACTCGAAGTTGCACTTCACGCCCAGTTCGTACTCGTACTCCGAGGAGGGGGTGACTTCCGTGTGCGGGGCATAGGTGTTCTAAAAGAGGCAGGAGGGTGAGTTGCATTAGCATAATCGTATGGAAAAGTATTCCAAATGTAAATGTCATTGGTTTTTGATAATGCCACTTGTATTTGGGAGTACTCACCGCATTGGGAGGCGTGTTGCGAATGCGATCCTTGATCTCCTGGAGCGGATCCACGGAGGCAGCTTGGGGATCGCCTTCCATGTTTCCGTGGGTTACTCCACCGGCTGGCTCGTCCGCCTGGTTGAGGCTCTTCTTCAGCTTGTACAGCTCGCTGATGGAGTTTTTGCGCGGCACCATCCGCTTGGGCAGGTCATCGGCTCCGCCGTAAAGTGGCGGGAACCGGGTGGAGTAGGGTCCGCCCAGGGGGCCGGCGGTCATGGCAGCCATTCCGTTGGGCTGGCGCATGCCCAAGTGGCCCAGGCCGTCGATGCGGCCAATTGTGGAGGTGGCCTGGTAGGAGGGATAGCCGGCACTGCTGCCGGAGATTCCGCCGCCCGGTCCGCCCACCGACGGATTCATTAGCTCCTTTCGCAGCGACTCGATGCCGCGCCGTCCGCCGCTTCCGCTTCCGGGGCGCGGCAGCAGCTGGGCCATCGTCTGGCGGCTCTTGGAGTTGCTCTGCCTGCGCGACACGCCCGGTGGCGCCACCTCGTAGTCCTCATACTGCGTGGCCACCGCCAGCGTGGGCTGTGGCAGGGGCAGCGGCTGCTCGTGCAACCGTCCGTTCCGCAACTGCTTGCCCGAGGCTCCCGGCCAGCTGTTGAAGCTCGGATGCTGGGACATGGGCAGCGAGCTGAACGTGTGGTTCATGATGAACGGCCGCTGGCCCAGGGACGGATCCACAGCCACCAGCAGTAGCAGCAGCACCGCCAGCTGCTGCACCACCAACCTTACCGGTGGCATTCTCGCAAAACCTTCGCTTCCAACAACCAGGAATTTCACTGGCAAGCGGGATAGTTTCGTCTTCTGCCAAATCAAGGGCTTTTAAATGCCAATTTCGAATTAAGTTTCTTTGTTGGGAGCTCTTTAACTTCTTGGTAGAATTTGCGACCACTTGGCGCTTTTAAAGTTCTTCAAGTGAAGACAGCTCATCGCTAAAGCTTCCACCCGCAGGTGAGTCCTTGGGTCTTGTGTCCGTTTGTGTCCCAATTAATGCCACTTCCTGGCGATGCTGTTACAACTGAAAAAAGGGAAACATTTTCAAAGCCATTCATTACAATTAATCAACGTTTGACGTTTAGCATTCGGGAGACAAATTACAGCCCACGTGATGACATTTCATAATGCATGGGCTTGGGTTTGCGCCTCAGCCCACACAACACACGCCACCCGAAATGCGTCAAAGCCCTGAAAGCGTTCACTATTCCATTTTCCTTTGGCCACCGCATCGTTTTCAGATAGCTGCCCGCAGGCAAACAATTGACTTTTAGGGACCTCGAGGCCACAAATTGCAATAAGGCCGCCTTTATTAGAGAACGTGTTTTCTTCCTTTTTTTTGGACGGGGGGAGGCTGAAACCCGAATCTGCCTTCAGGGCAACAGAGACAAAATCGATGAGTGCCTTCCGATTACCTGACATTTGCCAAAGGCAACATGCAGCTCCAGGTAACGTTGAGATGCAGATGCAGATGCAGATGCAGGAGCTGATTGCAATTTTCAATTTCGCCAAATGCAGGCTGGTGGGGCCGTCACCGTTTCTGGGCTTGAAAATTAAAGACTACACCTAATCGGTGGTTTTAATTTCTTTGGTTTTATGTTATTTAAGATTATATTTGTTTCGCGAGAAGCTGTTTTAGGGGCGCGTTTCCCATGAAACTTATGTAAATAGCAAGTAATTGCATATCTTTGACAGTTTCTGTGAACTGAAAATTGCAAGAAAACCAATCTAAAGCCTCAAGTTTTGGAGCGCATTTCATTTTAAATTTTCTCGGAATTTGCATTCCAAGCAAATGTATCCCGTAAAGCATATTGCTCTGCGGATCGATTAGAAGATTTCAAAACGAACCATTTCAATTGTCTTGTATAAATGGGCATCTCTGAAATTCATACACAAGCACATGCCTTAATGGATTTCTTTATAATTATCTTGCCGTTGCAGATGAATCTATTTTTCCGAGGGGCGTCGAACAATTTCACTTTTAACATTTCAGTTGGCCTCCACAAAGCAATACGTATCTATACAGCCTTCTGTTTTGTTGGCATTTGTTTCTCTTGCGGAAAAATCAGTGTATTTATTCTATGTGATTTTGGAGCAAACATTTTTTTGTTTTTCTTGTTTTTTTTTCGGAGACTTTGCCCTAGACAGCGAACAAAAGCCAGCGAGTGCGAAAGTTGGGGTTAGATATTTGGCTTTGCTGGCACCCTCCGACAAAGCAAATTGAGGCCCAAGCAAGCCGAGGAAAATATATNTCTTTTTTTTTCTGAGACTTTGCCCTAGACAGCGAACAAAAGCCAGCGAGTGCGAAAGTTGGGGTTAGATATTTGGCTTTGCTGGCACCCTCCGACAAAGAAAATTGAGGCCCAAGCAAGCCGAGGAAAATATATTTCTTGTTGGGATAGCAGCGAAAAAACTGGGAAATTTTCTAGCAAAAAAAAAGAGGATAACTCTCGGGGTGTGTGTGCGTGTGTGTTTGTAACTTCATAGTACGCAAAGTATGCTATACAAAATGGCTGTCGCGAAAACAACAACAAAGCGGAATTGTAAATACACACACATTCGCATACATGGAAGTCGAAACACGCCTCGTAAAAAGAAAAGCGAAATGGAAAAAACAGCGAGAGCTCGCGATTTTCCACACCCTGCTCTCCACTTCCCCCCACCAAAAAAAAAAGGAAAAATACTTCTCAGCTTCTCCGAAAGTTCCAGCGAGTGCAAAACGGAAACGCAACTGAAGCTGAAAGTCCTGCGAGTGAGCGGAAAAGCGCGAAGGAAAAGCGGCAAGCCAACTAACTGAAAACTACACACATGCAGGCACCCCTAAAACACTCAACCTTCTGATATCCCCCCAGGATCATCGAGGAGCAGGAAGCGAGCTCGAGTGCTGAGGCAAAAGTTCAAGACACGGACAAGTGCCAGGAGCAGATTCCACTTCAGAACTTTATTCTGTGGGCATTCCAAATTGGAGCATAATTAGTCTTCAGCACATCTAGGCGAAATCGAAACGTTATGCTAAGTTCATAATATAATAATCTAACACCTCCCGAGTGTAGTACCTACAGTATTAAAATGTATGTTGGAGGTATCGTTTTGCGTATCAATATATATTATTGTTGTATAAAATTACGTCTAACCTGGCGTTTGAATATACTTTCTAATGTAGATCTCTGACTTTATTATGTATAACCCATATAATGATTTCTCAAAGGAGGAATATCCAGTAAAGATATTTGGAATAATCGTACTTTATGCTATCATTTTTTAAATGTCCCATTTGTAACACAGTAAAAAATACAGTATAGTATTATTTTCTGTTCTGTTGCTGAGATTCTGCAAATTAACCGAAGCCAAATGGGCACGTAACCTTTTCAAGAGTCTCCGTAAAGTCCTTTTCCATATCCCCAAATTCCAAATCAACATTTCAGTTAAAAACTCGCTAATGTGGTATAGTCCGTTTTAACTACAACTGGAGCGTTTCGTGGGAATACTATTTGAGTTCGCAGGACCAGCAGCAAAACAACCAGCACATGGGTAGTCGCCTGTATCTGTATTTTGCAGATACACACACGGCGGCGGTGGCAAGGAACAACAAAAACAAGAGCGGCGATGGGGCAGCGAGTGGAGGCTGCGTCAACGTCGCAAATATTGCGCTGCCTTCTGCCATTTGGTCCACACGAAGCAGCGCTGGGCATAGCAGAAGCGAGCCGAGCAGAGCAGAGCAGAGCGGAGCGGAGCAGAGTCCTTTTTGGCTGGCTCCCAAGGATTTGTTAGCATGCGAAACGCAGCTTCAGTTTCGTTGACTGCGCAGGATACACACAGATACAGATACAGATGGAACTCTTCGCTACTAATGGCGCAGACAAATTGTTTTGCGTATCTCACAGATACATAGGAGCCGAGGCGCACAAAAGATACTACACACAAAAACACCACACACACGCACACAGAAGTAACGAATTTTTCATTAGATTTTTCAATATTTTCCACATCATTTTTGGGTTCTCAGACCTGCCCCAGTTTTACGAATTATATTCATTCCGCATTTACCATAGCGCACACATTTTTGTGGGCCCGAAAATGTCCAAAAGCTGCTGCTTTTTCTGCCTTCGAAATTATGTATAGTACTCAGCAAATATGTATTTTTTCACTCTAACGAAAAGGTTAATTACTTGCAACTATTTGGGGAGCACACTTCACGTTTTCTTTTCCTTTTCATTTGCTGCTTAATTAAATTTTGAACGCTGCTGCTGCAACGTTGTTATTGTACTGTACTGTATTGTTTTTTCTTTGCTATATTTTTTTTTTCAATTCTGTGCTATTTTGTCCGTGTATCTGAGGGATACTTGCGCGCACGACGCTCGGCAAACGAAGACTGAAAATGGGGAAATTCGCAAACGCCCGGCCAGCAGCAGCAGCAGCAGCGGCGGCAGCAGAGGCAGCATCATTACATCTCGCATCGGCGGCTAAACGAATATCCTGCGCTGAAATCGAGCTCCAGGATACACACACATAGCGATGCTGGAGGAAATTTCTCACTCGCTGGATTTTCTCGCTGCGGCTCGGCGGTCGGCAAAAGCTGTTGCTGTTTTTCGCCAGCCATTTGATTGAAGTGCAGGCTGTGGGGCAGGTCCTGGGGGGCAGGGGGTGGCATCGGATGGGCCCCGCAGAATGTGGGAGAGTGGCGCACTCTGGCGGTCGGCGTTGGCTGGGAAATTAATGCAAACTGCTGGAAATTGAATTTAGCTACATCAGCCGCTGCAGTGGCAAGGAGTCCATGCAGCAGGGTGGCGGTGGCGGTGGGGTTGGGGTTGAGGCAAGCTGCCTGCGTCAGTATCAAGCCTGGGCTGCGTTTCCTTTTTCAATTTGCAGTGCAATAAGCTCTGAGGTCCTGCACCTTCTCCCCCACATCCTGCCATCTCGGCATCCCGGTATCCCGGCTTGCCAGCATCCTGTCAGGGGCGCGTGCGTTTGTAATATCACCTAATCACCGCCACGGATGCGACACAAATGCATTTATCTTGGTCCCGTTGCTCCGGCCTCCGGAAACGTGCTAAGGTTGTGCGTACTTATGCCCTTCTTCCGGCTACCTTAACTTTCGATTGGACAGGCTTAAGTATCTTGCCTGAAATCCAACAGGTTCTCGACAGGCCTGCAGGGAAGTCAGAAATGCTAAGCACGAGTTTAAGGCCTAGAAGCTTTCATACAATATTTTCCATAAGCCTAATGGTGATAGTTCGTAAGGCATTACTTTTAATCCCCAACATATCGTTTAATGACTTTAATGGCAATATCTGCGCCAAAAAATCTGCACAGCTTATGCTTAACGTCCTAATAAATTGTTAAATATGTCTCCCAATTTCTTGAAATTTTGTATCTATTTTCTCATTACAAAACATCCGATCATAGTGATGTTTTCATAGCCAAAAATGTTTTCTTTTGCTTTGGATCATTAGAGCGAAAATCAACAACGTCAACTAATGACGACAACAAACGGAAACGCGGCGACAAAATAGGGGAAAATTAATATAGAATCGCACAGAAGAAAGTACATGTGCAGATACAGCGAGCGTATACGAATCGCATGATATATCTGCTGAATACGCCAATATATGTGGATACATATATTTTAAAGTGCCGCCGGCAGCTGCAGAAAAAGCGCAGACAACGGAAGCAGATCGGAGCGGGGACGGAATGGGACGGGGAGGGAGGCACAACACAACACACAACGTCAAAGACCGATCCGAAGGAAACCTCGGCATCCACTTTATTTTTATAAAAATATACAATAATTTCCATCTCTCGCGTGTGTTGGGTGCTTCTCTATTTTGCGACAGTAAACGCAGCCGTAAAATGTTTAGAGATGCGCAAATTGCTAGAACTGCTCCCGAAATGGTGCTTAAAAAAATAAGATCTTTGCATCTAGCAGATGCAGCAGATGCACGCTTCTGTCCGCTCTGTATTTATAGACGCATACTTATATTTTGGTCTCTTTTTTTGAGGGAATGGGACAAGAACTCACACAGGAAAAAGCGTGCCCCGGCACGTGTCGCGCAGTTGAAGCGAAAGAGTTTATCTCACTATTTATATCGCTTTGGGGCGTCTTCAATTATATTCACTTAAATCCGCGCAAACACGATGGAGCAGTTTCTTGTGCGATCCCGCGGATGCCCAAGCAATTCGGTTACGTCTGCGATGCTTTTAGCTGCCGCATCCGAGAGATACGACGGCTCGGCGACAACTGACAAGAGAAGCAGCGCAGAGGCCAGCCAGCTGGGATCGGGCAGAAGATGCGAGGGCGAGGGCGTTCTGCAAAAAGAAAAACGTTCCGAGTTCCTTCTCATTTCCTCTCATCGTGTGTCGCATCGCATCCGAGGCGTTTTTTCTCACGGCTGCCGCATCCTTGTTTGTTTATTTGTTTTCGTCGCGACGTGTCAAGTGGGCAATGCAATTGAAATTGACTTGTGTGCCTCAACCGCTCACCACCGGTCGGTCACAGTTCGCAGCGGGGCGGCGGCGTCAGGACCAGCTAGCTAGCTCCTCGCACCCATTGCCGTGACCCCTGACCTCTGGCTACCTGCTGCCGCCGGGCCGGCCGATCGGGGGCAAGATTTACGGCAAGCGAGGGCTATTTTTAGCCCCGTCTTGCGACGCCCGGCGGCGATGCTGCGAGAGTGGCATAATTAATGACTCTGCAGCGGGGCAGGACGCATTCCAGGGCCACAAGAAGGGGCTGCATGCCACCCATGGAAGACCCAGCGGAAGTTCGCGATCTCTGCAAATCACTGTGAAGTGATTAACAAAGGCAACATACAAAGGAAATCCATACGGGTCTACTACAAAGCGGAAAATTTACTCGTATGTTCATTACGATTTTTAAAGATTTGGTGTAAAATAATAATTACTGTCATTGGCATTTTCTATACACTTCTTGTCAAATAATATTTTATATAACTCCAAATACACGACTATGTCGTTTTAAATAAAGTTGAAATTTAATGGATTTTAGTTACAAGGAAAATAAAATAAAGGCAAGAACACAGAGCTGTTGGTATTACATATATTCTTTACCCCATAAGTATTAGCTAGACTAATTATAGTAGTTATAACATATGTAGTAGTTTATGTACTTATGTAGTTATATTTTGTAAATTCGCATGCTAACAGGAAGTAGAAGATCATTATGAATAAAACCCCTAATTGTTGCCAAAAATATTCTCTAAGAAGCCAAGAAATATGTCCTCTATAAATAAAACAAATGCGATTCGATTCCCAGAATATTCACCTAATAACACGAATGTAAATCAACATGTTGTAAATACACAAAACTGTGAGATGATAAACAAATATTTTAAAAATAAATATCCCGCCTAGAAGCCACTGTGTGGTCGGTATGTGGCGGGTTTTTCTTCGAGTGCCTCGAGGGTTGCCACCGCCTTGGCGGTTGCTCGGTTGCCTCCTTTTGCGGGCGACAGGCGCCTGCGGAGCGCATGTCAAGTGCTTCGATTGTCCTGCTGCTGGCTCCGTCAACTGTCAGCCGCTGGTTGCTGGTTGTCAAAGGCTCGGGTCCTGGCTTTGTTTACGTTTGCTGGCCCTTGCTCCCGGGGCCTGCGCACTGGCGGGATAAACACGCGACGTGACATGCAAACAAGTGGCTGCGGGCCACGTTGTCCTGTGGGCCAGGAGGAGCCAGAGCAATCTGTTGCCACCACCAGCGGATCGATTGGCGTGCGGGACATGCGCAGGGCTCGTCAGTTTGGACAGGACTCAGAGGGCGGACTCCTCGGATGTAGACACAATTATTTCGGTCAGAACGCTTCTGTGCCTCGTGCAAAACGGTTCAAATCGCGTCCAGCACCTCACAAAATATAAAAAAAAACGCTTTTGCTTTCTATGTCTGTGTGCGTGTGTGCCTGTGTGTGTGTAGTCCGCCTTAGTGTGTGTTAGTTGGCCAAAAATTGAGAGTAGAGAAAATCAAATTATAGGCCCATATTATAGAGCACTTTGCATTTTGGCTGGCCTGCCGAATTGTATGAACACTCCTCACTCCTCACTTGTAGCAGGACGCAGGACGCAGGAGGCAGGATAGTGATTGTGTTCAGTGTTGCTTCTGTTGCCTTGGTTGCCTCACACACGCACACACCCAAGCACCGAACAGGACATAAACACACACCACGTAGCCACTCCACACACACACTTTCGCCCAACCAAAAAGTGAAAGTGACCCGGAAAGCGCAAAAAAGCGGACAGCTCTGTACAAATTTGCACCACTCGGTTGGAAGAAAAGTTAGTGGAAAACCTTCCGAAAGTCTTGATTCATTTTCCACGGGTTTTCCGAAATCCAGTCAAGATTTTACATCCTACCCCCCCCACCCCGTAATCCCCAGAAAATACCCCACTTTCTCTTTTTTCTCTACTTGCCTCTCTGATTTATGCGTGGCACATACAACATTTTCGCATATTCCACGTTTTTTTCTCGATTTTTTTTGTATCGACACAGACTTATACACAGCACAATTTTGGTATCTCCCTCCCCACCACACCCCCTTTTAACCTTCAAAATGTTGGCATGCTGTAAATTGTAAAAGCGATAATAATTCATTCACTTTTCTTACACACCCTTTGTACATAATAACCTTTTTGCAATGTCTTGGCTAGAGCAATTTTTATACGATTCTCCCTCATTCTTTGGAATTGCAGTCAAAATGATTTAATATTTAGTTAGTAAACGGATGCCTTGGTCCGTTGATAATAAAACTGTATGTGTATAAAATAAAATAATATTTATGAAAAGAAAATCTGAGGGAGAGGGATCAGAACCCGAATTCGCACTGCAACAGGTAAGTACCAAGTGGTCGCTGCGAAAATTCTATAGTTTTTTGTTTAATTAAAACCACGTTTATGGTATGAGGTGAGCCTGCAGGTAAAATATTTCAACTTTGGCCATTAGGTCTTTGTGTGATTGTGTGAAACTTTTGACATCTCCCGTGCATGCCACCCAAGAAACTTGCAGCAATTTCTGCATTGTCTTGTATTTTACCCCCGTCCTGTGCCCCGTGCCCCGTGCCCCGTGCCACAAGCGGGCACAAGGCTGTTGCCACGCCCCCCCAGGCGCCTTGATCCTTGTTGATGTTGTTGCTCGTGTGTAGCTGATTGTGACAGGACCTTGTCTGCTGTGCTGGCATTTGAAGTTGCCGTTTTACCTCTTACCTTTTGCCTTTTGCCCGCCTTTATGGTAATTGTAATTTAGTTGCCAGTTAGCCCTGTTCAAGGACATCATCCGCGGAGGCTGAAGGATGCCCTGTGTTCGTGTGGTGGGTTGCCTTTGGCCGAATCGAAGGTTGGCCCGGGTGGGAGGTGGAATGGTATGGGTTCCAGCAGGAAGGGCAGGCGCAGACGCGTGTCTTGACTGGGGCTAAAAGTGGAAGTGAATTACAATTTAATTACGACAAGGTCTCACGGGCTCAGCCATGGATTTGGGGACTAGCAACCGGGATGATAGATAAATTATTTATAGACATTTTCAATTACAATTGCCGCCTAGCAAAGCTGTGTATTTTCCCCTAGAAATTATTAAAAACCCCCCGAGATTTTTGTACGAGTATTTGCTGCAACTTTATAAACTCCAACTTGCATGGTTTTTTGCTAGCCTTGAGGGCATTGTCCTTTCACTGATTATCCGATTTTATTTGTCGAGTGCCAAGTTGAGGCCGTTTTAATTGCTTGCCACTTGTGATTGCAGTAAACCCAGATGCCCGAGGCATTGATTCTACCCGGCATGGCTGACGCAGAGCCGGACCTCTCGACTTTCGAGAACAAGACGGGCCTGGCGGAGGACATGAAGTTCCTGGCCTCCATGCCCGAGCTGTGTGATGTAACCTTCCTGGTGGGCGACACCCGCGAGCCCGTCTGCGCCGTCAAGGTTTGTATTTTGTTTCGTATTTCGCACATTTTGTATTCTGCAGTAGCAGTAGCAGTCGCAGTCGCCGTCTCTACACTCTGATCCTGTGTGGCCGAGCATTCAAATCAGGTCACTGCGTAATCGGCCCTTTGGTCGACGGGATAATGTGTGGGGCTCCCTTTTGGATGGCGACACCCTCGGTGTGTAATCTGCCATCTGACAGCCACCCCTACACGGTCAAAAATGGTGGAAAATTGTGTTGCAGGCTTATAAAGGAGGAAATGAACCAGGCCCGGTAACATTGACGATGTACTGACCGCTGCTTTACACTGCTGAAAACCTTTTTGAGCTTTAAGGATTATAAACTTAAAAATCTGTTTGTTTTCTCCCTTTAGGCCGTGCTGGCATCCCGTTCCCGGGTCTTCGCCAAGATGCTCTATGCTGCCCCCTCGCCGCAGAGGAAAAGGGAGACATCCACCAAGGAGAACAAGCTGCGCCTTTTCCTCAAACGCTCCTCGGAGCCGCTGCTCAACCTTCAGAATGCGGCACAACAGGTTCGTATTCGCATCTCCACCGCCGTATGGGGCATATACATATCTATTCATCCATAATCGATTACCCTGGAAGGGGGTCGACCCGGGGCGGAGTGTGTGTGTGAGTGACGGTGTGATTTTGCATTTTGCCGTGGGACTGTGCATCATTGGGGCTATTTTTATGACTAACAAGCTTTTCTTTCGTTACCTTCATCTACCGTGTTCTTTTGTTTGCTCATGTTCATGTATATGATGTATAATATGAATCCGTAAGCCAGCGAAAGCCATTTTAACTGATATCAATGTGTTCTCGTGCATTCTCTGTTGTGACAACCTCCATCAAACTCTTCCTCATCAAAACTCGTACCCGTATCCCGCAACCCGTAACCATAAACGTAAACGTAATCGTAACGTAAACCGTAACCGTAATCATAGAGAACCGGTTTCACCCAACAATTAGCTCCGATACCCGAGGTAACCAAGCATCAAGTACAGCCTCTGTGCGACTATCTGTTTCTGTAAATGTGCCTGTAACCGTGTGGGTGTCGTAATTAATGGAAGTCTTTCCATGTCCTTGAAGAATACATATTTCGGCCGCAACGCAATAAATCAATTTGGGCGACCTCTGTGTGTGTATCATTAGTGAGAGGCATCCAGGAGTCGACGGATGGCTAGAAATCGTAAAGTAGATTGCATGAATATATATTTTATTGTAACTCTTCAAGGACATTGCAAACTTCGGTCAATCGAAGCTAGTTAGAGCAAAACTAATACTACCGCTGTAGAATGTATATGTTGAATGTGCGTCCGGTAAAATATATCTATAATTATATATCATGATGAGTTACTGATAGTTATTTCCACAATTTCCAACTTTGAATGCCCTACCTCTGTGTTAACTTACCCTAAAAACTATCAAATTTTCCCAAAAGTTTCTCCCCAAAAAAAATCAAATCAATGAAAAGCACCTACTTACTCTTTTTGGGTTTGCCTGATCGTCACCATTGGAATGTCTATGAAAATTAACCCTTTGCACCTACCTCTGACCGCTTGTTATTGTTATGGTAGCTGATTAACCCGACAACCTCTGTTATTCGTAACTTCAATTTAGTTTTGGTAATTTAGCCCTCAGGTCAGCAGCACCAGACGTTGATTATTGAGGAGTTTGAGCCGGATGTCTTCCGCCAACTGATCGAGTACATCCACACCGGCTGTGTTACGCTGCAGCCTCGCACTTTGCTGGGTAAGTTAACTAGAATTTTCTTGAACAACATTGTTTAATATAGTGGTAAAATTGCTTGGCAGGGGTCATGAATGCCGCTGACTACTATGGCCTGGAGGAGCTGCGGCGTGCTTGTGCGGGATTCGTGCAGTGCTGCATCAATGTGGACACTGTCTGCGCTTTGCTGGCATCCGCCGAGCGCTACATTCAGTACAAGTGCACCAAAACGTTGGTCCAGAAGGTCCTGGAGTTCGTGGATGAGCACGGCAACGAGGTCCTGAACCTGGGCAGCTTCACCTTGTTGCCCCAGCACGTGGTGCGCTTGATTCTGGCCAGGGAGGAGCTGAGGGCCGACGAGTTCACCAAGTTCCAGGCAGCGCTCATGTGGAGCAAAAAGTACTACGACAACAATCCAGTAAGCAGCGTACAAACTGATGCCATTTCATTATTAACCGAATGGTTCACCTACAATTGCAGAACATTGACATCAAGGAGATCCTGGGCACCTTCCTCGAGTACATACAGTTCCACAAGATACCCGCCAATGTGCTGATGCGCGAAATCCATCCGCTCAACCTTGTTCCTTATGCAATCATAATGAACGCGTTGGCCTACCAGGTGGGTTGCACTGTGCTTCTCGATTGCTTTGCGCTGCTTCCTTGGTGTTTAACTCAGTCACTCACGCCGCCATCTGTCCATCTATCTTTCCACCTATCTGTCTGTCAATCCATCCATCCATCCATCCATCTATCCATCCGTCCGACATCTATCCATGCAACATCCGACATCCGCCATCCGCCGTATCCATGCACTCCATTCCGTCCATCCATCCTGTTGTCCCCTTTATGTCTGATTCTACAATTTGCAGGCAGACCCAGAAAGCATCGACCCCGGAAAGCTGTCTCCCAACTCTAGCCGAGTGAGGCGGGCGCGCCAGAACCAGGGCCGCTCGATGTCCGTGCAGAGTTCCCTGGATCCTTATGGATCGAACACCACCCTGAGCTCCAGCGGCAGCAGCGACCCCACCAGTGGACCGCATCACAGCAACTAACATAAGTTGAACGGCCCCTCCTCCTCCTCCTCGTCCCAGCAACAGCACCCCCACCACCGCCACCGCCACCACCACCAGTCGCTGCCCAAGATCCGCAAGGCGAAGTCCCAGTCCTTCCGCACGCGTCGCAGTCCCTCGGAGCGCCGGAGTCCCAACAATGCCCCCAACCTTACGCTCAACACCGCCCTCTCCGCCTCCGGTGGCAATGGGGAGAAGAAGCGGAGTCCGCTGACGCCCAAGAGTCCGGTGTTGCCGGCCCCGGAGTCCAAGAGTCCGGGCAGCAGCTCCCAGAAGACGCCCACCTCGCTGTCTCGGCAGGGCACTCTTCGGGCCTCGAACAGGCGCAAGAACAGCGGCCAGTTGTCCATTTCCATAGGCACCCAGGGACGCCGCAGTCCTGTCGGCCTCAACGATCGCAGTCCGCAGGGTCGCCGGAGTCCGCTCTTCCCGAGCAGTGGGCTGCGTTCGCCCAACGATCCCATGGCCAGTCCCACGATGCGAAGTCCCACGGGAGAGCCCCGCCGCAGCAGTCCCACCTTCAGTGTGCACACGCAGGAGCGTCGCTCGCCGTTGGGCGCGGTGGCTCCCACGGATTTTGGCTGCCAATTCGGAATGCCGGGCACTCGCCGGAGCCCCACCTCCACGGTTCATGTGCAGGACATGGGCACCGAGCCGGAGGAGGCGGGCTTCGGGGGCCTGAAGAGGCCATCGATCAGCCTGTTCACCCCGATTTATTTCGCCAGCGAAAAGCGCTCGCCCATGGGGCCCATTCCGCCCATCACCGTGTCCAATCCCGCCGAGACCTACAAGAGTGCGGAGCGGGAACGGGAGGCCGCCGAGGCGGCTGCCCGGGAACGGGAGAAGGAAAAGGAGCGTGAGGCAGCCGCCCAGCCGCAGGAGAAGAAGAGCGTGATGCGGGAGATTCTGGCCTTCGTGCGGAAGCCATCGAAGCACATCAGCACGCGGACGAATCGCTTCGCGAACGCCTTCACGCGGGCGGAGTCGGGCTCCTCCAGCGGCCCCCTCATCCGGCAGAGCACCTTCTCCGCCAGCCCGGCGGCCTCCTCCACGGCGGCCAAGAGCGCCGTGCAAAAGCAAATGTCCGAGGTGGGATTCGAGCCGAAGATGTCGCTCAAGTTCGCCCACTACACGAAGATGTCCCTCAAGCTGCGGCGATCGGCCAAGCGCGAGGAGGAGGAGAAGGAACGGGAGAAGGAGAGGGAAAAGGAAAAGGAGAAGGAAAGGGAGCGACAGAAGCAGCAAGGATCGGCGGCAGGATCGAAGCGCCCCAGCGCGGACCTGAGCCAGGGCCACCAGGAGCAACAGGTAGGTGGAGCTCCCGAGGAGCTGCCCTTCGAACTGGCCAACGTGCACTTCGAGAAGGTAGGTGAGTCCTATATCAAGCATGAGCGGCTCCGCGAGCTGGCGGAGCCGGAAGCCGAGAAGCCGGAGTCGGAGGCCAAGAAGGAATCGGAGACGGACGCGGCCATGGCCCAGTTCGTGGAGGAGGTGACCAACTCGCTCAAGGTGGTGGCCCTCAACGGAGACGGCGGCGCCACTGTGGTCCATCATTTCACGCGTCGCTCCGAGAGCCGGGAGCCCATCGAGCCGCGCATCAGCGAGGAGCGGG
Organism: Drosophila ironensis; assembly: GCA_021223825.1. Taxonomy (NCBI): domain Eukaryota; kingdom Metazoa; phylum Arthropoda; class Insecta; order Diptera; family Drosophilidae; genus Drosophila; species Drosophila ironensis. The sequence continues at coordinate 583,735 of JAJJHQ010006980.1, forward strand.
AATCGGACTCCAACGACCTGATGATACCAGAGGAAATGCGCGCCGAGCTGGTAGAGATTCTGAAGGCCTACCCGCCAGAACCAGTTTATGTGAATCTGCAGGCACTGCGGCGGGAGACCGAAGAGGCTGGCGACGAGTCCGCCGCCCAGGCAGACCAATCGGAAGCCTTGGCGGCGGCCGTGCTCCTGCCCGAGAAGAAGCCGCTGCAGTGTCCTACCATTGAGTTTGAGCCACCGTCGCGGCGCTGCTCCTTCGATCCGCCGCGCTCGCCCTTCCTAGAGCAGCTGCGCAGCCCTGGGGTGGACACCGAAACGGATCTGATCAATCTGCAGCGCCTGGATTCCGGAGGCGACAGCTTCGAGCTGGTGGAGAGCAAGTGGAGCAAATCGAGCCGCGGCGAGTCCAGCTTCGACTGCCCCTACTCCTCCCGCGACACCAGCTTCGATGTCTCGATCTCGAGGTATCAGTCCACCAGCTACGAGGACCAGACCTCCAGCTTCGAGATTGTGGACACGGACGAGCGTGGCCAAGGCAGAAGGGCTGTGGACCTGCGCAAGAGCTCCATCGAGCTGGTCGATGCGGAGACCTTCCAGCGCTCGGGCTCCTCCTGCGGCGGACGCAAGTCCTCGCTGGAGACCCACTTCGATTACATTCCCACCGAGGGCGGCTGTGGCGGGGGCGGGCGATCGCCCAGCCTTCCGTTTCCGGCGATGAGCAAGAAGCAGCGCACGGAGAACTTCCGTCAGCTGCACGTCTCGCCCTTCAACGCCTTCTCCCGGGCCCGCAGTCCGCTGTCGCAGCAAACCTCGTCGAACTATAGCTCCCGGGACAGCTACGACTCGAGCGGCTCCTATCCGCACGGCTACGGCTATCCGCCGGAGCCGCAGAAGAGTCCGTACGGCGATCCCAGCCGCAAGCACTTCCCGCTGACCGTCCGCCAGAAGGGCGAGGAGGAGCGCGAGGTGCGCACGTTCCTGTGCACGGACCAGCGGTGCGCCTCCATTTTCGAGCCGCGTCCCAGCTCCGTGCTTACCCAGCAGCTCTCCTCCGGCTCCATGTCCACCCCGTCGGGCTATACCAACGGCACGCCGCGTGTTCCGGGCGCCGCTTCGGGGGCGGTGGGTCCGCAGCCCCATCCCGGGCCGCTCTCCTCGTGCGGCTTCTCGAGCGGCAGCGAGTTTGAGCCACCCTCGCCGAGGCGGGCGGCCAGTGCCTCGCCCAAGCACACGTTCACCTTCCGCATTGTGATGAAGAAGGTGGACAGCTCCCCGGAGGCGTTGTGCCCGGAGCGGCACCGCTCGCGGATCATTGATCGGTACAGGAGGCGGGATAGTCGCCGCAAGCGCATCCACGATGCGGGCAAGAGTTTCTAGATAGGTTTTGGAACTCAAGCTTCAAATCAAGAATTTGCATTCGAGTTGAAATCAAAATGAATCAAAAGAATAATGCAGTTAGTTTAAGGGAAACCATTGCCAATCAAGTTAAACCTCAGAAGTATTCCCGTATTAGATATATCCACGATACGCATATATTTTGGACAATCTCAATGTTGAATCTGTAAAAAAAAAAGAAAAAAACTGTGTAGTCGTCTAGGATTAAGGACAACACCGAACAGGAGCCGTTCGGTCATCAAACTTTATAAAATGGTTCTGGTTTTTAGGCCGTTTCAAAAGCTCTACCAAATGTGCGAACTTCGGGCCCACCGAAGTCAGTCAATCCATCCCCGCCTTACCGGGGGCCTGGTACTTATGATCTCTGCTGATTTTGTCAAGCAACCCTCGTTAAATCCACGGATACAAACTGAACGATTGCCTAGGCAGCTAGCCACATTTATAATAAACAAGTTAGATATATTTAAAGATATTTAATGTATATTCTAAATCATCTACAAACGTATGCGCAACAATAATTCCTCCCACGATTTACCTGACTACTATTTAAAACAAAAACAAAGACAAAAACACACAAACATACAAACAATAGATGAAAGTTTATATACATACATACATAGGTCACACTTCGATGTTGTAATTAACGTGAAAACTGGTAATTTAAAACAAACCGTATGCTAAGTATTTGTGCATTTTTACGTGGTTCCTGTTATATAGCTCTAGATACGAGTACATACACTTGGTATGTGTGTATTACAAATTTTTGATGGCATAATTGTAATCCGTTTACATAATCTGATTCTATAGAGCCTAATGAAATTAAATTCTAAATGTAACCGAACTGCGCTGCTATTGCAAAGGGGTCAGAGACGTTTTTAGTTAGTTAAAACCTAAGACTAAGATCAGAGCAAAATTGTGCGCATGCGCGCGTTCGCATGTTTGTATATTAAAGCTGGACCTGGGGCCGTACTTAAATCTAAAATGAAAACCACTAAAAACTAATGAGAAGAAAGTTAAAAAAATTGCGTAAAAAAGAATAATGTATTGTATTACCAAACTAATGTTTAATGTTAAAATTTGAGCAAGATTTTTGGACTCTGTGTTTGTTAGTTAAAAAGCAAAACCTTTAAAAATCATATTTATAAGCGGAGTATCGGAAGTATCATAATTTACAAAATATACACATTGTATGTATTAACTTTTAAGTGGTTAAGATTCGTTGGCTTTTTAGCTAATCGAACCGAATCGTGAAAGATATCAGCATTTTACAGGTAATTACGCATCATGAGCATTTAATTCCAAGTAATTGGTAACTAATCGTAAAGTACGTTAGCCACATTAACAACAGACATTTGCCACCAACAACAACAGCAACCACAGACGACAACTCGGATCTGGAGACCGAAATCCCATCGATTCAGTCCAAATAGAAAACACACCAGTAAAACTAATCGGAATGCCAGTAGACACGTTGATATTTTGATTTGTAGTTGCTTGTTTTGAAACTAACCAACCAACAGTCGCTGACAACAATCGCTTTGATCAATTAGAAATGTTCGATTCGATTTCAATTTCGATTTCGGTTTCCTCTGAATGCTTGCGAGAGGTGATACATGATATACCACATATTATATGAGATATAAGTATATAGCGATCCGAGGCCGGCATGTCAGAGCAGCCAACTACAATTTCACGATGCCAACTTCTTCTATTTGCAGAACGGTTTTACAGTGTGCCAGCTGGATCGGAGGTGGATATAGAGTTCCCCAGATATAGCCCACACTCTCCAAATATGTAGTATATATTGAGATCCAGATTTGTGGTTGTCATGGCATTGTTAGACTAAGTCCAGTTCCAGTTTAAATCGCGTTCGATGTCTTACTTTGCATTTGTACCGTTCTCGTTACCAATCGATCATTATATGCATTACATACTCGAATAGTTAGAGCTAAAACCTTCATACATTATGTGCGTTCGTTTTTATTGTAATTTGAGACAGCAAAATAAAGCCCAGATTTCTGTGTTAAACCCTAAACCTTGGCATTCACGTGCAGGGCCAGCGCGCCGTCGAACTCATCCGATCCGATGTGGATGTACCCGTAGCCCTGGTCGTTGACCGTCACCGATTTGCCGGAGCAGGATCCATCGACCAGGCTGCCGGAGATCACGTCGCAGTATTCACCGGCCGGCAGGCAGGTCTGCAGCTCCTGGGACAGGTCGTACAGGTTGTTGTTCACCGCCAGGAAGCCCTTGTTTCCCCGGCAAAATGCGATCTGGTTGTCCCCGTTGTCCCACCAGTTCGAGAGCTCCGTGTCCCTCACAGCGTTCTTGAAGCCCACCATCGCGTAGATCTGCCGCCAGCGGTGCTCGCAGATCCAGCCATTCGAGCAGCCTCCATCCTGATCGAACTCGGGCGAGATAATCCTCTCCTGCGCGTCCTGCGGCGGGGCAGTGTCGTGGTCGTCGAAGGCGAAGGAGCTCATCACCCGACTGATGCCGTAGGGATACGCCAAATGGAAGGCAGTTGCCATTTTGTACTGCTTCGGGGACTTGTAGTTCAGCACGGCACCCTGATCCCGCTGGTTGTCATGGTTGTCCACGAAGGTCAAGGCCTGACCCGAGGGCAAGAAGCCCCAGCCGGTGCCCCAGCTCTGCAGCCACTTCAGGGCGTTGTTTCCGCGGAAGGCATTGCCGATCTCCTCCGAGAAGCGGAACTCGGTGACAGCGCCCAGGGTGTTGTATTCGTCGCGAGAGACTGTCTCGTGGCCATGATCAATCACCTCCTGGAAGATGAAGGGCCGGGCTCCATGGGGAAAGCCGTGCTCGATGTTCAGGTCGCTCAAGCTACCGTAAATAAACTGGGGATAGCAAATCCATTAGCTGGAAATAAAGTAAGTTTTTGTATTTTGAAACCCACCGAAAGATCATCGGCTGCCATATGCTTGGCCGCGTCCACTCGGAATCCTGCTACTCCCAGCTCGATGAGGTGATCCAGGAACTCGATCAGCTTGCTTCGCACATAGTCACTGCCCTGATCCAGATCCTTGAGGCCCACCAGCTCGCACTGCTGCACTTGGAAGCGATCGTTCCAGTCGGTGATCTCGCAGCTGGGATGGAAGTCCAGGGCGCTATAGGGGACACCCGGGAAGCTCTTCTTCGAGGGCTCAGCCTCAGTGCCGGCAGTGCCAGTGGCCACGCCATCGTAGTCCCCGGACATGTGATTGAGCAGCACATCCACGTAGATGCGGACACCCACTTCGTTGCAGCGACGCACCATGTTGGCGAACTCCTCCTCATTGCCCGAGCGGGTGATCAGTTTGTAGGAGATCGGCTGATACCTCTCCCACCAGGGTCGTCCCGCTGCGATGATGTTCTCATTCACGGGACTGACTTGCACGCCGGCAAAGCCGCGGGGTCCCAGGAAGTTCTCGCACTCCGCGGCGATGTCCGACCACTTCCACTCGAACAAGTGGACGATCGTATTGCGGTTGCCCCACCAATGGGGATTGTGCTGCGCCAGCGACGCACTCGCCGCCAGGCAGAGGATCAGTGCTGATGCGAACTTGAACATGACCGCAAACTGTAAGTAATCTTTTCCTGCGATTCCCCTTTTATAGCCCACGGGCAATCTTATCGCGGATTCACTTCGTTTGGGTCCAATTTACGACCAGCAGATGGCCGCTCCACGATTATTGCGAAATTTACAATGGTCACAGGCGGCTGACCTATGGCAATAAGAGATATCTGCCAAACGGCCTGGCTTTCCCTGAAGATCATGAGACATTGTTTTGACTTGAGATTAGATTCTGCAATCGATGGCATTCCCTTTCAGAAGTTATAAACCATCACGTAGACAGCTGGAATAAAATGATATTTTGGCAAACAAAAAGGAAACAATTTTGATAAACAACAAAAAAGACTTTGGCTTTGTTTACATTTTTCATTTAATTCGATTCAAGAAAAGAGTTTGCATACCCTTTGGAAAGTGTATTCAAAATGTTCCCCTGAATCGATATTTTATTGCTCTAATTTACGACAATATTTTTTGCATTTTGCCAGCAAACTGATTACGACTTGTGAATTATGAAAACTGATTTCTTGTGCTTGCGTTTAATGTGCGTGTCATTTGCTTTGGGCCAAGCGAACTTTGGCCCCCTGTGAAGCATCTTGTGGCGCACTCGACACTCCAGCACATAGTTCTTGCGTAGGATCACTGAGAAATAGTAGATTATCTCCACCACAGAAAGCATGCTCATGCCCACAAAAAGACTGAAGGCGCTGCCCAAGTTAGCTAAAAAGGAAAACTGATTCAGTTGTGAAAATACGTTAAAAGATAAGAAGCCTACAAACTAAAGTGACCATGTTGGAGAGCAAATCATGACGCAGTCGTCGATAGCTGAAGGAGTTGATAAAGACGTGCAATACGCCATCGTTTTTGGCTAAACCCGAACTGAAATATAAGTATAAATAAAAGATTTTGAATACTAAAAACCTTGAGTATATCTTACTAAAACTTATCCACCACCGGCATGTTTAGTTGCAAGGGAAAATTCGATATCTGCACATCATAATCAAAGTGCTCGCAGGTCAGCGGGCAATAGCACTGAGTGCTCCTCTTCCTGGTGATAATATTAGCTGAAATCATGGCAACTTAATAAACTTTTGTAGGTATACTTTGATGAACCAACCAAAGTTGTCCACCAGACAGGGTATATCCCGGAAAGTGCAGATTCTGTCCCTGGTCCGATTAAAGTCAAAGAAGTAGGTGTGGCAGTTGCAGAACTTGACCATATTTGTCACCCGGCAGTTGAGTTCGCAGTTGGGATAAACGTAATTCTGAAAGTATCGCAGATCGAATTCGTGACGAAAAACACAATTCCTCTCTTCGACGGACAGAGCTTTGACGGCAGCGGAACAAAAGGTCTCCTGAGGTCGAAGGGCAGCAAATACTTCCGTGTTGAAGGCTATGAAATTGGACGAGGCATGAGCACTGGGAAAGGCATCGGTTTCTTGGATGAGCAACTTTACGCCATACGAATATGACTGCACGGGATCGTAGCTGTCATCTTTGTATCTGACAATCACGGAAAGGCCATAGCTCAGGCCTCCAATAGCTCGTTCAGCGGTGAAGTTTAGACTGTCAGTGGTAAAATATGGTTTTTAAGTTTATTATAAAGGTGAAGTAATACCTTACTTTTTCTGCCTCAAATTAAAAGAGCAGCAGTGGCCAAAAAATGTCTTTGACAACTGGAAGAGCTCGGAGCAATCTCGAATTTTACCCTTAAATCTGCAGCGAAAAAGAATTTCATTGCAGTCCCAACGTAAGTGCTCCACAAGCTGCTGTAAAGTCAGGTTATTCAGGGACAGCAAGGACTCCATTTGATTGATGTCCTGCTCGGAATAGCGCTCATCGTCCAACATGAAACCATAAAAAATGTGAAGCTTCCGAATGATGCCGCTTAGATTCGCCTCAGGCGGGAGTTGCCTGTAAAATTTTTATTAGTTTCGTTAAAGTTTTTATGAAGTTATAACCCACAGCGTTTGCAGAAAAGCCCTTGACTTTTGCATGTTAAAGAGAACATCCGGACAGATGGTCACGGGGGGAAAATATAGATTGTTGACCGGATTGTGATCACTTTCGACATTCATTCGCGTGGGATTGCTCCGAAAATCGATGTAAAAGGTGTGCGCCATGACTACAGCACAAGTGAACATCACCAGGGAAATCAGTAGCCACACAAAGTGAACTATTCTGTTGGTGTCCTCGTCCCGGGTGTATCTCAATCCGTGGATACTGCTGGTGGCACAAAAGTCACTCCAGGTGCGCCTCAAAGACCCAACCAAGGGCGATACCTTCAGGTCCACCTGCTCCGGACTGAGCTCCTCTTCGTGACCCATTTCGAGCGACAACTGATGTGGAAGTATCCCCTGCAATTGGTATTTACATACTCGTTGGAGGAGATGTCTTCATGTGATAGCTTGACAAGTGCTCATTATTAACGAATTAGGACTCAGGGTAAGAGAGTAAGCCAACCCCAAAATGGGTTTCCTTTTCCACACAAGTGAATTACCTATTACTCATACTTTTCCCACAAAAACTGCACATTTTACTTAATCTATAGTTTTTAATTGTTTCCATACATTTGGTTGCTTGCTTTACAAAAACAAAAAGTGGTGTGAAAACTAAACTCTGTCGCTATCACAATAAGATAAGAAGAGAAAACCACGCATTTTCAATGGTAGACCTCGCTTTTCCTAACTAAAGTTGACGATTTGTGCTCGATTTGGTTTCGGTTTTGTGTTTACATTATTTATTTTACAATTGTAGCTGTCTTTTACTCTGGGTTTACGCAGATATAGTAGGAATAATCAGTGGCTAACTACGCGATATAACAACTTTTGGCTTAACAAATACATAAAGTAATATAGATAGTAGGTAACTAAATCAACGACTAAGCTAGGCATCTCATTTTACAAATAGTAAACAGCTAATACTACGATCGGATCGCATTCGTGCTCCTAAGAGCTGGAAGTGGCCCTGGGCGCCGAGCTGCCGTTGCTCAGCCTGGGCGGGGTGGTGGTGCTGGTGGCTCCCTGCAGGGCAGGCTTCTGCTCGTCCTCGCTGGGATCGTCCCAGTACTGGCGCTCGCCGGAGCCGAAGATGTTGTAGAAGGTGCCGCAGATGATGTACACAAAGGCGGCGATGAAGAACACGATCTGCCACTGACCCATCACAGGCTGCAAAAGGTAAACCACAAGTCAGATGGGCTCAAACAATGAGATTACTCCGAGGGACTCACCTTGCTGGGATCGGAGATCAGATTGCCGGCGGCAATGGGTGCCAGCAGACCCGCCAGGTTGGCCAAACAATTCGTGATGGCCATCAGGAAGCCGGCAAAGCGCGGCGTCAGATCCAAGTGGTTGATCTTGAAGCCCGAGTAGATGCCTCCGTTGAAGCCCACGCCGATGGTGAGGATGGCCAGGGTGAGAGCACGATCGCAGCCCGTGTAGGAGGCGGCAATCAGGGCGAGTCCCGGTCCGTACTGGCCAATGCTGTTGATCAGCTTCCTGGTGGTCGTCAGCGAGAATCTCTTCGAGCTGATCATCCAGTCGGCGATCACCGAGATGAACATCGAGAAGAGCCACATGGCCAGGTAGGGCAGGGAGCTGAGCAGACCGTTCGACTTGAGGGAGAAGCGCAGCACCTGCTTCATGTAGGTGGGCAGCTCAGTCATGAGGGTCTCGTATCCGTAGTTGTGACCCATGTGGGCAAACAGGATGGCGTAGAAGGGCAGCGACTTCATGATGGACTTGAACGGAATGGGAGGGCTCTGAAAAGGAACAAGCCATTAGATTGGTCCACAAACATCTCTGATTTTGAACTCACCTTGACCACATCCGTGCCCCACAGCGATTCGTTGATGTACTTCTTCTCGCGCTCATCAATCTTCGGGTTGGACGAGGGATCCTCGTACACAAAGATCAGGAAGGCAATGGACCACACAGTTCCCACGATGCCGAAGACATAGAAGATCGAGGGCCAGCCTCCGTCGAAGCCGTACTCCGCCAGCAGACCGGACAGCGGCATGGAAATGATGGTGCCGAACTGGGCGCCGGCATAGACGGCAGCACCCATGCGGGAACGTTCATTGGGCGGAATCCACTTGGCCAGGAGGGCGTGGGTGCAGGGCACGATGGGACCTTCGCCCAGGCCCTGAATGAATCGCACGGCGCACAGACCCCAGACACCTCCCTCGCGGGCAGCCACCGGGACCAGGAAGGCAAACACCGAGTTGATCAGCATGCCGTAGCCCAGGAAGCGCACGGATCCGTACTTTTTGGCCAGAATGCCGAAGGGGATCTGGGTGATGACGTAGCCGTAGAAGAACGAGGACAGGATGTAGCCCTGCAGAGCTGAGTTCCAGGCGAACTCGCCGTCCTGGGAGTCGTCCTGTAAGAGCGAAATACATCCCTAAGCAATCGATTTCGTTGGGTGGAACCAAGTCCTACTTACAATTGGAATATCCCTGTCGCCACACTCATCGTCGTACTCCTCCTCGCCGGTTTTGATGGCCGTGTGGTTGACCATCGCCACAATGGCCACCGACATGTTCGTGCGCATCACATACGCATTGGCCATGCCCAGGAACAGCATGAAGGTCACAAAGAACCGGGTGGCAAAGCATCCTAAAATAAAGAATATTCAATTTTTCATTAATTGAGGGAAACAGAAATAATTAATCTTGCTGTATCAGTGCATGCGTCAGTGAGCAATACCAAAGAGTGCATGCATCAAGGGTGCCGAAGGCGGGCGGAAGTCTTGTCAACAACTATTAATGTTGGCTGAGGAAAGAAATGAGCTTTTCGGAAATGCAAAAATAACCCCAATGTTCCGAGGCCATAAACCAGATAAAAGTCGAGATAAAATCAAGTCTGCGGTTTACTTAGCCCCAAGGTGCGTTGCCTGCACGAGATAAGATTTCTGTAGGGTTTGCTGATGACTCAAAGTACAGAACAAGCCCAGGGCAGATGAAAAGTAAGGGCCATTCAAATAAAGTTACTTAATCCAAAAGCTTGCTGTATTTTTCTGCGTGAGAATATGCAATTGTATTAAGTGCATCCGATGGATTTCGATACCCGAGTGCGGGTTTTGTTATTGCTCGGCTAACTAGATTGTTTATTATTGGGGCGCTTAAAGTTTTTGTTTTTTTGCGAGCCGGCTGTGTCGCCATTTCCAGCAATTTCAGCACGGACGGGAAACTCGTGAGGCACCTGTACCTTTTGTAATTTTATGGCCACAGGTACAGTTGTGCTGGCTTTCTAAATATGGCTTTCCCGGTCTAATTAGAAAGTTCAAGGCTGCCAGCGCTTATTCAGCAGATTTAATTGAGCCAATTCACTTTCGAAACTAACGAACTTTGGCCCCCCTTCGTGGTAGTAAATTGGATACTGTATGATAAGCTATTTGTGTTCAATAACCCGACAGCTTCACTGGAATTTGGCTCAAAAAAAAGAGGAAAATCGAACGACATAAACAATTGTATAAAGTCGCATAAAATTGCTGACTGAAAATTATTTTCAAAACTGCTGTTGTTGTGCTGGGGCTGTTTATTTGTGCTCACCCCAGCGGTAAATCGCGCGATTTGACCGCCCTCCCGCCCCTTCAATTGTGTGTTTTTTTTACAATTTTCCGGCAACGTCTCGTGTTGCACAATCGGCGCGTTTGCTTTCGCTGAAAGCAATCTGGCGATGACTGGAAGCACGTGTAAGTCGCGCGAAGTCAAGCCAAGCGGAAAAAACAGGTCTTGAGGTGGTTTGGAGAATCTATAGTATGTTTCAAGGCAACAGCCTGGCAACTAAATGGCACCCCCCTGCATTACGTATACGCAGTGTGGGCCCTTGAACTTTCAGCGGATATTATGTTATGGAAGTAGTGCTAGGGTTTCCCGAGCATTCTTCTTCATCTTACTCTGTGGCTGCTGTTCCAGGGACTCGTGCAGGTGCCTCTGATTCCACACCAAGACATGGCCATCCCGATGGCGATGCTTCAAACTGCTGCGTCGAAAGGGCATTTTTGCGTAGTACGCTTGCAGTGCCTTGGCGAATTAAATTCTATGTGTTATACGGTTTTGGTTGAGATTTCTTTTGAATTCAAGTTCAAGAAGACTTTTTGCGCACACGCTTAAACCATTTCATTGTCTATCTGTCGACTTGGAACCGTGACATGTCGCGGGCACTCGGTTTAGAATCAGAAACAATTATGTTCGCCGGGTGGCTCTGTATTTATTTAGTGTGTTCTGCCTTCGACGAAACTGGCCGCTCGACTGACTCAGAGCAGAACTTTTGCGCCCGCTTGTTGCTTTCAGCTTTTCCTACTGAGCGCCAACTGTTGCGCCGCCTTCATTTATAAACTGCCATGGCTATGGCTATGGCTATGGCTATGGCTATGGCTATGATTGTGGCTATGGCTATGGCTAGAATGTGGGTATGGGTATGGGTATGGGTAGGGGCTTGGGTAGTGGGTATTGGGTTCGGATATAGCCCCAGCTGTCTGAATAGTTCTGCGCCGGCGTCGCTCTCTGTGATTACATCAGTTTCGGGTGATTTAGATTCTCAGTCTAATTAAGTCGAGCGATGGAAAATTCTCACCGCAGAATGCATCATTTCAGTCCGGGTCCCATTCAGTGCGATTGATGTCAATTGCCAGACTGAACTCTTGCCGAAAGCCCAAGAAATCGGTAGCACCTCCCATCTAGTATTTATGTCTAATTATATATCTGTTGTACGTGGGCATCTCGTGACTTGCGGCACATGGAAGGCAAAGTGCGAGTGATACACGCGCTGCCTAAAATATGCACAGCTAAGTGCTTGAGGTAACATTTTCGGGGTGCTCCCGATACGATTTGGAAAATTACCGGGTCCGCTGGGGACCTTCTAGAAGGGTACTTGGAATATTAGACAGCGCTTTCTATATTTATTCCCCTAATGATAACCATAATCGATTCATTCTCACCACCCCCACATGGGTGGTATCGCCCATGTAAAACAAATTTCCTCGGCAGAAAGGATGAAGTCATAGAAATGCGCCGACACTAAATGGAGGCGCCTCGCCGCACACACAAGGTGCACTATATTTTCTGTGTAATTACTACTAATCATGCCAAAAAATATACGCTACACAATCGCTTTGACAAGTTGTTGTTAATTTTTGACAGAGACCGCCAGAGCTAGAACAAAAACGCTCACATTTGCCCCTTTTGTTTGGCTTTGGGTTTTATTATAATTTATTCAGCAAACCGCAAAGCGCGACCGAAGTGAAAACTGTAAAAATAGCAACAGTCACGCTTGAGTCACACGAGTGTTTGCCTGCTATATGTTCTCGTATGGGCCGATATCGGAGCGGGCTATGAAAGTTTGCCGACCGTCTGAGACAGACACGTGTTTGTCGCCTGCTTCGACTTCCTTGACTTGGCACAGCGACTTGGGAATGAGCTTTAAATTTAGGATTGCTTGAATTTATAAAAAATGATCAAACAAAATTTCAATATCTTAGTACTCTTTAGTAAAATTCTGCGTTTTGCAGGGTATACAATTTTTCGTATACCTTTTTTAAACCCCTTTCCAATTGTTTAATTGTTAGCGGACAACGAGTGTGTGTCGTCTGCTAAGCTCTCGTGACAAAAAATAGCGAAGCCATTCAGAAAGTGTCTAGCTTGGCAGCAACAAAAAATATTTGCCATATTCAAGTGTTAGTTTTTGCGGGCAAATTTTTGGCAGACCCTCTAATGGAATACTTTTTGAACATGCCACGGTACACGGTACAGTTGTGCGCGCTCAAAGCAATTAAGTGATGCCATTTTGGGTCTATTTTCGTCCGACAGCCAAAAGAAATGATTTATTTTTGAGAATTTAAGGCCTCTGTAGGAAAATCAGAACTAATTGATTAACCATGTTACATGGGTTCTACATGAATATCTACACGACCAGGCGCGGTAGCTTTTGTTACGTTTTCGAAGCACGCTTTTGGGGTGAGCTTTGCAACGTAAGTAGGGCTGCGTAAGAAACGTAACCCGAGACTGGAATTCCATTGAAACTTTTGCTTTCTTCTGCCATCGAGCGTTAATGGGTGTATAATGCGTCGTGGCGGTGGGAGGCAGACACCTTCTGGGGAATTCTGGATATACAAAAGATCCCCAATTCAGCATAATTGAGGCTTGTTGGATTATGGCTCAATTGAACGTAAACAAAATACTAGACATACGCTTGCCTCTCATAAGGGTTCCTGGTATCGCAGATCTTGAAAGGTGCAAAACACTATCGCAAATATTTGCGGGCCATAAAAGAGGCAGCTTTGTGGGGAAGGAAGGTTAAGCTGATGTCAGTGGACGCGCACTTGTACAATCTTGCTTTTCATCGGATGAAACCATTTCGTTGAATGATAAATGTGGAAGCGGGTTAATTACTCAGAAATTTCTATTTGAATTTCCCTTTGCCGCAGGTATGCATGTCTCGGCTATTTTCGGACTAATGGTAATCTATGAGTAACTTGCTGCCACTATATTCGATGTAAAAAATGTCGCAAAAGTCACGATCTACTTTGCAATTGAGAGGGTTTCGAAATTTCGCCATCCCACTTGCCCTGCATGAGTCCGGCTATCTTTTGTGCAAAAGCAAAAGCAATTTTCCAATTTAGCAGGTCGGGATTACGCCAGAGCCCCGTCGAGACGACTGTCGCATTCTATATTGTATAGCCCATAGAATTCGGAACGGATATGGGGCTCAACTCATGCGCATCGCTCAACAGGTCGCTGGCTCTATACTCTATTGTTAGCCCACCTACCCACCCACCCATCACACGGGCTGTTTCAATTGCGGAGGCGTTGGATGCGAAATTGAATAGATGTAAATATTTTCAACCAATTAACCATTATGGCATGGCGAAGCACACATGTAGATGTCAATATCAGGGCCAAAAGGCAGCGGCTTGCTGAAAATACTTGTCAAGCTGCCAGATCGAAAATTTGTGTGCATCACGCAAAGCTAACAGAGCTCTGAGAAATGCATTCGCACTCGCACTCGCACTCGCAATCGGCATCGCATTCGCTAATGAAAGTAAAAAGTGAAATGTTCTCGCTTGGAATCGGAATCGGAATCTCAAGGCGAGTGCATTTCCCCGTTTGACCTTAGCCGCGAAAACGAGTTTTGTCATCGCCTTGCAGAGTTCATTTGCACAGTTATAAACACGTACCTACTCTATATGGAATCTGCCGCGATCTGCTGCGATTTATGGCTATGTTTTTGGGCCTTTTAGCCGGCAGAGGTAACCGGTTGGGGCCGGCTGAAACTATTCAAAACTTTGGGCAGCAAAAAAGGTAAACCGGGAACTCGGACAAACTGTGTCAAGTGTCAGGCGGTCGGACAGATGACTTCTGGACTGTGCCTCGGCAAATGGCTTAATAATAAGCAAATTAGGCAACAACAGTTGGCACTGTTGACTCAACTGAAGCAGCAAAAAAACGCTTTTATATTTTAATTTAATTTGAAGAAGAATCTGCGTTTTTTTTCGTGTGCAAGCTATGGGCTCTGTGTCACACGTTAATTGTGAATTTGGCTCACGCGTTGGCGAGTCCGGCTTATTAATGGATTTTATTTGTATTTTTCTCCTCTTTTTCCATTGCATAACAAATAACTTCCGTTTAGCGGCAACCTTCTCGCCCATTTTCGGCCTGTTTTCGGCTGATTTGAATCGAGGGGATTCCGGGAGAAGCCTCTCGAAAAAGAGGCGCTTCAATTGTGTTTTACGATCGAGTTTTACGATTGCCGTATGACAGGTACGTGGGCTCACGACTTCTGTTCTGTTCGCCGACATTTGTTTAGTTTTTCGAGAAGCAGATATGTATGAAATGAATGTAAATTATAGGGCCCGGCGGTAGTAGCTTGTCAAGTGCAATAAATGGGGCAATTACGCGCTAAGTGAAATCATAGACTTGCAACATGTGAAGCGCAAGTCGAGCGGATAATTGCTCGGGGAAATGGAGGGTGTGCTTTTAAAATTATTTAAATTACTAATATTAAGAGGCCTGAATTGGTTCCTGGTGGTTGGATTTTGAAAGCTGCACTTATGAGTTTACTTTTTAATTAGCCTGCTATATTAAGATCATTGCGTTTTATTTCCTTTTTATATTAGCCATATTTATTTACGATGTTTTTGTCAGAGCTCGCCCTTTGGTAATTGCCTGACAAAAGCGCAATAGCAATTGAAAATTATCTCAGCTATAATTTGCAAATATTGTATCACTGCGCCGCGGCACACTCCCTTTGTGCACTGAGGATAAAATGTGGGACTGGGATAGGGAGTCCCTATTAGGGACTGGGACTGGAACTTACCCAACGCCGGCTTCTCCAGATCCTTTTCGCTGCCCGCGCAAATTGCCTCCTTGGATGCCGACATTTTGCAATGTGTTTTGTTTCTCGGCGGTGGAATGGGGAGTAGCTTGTTTTACTTAACCACAAAGTGTTAAAACAAATTGATTATGCCGCCGCAGGTGGCCCGTAAAAAGAACACAATACTGCTCACAGTGCAGAAAACAAACTCAATGTGTATTTACAAGGCGTCGGGCCTTTTTTTACCCAGCCAACGGTGGGATGTAATTGTGTGTTTTTGGTATTTAACTTGTTTTGTGGCTTTCAGATGCTTTCTTCACTCGCGATCCGCTGCCGCTGGCAGCTTGGACTGTTCTGATTGACAGACAGCGGGACCCGGGCCTTTAAATAAGCCCCGATTCGGTGTCTCGGTTCTGTTTGCACGATTTATTCACCGATTTGCGCCCGTTTGCCCGCCTTGTGCCTTGTTGACACCCGGTCCGATCTTCGGGGATACCAAGATACAATACACAGATGCAGATACGGATCGCCAGATCGGCAGATCAAGTTGTTAATCTGAAAGCAGAAGCAGAGAGTGCGGTCAACAAATTAGTTTTATAAATTTAGCGGCCTGTCATCGGCTCAATTGGTTAGGCAAATGCGAAATTTCCACCGTCATCGTCTTTTGGTTTCACGAGTCTGTCTGCCCTACGCACGTTTTCCCAGTTAACAGCGACCGCCGATCAAATATTTGATTCAAAGTGATTTGTCGGATTTGCACGGAATTGATATATGATAGGCATCGTCTCAGTCTACGAGGCTCGAGTACAGTTTGTCCCCCGTTTTCTTAGCCAGTTCTGTGCACTCGTGCCTTGGCAGTAATAAGGTTATTCCGTGGCCGGCCCGGGGCAAGGTTGGTGGAATATTTGCATTGCGGACGAGTTTATGGGCCCTCGAAATGCAATTAAATTAAGCCTACAACTGCTCTGCGAATTATCTCGCTGCAGGCGCTGTTGACAAAAGTTTTTCGGGACCCTGGTGATGTAATTTGTTTATAACAATCACCCCCAACTAACAGCCCAAAACAACAGCGTTTCCCTTTTGGCACAAACTGGTTATGGGTTCGGCAAACTCATTTCTAGGTAAATTGCTTATAACAGCGCTTCGATTCTACATTTATTTAAATCCGCACACAAAAAATTTTTCTGTATGAAAAACAAAAAAAAAAACAATCCAACCGTTGCGCACTTGAGTTTTGTGTGAGTGGAATTTCAATATGAACTGTTTGCGCGTCAGCGGCGGCTGAAAATACAATACATTTTTGGAAAGTTTCATAAGAAGGCGAAAAAACAGTTTGGGGCTCTAAACCTGTTGATTTGTTGCCGCAAATTTCGTAGAAACCTAGCCCACACAATTCCCTAATTGGGCTTCCGACTCCGACTCTGGCAAACAGATAAACAAACTTGAAATATGTCAAGTCTTGTGATTCCCAAAATGATTTACTTTTCTACAGATTGATACTCCCCATTAGATGGAGATTTATGCAGCCCTTATATTAATAGAACAATTACTCGATTTATTTTTATCTGACCGCATGCCAGTCGTGTTAGCATTTGATTTATATGGCATGTGGAAATAGAGTTAGCTTATTACCATACTCATAGGGTGTTCCTTATCTATTTTATGGCCTATTAGACGGTTCGAAAAATAGAAACGTGATCTCTGTAGTTATTTAATAAGACGTTGATAAAGGTAGCGCAAATCTCGAGTTTCCTTTGCCGCAATTTTTGTCACAAATATTGATCAATTTAAGCAATTAGCAAACTGACATTCGGGTAAACAGCGTTGTCGGAATGATTTTGCATTTCATAACTGCTAACCAACCGCAGATCGCTGGAGACACTCGACGGCGATGGATGCCCTGGAAGCCCTGCTCCTTGGTTATATAAATCGGTATCATTTCGAATAAATACACACAGCTACTACAAATAGAAATAAAATCCCCGAGGAATTCCCTGCATCGCATTGCATTATTGTAAATTACAATCGCCGGTGTTTATTGTGCAGTTGCGCAGCACCTTGGTTTATGGCAACATTTTGCCGGCATTAAAAGTGCATTAGTAAATAATATTAGGAGACCTGAATTTACTGGCTACCACAAAGCAATATTTAATGCAGGCAGGGCAGGCGCTAAAAGAATTTATGGGCCTAATCGCAACCACTAACGCCAACTTAATCGGATTCACTGCGAAACGTTCTGAAGTGGCGGAAATTTCGAGGCGATAAGCAGCGCCCCGAGAGGCTGCCAAAGTTCGTTCTGGGCCAAGAGAAGACCACCACCAGCGGCGCTCTAGCCACACACCAGGTAATTGTAAATAACTAGTCAGATAGATTTATTGACAGATTGCCGACCTCAGACTGGGGCTCTTCGCCAAACAAAGAACGGGGAGAGTTCCTCGAATCCGGTTGCCAATGGTGGACTGGAGGAGCTATCGTCGTAAATCAAGAAACGCGCTTATCGCCGCTGTGCCTGAGTGGAAAACCTCTCATAGATTGCGGAGCAACTCCGGAATGGCACATGTAAGGAGATACCCAGGCCCAGATACGAGTATTTCCTCTGGCCGGCAACACGTGCTAATTATTCCCCATTCACCCTTTTTTCGGCTGATTGCGGGATGGAGTCGTAAAGAAACCAAAGACGTCTCTGATATCAGATTGCCCTAATTATGTCATAATCACTTATGCCGCCGTCCATAAACCAGCTTTCGTCACAAATACGACGCCTTCGTGACAAGGCAGTGGCAAATTTTCCACCAGTGCCTTGGTTTCGCCAACATATCGGCATCTTAATTTATTATAATACTATTCCGAAGTTTGTAGCCAACTATTCCACTTTTCAATTCAATTGCATTTCGTTTCCACGAGTTACGATGGTTGGGCTGGCTTTGCATTCAGCTTTTCAAGTTCAAGTTCAGACCCGTGTTTCAACCTCAGCATTCGGTCGCATTTGCACTCGATTCGCATGAGTGCTTCTGCAGTGGAGTCTGTGCACTGTGAGAAAAGCCGGTCTGGAGTTATAATTGGGAACTGCGAATTCTGGAAAACTGAGTTTAACTACCTTGGCAAGTAATAGGAAATTCTATTTTACCGACAGCTCATAAAGAACCTCATAATATATTTGGACGTCGAAGTAAACTTTCCTAAGGCTATACTGGATTTAGAACAGAGCTTTCACTGACTTCGTAAAGGTTAGTAGTAACAATTGGAACTGGTGAGAGTGTTTATACTGATACTGTATTATACAACTTGTATGTTCCAGTGTGGCACTTGAGGCTCATGACGAGGCACTGCATTGTTTTCACTGCTCTCGAGGGGTGGGAATTCGTACGGCTCATCGGACTAACTCTTTTCAATGGGTCTCTTGGCCAAGCTTATCTGTGCGCATTTTTGTACTTGAGGCGGCTATCGAGTTGGGGATTCGCTGCGAAAGTGAGTGGTTGCGGGTTTGTAGGTGTCGCAACCGAAATCTCGCCACTTGATGGCAAGGAAGTAATAATTGGCAACGATCAGCTGGGTTACAGAAAATCATTCGCGTATCGTAAATCATTCACCTTAATCGAGTTCCTTGACAATGCACAGAGCAAACACTCAGTGCGCGTACGTTTTGCTCTGCTTACTTAACTGGTTTCGATACATTTAGCCTTTGTGTACTTTGCATACAAGGCATCGGTATAGTATGCCTTTCAGAACAGTTTTTTTTTCGATAATTACATTTTTGCGGATTTAATTGCGGATTGGCTGGCTTTAATCAGAAACTCACTCACCTCACACGACCACACGCGCATTCACTCGAAAAGAAACAACTTTTCAAAAGCCCGAATCAGCTGTTTCCCCCCCCTCGCTGGTTCTTAAATTTTGTTAAATACTCGCTTTTGGGTATTGTTTTTAGCGTAATTTCGCCAGCGGCTAATTAACTGGACCTCAGCGAATTTGCCGACAAAAACAAAGGGTCGCCCCGTCGTGGAGCAGACGCAAGCTTTGGGGGGTGAGGTGCAAAAAATGCAAAGCCCAGCGATTTCCTGGGGGAGCTTAGGTTGTAGGCGACACTCACATTTACAGGGAACTGCTGCTGCCGCTGATGGTGTCCAAAAACGTTCCTTATTGGGTGAATTTTCCGCACAATTTCCCAGCACGCTGCTCGCTTTCTTTTTATTAACCACTTTTGCGGAGTTGGTGCTGCTTTCGCAACCAGCGCTGGCACTGTAATGACTTACTACGCCGGCTAATTGAACGTTTTTATAATTCCGTTGCTGTTTTACTCACTGGCCCGAGCAGAGGCGCTCGCTGCCGAAGCTCTTGATTCGCGATTTGATTCATCCGACGAGCCTCGTTTAGCTGATAAAACCTTTATAACTGACCAACCGAGCAACAGGCAGGCAGGCAGGCGGCAGGCGATAATGCTCGGTGCTATAAACAATCAACTGATGGTTTTACAGAGCCGCATTATTTGGAGGATCTCTCACTCGAAGCGCTGACAACCGGTAAGAGGTAACCGGTTAACGAGCGAGTGTTCAGTGCCACCCGAATCGTGTGCCTCTCACGTGCGCACTCTCGTAGCTTCGGGGCAAAAAGTTAACATTAAGTTGCGGGTATCATTTCGCCCGCATGAGTGACACCTCGAAGGAGACGGCATCTTTACGATATTGACAGATTGGCAAGCCCAATGGAGGGATTTACAAGCGGGGTGCTGACGTCAAGGGATCAAAAATGCCTTTCCCCGAGAAAGGTGGTAAAATAGAATACGCGCGAAAAACAGCTTTAACTGTTTTTCTGCTGTGTGATGTGATATCGGATACAGCGATTAAATAAAGTTTGAACATGTTAAATGGGGGGTAAGATTTCGGTTAACATTACAACTAAGGAATTATCAATATTTCTTGAACAAAACTCGGTCATTTCAAGTTCGATCAATGGATGTTTTACCCTTCCAATATGTGATTTTGGGGAACTGAAACAAAGTTAAGATTTGTGACAAAAATCTACGAAAATCGAGACAAAATGTGTTTGCCAATTACAATTCGTATAAATGGAGATCTGTGAAGAATTTCACAACAAACATTTCAGGGTATTGCACTCACATATCCAAGAATTCAGTGTTTTCCGATCTTAAAGTGGTGATTATTGCGGGCTGGGTTTTTTCCGACCCCCCTTCGAGAATTGGTGCTTAATATGTTTGTTTGCAGCATGTAATCTCCAAGTTTTTAATTGGCTTTTAAGTTGCTACTTTCCTAGGGAAAACTCACCCCAAGTTGATGCATATTTGAGCAATTATAAACCGACTTTGACCACCGATAACACAGGGCCAGATACAATAGAATTTCTTATTGAACAGGTAGCCGGCAATATCAACTGATTTTGGGTCTATAAAGAGTCGTAAAACACAATCTTGACCAGGCACAGCTCTCGGGTTCATGGTATATAGTATATTTTTTTATACCCATCGGAAGCCGCCCATGAATGAGCGAAAGGTAGTCACATGATTTGCGGATTGTGGTTGGCGGATTAGCCTAACAACAGACTTGGAATAACCTTTAGGCGATCTCTTATCGGGCCAGGGCTATAAGTATGACAGCTTCAAGTGGCGTTCGATTGTCGGTACCAAATCATATTTGAGTTATACCCTTCAGTTCTTATAGGCACCACACGAGCGTATTATCTCATTATTAATTGTATTTTGCAACTTGAGATACGCCATAGTACAGAGACTAAATTATTTGTTTTATTGACGGAATTGGGCGTTGATAAAGATACCAGGCAATGTATATTCAGCGCCACATTTGATCGGCTATCATTTCGTGGGGCCTGTCGTTTGACGCAACTAATATTGGCATATATAGATATTTTGGATTTTCATCTGCCAGATTTCTGTGTTTGTTCAAGATAACCAAACAATCTTTTCGTGCGCTCCGAACAGTTGTCACAGCGATCGGCACATATTTCAGGTGTAAAAGCATTTCTATGGGGCTATTATTTGGGTGATTTTCCGCTGAAGTGCCAAAAGAAAAGTTGAGTCACCGAATATGAACGATTGACAGCCACGAAAGCGAATTGAAACTCCTCGATGATAGGTCTGAGGTATTATCTAATCGGAAACGTATTTTAATAGTTATCAAAAAAATGTGGGCCCCTAAAACATATTTCGAGATTAATTTATGGTTCTTATACTCATTTTATAAGCCTAATCTTGTTCGAGTGCCAGGAATTGGCATATAAAATATGGGGTTCGGCATTTTATTTATAGTATTTCTAATAATATTAGCTTAATTGCTAGTATTTTCCGATGATTGGGTGTAAAGAATACGTGAACCTTTGAAATAGAGTATTTGTTATTGTTTCCCCTTGCCCACGACGTGGAACCAACTAGATTATTAACCTATTTGTTTCAGTTGTCGGCTAGTTGCCTCTGATAGCTGTTAGTACCGAAACAATGACTCTGCTTCTTGGACTGCTTTTGATGCTGTTCACCTGCTGGGTTGCTGCCTTCAAGACGCCTGTGCAGCCCTATCCTGCGGATCTAAAGTGTCCTCCGAATGCCACCACATCCTTTTGCTCCTCCCGCTGCGAGGAAACCTGCCACTACAAGTCCCGCGGCTGTTCTCCCAGGATTTGCGGTGGTCCGTGTGTCTGCCGCATGGGCTACATAATAGACGAGCAGCGCAAAGGGTGTGTCCTGCGAAGGGACTGCCGGGAGACGCAGGTGGAGGTGCCCTCCTACGAGGTGTCCAGCGTGGAGCTCTTTGGAGCCAACTATGGCCAGTTCGTTTGATTGACGGGTAAACGTGCGGGCAGAGTTTGCCCCTAAAATATTGTGAAATGCAGTCGAAATAAATCAGTGATGTACCGCCACGACTGATAGGCCGATTAGAAGGCATGAAGGTAAATATGGCCATAAAACTCCACTGGGCTCGGCGACTAATAGCACTATATAGCATAGAGTATATAAGTAATCGAGTGCCTAGATAAGGAACGTGCTGCAAATCGGGCGAGCCGCCTGCTCACGTTCACGTGATGTGCACGCCGATCCGTCGAGCTCCGGTACATCCAGCAACTATAATCACTCTGAGTATACATCTTTATTTATAGGCTCGCCGGGGAAAGGTGGGTGCAAACAGGCAATTCAGCTCCGGCCCACACCGGCGATAATGAATAATAAGCACAATTAAGGCGATCGCAGACCGGGCAATGTGCTAAATGTTTAAGGAAACTGCCTTATCTTGTCAGCGACATTTGGCCCAGACAACCCAAAGACTTTCAGGCGATGATGAGACTGGCCAAGATTCCAAGCTCCTCAGTCACTCAGTTGGACTTGGACGACAGCAAACAGAGGCCAACTCTGGCCAGGAACAAATAAATAACTCAGAGCTACAGTTCTGTGTGCTACGAGACAATATTGTATATTTAATAAACATTCATGAGGGACATATAGAGAATAGATGATGACAAATCAATTCGTATATTGCTNACATCTTTATTTATAGGCTCGCCGGGGAAAGGGGGGTGCAAACAGGCAATTCAGCTCCGGCCCACACCGGCGATAATGAATAATAAGCACAATTAAGGCGATCGCAGACCGGGCAATGTGCTAAATGTTTAAGGAAACTGCCTTATCTTGTCAGCGACATTTGGCCCAGACAACCCAAAGACTTTCAGGCGATGATGTGACTGGCCAAGATTCCAAGCTCCTCAGTCACTCAGTTGGACTTGGACGACAGCAAACAGAGGCCAACTCTGGCCAGGAACAAATAAATAACTCAGAGATACAGCTCTGTGACAATATTGTATATTTAATAAACATTCATGAGGGACATATAGAGTCTAGATGATGACAAATCAATTCGTATATTGCTAGCTTAAGAAAGCTTAAATGCATAATGTAGTTTAAGTATTTAACCTTTTACCCCTATTGGGGGGAATGTCTGTTTGGCCTCCTGCGAACCGATGCGTTTAGGCCAAGTCATTTCATTTTATTTGCCAAACATGCCTGAAAGTAGACACGGTTAAACGACTTAATCTATGGTGAGTTTCGAGTGGGTTCTAGTGACCTTAGATTTTCACAACTCTCAAAATCAAATCCAAACACGACGAGCAAAAACTCACTTCCATATTACTTTAGTGTTCATATAATTCTCAAATTAATTGTTGATCGCAGCCAGCAACATGCCTTGCAGAGTCTCCGATACAGACTCGGGTTCATCTCGCTATCAGCCCAGCGTGAGGATTGGCAACTGGGTGGAGGAAAATTGTCTGGAAGAGGTAGGTGCGTGGTTCCTTTGATAAAAATGAGGGTTACCCTTTTTGTCCTTTTTGTCGCCAAAAGGACAAGCTTGTTACCTTTAAGAAGCAGCGCGATCGGGGCGAGCTCTTGGTGGAAAAAGCTCGCACTCTTTACGACAATTTTCACAAGGAAATATTGCTGGCCGCCCCCAAGGAAAATGTCATTTTCGGGGCGGTGGTGCAGCTTATGCCAATTGTTATGAGGATTGAGGGTCTGGACAGCGATGAACTGAATGCCGCCTTGTCGGTGGTTATCAACGAAAAAGAGGTGCGCACGACGCAGACCATAAACGAGCAGTGCGAGCTATCGGTAGCGCCTTCTAGGCGACCTTGTGCCCGAAACTCCTTCAGGATTGTCAGCGGAGATGAACACGATCGCACGGGGGAGACCATTAAGTACGGACAACGCTTCCGTCTGCAGTGCATGGCCTCGGAGAATGATCCCATTATGGTGTACAGTGGGCCCAAACGATGTGACCTGCGGCAAGGCGTGAATGCCACATACTTGTCCCTAAAACATGGAGAGGAGAATCTCAACCTGGGATTGGTCCGCAAAAGTGTACGTCTCATATGAGTTACTATACAACGCATCTTCCTAATTGTGCTCTTTGTAGAAATGTTTCTGTCCTGACAACGACATACCCATTGCCTATACAAATTGGTTTTGCAGGCATGTGGATCCCAAACAGCGTTTCGAAAGCGAAGGCGAAGATATTCCGGTAAATTATCGAGATATATATTTGGATGTTTCCTAAATTTTTTGCTCTCCCCAGAGCAATTCTCCCTTGGTGATTGTCCATGCAACCACCAACCGCAATCTGGCTGCCGAAAATGTGCTGATCCAAACCCTCTTTGGACCGGAGTTCCTGGTCTCCGCCCAAAACTATCGCGACATCTTCCACCACGAGATCTGGAAGAATGTGTGGATGATTAGCAATGGCCACCAACAGGGGAACTCCAAGAAAGCCGGAGGTGGAGGTGGAGCGCATTGAGCTTTGAAGTAAAGTTAACTTGAGTTTTATGTGGCGAAAATTTAAATTTCGCACACAAAACTGGGTCGAGCCGAGCCCCTGCTGCTTGGCCTTGATAAAGAAAATTGGTAATTTCTGGGCTAATTGGAAGAGGAAAGAAACTCGCATGGGGTCGGGATATGAGATGGGTTTTCAGGAATACTCCAACAATCGATGGGATTTGATTGGGGAATTAATCTAAGGATAGGGCTAACGACAGGTATTAGTCGAAATGATTGTTAGATAAATAGTAACACCTTGTTGGCCCACCCAACACTGAGCTTATCGGTGGCTGGTAAGTGTGCCACTCTGTCGATAAAACCACTCGAACAGAACGCCTCCGCAGCACCGCTTATAAATAGCCAACCACCGCACCACACTCGACACACTCAACCCCCACAATGGCTTCGGTTAAACAACTAGCTTCGACTTTGATCCTCCTGCTTACCATTAACTCTGTTTTTGGGGCGATCGAGGCGACTGAGGAGTCCCGGATTATTGGCGGTCAGTTTGCGGCCCCAGGACAATTCCCGCACCAGGTTTCGCTGCAACTCAATGGCAGGCATCACTGCGGCGGCTCCTTGATTTCGGACACAATGATTGTCACGGCTGCCCACTGCACAGTGGGTCAGAACCCGGGGCAAATGAAGGCGATTGTGGGCACCAATGATCTGAGTGCTGGCAATGGTCAGACCTTCAACATTGCCCAGTTCATCATACATCCGCAGTACAATCCCCAGAGCCAGGACTTTGATATGTCGCTGATAAAACTAAGCAGTCCGGTGCCGATGGGAGGAGCTGTGAAGACCATTCAGTTGGCGGATTCCGACTCCAACTATGCGGCGGACACCATGGCCACGATCAGCGGCTTCGGAGCGATCAACCAGAACCTGCAGCTCCCGAATCGCCTGAAGTTCGCGCAGGTGCAGCTGTGGAGCCGCGATTACTGCAATTCCCAGAATATTCCCGGCCTCACGGATCGCATGGTGTGTGCCGGACACCCGAGTGGACAGGTCAGCTCCTGCCAGGGTGACTCCGGTGGCCCCTTGACCGTCGATGGCAAGCTGTTTGGGGTGGTTTCCTGGGGATTCGGATGCGGGGCCAAGGGACGTCCGGCCATGTACACTTACGTGGGTGCCCTGCGCTCCTGGATCAAGCAGAATGCCAATGTTTAAATAGGAAAAACTATCTGATCGGCTCAAGGATATGTATTGCAAAATAAAACACCATATTGAAAACGCATATATATTTTGATGTGTCATTTCTATATGAAATTTTAGTTGTGTAGATACCATGTAGATATCTTCGGTAGCTTGCCTACCCACCAACAGATGCCGCTTTTAGCTCGCAGCTGTTGCTCCACAGATGGCTGCAGTTGGGGCCAAGTAATCGTACGTATTTCCTGAAGAAAATGCTTGGTTTTTAATAAAACAACATTTGCTTTCCATTCACATATTTTATTCATAACTGTATCTTATTTCTCGCACACTCTCTGCTTCCTTTCTCTACATATTCACTACGCGCTTAGCCTGCTATCGTAAGTTTAGGTTTAAAAAACGATTATCGACCACACTTGCTATGGCTTTTGGTTTCGTATGTAAAATGTAAATGCCGCCTACAGTGAAGCTCGCTGTCTTGGAATAAAACTGTTGCGAATCAAACAAAAAATAGCAAAAATATTAATAAACAGGGACTGAGGGCCCTCGGGTATCGTCGCGATATCATATGTACTTGTAAGTCTTGAATAAAACAGTAGTTAATCCATAGTTATGTACACATTCTGCCAGGATGCGATATGAAATTGTACAGTACAGACAGTATTACATTATATACACAGTCGCTGTGATTGTGACCTAGCCTACTAATATGCCTAGCAGAGTCCGATGAACATATATTATATATAGTATTTAATGTGTGTACGAATGCGTCCGTTACAAATAGAAGGCACTATGCACATTTGCGTTTAGTTCTAAAGTCTAGGGCCTAACTCTATGTTCAATAAGTGATATCGGTAGTTTGCAAACTGATATTTTGTAAGTACTACAAGCTGGCTTGTCCAACGAATAGGATATGTTGTCGTTTTTGAGAATCCAACGTTCGGAAATGCAATGGATCTTCAAAGGGAACACAAGGTCAGACGAAATGTAAGAAATTAGTATCTAAACATAATTTGGCATAAGATTTTCAACGCTCCGCTGCTATATAAAGTAAAGCCTAAATCGAAATGTAATAAATAATAAACTGAAAATTTTTTTTGGGAATGCCATGGGGATTGGAGGCGAAACAAAGGCTATCACCAAATGCTTTCCAACTCAGACTTAGCCTACGACTTACACGCTAAAACATATATTTGGAATGGGGCTTTCGCAAAGCCATTTGATGACGTTTGTAAAATGCATAAATATTTCGCAAATCTATCGCCATATCCGTTGGCCTGGAGAATAAGTCCACAAAGAAAGACAAACACAAACACAAACATTTTCAGACGTTCCTATTAATTGTGCTAACTGTTTCAAATTTAAATGCAAAAATTGCGCTACGACTTGAAAATTGTTATTTTCTGTTGGCCACACCAGCACTCCTCCTGCCAGATCCATTAGCCTAATCCTAAGTGCTGTGTCCGTGTTTTCGGCCTATTATCGAAATTATAAACTTACAGCTACTGTACAGCAGTCGTTGTCCTTGCAGTTTCTTGGATGTGTCAGTTTGTGAGGTCCTTAAAGCTATGTAACGTCTATGCTCTTGGAAAATTGTAATAATATTTATATAGCATGGCAAGTAATGCTGCTGCGCCTCTTCCCCTGCCTCCGACTATTGCACATGCCTCGGGCAATCCCAATACGAATCTGAATCTGTCTACTCCATCATCATCTTATTCTTCCATAACTCCTTGATTATCCTTGCGCTGCTGCTGGTGCTGCTGCTGGTGCTATGCCCCACGTGGCTGCCGTCGCGATGTGGGCAACAGCAGATTGCCCCTCGCGTAGAAGTAGCCTCACAACTTCAAGGAATCGTAGTTTTCCAGCTGCCACTGCTGGCGCTCCTCGGAAACGTTGCATTCCTCCATCTGGAGCTTGTCCTTTGTCTCGCTGACGGCCAGACACTTGCCGGAGGTGCCGTGGTGCAGTTGCATCGTCTTCTCACGGTACTTCCAGAACTGAAAGGAATTAACCGGTTACTAAAAGTCCTGTCTCGGTATTAATTTTCATTTCACTGTCGAAATTGCTTGGCTTTCTCAGGGAGAAATTTGACGATTCAAGTTAGGTATTGAAGTTCTACTATAATACATGATTTCCACGATTAATTCCTCTGCAAGCAACCGGCAAATTGCACATTCCACATTCCACATCTCCCATATCCCACCCACTCAGGCAGTGGATATCAAATATTGTTGAATTTCGGAATTGTGCAAAATGAAAATTTATGCGACTAGCCTGCATAATTCAGGCACTCACCTGATTTCCTTTGCTGCCGTGGCAACTGTAGAGCGACACATCGTTGCCGGCGTAATCGAGGCAGGAGTCGTCGCGTCGGATCTCGCCCGCCTTGCTCAGCATCCAGTACTGTGAGGGGAAAGGGTAAGGGGGAGGGTGGTAGAAGACATTAATATAAATTGTAATGGCGGGGAATGCGTTTGCCAGTTGCCAAAAGTTTTTCCAGGGATACAATCGCACACAACTTATTGCACACTAATGTTTTATTCAATTAAATGCCAAAAAAGCAGCTCTCGGTTTGCGGCGGTGTGTGCGCCCGTGTCGGTGTCTGTGTCGGTCTGTGTGTGTCTGGGTTTTGTCTGAAACTCGTTGGCCATGATTATTTATAATTTAAAACACGTTGCCAATGCCAGATGGCATGGCCCGGACCAGGTTCAGATTCAGTTCGGTGACTGAAAATGCCGCCTTTGTTTGCCGTGGCTTCTCTGCCCGGCCACCGGGTCGTGACCAGCCGCCATTTTGTGTTACCATTTCCGTTTCCGCACCGCCATACACCGGCCACCGCCCACCACCCACGCCTCGGCACTCGTCCTTTATTTTGTTTATAATGATGCCGCGAGGGCTGGGAATAATGATGAGATTGGTCAGTGCCGGCCTCTGTGTGGCATGAATAATTACTGCCATTGTTTGGCCAGTTCAATTAAGGCGATTTCAAAGGCCTTTCCCCCCAAATTCAATTCCCCTCAACTAGATAAGACTAACGCAGATCCATTTGCTCGATTAAAGTTGATTGCGTGACTTTTCGGCCTCTAATTGGTTCACCTGAAACTTTCACTTTGCCATTTGAATTGGGCTTTCTCAGGCCTAGAAATTCGCTTTAATCTGTTTTAAATTTACCCCGAGACTTTGCCTTACAATGGCGGCACGTACTGTCGAGAGTATCAGGACAACTGCACATACACCCGCCCGTTCGTCGCTTTGTGCGCCAAGGACGCAGGACTCTCTGTGCACCGTTTACACTCCGTGTTCATCCTCGCTTATTGTTTAGGCTTACAGCTCCCTCGCATCCTCGCATCCTCACACCCCGTCCCTTGTCTGTCGTCCTTCGTGTTCTCAATTTGCATTTCTTTTTATCCTTCGCTCAGGATCCCCCGCCCCCCCCCTCCCTGGCCTGTGTGCGTGATGCGTTTTTAATTACGTTTTTTATGTCAGCTTTTTTGCACCCAGTTTTTATCTATTTTACGGTATTTTTTGTTCCCTCTGAACATCTCTCTGAACAAATTTGTTTGCTGGCTGGCACAAATATTTTTCATAGCCGCCGAGACGCGTATTTTTTCCACATGAGAGAAATAGTTTCATTATGCGGACGGACTGGAGGATGCCCCGTCATATATCCTTTGACGCGGCCCTCAAAAGCGTTTCCGTTTTTCCCGCCTTCGCGATTCGGTTTCGGTTTCGGTTCGGTGGCAGAATTTTACGATGTGCGAAATTAAAATTTGCCCGCAAAAAAGCGGCAAGGAGTGGCGGGCTCCCCTTCACGTTGCCACATTGTTTTGTTGTCCCCGTGGCAAATGCTGATTACTTTATCCAGCCGCCGCATCCGCATTTCCGAGTGCAAACAAACATTTGGAGGAATCTTTTCCGAGATTTTCCCGCTGTCTGCACGTAAATGCGGCTGCAGGAACGAGGTCAACGCTTTGCCAGCCCCTCATTTTGAATGTGGAAAACACATTCGCACTGCAAAAGTATCTGGGCGCCTGTATCTTTGTGTTCCCTGGCGAGTGAGTGCGTTGTATCTGCAAGCGAATCCATTGTGCGTTGCAGTTCATTTGCTTTGTTTGTTCCCCCATTGTTGCCTGCCAAAGTAAGTTTAGCAAACCAAATTTGATCTGTTGTTGTTAAATGTGTTTGGTGAATGGTTACTCTGTTCTGTTTGCGGCCGAATGCACACACGAAAAAAGCCAACCTACTATCTGCGAAGCAAAGCCATGTAAATGATTTATCATCCGGCATTTTATTTATGATTGCGTTTTAATTAATTTTGTGACACGGCATAAATCGACAGGGTTACCAAAAATATGCAACTCTGTCGTTTGTATGCCGGCATTGTTTATTGTTTGTGCGGAGCATTGTTTCGAGTACTTGGGTGTTGTGTGTGTTGCGGGATTGCATGCATCCTGGAAAACTGTTAAATTGCCAATGCAATATCTGTTGGCAACATTGGCGCGTCCGTAAATACTTTCGCTTTTGCCAGACAAATAAATTGAATATGAAACGCTGCCCAGGGAGCGGCCATAAATCCGTATTATTTATGTACTATACTAATATTTGTTATTGTAGCCACAAACTCCGTCAAAATTATTTCTCAAAACCGCAGGACTTTTACAAGGGTAGAAATAACAACGACAAAAATATATTATTGTTATCCACCTGGCCAGTGCGGACCGACATTGGACTGGAACTTTTTAGAAGAAGACTTCCCAAACAGGCACCAAAAATCAAAATCAAAAAATACAAAGGACTGTTCAAAACATTCAAAAACTAAGGAATTGAATTAAAATGCTTAGTGATTAATGAAAGACAATTTAAGGGATGGTAAAGGAATACAAAAAAGAGGTTTGGAGTTATGAAAAATGGTGGCATTTGTTAGGAATCCGGAATAATAAAAGTTGATATTAGCTGGTGTGGTTGTATTGTAGTGTAACTTAAGGTTTCATGTTAAAAAGCAAGCGAGTATAATAAAATGAGTAAAAAGCGTCAATCAAAAAAAAGAACAACAACCGAAGCTGAGCACCGGGAAATTTTGGGAAATTTTTAGAAAAAGCAACAGTAGAACAATTGGAAATATAGAAGTGTCTGAATTCTGAGTTTAGAGGATGTGGACATGGAGGCGGATACCTGATTTCCTCCTTGGCGATGGCATTCAAAGACAGAAGCATTTATGAACATGTCATTTTCTGTTTTGTCCTTTGCATCCAGGCACATGCCCGTGTGCATGTTTGCTATCTGTAATTTGAGGTTCACAGTAAATATAATCGGATACCATATGACAGATAGAGGAAACTCTTCAAAGGAGGTTAGACCCGATAGCCAAAAAGACAGTTAGGCGTTTATTGGGACACCTAGTTTTAGTTTAGTACGTGGAAAGCAGCGAACAAATTGGAAAGTTCCTGAGAATGTTGCTTATTTCGATCGATCCTTTTAGGGTCTTGTGGTTTTCTTGCGCTTCAACGGAGTTTGTGGCGGTCGCAAGGCTGCTGAGTTAACAAACCTGATTGCCGCCCTGCCGATGGCAAGGATAGGTGCCCACGGCCTTCTTCTGGTGCCTCTTGCCCGTGGGAGCGTCTAAGCAGATGCGACCGCCAACACCTAAGTTTCTTATCTGCGGATTATCGAATTGCATTTTTGCAATTGTAAATAGGAGGGTTTCGGTTACGGCTAACATTTTTAATCACAAGGTTGAGGGGGCTGGGTAATAGTGCAAACAACCACAGAAAACTTACCTCTCCATGGGCCACAGAATCGCCGGGAATGAAGAGTTCCGGATAAACGTTGGCCAGATACCACTTGAAGCTCTTGCAATTAAGATTCTTACTGGGATGGCAAATGAAGTTGGAAATTGATCAGAACAGCAAGAAATATAAGAACATTTAAATGAAAAGCATACTAAAGAGCAACTCTTCCTTTCAGCAGTATCCAGCAATTAAAGTAATTAAGATATTTGACCTGCAATTGGGCAGTACTTACCGCAGCTCCTTGCGATCGGTGACATTGCCCCAGTCGCCCTTGTCATTACCGATGCGATGATAGTAGTACTTGGCGTATTCATCCATCCAGACCTCAGCCAGCCGCACGGAGTTCTTCTTCAGCACATTTACGCCCGAGCGCCACTGGAATTGAAGGGAAGCGGATGCCGGTCGGCAGGGGGTGAGTGGATGAGTGCAAGGATTACTGGGTGGAAGGTGGAAAATGGCAGGTGGCACAAGCAACTAGCAAGCAGCAAGTAGCCAATGGACAGTGGAGAAGGGCGGGCACAATCACTGGACGGTTGCCGGCGGTGCCGGAGTCAATGGAAATATTTGGTTGGCAAACACAGTCGCCGAGCAGAACAATGCCGCACAGATGGCAACCTGGAGGAGGAGACCGAGGCCGAGATTGGGAATGGGAATGGGAATGAGGCCATGAGAGGAGGCCACGACAAGAGGGAGGCGGTGTGGACAACAAAGCCTAATTACCTGAATGAGTGGCTTTTGCTTAGAGCCATTAGGTAACGGCTGCCTTTTGCGGTCATCCCCGGCTATCTGTTCCTGCCAAAGATGCAAACTGCATGGCCAGCAAGCAGATATTTATTTTTAGTTATTTCCCTGCATTTTATTTCCCTGCATTTTCCAGAGTTTGGGTTTTCATTCAAACATTCCGAGCACAATTGGTTACAATTGAAATAAAGAAATTTAAATTGTCTAGATAAAATGAAATCAATATAGCCAAATGAAAAAGCTTGGCCCTCGCCTCTCAAGCTCCAGATATTGTCCTTCTGGCCTGCTTTGTTCTGCCGAGTTTACTGTAGCCTTGTCCCAGGATATTTGTGCATTTGGGGCGACCAACCAACAGTTTTGGACAATAGCAAAACGCTTTGAGAGGAGATGTGGGCTAAGCGTTTGCACCTGACATTTATTGAACGTTGAAAATCGATAAACGGTGCACCAAGGCGGCTAATTGTTGCTCTACTTCGGTAGAAACTATTTTTCTCATTCCAAAAGGAAACCATTCTGTAAATTATACAGAAATTCAGGGGGAAACCATTGAATGTTACGAGAGTTTAACTTTTCCGTCACGTGCTATATAAAATTCTGCCTATTCATTGCCCCATTCCCCGACTAAACTTTTTCCAGATTTCCTCTATTTTATTTTTCTATCCCGGGGACAACAAACAGGCTCCCATGGGATTTGGCAGGTGCCCAATTGGTTAGTTCCACTCGGAGCGCACCCAAGTTCTGTGTGTGTTACGCTATTGACATCAAAACTGTTGCCAAACTTTTGTCAAGCGTAAACCGTTGATAATTGAAGCTGCCCCAAAATGGTCGAGCGGGATGGGAGGGGGGTTCTGTGGGGAAGCCAGCGTACGCCAGCATGTTGCAAAGACAGCCGCAATGCATGTCCATGTCTCGGCATCCGTATCTCTGTATCTCTGTCTGTAGTATCTGCCCGAGCCATGTGTTGGGCCATGTTGCAGCTCTGTGGCTGGCGTTTCCCAAAAGCAGGATGAGCACGAGGATGTGGACAGGCGGCAGGGGGCATGGGGCAGAGAGCTGGGCTGACCGAAACATGAAGCTCTGCACTGGCCGGCCACTGGTCCTGGGGCTGGCCACAAAAAAAACCAGTCGGAACGCACACATGTTGGCTAAGAGTTTTAAATTCTTGCAGGAAGCAAAACCAACTGCCGTTTGCTAATGAGCAGTCCATCAATATGGGTTTGTGTCCATCCACAACGATTTGCCTTGGCTACCTCTCGGAATATTAATGCGGGACTTACCTTGTACGGGGAACGTTTGCGGAAGATGTGGCCGACGTGGGAGCAGGGAATGATTTCCAGGGTACCGCCGCACATCCAGGTCTTGAAGGACAGCTCCAGATTCTCGCCGCCCCAGATATCGAAGCCGGAGTCGTAGGTGCCCAGGCGTTCGAAGAACTTCCGGTCAATGGAGAAGAGACCGCCGGCCATTGTGGGCGAGTGGACGGGCTCGGCGGTGCTCTGAAATGGCAAAAGCACAAGGATGTGGTGAGGATAAAAGTTCCGGGCAAAGGTAAGAGCAATTTCATTTTGCTAATTGATACTCGGCTGCGCCGAACCAGAGATAAACACTGAGAGGACGTGCCACAAGTGGCAGAGTGGCAGAATGGCAGGCACACCTGAGCAAACTTTTCCCCCCAAAATTTCCCCAATCTGTTCATCTCGGAAAGTTTGTTGGCGCCTCTCATTTTTTGTATTTTTTGCCCCTGGTTGCTTTCAACAGCTCGCCACAAAATACTTGGGGCTACGTTTTATTTAGTACAACATTTTCGTAGTCCGCCCGCCCTGGAATTCACACTTTCTGCTGTGTATCTGCAGAGAATTTTTCGTTGTAATTGAATTCCGGATCCGGTGCGGCCCAGAGTTCTGTTTACATCTTCGGCCATGATTTTTCGCCTTTAATTGGAGAATTTCGTTTATCGGTGCAATTTAATTTCTGGTATCTCTGTTTCGGCCCCGGGTTTGCATTTGTGGCGTCTGTTTGTGCCTGCATATTGTGTGTGTATTGTGTGTTGTGCGATTGTGCCACCAGCAGCTGTTCATGGAAGTGTGTGCGGCTGCATGTAAAATAATTAAAAATAAATAAAGTCTGCCAATTGTTTTTTATTGTGTTTTGCAAATTGTTGTGAAACTGAAAATAAGTTTTAAAGACTCATAACAAAAACAAGAGCTCCGGCAAACAAAATAGTTGAATCTCAACCCGAAGTGGAAATTACTCTGAAAATTCATGGTGAATTATGTAAATATTACATAGCCAGAAGACCCAAAAAAATAGCCCTAGCAATTACCCAATCCATGTATAAGTTTTCTCGAAATTATTTTAACAAAGTTATCCCCTCACATAATGAGAGCATTACCGATTGTTTAATTATTGCATAATAAATATACGTTTGGCATGTATTTATTGTGATTGCATTTTATTTAATGGATGGCTCCCCGGGGAGACATCATAATAATATCAATAATAACGAAATTATGCGGAAAGTGCGACTGAGGTCGCCGCACAGTAATTATTACGTATACGCCACGGTGCTCGGACAATGTTACTGCGGAGCGGGATGGATGGCTAAGCCCAGAGATGCTATTGCAATCCAAGTAATTGAGTTTTATGAGGGAAAATGTGCTGACAAACGTAAAACGTGAAACGGAAAATGGCAAAATAAATGAAATTGTCACTGCAAAGGCCCGAAGGACGAGCCAAACCGAGCCGGGCGGGCCAGGAAGGAAGCAGCTCGGCTTGAGGGGGAGGACAACTAAAAACGTGTAACTTAAAGTCAACAAGAAGTGGCCGAATGGCCGAAAAAAAATATCCGGCAACCGGACAACAAAGTGAAATCTCCAAACGCGACAAGTGCCATTGTGCTTTTGGGGCGGAAAGTGGATGGTGGGTACAATCCACTCCCCCGGGACGGGGGTCCAGGTCTGTCGGCAAATTCACAGTGTGACATTTAATAAACGCAACAGCTCGCAGAAGCCAGGGGAGACGCTCAAAAGAAGGCACAACAATGTGGACAAATATGGGCAACGCACAAAGGGGAAAGGTCAGAAAGGGCTCGCCCTCGGGGGGAGAAATGCATTGAAAAAAGTCACCAGCACAAAATGCGATAAAATTATTACTTACTCCGTGAATGGCAAGTTATAAATAAATCGTATTTTTCCCCATATATTTATCGATTGCAAACGTGTCTCGAATAATTGCTTGGACATTTTTTCTTCGGTGTGGAATGCGGGCGGCCATTTTTTGTTGGCGCCGGAAGTGACAGAACAAATAGTGAAAGGGGTAAGGCTTTAAGGTGCCTGACTGTTTCTGCATGTGAGTATAAAAAAGATTCCTTTATTGTTATAACCCGCCAACACCCGCCCTTAACCGCCCCCACTCCTTTCACAGGACCCGACTTCTGTTTTATTTTTTATGCCTTTCCTGTGTGTGTATCCGTTTTGTTTTCCGCTTTCTCCGCTCAGGAAATGGAAGTAAAAGGCACAAAAAAATGTTATATGTATTAAAAAAAATAAAGTTTCGCTCTGGTGAAAATAAACTGAAGTGAAATAAAATGCAGAGCTGAATAAATAAATATACACGAAAATATGAGTGAAGCGTGCTGCAGTTGCAGTTGCTGTTTGTGCAAACAACGCGGCAGAACTTTTCGCTTTCCCAATCCTCCTGCTCCATGCGCTTTTCCTGAGTTTTTCTGCTGGCCCGTTTTTTCTGTTGGCCCGCATTTCTGTATTTGCCATTGGCTGCATATAATGCAGCTTAAATGATTTAAAAGCGGGCAAATAGACGCAATTTTTATGGCCACGTGATGTGAGCTTTGTGGGCGTCGAGAGCCAGAGGAAAAGTGACCAAAATAAGGGAATTACGGCCAATGGAAACCGAAATTGGACAGCAAACCAGTTAACATAAGCCTATTTGTCAAAATAGCAAAATAAATAGCAAAGAAAAATAGTTAATTACCACAAAAATTGCTAAAACTGAATAATTCAATTTTAACAGCTGCCAATTAAAGGGCTTTTGTTTCGAGTACAATGAAACAATAACCACTTGGCTCTTTAAAGCGTATTATCGAGCAAAAAGCTGAAAAATGTTGATGGAAAATTGCGATACAGGGAAAAATCAATCAAAGGTATAATATTTCAACAAACAAAGCCCGACAAGTATTTTTCAATACACCATTAAAGCCACAAATTCCGCAATAAGGTTACAAAGAACGTTGGATAAGCAACACAACAAAATAAAATGGCCAAAGGTATTTTTGTTTTCACTTTTCACTTTTTGCGCAATTTATTTGCCCTAATCCCGCCATCAAGCCCACTTGAGTTAACTTGGCAAACTCCTGGCGGTTATTCAAGAAAGATTCGGGCCCGAGAACAATCAATTTTTCCGGGCGGAATTGTATCAGCCACACGCGCTGGAAAACGGCAAATCCTGGGTCGGGAAATAGAGCTTAAAATGACAAAACGTCAAAAGTAACTTGAGCACATCTCTCATTCTCTTGGCATATTCGGAAATCAAAATAAATCACAGGGCATTTCATAATGGTTAAAGTGTGTGTGACACATTTTATTATGAGAAATGGAGAGCGAAGCGCGGGGCTGTGGTGGTTGGTTGGATGGCTGGCTTGTTTGGTTTCGGGCTTGGATCCACCGCAAATTAAGCAAGCAAAACCACGGAATGCGGCTCGGTTTAAAGGCCGCCTGAATAATGTGCTAACCTGCTGTGGCTTTCAAAGGCGCACCAGCAAAGCTGCAGCCTACATTCCTTGGGCCATAAAACCTCTTCCATTGCCACAGTGGCAACAGCAGGAGTGGCATCAACATATCCACATTAACATCAAATAAAACAGTCACGTCGAGCGGCAGGAGGCGCCGCCGAAAAAATATGCCCGGGAATATCGTAAATGTCAGGGCGCCTCCTGTTACGGCAACCGGAGGAGGCGGCTATGCTAGATGGGTGCCCTGGCAGCCTGGCCCGGGTGGATTCCCGCCAGACACGCACCAAGTGCCGATGGGTCTCTTAGCTCACAGCGGGCGATGGTACAGCAGGCGATGCTAATGTTTTAAAAAGCGGAAACGGAAGCAGAAACGCCACAGCAATACCCTAGCTATACTGAGGTTTTTGTTCTGTAATCATGAAAGTTGAGCCAGAACTACAACTCATTATTTTCACAAAATAAAGAGTAATGACTTGGCCAAAGTTTATCCAAGCAAAGTAGAGATATACTTTTCAGCTGCACTTTCTGTAAGATTCATTAAATCCTTTGATACCCCTTAAATGTTCAAATGCAAGAAGTAAGGAAGACATTGTCGGTAGAAAGCAAGACACGCGCGAAAAAAGCGACCAGAGGCGGAAAAAAATGAATATATAACACTGCTTGACATAATGTGAAGTTGACTTTGACAAGTGCTTGGGACGGAACACGATCCGAAAAGCAAGAGCGGCACACACATTCGGTCACAACTGCAGATACACACACCCGCACCTCAAGATACAGTGTATCTCAGGGCGCGCACGCTGCAGAAGTGGCAACTTAGCGGGGCCAACTTGAGGGCTTCTTCCTCCGCTCGGCTTGCTATTTGCATTTTGAGTCAAGCACCAAAAAGTCGCAATCTTCGCCAAAGTTAATAGTTGAGGAATGCTTCAGGTCAATGGGCGAGCAAGTGGAACTGGAAAGGAAGCAGACGCTGCACCGCGCGGATGTATCTTTGAGCTGAAATTTGGCTTATTGCTCGAGTGCTGCAAATCCACTTCAGTTCGCTCTCTCGCTGGAACTTTTTGGGCTTCTACATCCTTTGGCAGTGGAATCATCTTGCTTAAAAGCATATTTAAATGTTTAATGTAGCGTGCAAACACACATACATACTCGTACTTGTACTCCAAGTGGAGGGGTTAAGGTAGAAATTAGCATAAAAAAGTTGTTTCAGTGCGCTGCCGATTTTGCTTTGATTACCGGTTCACTGGACTGTTGGAAAATGCTTAACCACCCAAAGCCCCAACCCACAATCCCCCCTAAAAAAGGGACATGGCCGTGGGGTGTTAACCAGAATCAAGAAATAATTCGAATTCTGTAGAAACGAAGGCACTTTCAATCGCTTAAAAAGCGATGCTACAACTTTTCTGAAATTGTCATTGGAGCCGCTAAGGAAATGTAAATGTTTAGCCATTAGCATTCAAGTCCTATTTTGTAGAGCCCCCCTTTTTGCGACGCCAATGCCTTTCAAGGGAGCATCGTAAAACGCAGCAGCGATTTTCAGGCGCGAAAGCGCGTGCACAAAACTTTGTTCGCTTTTAGTACGCAGCGCATCCTGGCGCGAGGTCCTGCCGCCAGCGGAATCCCTGGACCAAGTGCAATAAAAACCAAAGTGCAACTTTGCGTATTAAGCAGTAAAATCTGCAGGATAGAAGGCCGCTGGCAGAGAAGGGGTGCAAGCCCCAGGGGGAAAACGACTGGAAAAGCCCCGGAGCACGGTTTAACTGTTGGAAAATTAAAAGAAAATGGCAACTGCTCGGTGGCAGGCTTTTCTTGGCCACCACGCCCCCAAGGACATTACTAAATTACGTTGTCAGAATGGCAGGCCGTACAAGAGCACGTGCTTTTGACCCGGCCAAGGACTCGCGTTCGCCGAATTTTCGCGCTTATTTAATTTGCTCTGATGTTATTTAAGTTTTTAGTCGGCGGCGCCAAGTAAGCGCAAAAGTTTGGTGGCTGCACAAGCAGAAAAGGATTTCTGGAGCACATTTCCCCGGAATCCCCGGCGGGATAGTTGCTTGACGACCCTTTTTCAGTGCAGCAATATTTCCTCTCGAGAAGAACATTACGCGATTATCCGAAATGGGGCGGCACGTTTACCTTCGGCCTTGTCCACATCCGTGGACACTGCCTCCCACATCCTGCCTCCTTCAGCACTTCCAGGGCCTCCTCGCTGCCAAACTTGATGAAAGTGTAATTTTTGGTTATGCGAAACGCGTGCCCAATTTGCATGGCAGAGCGGCAGATGGATGTTTGATGGGCTCGGGGGATGGCCGAAAAGCAGGGGCCAGAAGCTGGTTGGGAGTGGCCGGTAACTGGCCTCTAAGTACGTGCTTACATCCAGTTGATGAGCGAATATGGACGTTGGTCGTGCGCCTCAAGCGCTGCATAAATTATGCATGCAATTTGAAGGAACTCCTCGTTGCCGGAAAATATGCAGTTATTAGCCGCTAACGTAAAAAGAGCGCCAAGCGGACTCGTTTGCGCTGACCCATTTACTGGCCTTGTTGAAATAGCGGGGCATTTCAAGATTTTATGAGCTCATAAAAAGAAAATGAACTTGTGCTGCACCAGAGAAGGCCAGCACGTTTCTAGCCAATTATGTCACCAATTGAATTCCATACGCCATTCGTTTTTCACACTCCGATTCTCTGCGGGATTATGAACCCTTTAATGTGGAGCCCATGCCCTGAATTTGCGCACATTTATCATTCCGACTATGCCATTTAAAATGGCTCACATCCATTAGCTGGTGCGAGTGGGGCTTAAGACATATTCCCCGAAAATGACGCCATGCAAATGAAGCCCCGTCCGTTTTTGGGGCCGGATTGGATTGGGTTAACTGGCAATTTGCTGCACTGGGCCGGCCCCGGGTTCCCGGCTAACCAGAACAAATGTGCCACGGACATGGAGGAGGGCGGGCAGTGAATCCCGGAATGGCAGCTAATTAATAATACGAAATTGTGCTGCTGCCGGCTGCGCTGCCAGGAACTGGCGATGAAAACCAAACATGGCTGCCGTTTCACAATTTCCCGATTGCCAGGCCACCACGACGAGGATACGGGTTTGGCCGCCAGGACGATGATGGCAGCCTGTGGCTGAGAAACGATGCTGGTAAAGGTTTCCCCTCCCCAGGATGCACTGCAAACTGCGATTGAAAACGAATTATTTTTCCCACAAAAATATGACCTATAGCATTTTATGTTTTGCCTTAAGTTTTTAGTATGTGACTCTTCAATATTATTTCTTTTTTAATATTCAGCGGCCCTCATATCTCGGCAGCATGACCATCTGGGATGTGGCATGTACGAGTACGAGTATTTCGCTGCTCGCAACGTTTGCGAAAATTGCTTAAAAATGAACCCAGCTCTGACAGTTGATGGATGGGCTAGAAAATTTGGCTCCCCCATCTATATACATGGAAATGCAGTCCACATATCTTCTCGTCCAGCCGCGCCCACAGCTCTCATCACGAGCGGCTAAGTGTTTGCCAAAACGGGGGGCGTGTCTGGTGCTCTGAGAGGGCAGGGGTCATGGGGTTGGCTTGTGACGCCAGCGAGGACGATGCTTTAAAAATTTCATATCTATTTTTAGTGCTGCTGTTGTTATGGATCTCCATAGTAGTTATTTTTCATGCTTTTTTGCAGCCCCATCAGCTCCGCCCACTATCACACTCTCGTTGCCGGCTCTGATGTTTTCCTTTTGCCATGCTTTCTTTTTATGCATTTTTGCTAGTCTGCTGTGCATTTTTGCGAGCGTTTTTTAATAAATCATGCGCCACGTAAGCTGACTTCCATGCACAGGATACATTTCCCTCACAGCGTGTACTCGTACATGCATGTATGCGCCCCTGTGTTTGCAGGGCTAGTGCGCCCGGGTGAGTGATTTGCATAT
The DNA here is from genome assembly GCA_021223825.1 of Drosophila ironensis. NCBI lineage: Eukaryota > Metazoa > Arthropoda > Insecta > Diptera > Drosophilidae > Drosophila > Drosophila ironensis. Next base: position 624,700 of record JAJJHQ010006980.1, read on the forward strand.
GTTGTGCGATAGCCAGGGCTGCACCGCAAATGCACTTTGGCCCAATTAGTTGGCCAAAATGAAGCGAGCCGAGAAAGGATTCTCTTTTTGGCGCTGCGGCGGACAGCCCCATGAAAGTTCAATCTGCATCTCATCAGCGGGGGAAGCCTGCACAGGATCCCTGGTTCTCATCCGTCTTATGGCCTCTTGGCCACGCCCTCGCCCCGCCCCCGCCCATCGAAGGGATTCCCCCGAAAAACACTCTTGTTCTGGCGCATTCGCCTCGTCACTCGCCATTGGGTGCAAATTAATACACTTGCGGAGCCACGAGGAAAATTCTACAGCGATCTTGTTGCACAGTCCATGGTGCTGGTGTTGCTGCGGTTTTCCGGCTATCATGGGCTGAGGAAGCGGGAGCGGGAGCGGGCGAGGGGCGCCCAGAAACAAACGAGCAGGCAACAAAGTTTCCTCTGTTTGCTGCTGTGTGTTTTTGCCCTCCGCACATGGCTTAATATGCAAAGTTATGGGCCAGCAAGGCGGAAGGAATGGAGGGAAATGCATGAAAACAGTCAAACTTCCATAACTGAAATATAAGCTATAAAATCAAATACTTGAAAGGTTTCCATGGAAATGGTAATGCAGTAAAAAACAATGAAAGCAATCAAACTCCTAACTTGGCTGTATATATTAACTGTTGGGTGGTATATTTTGATCTCCTCTATTCCGAAATTTCACTGTAAATGTGTCTAGGTGGAACGTTAAAGCTGCCTCCAATTTCTGCGCATTTTTATAACAATTTTGGAGTATTATTAATGCCAGCCCAAAAGCCGGCACCGTTCTGCATGCACCCATACCATTGCCGCCCCCCCATTTGGGGTTCCAATCCACTAAAGTGCAGCACACTTTGGGGTTCCCCTCATAAATATCAAAATATACACCAGCATGCTTCCATATGTATGTGCCATACGACTGGGTGCTGGCTGGGTGGGTGTCTGGTCTGTTGGCTACACGTTTAATTAAAGAACGCCAGCTTTTAGCTCGATATAATAAAGTGAAATATAGACAAGGCGGAAAAACGAGGGAAGGCGGGAGGGCGGAAAAATAGAGCATTATGGCAAGGGGGAGGGAGTACAAGGAGTTTAATAAATTGCCATGACAAGCCCGCAGGCTTCTCCTTTCCGCATTTACCGCCATGCCACTCTTCGCAGCAACTCTTGTTACAACATTTCAATTAAAAGTTAAACGTGCACGTAATTATGCGGACTACAAGGAAAATGTGTAAGTAATATTCCGCTTGCGCTGACTGAGCTGAAAGCGCATGGCCAAAAATTAATTAACCAAAATGCTTAAAGCAAAGCCCGGAGGGCGAGCGAGAAAAATTAGGAACAATATACGAAAATCCTGGAAAAAGAAAACCGCACTCTTTGGTCGGACCTTTTTTTCAGGGCTTACTAGGGGTCTCTTATTCGGCCATAACCGCTCGTGCATGTGATTGGGTTTTTGAAGGCAAAGCTTAACCCCGATTTTTTGTACTTTTTTCATCACTTTCTGCGAATTAGCACCCGCAGCAGAAGCCCAAGGACAGTCTAAAAAACAAGTGCGAATGGGTGTGGCCAAATATTGCGACACCTTACACCCTAATATACGAGTTACGAATACCTAATTTTTGTAGAATTGAAATGTAACACATACATTTATGAAATTATAATGATAAACCCATGAGTCATATTATTTGGGTCCGAAAATTCATTCTTGAATGCACATATACCCTTGTACCACCCCATTAATGGGTACGAAAAATGAAAGCGACACTGTTAATTGATAATGTACCAAATTGAAATTGTACAGAAAAATAATTGAGTGCCTAGCTGGGCGAGGCAAACAAAACCTTTTATCAGAGGCTACACTTCATTTCATATTCAAATGAACTCCGTCGGAGAAACAGAAACAGAAACAGAAAGACGATTGAGTGCGAGTTTGCCAATTCCATTTTGTTTGGGATGTAACATTCAGTGTGCCCATGAACTCACAGGAACAATTCCCCAACATCTGTGGCGCTCCTCCTGGGTTGGGATGGATAGACAAATGAAAGGACAGGAGTCAAAGTGCAAGACAAGGAGGAAAAAGAGGAAAAAGGGCGTCTCAGACTAAATAAATGGAATTGATGGAGTGCACGTTCCTATTGCACACATGAATTATGAAGCAGCAGCAAGACCCTCCCACGGAGAGAAAAACACGACAAGCTGACAAGACTTGTTCGGTGAAGATTATTGGCATGGCACCAACCGAATGAACTAAATGCACTAAAGCGCTTAAGGATTATCCCAGTATAATGGACTTTTCTTGAATTTCTCTCAGTCGTAGTCCCAAAAAACAAGCGTGTGTGCTTGAAAGGGTCCTAAATCAAAGAGGAGCAGCGATTAGGGCAGGCAAACACAAGAATTATGCAAAAATCAAGCAGGGGGACTTGCCCCAAACAAAAGGCAAGGACTGGAAACAATAATATGAGGGTTAGGGTTCGTTTGGGAGCAAAAAAAAACCCAATTTTCGACCGAAATTGATAACAGCAGAAGTAGCAGCAGCCAAAAAGCTCACATAAAGCGTTTCCAAAAACCAACAAAAAGGCAGCACAAGCAGCAAACAGGCAGGGGAACAAACAGAAGTAAAACACAAAATGAAAAACAAGAAAAATTAAAATTTGTCGGCAAGTAAGTCGTAAAAATTTAAATAAATTTGAGCTGCCTACGCAAATGTAGTGGAATTAATACAGTGAAGACAGGCTTTCAAAGTTTATTGTGCAGCGAGAGATTAGCTTAAATTTATAAGTTTTGTCAAACGGAATTAAGTGTTTATGTCGCTGACTTAAGTAGCCATTCTTAACAATCACAAAGTTTCTTTACCTCAAGCTCGTTACTTGTATTTATAACTTATTTCAAAGTTTAAAGTACAACAGTTTATACAACCGAGACGCTACGAATCTCCACTGTATACATATATTTCTGATGATCGCGCCTGAGCCGGGCTTTGTTTATCAGCTCACACTTTGCTCTCAACCCACAACAACCATTTGAATAGCAACAACCACGTCTCAACCTTCGACAAGCTGGGATCCCAACCCAAGTTTCAGTTTCCAGTCGGCACTCGAGCGACAAACAACTCGGCGGCAAAGTAAAATTGACTCGAAAATGATCTTCAAGACCCTGGCGATTGTATCGCTCTGCTTGGCCAGCATTGCGGCCTCTAAGATTGGGCAGCAGCAATCGCAGGTTCCCAAAAAGCACCTGGTTTGCTTCTACGATTCGGCCAGTTTCGTCAAGGAAGGTGAGAAGAGTCTACGGTTTTGTCTACGGTTTTGTGGGTCTCCAAACGCAGAGGTTATGTAACCGCTGCCTGTTAATTAGAAAACTCAACCACAACGGGCTTATCAACGAAAACTCATTTCCAAAAGAGTCGGATGTGTGCGGCGATAACGTCATGCAAAGGGGAACAAATAATTACCTCATAAGATTCGAGTGTTTTCATTATAAATCTCTGAAGTGCGACAAAATTATATATATGTATATGTGCAACGGCTTTGTCGTAATCACACTTCAGCTCGCTTTGTCCGCCTTGATCTGCGGGTAATTGATAATCTATACTGTCTAATCTAGGTCTCGGCAAGCTGGTGATCGATGAACTGGAGCCGGCCCTGCAATTCTGCGACTATCTGGTCTACGGCTATGCCGGCATCGAGCGGGACTCCAACAAGGCTGTGAGCCTCAACCAGCAGCTCGACTTGGATCTGGGCAAGGGCCTGTACCGCACGGTGACCCGCTTGAAGCGCAAGTACCCCAACCTCAAGATCCTGCTCAGCGTGGGCGGGGACAAGGACATCGAGACCGACAAGGATGCCCAGGAGCTGCCCAACAAGTACCTCGAGCTGCTGGAGAGCGCCACCGGACGCACTCGCTTCGTAAACACCGTGTACTCGCTGGTGAAGACCTACGGCTTTGATGGCCTGGACATTGCCTGGCAGTTCCCCAAGAACAAGCCGAAGAAGGTGCACGGCGGTCTGGGCAGCTTCTGGAAGGGCTTCAAGAAGGTCTTCACCGGCGACTCGATCGTGGACGAGAAGTCCGAGGAGCACAAGGAGCAGTTCACGGCCCTGCTGCGCGATGTGAAGAATGCCTTCCGCCCGGACAGCCTCCTGCTCTCCGCCACAGTTCTGCCGAATGTGAACTCATCGCGTGAGTAGCTATTTGAGTGGCCAGTAGCATGGCGATCCTAACTATCCTATCTCCTATTGCTTCTCAGTGTTCTATGACATTCCCGCTGTGATCAACTACCTGGACTTTGTGAACCTGGGCGCCTTCGACTTCTATACGCCGCAACGCAACCCCGAGGTGGCCGACTACACTGCCCCCATCTACGAGCTGAGCGAGCGCAACCCGGAGTTCAATGTGGACAACCAGGTCAAGTTCTGGCTGCGCCACAGCTGCCCGGCCAGCAAGATCAACGTGGGCGTGGCCACCTACGGTCGCCCCTGGAAACTGACCGACGACTCCGGCGATACCGGCGTTCCCCCCGTCAAGGATGTCAAGGACGAGGCCCCCGTGGGCGGAAACACTCAGCTGCACGGCATCTACAGCTGGCCGGAGGTGTGTGCCCTGCTGCCCAACAAGGACAATGCCTACTCCAAGGGCGCCAATGCCCCGCTCACGAAGGTCCAGGACCCAGCCAAGCGTTTCGGATCCTACGCCTACAGGGCTGCCGATAAGAAGGGCGACAATGGCATCTGGGTGAGCTACGAGGATCCGGACACCGCTGCCGACAAGGCTGGCTACGTGCGCACCAACAACCTGGGCGGAGTGGCCCTCTTCGACTTGTCATACGACGACTTCCGGGGCCTGTGCACCACCGAGAAGTACCCCATCCTCAGGGCGGTCAAGTATCGTCTGGTGAACTAAAGGGACTCCCCCGTCTTGACACATTTGCTTTGGCAACTACACAAAACAACCTTCACATGTAATGTTTGTAATGTCATAAAGAACCTTAGAACATAATTAATGTCCGAGTGAATTACTGACTAATCGGGTGGCAGGAAAGACGAGTATTTCAGGTCAATTAAAGGCAATATTTGCACAGGGTGCCTATGTGAATCAATAACAATTAAATTGTTTGACAGAGTAAAAGATTGATTAGCTCTTTGAAGTGTCCTGATAAATTTCAGTTGTGGCAGGTCAATTATAATCTGTAATTTACAATTACTCGATTCTGCAGGTTGCCCTTAAATTCCCTTAAACTTTTCACTTCGCTATTTAGTATTGAAATGCCGTCAGTATCGATTTACTTTGTGTGTACATGAAACTGGCGAAATATAATCGACTGCCTGTGCTCAGTAATAATACAAATCGACACACTCTGGGGAATATTTGGGCATGGGGCTGTGACTTCTGCGCTTCAGGCGTCATGCCCTGATGAATTGCCGAAATCCAATTGACTTTGACAGAAAATACATCGTAATCGGCTTCATCATTAAAGCAACCAGAGTGGCTGGCGCTCCACCCCAGCCCTTTTCCCGGAATATCATGGATCCCCAAAAGACCGGGCCCAGAATTGACTGCTCAACATTTGTCATTGAAGCGAAAACATCGAAAAATTCGCATACGCAGCGTGTTACATACAGAGCTAGAATCGAGGGGGAAAGCACACGAACATGTGCGTTTTTTGCAGCCGAGTGTTATGCACGATTTCACAACTACAACATCAGCTAGACAAAGGCATAAAAAGGCTCTTGAAGCCGAGTGAGAGCATATAGTAGTACGCACACCGGCAGTTCGCTATTCGCAATTCGCAATTCGAATGGAATAAGCCACGAACGAAGGAGATGAAATGAAACGTGCAATGGCCGAGATGAGAGCGGCTCTATCTGGGCATCCTATCCACACACAACACACACCACTGGCACACCAATTTCCATTCTCTGAGGGTATTAGAAAGCATTTACCTTTCCGCACAGGCCCCATTACACATGCATACAGATGGCAGGCTGGAATGGAAGCAGACGAGCAGCCACGACGACAGCCTAAACAATTTTTAAAGGCAAAGTTTGCGAGCAATTTGCTGGCCAAAGTTGTTGCCCGATAAGGTGAACTGCTAATTTTAATTGTCAATTAAATAACTGAAGTTACTTAATCTGAAGAGTGCTCACTGTAAATGCAATTGAAAAGTTTCCTCCCCTTTCCTGAAGTACCTTTCGGCGCGTCTACCATTTCACTTGCAAAAGTTTCACTGTACTTTGGATCAATTTCCCATCCCCGCCCGCGGGAAACAAGGATATTCCATTTGGTGGGGGACTGAGAGGGGCAGGGGCAGCGCGTGTGGCGGGGATTTGGCACTTCAGGCACTCTTCTTTATGTATATTTGGCCTCTCTATGTATAGTTAAACGCTTTGGCCAACATTGCGTATGAGTGCTTTGTGTGCCGTCGGCCCTAGGAACACGCACATTGCGCATACGCCCCGTGAGCCACGCTATCGAATAAGTTTCTGCTACGGCTACTGCCACTGCTACTGCTACTAGTCTTTATACTCAAATAATTGGATTAGTGTTTCAACGCCCCATACAGCAGCCGAACGTTCCCCCTTTCAACCCGCAGCGCCTGCTCCCAGTAAACCCCCCGGGAGCTGCTTTATATGAATTTGTTTGCGCTCCTAGTTTTATTTCAGATTTCATTTTTTTTCTGTATTTTTTCCTCTATGCGGATTAGTTTTCACTGCTTTCCGTGCACGTCTCCGTGTATATACATACGTATATAGTATTTCCGTAGCCGGCGGTGTCGTGCCAACGAAGCGAATTAGGTTTTATGATATTTCCTGGGGTTCCTTTAATATTTAAACAATCGTTACGGTGCACAAAAAAGTTTGAAACGAATCCCCGGGAAAACTTTTGCTGCGAGCCCTATTAAATTGCCCCTCAATGATTAACTGCCGAAGATTTGTTGAGCGGCTTTTCTTTATCAAAACGGAATTTGATTGATTCGCCGGAGAAAAGGCAGTTGCAAAGCCATTAACTGAGCCCTCCTCCGTATCTCTGGCTTAGGATGCTTTCATCTCTTTCGGGAGAATAAAAATGAATATCCCGGCTAAAAAGTGGCACAACTTTTACCTTGGGGCGGCAACACAAACGCAGCACCCACCAAGGAAATACAAACAAAAGCCGGAGCAGAAACTTTGAGTGCAGGGAAAATGGCATTGGCCATAACGAATATGTATTTTTGATTCCCCTGCCATGCTTATTATTGTTGCTGTTACTTTTGCTTTGCTTTGGGAACACAACTCCGCCGCCCTGTGTTGCTTTTGTTGCCGGCAACTCGTAACAAGTTAAGCAACTTTGGACAGACATCAGAAGTTGCTTGGAGGATTTTCGTCGAGGCAGCTTTGGGACTGTCAACAGCTGTGCCCAACAGCAGATCCCTGAAAAGGAGGGGGCCACGAGGATATATATTTGAGCTTGTCTCGGGCTGTTGAGCTTTGTTTATTCCACCTGGCGTTGCATAACTCACACAAATGTTCGGAATTGGTATAAGAAATTGTTTGCCTACTTTCAGGTGAGTCCACCGCTTGGGTTTCCAATATTTCGTCAATGCATTTTCCCTTTTTCCCAGTGTCTTCACTGGGCGAAACCTTTTCAATTTTTCAGGAGCAACTTTCCACTGTCATTTGCAGCATTTCACTGGGGATTGCGAGGGGTTAGTGCTGGGGCGGCCGAAATGGAAGAGATAGTTCCCCGCACCGGCCATTATCATTTCCCGCGCTCACATGCTCCTCCACAAATGCGAGCAACATTTATGGCCTCCCCAGCCGTTGCCATCCGCCTTTCCAGCCGGCAAATTGCCAATGTTGTTGCAGGCAGGAAATGCTTTACTTGATTTAGCTGCTAAGTGCAACTTGAGGCGAGGATGGAGACAGAATTCCACACACCGCATGTTGCCAGGAAGCAGCAGCGGCGGCAGCAGCAACAAGGATTTTTCGGCAACAGTACTTGTACTTGTGCCATAGTGCTGCCATAAATCCCCCCGGCGCTTGTAAAAACAATTATGCCAGATATTTACGCCGCAAAGAGGCAATGCAACAGAGGCAGCCACCGAAACAGCAACCCCAGAGCCAGACAGCGAAAATTTGCTGTTAACATTTTTGGCTTTTAATTGCAGTGTCGGAGCCCGCTAACCCGCTACCCGCTGCCCTCAGCCAGCTGCCTTCTGCAATTCCATTCGCCCGTATACCCCATTGCAATTTGCAGCCCGGTGGCGTATACGTAATATATCGTTTCGTAGGCTGCTGGGCCAATTCGCACAATCACACGAAGCAGGCAAGGGTGAGCGCGGTAATTATGAACTTTTAATTAAAACGTTAAAAAATTAAATGAAAAAATTCCCGCGCATTGGAATGCGAGGTGAAAAGTGGAAAATGGCTCAGCCAAGGAGTCGCGTTTCCCATTCACACCGACCACGGGCGAAAAAAAAACTAGAACGGCAGCAGCTGTCATCGGATCTGAAAACCTATCGACAGTTTCGAATGTCCATTTGTGGAGCTCTCGATGCTCTTTGGCCAACCCTTTTCCACCGACTTCCGAGCCCTTTCCCCCGTTTTCCCAGAGCGTGTGTGTTCGCGTGGGAGTATCTAATTGCTTGTCAGAGTGGATGGGGAAACTTTGTACGTGCTTCGCACAGGCGGTCGTAAAATGCGAAAACGATTTCTGCGTGTTCTTTGGCACAAGTGAAAAGTTGTGGTTCTGCTCCACAGACAATCCACGAAAACTAGAAATGCGAAAGGGGTTCCCAACTATAGTAGTTGGGTGAATAGAAAATATCATACAAGCCCTCCAAATTGGTGCATAAACATGAGTATTTCACTATACTTCGATCTGTAAATTGTGTGAAATTCTTTTAATGATCGGGAATTCCCTTGCGTTCCTATTTGTTTCTTCTTCTAAAACTCTAACTTCTCTTTTATTATACAAGTTGGGGCCTCTTTATATGTTTATGGCTCTTTAAATATTCAAAAGTTCGTGGATTCCCTACCTCTATAACTAACCAAGGCCGTAACTTTGGCTTTAACTTGGCCCAACTTGGGCATAAATTTGCAAGCTCATCTCGCAGAAGCGACGGCAAACGACTCTTAGTTCTAATAGCTCATATCGCAAACGACACTTTTGTGGCCTGAACGTGAGAATGGCTGTTTGTTTCCGTTTCCAGGACGCGAATGTGTGTTTGTATTGACAGGCGCATTCCCTTTTCACGGCAAACATTCAGTTTTTGTAGTCACGTGCGAGCACTTTAAGCGGCTTCATGTTTTTGGCGTTCCGTCGGGGCAAAAACCGCCAAAGCCGGGCTGCAGGCAGTGGATGGGATATAGCCAAGGCAACCATGGCGTAAAACAAACATAACTAAAAGCAAACACACACGGGATAAATACCCGGGTATGTTTAAGCCAACCGCACACACAAAAACCTCACTTTTGCAGGGGGTGGGGTGGGGACCTGCGGCCGGGGCCATAATCGCATTTCCCCGCGCCTGAAAATTATACAATTCCGCTCTGAATGGACTTACATTGTGACGCTTCCGCTCGCGCTCGGGCACAGAATGCCAGCTGAACTGCAGGTTCCAATCGAATCCGCCCACATTGACGCCGCTGGAGTCGTGGTAATGGAATTCCAGGGTATCGTCGCTAATCACATCGATCACGGGACAGACCACAGTCGTGGGATTGCGAGCAATGCGGTCCAGCAAAGGTTCCAGCCATCCTGAAACAAAATATAAGATTAAAGTGCGATTTTTGGCAAGGGAAACTTATTTTCCTGGAAGCGGACAAACAAATTTAATTGCTCTTTGCGTAATCCATCATCGGTGCTCGGCTTGAAGGAGAAAAATGGTTTTTCTTTCACTCGCCTCTGTGTCTGGGCGTTTTGGCCAAGTTTGCCAATAAGCCAAATTGATTGCCTTTTCTTTCGGGCCCTTGAGTCTTAATAAAAAGGCGCAAATGAGAAGCTGCCACACAGAGTCAACTTAATTCGAAAGATTAAGAGATTTTTCCAGAGCCAGAGCCGGGCACTTTTATTGGCATCGTTTTCGGCCCAACGGATTTCATTTGATGGCCATCAAAATTGAGTTTCACATAGAACGTTACGAGCGGAGTCGGGAGTCCATTGGGAAAACGCCGGCAGCAAAATCTCAGTTAGATTGTAAAACAAGAACCGAATAAGTAATTCTATGGCAGACATTAAAATATTCCGCAGCCCATTAAACTTTGATTTCAGATTGTCGCTGGCTTTTGGTGGCGTCGCAAATTAAAAGATTGTATCAGCAATTTGCTTGGATAATGCTTGTGAAATCAAAGTATGTCCATACTGGCTCGTTTTTATTTTAATATCTTGGCCAACCGATAAGTAATAAGTTGGTGTTGGGAAAAAAAGTGCTGTCCACTTTCAGGCTGTTGGAATATTGGTTTAGCCTATCTTACCTTCGGCGCACTCGCAATGGGAGTCCAAATAAGTGATGACCGCAGACTTGGCGTGCTGGGCTCCCAAAAGACGGGCCCGAATCAGGCCTTCACGTTGCTTGCCCCGGACAATCTTGACCTTTGAATAGTCGGCAAAGTAATCCTCCAGCTGTTTCTTCAAGTGAGCTACAGGAAACACACAAAACATTACATCAGATCGGGGCCGATTTTGGAAGCCAATATCTGTAAGCACTTACGCATATCGCTGTAGTCGTCCACCAGAATAATCTTGCCAATCAGATGCTCTGGCGATCTGTCCAAAACCGAATGAACAGTTCGCAGGAGGACGGTCCAGGCTTCGTTGTGGAAGCAAATAACCACATCGGTTTTGGGAAGATCCGTGAGATATCTTGACGGGTCCTTACACCAGGTATCCCGGGGATCCGGCAAACTGCGATGCACGGAAATAAGATCCGAAACGTACTGATTGAAGGCGTTCTTTGCCCAGCCGTCGTCCACCGCCTTCTTCATCTCGTCCGACATCTTTTCGGGTAAAATCACTGGCCTGCCCATTTCGCCGGGACTCTCTTCGATTTGGCCCGGCAGAGCAATCACTTCCTTGCCATCTGTCAAATGGGAGGAAAGGAGAAATGCTAAGTAAATGTTGGCGTAGCTTTTTATTTGCTTCGAAATTGCAAGTCGAAGGTGAGCTGGCTGAAGATAAAGCTTTGTTATGCGTGAAATTTACGACAAAATACTCTGGGAAACGCACCCACATTTGGGCAAACACTCAGTTCCTGTTCCTGCTACGAGTGCATTGCATATGAAAAGTTGCCATCATCAGGGGATGCTCCCCTTCACAGGGTCATGAAAAATCGTTTGCCTTGCAAATTCTCTCATGTGTGTGCGGAAAAGCACTCCCCCATCCCCCCCTCTACGCTGTGCATTTTATTATTTTGTTATTTGCATTTGCATGGAAATATGAGTTCTCCTGTTCCCAGCTGCTTCCACTTCTGCTTTTCTGGCTCTCAGCTCGTTTCTGCTTTTTATGCGATTTGTCAGCCACAAGTGACACTTATTGGGCATCGCCTGAATGCTTGTCTGTGTGGCTGTCCTGAGTTCCATGTCCTTTGGAAGGCGGGACAACATTAATGGAAATTTCAGGGATGACAACCAGCAGACACGATCGCAACCTGGCACTCAGCTTAAAGCGATTAAAAGTGTAATTAAACTTGTTGCCAAAACTCCATTGAAATTATACTCTATTTGTAGATTTTTTTAAGTTTGAAACCTCTTACTTTGGGCTTCCTTGAAATGCAAACCTTTTCAAAGCCGGTTCAATTAAAACTTCATAAAAAGGCAACTCCCTTTGTGGTTATTAACTGGTCTTCGGCCAAAATCAATTCATTTCCCCTCCAAATCGAGGAGCATATTTCTGGCCGCCCTGCTCCCGCCTTGGCAAACTTTGGTCCATGCAAAAACATTTCAATTACCACAATCATTTCAATTTCAATAAGCATAAAAAGCTGGCTGCAGAAATAAAAAGCCATAAAAGGCTAGCAAGTAGCCGGGATGAGTGTGGAATGCACGGGGCTGGGGGACACCAACCGCATTATGCTATTCACGGATAAAAAAAGAACGGAGGCAGGCAGCCAGGGAGCGGGATGCAGGGGCCGGCTAACCAAGAGGCCAATCAGCCGACAATAAATTTGTTCCGCACAAAAATGGAAAATAAGAGAAAAACCATTAAATTGCCCAGAGGCGGTGGCTCAAAGGAGTCACTGGGGTGGATGGGGGCACTCATAAATTTAATGATTTGTCGCCGGTTGCCGTAGTTACAACTCCATTGCGGATTATTCACGTGTGTGCCAATGACTCCGAGGCAGCATCCCTAGTTCCGGCTTTCCAGGACCCGATCCTGGCACTCATTTCCAGGGCCGTACCCCCCTTGGAATGTACTTTTTTGCATGCTGGGCTCGCACACGCATCATCATAATAAAAAACAATAAAAAATAATAACGCCCGGGGGCGCGGAGGAGGCGCTGTAACTGGATTTTATGTCTTTTATTGATTCACTGTAGCATATTTATGGCCTCTTTGGATATTAATGATTCCGCCCCAGCGGCGCTGGGTTCTGCGTTCCCGTCCTGTCCCTCCCCCTCGCCCCTAGGAGCCTGCCCCTTTCGATTCGGAGTAACCCAATTATAGTCACGCCCTGGGACAAAGGTGAGCCCAACAAAGTTGTGTTTTATGGAAACTCATTCACAGTTTACACCGCTATAAATCCTCTCGAAATATATTTTGCTCCCCCGGGTGTACGCTTTTTATGACCAAATCAATTCTGGGCTAATTATATATTTTCCCGACTTGGCTTGATTGTTGCAAAGTTTACGGAGTCTTAAGCAAATTAAGGTTTAATGCGAAACCTTTCTTTTCAATTTCAATTTGAATTTCATCTTCACTTCACCTTCAAGTCTCGGCATTCAGGAAATCGAAATTGACAATTTTCGTCGAGTTTTCCCGCTCAACGCTGCGTATACGTTATGTGTCCTGGCAGCTGCCACATCGAGAGGGTGTGGTGGGGGGCTAAAATGAGGTCCTGGCAAGACAAAAGGAGACAATCGCAGCGAACAGAGCTCGAGGGACACGCCTGAGCGTGACAGGAAGCTATAAATGTTTTGTTATAGACAGCGCGACAGCAGGTGGAAATGTGGGAGGCGGCTGGGGGCGCCGGGGGGCGTGGCCGCATGACAAATGTGCGCCTGGATGCGAAGGCATCTGCGCTGGCTCTGCTGGCATGCATGTTTCATCATCATGTTTTCCGCATAAAAGTAACATAATATGCCAAAGTACCATCATTTTGCACAATGAATGAGGCTCGCCCGCTAGGCCCTGGGGCTTTGGGTTTTGGCCGATAAATGGCAATAGACATGCGAGAGGCAAGCGGCAATCCTGGCCAGGGATTAGCATTGATTAAAAGCAAAACAAGCCCAGGAACGGGCAAATCAATCTGCTCCATGTGGCCCCGAGGAGGCGTGGCCGCATTGCCATGTATATATAAAATCATTATCGCTGCTAAATTGTAAAAACAAGAATTATGCATATATGAGCGGAGCGGACCAAAAACAGGACGGGAGTTGCAAAAAACGAAAATAAAGGGAGGACGCATCGGGCCAGCGATCAAGATAGCATGCCTAGAAGGCAGGTTCCAGTGGGCAGAGTGCTGCACAGGGAAAAATTCATAAACTTAATCGTATGTTGTTTATAATTAGCTGCATTCGAGGACAAGAGATAGCCGCTTTATCATGCGAAATTATCATAAAACACGAAGAGATATCTGATAATTGGTAGAACACTGTGTTGGCTTGTAGAAGCTTCCCTTTGCGTTTGACCCAAATAGATACAGAGCCATTCTATCTTTCAACCAATTTGGGTGGCTGCCCTTTTTCTCGGTGCAAGGTGGCGCGGTGGTTAGGAACCCGATGCGAGCGCGCGATAAACGTCGTGTTGCAACCACTCAACTCTTCCCAGCCGAGGCTTTCGGTGGTGGTAACGCGCCCCAAGGCCAAAGCCAATAAGTACAACAACACTAATTACCAGCTATGAACACAGGGCCCCAGCCAAACTATAGGGGAATCGGAATCGGAAAGTTGGCCAATATAAGTAGAGAAGCAGTCGCTGGAGGAGGCGGAGGCGAAGGATGCATGCGGCGGCCCTCTAGGCACAGTGGTAACAATACAACAGCCCCCCATTGGGAGCGGTTTTTGAGCTTTATAGCCCTGAAATGGGTGATTCAACGTGGGCCATTTCTCTAGGATTATTTGCATGCAAGCGGCCGTAAAAACCCATTCATGACGAAAAACTCATTCGAGAAGAGGAACTTTTGAGCCAAGCCATAAACTCGGGCTAATGGCCAGGTGGCCGGGCACGTCTGCTCAAGATTATAAAGCGAAGATTGTGTTTTAACAAGTTTGCTAGAAAATCCACATACTATTAAATCGGCTAATAAATCTTGCTGGCCTGCTAAAGGGTCTTTTTCGTTCCCGTCAAAGATTTGTTGATAGAACTTGCCATCAGATTTGCATTTTATGGATTTAACTGTTTAACTCTTCCACCAAATGGGATCAAATTAGCAGATGCTTTTCAAGTTTCTTAGAGAATCTGTTGTTTTCCCTGATCTCTGGTTCTCTTGATGCCATTTCCACTGTGCGGGGAAATCAATAGCTTGCAACGTGCTGGCCCTTTTCCCCGGAGTGTTGGTAAACGTTTGTAGGCTTGCACACAATTTTGACGCCATGGGGCAGCTGCCTGATGCGGATGCTGATTTTCGAGGCTGATGCCGATGCCGAAGCCCAAGCCGATGCCGATGCCTCCGATGCCTGCAAGGATCGGGGCCCAACTTGTAGCTTTGCCACCTCTACAGCCCAGATGGGGCAGCAAGATGATTGCCGCGCGGAGGGCGAGGAGCGTGCAGCGTGGAGATGCAAACATGATATGCGAAATTGCAAATACGTGCATTGTCTGCCGCGTAGACTGGGATGTAGATCTCCGCTCCTCTGGTTGCTGCTTTTTTTTTGTGCTGTCTTCAGACTGACTGACCACATGCTGATGCAATCTTAAATGCTTGTTCCACATGCGAGAGGCAATAGATGAAGGAGGAGCCCAGTACAGGAAGCTACGAGCCACATGCTGCAGGCCCACCTGATCCCCGGATCCCCGTTTCCCCGCTTCCCCGTCCTCCTCTCCTTCGGGAACTTCATGGCTGGCTGGCTTTGGTCTGGCTTCATTGATTTGCCTGGGCGGCCAGTCAAGTGTCCATTGAGTAAAAATCCCAGGGCCAGCGCCTAAGCCCCCAGACTTGATTAGTAAGTAACATTATTTCGCCTCCCTCCCCCTCTCCTCTCCTCTCCTCGGCCATGGCTTAATGCGAATATCTATTCAACCATTGGGTATGTGTCTCCCGTCAGCCCCCTCCAACCATGACATTGAAAATGTTGCTTGGCAGCAATTCCAAGTTGTTAAGTGCGAGTTGGCCGGGTTGTTCGGGTTGTTCGGGTTGTTGGTTGTTAGTGCTCGCCGCCAGCATCTTCGACATTGTTGTAAAACTTGTTAGAAATTTTCTTAAAGGCACAAAGGCGGTGGCCAAAAAGGAGGAAGTGTGACAGCAGCAGCGGCAGCCAGTTTTCGTGCAGAGAAAAAACTCAATACAAAAACTGTTGTGTTGTGCAAATTGAGTTGTAACGTAACTACGATATCGGAAACACAAACAGTGACAAGATTTTTCTTTAATCAACGTAGAATGCGAAACCCAAATTGAATAGGTCTTATTCTTGAGTTTCTTTGAGTTTTCTCAGTGTAAGAAGAGGAAATCGTGAGGAGAAAAGCGAACACAGGAAAGCAATATGTGTTATTATCCCCGTTCGGTTCGGCAACGCTTCTGACCCAAAATGCAATCTCCCAACAAGGATTGAGGATGTGTGACCGTAAACTACCAGCCCGGTTCAATAAGTAAAAAGAAAATCCCGAAGAATCGCCATTGGAGCCTGAGAAAGCGGTGGAGGAAGCTGCGTGTGCCCTGAATTGATGGGAATTAGTTGCAAGCGATTGCGTGGAAATGAAGTGCAAAAAACGCAACCCGACCCGTCGAGGAAAAATCGAAATAGATTTGCAAATACCGATAACGAGAGCGGGGAAATTCTGTAAACAGCTGGGGCATTGAATCGGAAATAAATGTGCAACTGATTTCAATATAAATGCTTATTGCTGGACACAGAACAGGGAGATTCCGAAGGGAAAGTGGCAAAGGATGCTAATGACAGGATTGGCGGAAAATCACAAGAAATCGCGGTGGCAATTGGAGTGAAAATTAGCTATTATAGGTGTCTTTTTCATGGCACTTTTGTGTCTAGACTCTAGAGTCTAGACAATTGCCGCAATGACTATTTGCCTTGCCATGTTATCAAATATTGAATGATTATAAACGAATGATTATAAAAAGATTATTTTGTAATCATTGAAATTTTTAAGCAGACACTCAGAGATAATAGCTAGGTTAACCAAAACTCTTCCCAAATCCCTGCAGAATGATTTAACTAAATGTAAAACTCACCTTCTTGGAGCTTTGCCTTCGGCTGATCTTGATGGGCCTTCTTGCGATACTTTTTGTCCTCCTTCGGCTCCGGCTTGTGCTTGCCCACGGTGGGCGGAATGTCCGCCTCATCCTCCTCCGGTTTTCCGTCACCGCCGCCAATCACATTCCCGTTGCTGCCAAAATCGTCGTCGGCGTTGTCTTTGCTTTTGCCTCCGCTTTCACCTCCGCTGCCAAGGGGCTCGTTCCTCAATGCCATGGCGATGGGATCGCCCAAGCCACCGGCCCCTGCTCGGGCTCCTGCTTCGGCTCCTGCTCCGGCTCCAAGTCCGCTGCCGGCACCGCTAGGCCCACCACCCACCTGGACCGTCCGCCGCCTCGTGTCATCTGTGTAGACCAAGAAGGCGATGCAGAACCAAATGGCCACCACGAAGGCCACCAGCTTGACAATCGTCGTGGAACGTCGGCGCCAGATGAATGCCATCTTTTTGGGGTTGTTGGGGTTTCGATGCGGTTTCTACTCCTGCCCGAAAAGCGTCTGTGATGATGATGATGATGTTGTTATTTCCCAGAAGGTGCTAATGGCAGAACGGCCTGTCAGTGCGCCTCGTGTTTGTACGCCTCTTCTCGGGGCTTTTGAGCGGTTTGAGCTTTCACTTAGTTAGAGGCCAACGCTGGGGCCGACAACATTGCGTATACGCAACATTAATCAAAGCCTGGCAATGATTTATGGTTCAGGATATGTTTTTCTCGTTTTCCAATTGTCTTTCTCTCCTTTAGGCCGCCGCCTCTGCTGATATGTTGGCTGTTGTGTGGCGTCGTGTCCACTTGGAAGAAATCAAATATGCTTTATAGCAGTCTGGGGTGTCAATCAGTCTGAAAACATCTGGATATGTGCGCGCCGGAATCCTGGGGCAGAGCCTGCAAAGAGCGAGGAACAAACAGACATGGAATCAGATTCAATTGTAAAGAAACCACGCAACACCCGGGCTTAACCGGAGCGGAAACCTTAAAGGGCAGGTGCAATGCAATTAATTTACTGCATTAAGCCATTAAATTGAAACGCAAATCAAATAATTGAGCCATTAAAGATAATATTGATTTTTGATTTCTGCTGATGAGGCAGCCCCAGCAGCAGTTCCAGCAGCAGCCCCAGCAGCCCCATCTTTATCTTCATCTGGCAAAGCCGATGCATTCGACGCATTCGATGCTTTCGAGGCTGCTGCTGCAATTAAGCTTGAAGCTCTCAATCTGCGGCCTCGGCACAAACATAAAACGACAGCCAACATGCAACTAATGTCAATATTATATAATTGCAGCAAAAACCGCATCAGAACTTTGTGCTGCTCCCCCGGCCCGGCCCGGCCCGGCCCGGCCCGCCCGTTGACCACTTGAGTGGCTGCCAGGTAAATGACATGGACACGCCACTTGAGCCCCAAGCCAACGAAACAGAACGGGACAGAGCCGTCGGAGTTTCAGTGGAGTCCATGCCCAAAGCAGACCACTATGTTCGTACACAGAGAACTATCATCGAGTAGGGTTCCCCCACAAGCCTGCAGCCCTTAAAATCCAGCTTAGATAATGAAATTCCGGGTGATCCCATCAAATAGCACATTGCTGCGGTCACCAATTATGGATGGGGAAATTGTGAGGATTGTGATGACTTTTATTGCAGTGCACTGCGGAGTGCAGGGTGTGGTAAGTGGCAAGTGAGGGGCTCAAGTGGTTGCCCCACAGAGAGCAAAGTTGCGTGTCAGGTTGGCGCATCCACCGCGAGCAAGAAGCAGCAGAAGAAGCGCCTGAGGTTGAGGCGGAAAACAAGAAATTGTGGTTCCCGGCTCGCCGGCTAAACCGCAGTTGAATACCCTTCGATGCTAATCCAATTAGCGTTTGCCGCTCCCCCAGCGGGCCCTGTGAATCCAGTGCCCTCCAGTGTTTGCGAGATTGAATTTGATACCGGTTTCCGTTGAACTGTTTGCAGGATTAGCTCCTGACCCTGGCCAACGGACAACGCGTCCTGTCGGATTGCGCAGGCAAAACATGCGCTAAATTGGATTAAATATTGCCAATTAATTTGCAATTACTCGATTTTATGAAATTTTCAATCTAATTTCGCTAACCAGCTCAGCCCCACTTGGGAATTGAAATTGGTGTTATATTTTAGGCTATTTTTGATGATGATCAAACACCCGAGCAAATTCCGGTCTAAATTTAGCATCGTTTTTGCAAAGTGTAGGGCTGGTAGCCAACCTAATTTGCATTATTTTCCACAGCCCGAGCACGCAGCAGTTTATTAAAGAGGAAAAATGTGTGTCGGGAGGGAAAATGAAAACTAATAAACATTAAAAAGGGGCCGTGATCGCTGTCCATTTCAGGGTTTCTTGGCCAGATTGCCCTGGCAGGGCCAGTGCGAGTCCGCAGCAAAGTAATGGCCTGCACATGCTGTTGTGGCTCAGCGAAGAACCCCGGGGAAAATGGGCCCCGGGTCAATCCGGCTTGCAGCTTATTAATTTGAGAGCAGTATCCGTAGGAACCCCTTCGTTTGCCAACACACACAACACCCAACACAACCAGCTAACTGCTATGGCAACTATGTGTGCATACAATAAATACAAGTTAATTACTTCGTGTGCCTTTTGTTATGGCTCGTTGGGTTCAAGTGCCATCAGTGGGTAGTGGGTCCCGATCCCGTACCCGTCCCCGTTGTCGTTCCCTTTCCCGTCCCAAAGCCAATCCCAATCCCAGTCCCTTGCCCGCCGTGGCCCACAGCCCAGCTATGTTGGCAATTTCCGTTGTATGCGCTTATAAATTGAAAACAAAAGAGAAAGACTCCAGGGCGGGGGAACAGCATGTCATGTCCTCACTCAGCTGTAAAAACAGCAACATACAAACTAGAGTTTGCCCTGGCAAAATAGAGCGATTAAAGTTGGCAGACAGGTCGGTTGGGGGGTCGGGCTGCACGCCCGGGAATGGGGGATATCGACCAAATGTTGACAATCTCAATTATTATGTTCAGAACCAACCGAAAATAACCGGCAAACCAGTCAACCAGCCGACCAGCAGCGCTAATTGGCGGATTTCAGTTGATGGTTTTCGTCAATTTTCCAGCACTAAATTATTCATCAGCGACCGAGGTGCGCTCCCAATTCTTGTCCATCTAACGAGTCAAATGGGAAGCCACGAGAAGTCATAATTAATGATAACTACGCTATTGATAGGTACAGGTATCTCAATGGGTATGCCATCAAAATTCCCCAACATTTAAGTTTTGTTTATTAATTAAAATGCGCTGCCGCCGGTGTGGCATTGGTTTGATTGCGGTCCACGGGGCGTATGTGCAATGTTTGGTTTCAGTTTGGGAGCACTTTGGTTTCTGTTTGAAAATGCTGCAATTTGGTCAATGATATCATAATATTTTATGGCTCTCCCCCGGTGGGGGAGTACACTACGTTCGATTCCAAATTGCCATTTAATGTTGGTTGCATTTTATTTTGATTTTCTCTGCG
Organism: Drosophila ironensis; assembly: GCA_021223825.1. NCBI lineage: Eukaryota > Metazoa > Arthropoda > Insecta > Diptera > Drosophilidae > Drosophila > Drosophila ironensis. Next base: position 644,750 of record JAJJHQ010006980.1, read on the forward strand.
GTAATGGAAACTGGCATTCTGTTCCTAAATTCCCGTTTTCAGGGATTACTTAGATAGCAGTTTATTTTTCCAAAACAGATTCGAAATTGGTGTAGTTTATGGGCAAAAATAATTACGAAAAGCAATTACCAATTTTGAACAGACGGAGCGCAATCACAGCTGTTATCAGTGTTTTCGGTGTTTCGGTGTTTCGGTGCTTCTGGTTCAACCGCACAGCCTACATTTCCGGCTCAATATTCCGGCTTGATTTTTCCCCGAGATCCGGAGATAAAAGCCAGCAACTTGGGCCAAGAACGCAAGACAGGAAGCCGGGAAACAGAACGTGTGTGCGGTGGCAGCCAGTGAAGGCCTGATAAGTGTTCCCATTGTGGCGATGACAGCCCAGCCCGACTTCCCAGACCTGCCGAGTTCCTTCTTCGCTTTTCTCTCCCGGGGCTACTTACTTGGCTGGGCCCCGCCTTTTGCACCTGTCTGTCTTATCTGCTCATTTGCTGGGTTTTCGGCCGTGTTCCGCCTTATCACCCCGGCTAATTGACTGATAAGCGGCCGGGCAATTTGTGCGTTCCCTGATGAGACTAGTTAGTGTTTTTCTCTGCTTTCCCGCCGCGATAAGATACAATTAAATTGAATAGGCTGGTTGCCAGCAGGCAGCAGGCAGAGAACAATTTCTCGAAAATTGCTTTTAGTTTGGAGCGTCTTATCTGCGGACTTCGCATTAATCAGGGCTTTCAAAAATAATTGCCGAGATAATTCTTCGAACGCTTAACTGCAAATTAAAGCTGCACGGAAAACTGAGCTGCGCCCGCGGAAAACCTCGAATTACGCACAACAAAGTCGAGGAATTTTCGCCTTCTCTGCGCCAAAGAAAAGAACCGGAAAATGCACCCAGGGAGTGGGGGAAAAACTGGAAAAAAGTTTATTGTCGTGGCTTCTGCTTGCCCGCTTTTCTCCCTGCTACTTTTTGAATACTTTTGCTCGGCGATCATTTGTCATTTTCTTATGCAGAAACTTTTCGTGGGCGGTGGCTGTGCATTTTCACGCTGGCTGCGGTTCACGCAGTTTATAATCATTATTATTTATGCAGACTTAATCCTCAGTTATTAAAACGCAGCCACAAGGAACTCCTTCCCCCAGAAACTCCGCTGGCACTCCGCCTCGTTTAATATTCATTTGCATTCGCTGGCAAATGAAAAGTTTCGAGTTTCTAATGAGTTCCTGGGTCCCAAGTGCATTGAAAATAAGTCGCTGCTTGTGTCGGCATGGATCAGAGTTCAGGCCAAAGTTTAGGCAGTATTTTTGGCGAAGAAGTCAACTTCTGAACAGGAGTTTTGAGCCGCAATATTATCGAACATTATTTTTGCCAATTTCCCAGGATGCTAGGGAGAAACATGTTCCGAGCGACCCCAAAGTGGCTGAGAACCCCAAAGCCCAGAAAACTGGGAGATAGATGCCACTGCCACTGTGCCACTGCCACTGCCACTGCCATTTGCAGCAGCTCTGATGATGATGAGGCTGCCGCCGCAGCAGTTGCAGTTGCAGTCGCATTCGCAGCTTCGGTTCGTGGAAAGAAAGTTGCCATGGAGAAAATTTAATCAAAATATTTGCACATCCGCCGGCAGCGCGAAGTTGCCAAGGCGACTAGAATTACCAGTCTAAGAGACTAAGAAACCGACCAGCATCTGCAAAGGAGATGAAGCACTCTGCCAGCCGGCTGGCTGGGGGGAAAGAGCCAAATGGATGGCTTTGCCGAGCACCGAGCACTGAAAACTGAAAACAGAAAACAGACAGGTCTTCTTTTCAAAGCACAGCAGCAGGTACAGCACAGTCACGCAAATTGGAATCCCAACAAATGGTAATTGAATTTGAGTTGGTTTGCGCTTCTGATGCGACGCGACTAATAATATTCGCAGCCAGACAGAAATATTATTAAATGGGATTTAAGGTGGAATTGCAGGGAAGTGGGAACCTCGAAAAAAAACACCATATTCATGTCCCTCTTAGCCAAATTTGATACTTTCATTGGCCTTGCATCTTTAAATCTATTGCCCAATTGGAGGTCAAGATTTCGCGTTTGCCCTGCTGAAATCCCTCGGTCGAGGAGCCACTGTATTTGGCTTAGCTGGCAGAACTCCTTTTGGGCATTTGGTTCATGTCACGGAAACCAGTCAAACCTCATTTGCGATGGCAAATGCAACCGGCGCGACTTCTTCATCTTGACGATCAACTCGGTGCATCACGAAGCGTTTTTTTCTCCTTGCATTTCAGGCAGCATCTCTTTTTATTTAGCCCGGTTGTGTTGTCTTTGACAATTATTTACCGTTGGCGCTTAACTGTTAATTTGCGAGCCAGGCAACCAGTTTAGGCCAACAAGCAGACTACCAACCAACCAACCAGTTGGAGAGCTGCATCCTCGTCGGGCAGTCTTTGCGATCCCGAGCGACAATTGCATGCATGCCACGCATTTTTTATGCCCCTTAATTTGACAATCGAGAGCACAACAGCAAAAAGTATAGTAAAGCTCTGTAAGTGGAAAATGTAATTAAATGTTTTTCCTCTAACATCTCTCTCGTTGAGTGCCAGTCTTTGCCGGGTTTTGTGTGCAGTTTACATTGTTCGGAAACAAATTGCAGGATGGTTGAGTGGGGGCTATTAAGTTGCAATTAAATGATTTCGTCTTTCTCTCGACAGCACTCGACATAAATTTGAATGGCAACTCATTACGGATTCGAAGAAATTAGCATATTTTGGAAAGTTTTACCTCCCAGCCTACTCAGAAGTTGAACGAACTTGTAGATCTTTGATTCCATCATCATCATTATCGAAGTCATATAACGCAGAAATCAAATTAAATCAACCTTTATTCTTTCTCTGATTTGATTTGATAATCCAACTATGACAGACAAGCTGTGGGGCAAATCGCGTTGCCTTTGTTGCCGGCCAACTTGTCAAAAAGTCGAAGCAGAATGTCTGTTCTGGCTAATTCATTCGGCAACTAAACCGAAAACTGAAAACTGCCCCAAAGAAACTTGCCAAACTTGTTGGCCCAGCCCAAAAACAGACGACTAACGAACCCAGCATCGCGCAGCAGCCAGAAATCTAAGAAGATTGCAAATGAAACGCAATCTGCGTCGGCCAGATTCCGCTTTTGGACCAGCTCCGATTTCAGCTTTTCAGTTCGCTTTTATTTTACATTTTTTGGCATTTTTTCTGACCTTGCACTTGCGCGCAGCGAAGAAACAAGGTCAGCATTCCAGCGGCCGATGCCTTGCCAAATTCAAGCGGGAACCGCAAACTAATTTGAGGGTCGCTAGAGTTGGCTAAAACAAATAAACGAATAAAAGCAAGTCGAGGGCAAAGAGAAAACCAGGCAAACGAGGACGAAAGTGCAAAAAATATGTGAATCGAATAAAAGTCGAAATGAGCCGCAAGGAAATCAATTGTTCATTTGCATATGCATGCATTTTCCACCTGCAGTGTCCACTTTTCACAGTTTCCCTCTGTTTTATTGCACGACCTGAATATTTATATGTTTGCCTTTTCGGTTTATTTGCTGTTTTTTTTTGCTTTTTTTTTGCTTTTCAGTTTGAAGTCAAAGCCGTTCCGGAGGCCCTCAATACCATTTCCATTCCATGCCATTTTTCAACCTGACCGGACCGACGGCATCTTCACGATTTTCACGGTTCGTTCCTTTTTTTTACCCACTCACCACCCCGCCTTCGATGTTTTTCGGCCTTTTCGGCTTTTGTTTGAGTTTCGATTTTTGTTGGTTTTTCCAGCGCTTCAGCGGGGGAATTGCATTTGCCGCTTTCAGTTTGCAGTTTGCAGTTTGCAGCGCTTGGCCCTTCGCCAGTTCGGCCATCAACTTTGGCAAATTGAATAAGAAACTAATTTCCAACAAACACCGAAACGGTTTGCCGGAGAAACTTGAAAAGCTTGAGAGAAATATTGCAAATGTTCTCCAAAAAACAGGCTATAAACTTGTGCAAATTAACCCCATTCAATTTCACACCTTTGGTAAGTAGGGCAGAATAATTGGCAATTTTCCCCAATTTCTCGGGTTTATAATTATGCAAATTAATTTACGCCTAAGCCCCGGTGATTCGTTAATTCGTTAGAACAACAAACTTGCTAAAAACTAGTGAAAAACACGCACAAAAAGATATCAGCGCTGCTTTTGTTGGTTCAGGTTTGCCAAACAAACACACACAAAAACATAGAAATTAATTTATTACTTGCAGCCGTGGCGGCAGGACTGTAAAAGGATATATAGTATTGCTGCGAGGGAGGATGGGAAACAGCGGCTCGTAAACAGATTTAGATTTAATCAAATGATAGCCCAGAGCTCGATTTGAGCTGCTGGATTCGGTAATACACTCAATATATTTCAATGTGGCAGCTCGATTAAATATTCCACACCATGGCAGATATTCTACAGATTGCCACCAGAGAACCGGAACACCAACGGCCGCGTCGGCGGCGGCGGGAGGCTTGTGGAAAAATGTTTTGTGCGCCGGCCATGAAACATGAGAAATGGCAACAGATTTTGGCCAACACACACAAATCCAGCCAGGGGGCGGCAGGCAGCACGCTTCTAGCTGTATAAACTATCATCGTCAGATTTTATATATAGGATACACATTCCTTTTTTTTCGGGTCACCCTTGGACAGCGTATATATTTTATTTCTCTCCTTTTTTATATGGTGGGGGGGGGAGCAGGCAGATAATTCTGTGGCGTTGCGGAAAATGAAAAGCAGACCGCTCTTGGGCTGGCTGCGAAAAATCGAAAATGTTACGCCTGAAAATTGCCTGTCAAATGACAAAAATGGTTTCATTTTCTGTGGGCTGGGTCCCTCGCCCAGTTGGGTCCTTCGTCGCTCCTCTAATCGCATTTCCCTGGTCATTTTTCCCTGTCTAGGCCTCGTAACATGCTCCTATTATATTTATTTTCCTGCTTCGTCCTTCGTGCCACGCCGCTCATTTTTGTTCGCAGCAGATTAGGCCGCACATTTTGTGGTCAACAAAAAGAATAAAAAAAATTTGGAAAAAGGGTCGTTGGCTAAAAGTTGCGGAACTATGAGGGAGAAATTGAAAATAACATTTGTTGGAATTTTCGCAGGCCAGCAATTTGCTGGAAGCAAAGTTTTCATATCTTTTCGGCAAAGGTCAGAGGTCAGCGGCAGCAAAAATGGAGATGGGTCCGATTCGATCATAAATGATATTGCAGGAAGAGTTTTGTGCAAATTGGATTCACTTAAATGTGTTGCAGTTAAACTTTACGGCCGTCGATTGAATTTCCCAGAGGTTCCCAGAGTCCTGGATAATTGCGAATTAATTATTAATCCATCCAGCTTAGCCCCTTGAAGCTGTAATAGTATTTAGCCATTAAACATATTTGCCCTGCGGCCGTTTTAATTCGCTTCGTTAGGGGCCAAAATCAATTTGGCATCCCCCGGGAGCAGGGCTTCCTCTTCACCGGACGGAAACATTGAACCCTGCAGCGCTGCCGCACACATCTCCTCGCTGGTGGATTACGCTGCCGCTGTCTGCACGTTGGATATATGGCAATTACAAACTGCTTAAAAGCAAATAAATCGCTGCCAGGCAATTGCATCGACGATGGTCAAAGGATAACGAGTATTTGTGTGGCTGTCGCTGCTGCTGGTGCTGCTGCAAGGGCTCTACAGAACACACAATAAATGTATATCTTTATATATATATATATAAACATTTGCCGCTCCATTTAATGAGGCAGCTGGAAAGCAGCAACAAGGCAAACATTTCAGCCTCGGCAGCTCGTTATCCGCGGTCAACGTGTTTCTGGGCGGATCCGTATCTCCGGCTCTGGACATAAAACTGTCAAAAGTCGCCTATATAAATCGCTAAACTAAATGCCTTTCATAGTTTAATGTCACCTCGAGGGATTTGAAGCAGCGAAAGGCCAGTGGCTGGGCGAGATCTACTATACCATTCGGAGGGCCAGACAACGTGTCTCTATTCAGGGCCCAGCGTCCACGCCTCGTTGTCATTAAAGCCGAATGAATTATGCAGTAGCCCAAGTGAACTACTTGCAGTCCGTCGTCCTTGGCCGGCGGAAAAGATACAAATCACACAGGGAAAAATGTGCAGGCAATATGTAACGTATTTCTTTAGAAAATCGTTTGTAAAATTCCTGCTAAATGTAACAGAATCTCCGAAATATCCCCATCAATTGTAGCACCCCTTTTCTTGCCGTGTAGCACCCTAGAGACCTGGACAGGACAGCCAGCAAGTGAACGAAAAAAGAAAGACCATTGGAGCAGTTGACCGGCTCTTGTCGCGACTGCAGTTTGTTTGTTGTTTTAATTAACTAATTAAGATTTTTCTATGTCGCGCCTAGGTAGAGCGCAGGCCACGAAGAAAAGAAGAAGGACCAGGATCGACTGCATTATTTGTTGCAGCCGAGTTGCTAAGGACCCAATTAACCTTTTATGGCCATTTGGCACAATAACGAGGCCGGCAGCGAAAACAGCCCCTGTCGCCCAAGACACCAAACAAAAAGTTAAGTTAAGAGCACAAAAAGAGGCGCACAAAACGAAACCAAAAAGGCAGCCAGCCCGTGTCGAAAGACAATGGAACCTGGTCCTGGGGGCCAACCAGTTAGTTGGCCAAGTCGGTAAGTAGCCGGCCGGCCATGTTCAGTGAAATTGTTGGCCGTATTTGGCCCACCAAACAATGGCTATCATAAATTCCAGCTACAAATTGACATTGAAAATTTGTTTGTTTTTGCGGACTCACCTTTGCATGAATTTCCTCGCCCGCTTTCTTGGCTCTTTCGGTTCGTTGGGCTTTGTTTTTCCGATTTCAGCTGAAATTACACAAGAAACAGAAAGAAACATTAAATATTTTCCCACTGCCATCGATATATAGTAAGCAAATAGCCCTTGTAGATTACTATGCATTTAATTATCGCGAAAAGGCTAGTAAATTTATGACATTGGCTCCATATGCTCGCCGTGGGAGTTTTCATTTCCGCCCTCGGCCACGCACCTGGAAAATTTCCCACAATAGTGCCGTAGGGCCTGGAATTATGCTAAATACGCAAGAGTTTCAAAATTAATATTTCTTATTTATGGCTTTGTCCCGCTTTGTTCGGTCAAAGTATTTAAATGGATTATTTACAGCCAGCAATTAATACATTTTCACGAGTCTAAAGGATTTATCTGAATGATTTACGAAGGTTGCCGCTTTGGCTGACCAATTTTCCCGCATACTCGTGGACTCTTCGACGCTTTCCAAACATTTTCGTTTTAGGGTCAAGAGCTAATCAATATAGTTTAAGTGTCCCGCAGGCATTTTCTCCACGCCACTTAACTTGGCTTTCTCTCGGGTTCAATGCAAGACGCCCACATGCTCTGTGTACACATTATCGCATATTTTCCTGCTTTTTGCCATTTTCCGCCAAACCCCCAGCCCCCTGGAGTGTTGGCCCCAAACCGGTTAGGTGTTGGCTGATGATATGCAGCCACTACGAGACTTGGCGGAGAACTCCGATCGAATCGCATGACACCGGGGCCCGGTGTGTGGGATGTGACCAACTCACCCAGATAGCCGGCCGGCCGGCCGGCCACAGCTGGTGCACCTACATGCCAGTATCTGAGGGCTAATTGAAATGGCCACGCTAATTAGGGACGCTTGAAAATTGGTCACTGCATAGCCGTTCCCGCTTGGCAACATCCGATAAATCGCGAGGGGGACAACAGAAGCCCAGAAGCGAGAACGATCGGATCGGGGCTTAAAAGTACTTACTAAAATTGACCACCCAAACTGTCGGAAACACCGATGGCAGTTCATTAAGGTAAATGGTGGTCCATAAACTTTAAGCCGATTACAAGAACGATTCCATGAGTGGTATTGCCGTCCCGAAAATAAATGGCGCAAATTATTTGCTAATGATCGGACCGACAAAGTGCCCTCGAAGAGGAGCGGGTTACGTCATACGGCTATCATCATCATCGGGGTTCGTTTCGTGCAATTGTCTGGGCTCTGCTGGGCATCCCGCATAATCATCGATGAGCGAAGGTCATGTGGCGGCTGTGCAAACTACACACGCGAGGCCTCTTTGTGTATTAACCAAAGTCGGGGCGTCGATTTACATAGCCGGCAAACCAGTTATCACCGGGAGGGGGCCTCGTCACCGTGGCTAAAGTTTAAACTTGGCTCTAAGTTTGGAAGTTTTTTTAGAGCTTAGAAAAGGCCGAGTTCCTTGGAATTCTCAGCTGCTACAGAGCAGTCACAGCTAATAAGATATATGCCCAAAATCAGAGGTCTTATGCTGAGTGCATGAGGGAGAAAACTCGCAAGGCCCTCAACTAAAACAACAATTATTCGTGCATGTTATTTATTTACAAAACAATAAAAATTCCAATGGCTAGCACTACAAACGGAGAAACATAAAAATGCCAGGCAATAATTTCTCGCAAGTTGTTTTCGCGTCAAAAAAATTCGAATAATTTGCGGAACTACCAGCCCCAGGAATGCCCTTCGCCCTCGGCCGGAGCCACCAGCAGTTGGGGCTTCTCAGTTTCCAAAGGACAAGCAGTCGTCCGATGCAATGTTGGTGCTGCTTGCCGCTGCTGTGTCGTCGTGTCAGCAGCATCCGGGGAATGCAAGCGGCAGGTTGGGGCACGGAGATGCAGTCCAGAAATTGCAGAATCATGCAATTTGTGGCCACTTCGAATGCAATCAACAAAACTGTTTGATTTATGATCATTTGCAGTTTGCACTAATTTTTCAAATCGCAAAAGGCCCAACAGCCACGGCACAAAACCTGACTCGACACAAAAATTAATCATCTGCAAGGCAGAGGGCCACAAAAGATAGATATTACAGATGGAGACAAAGAGGATGCGGACATGAAGGATGGGGCCCCAGGAATCATTACAATCAATGAGTAAAATCGATTTGGTCCGGCCGAGGCTTTCAGTAGCAGTTCGGTTTTCCGCTCCAAAGGTAATGCTCTCGTGACACGACGAAGCGGACTTCTTTACGATTTTCCAGCCTTTTCTAGTTTAATTTGTAGTTTGAAGTTGGGTTCCCAGACTTAAGGGAACTTCTTCCCTGGCTCTAGACCCTGCACCAAATCGTGTCCCGTGGGCATCGCTCGAAAGGGAAAAGGTGGAGCCTCCAGACTTGTAATTATGCTGAAACTTCCCTCTCGACTGGGGGACCATCCTCCTGGTAGGCCTCCAGAATGGGCCCCTTCCCTGTTTTTGGCATTGTGATAAACGAGGCCTCCCCCTTTGGCCTAGACTTTGGAGCGATCGCTCCTTGCAACGTCTTCATTATGAATTATGTGCCTAGCAGTTGCTCAGTTTCAGGCTTTCCCGCCTGAGCTCTCTCGGTTCCCATGAGGCACAACTTTTGTTTTATCAGCCCAGGACTGCCGCTTATCTCGGGAGCGGAGCTGGCAACTTTTCGCCAACATGTTGCAACTAATTACATAAGGCGACACGTGCACGATGTAATTTTATTTGTTACAACTCGAAATTAGCATGAATTTGCTAATTAGCTGTGATTGTAAAACTTGCCGGCGAGCGACAACTGCAACGAGCTGGCGGGTACATACATATGTGCATATTAAGTATAAGCAAAATGAATCTTTGTGGCCTGAATCGCCGAGTGTGGGTTGCAGTTGCAGTATCTGTATCTTTGAGTTTGCTGCGTCTACGAGTGGCTTGAGTTTGCTTAAAGTTGTTATCTAAACATGCAGGCTGGCACGACAAAGAAAACCTAAAGAAAATAGAATTCCTTGGAGCTTACAGGAATCCCCAAAAGCACCAGGAATGCTCAATGAATTCTTGGAACCCAAACCATCCCAAAGCTTGCCATTTATCAAGATGTGATAGGTCGCTACAAAATTACTTTAAAAGTTTCATGGCCCTTTCCACTTCGCTTATCAGCAAATAAATAAATAAATAAAAAATATGTTGACTAATGAAGTCATATCAACCAATAAACTAATTCGGAATTCCACGAAATCGTTTGACAGTTTGACAAGCCATAGATACTGAATGGCAATCAAGAAAAGAATAAAAAACACCGTCAGAAAGACCACGTAAATAGGCTTTTTTTAACGAGATACATTGCAAATATTGGGTGACAGGCAAAAAGCAAAGAACACGATGCCAATTATTTGCATACACATTCATTTCGCTGAACAAAAACAGAATGTTTGCACCTTTGCCTTACGCTTCCCAATTTTACATTTTTCGCATGCATATTTAGTTAACAAATATTTGGGCGTTGTTGTCGAAAAACGTTAACATTTATTTAAATTCATGCAACTGCTGTGCACAAGCCACGTTTTTGTATGGGGGGTTGATGTTTCCGAGGATTATGACGAATGATAAAAAATAATTTAATAAATGAATTTCATATCGCATGAGGAATAACATAAACGTTGCCCGAATAAAAGTGAAAAACATTTATCGCATTTATTTATTGATGATATCAATGGGGCAAAAACTAAAAATACAAACAGCCTTGCGGCCTCAGCGACAGTGAAAGTGATCCGATAGATGCTCGATGGTGATGATGATGATGGCACAAAAAGTGAACAAAAGTTAGAGCCACAGCGCAGGCATTAGCCTTACATAACCTCAAACAAAGCAAAAAATTAGCAGAGTTCAAAAGAAAATATGAAAAACACAATCATGGCGAGGGAACGTGAAATGTTCCGTAAATAAAAAGCATAGATACAAGTTATGCAAACGCTTAAATGCATAGCGATTCTCTAATTCCAAGTGGACAGTAATAATCGCTGTTACATAAATAAGTGATTATGGAAATTAGGTGCAGATGAGAGCTTGGTCAGGTGAATTTATGTACTCATTTCCACAAAATTGATGGCTCGCTTGTTTTAATATAGTACACTGGTGGTACCAGCACATCATAAGGCAATAATAATTTAATTCCCCTCAGTTGGTTAAACTTGTAATTGCAACCCGATGAAGATATTCCACCCACCCACCTTTATATTGCCTTAATTATTTTTCGCTGCGTCCAACTTTCTTTGTTTATAAACAAAAAGGAAAACAACAAGTGTAATTAGAGTGCTCAACATGTTGGGAAGACGAAAACAGGTGCCCTCGACCACAACAACAAATTTAAAATTTATACAAACAAAAGAAAGACTCGCATAAGTAAATAGCTGTAAAAATCTCCAAAAGGCCATCAGACGGTTGTTCACCTGGTCTCGGTTTTTTTTTTACGTTTTTTACGTTTATTGTTAACGTTTTTTTTCTGTCTTGCTCGCCGGTCACCTCAACACCTCTTGGACCGTGCCCAGTTTTATTTGGTTATGGTTTTCATTCTTGCCCGGCGTTCTTTTTTTTATATGCACTTTTTTTTGGTCAATTTCCAACGTGCCTGGCATTCCATGCCATTCATGACTCGCCGCCGTCCATGTCAATTTGAATGGCTTTCTGCGGGGGTGCCTTCAAAAAAAAAAATGTTTATCTGCGCGTATCTGTAACACATTCGGCGGGTGTTGATTACCAGGCGGCGACCCACATAACCACCGACAACTCGACGACTCCCGGCATCTAATTAGCTTTGCAACACACTCAGGGAAAAAGCTGAAGGCAAAAGCCCGGCAAGATCCGATGAAGCAGCGCCTAATTACGGCTCAATCATCTGAGCCCAACTTCAACTTCAGCTGTTGAATGCTGCTGCATGTGGCAGGGCCCGGAAAATTGCCCCACGGCGACCCATCGCCATCGCCATCGCCAGCCGATGGGCCGGTGGTTACCTAACTTCCAGCTTAATGACTTCGCCAAGCGGCGGTGCAGCGGTGGCATGCTTTAAATATTTTGCGGCACCTGAATGCATTTTACAAATTTTTCTCTTGCAACATGTGATAAATTGCAGTCAGTTCGGTTCAGCCTGTTTCGTCTCGTCTCGTCTCGTCTCGTTTTGGTTTCATTTTGTTATTTGGTCGTAATGTTCAGGTTTGGCCCACACTGACATTTTCTGGCCGGGATGACTCACGAACTGCACCCCTCCGAAATAGGCCCGGCATTACCCATTACCCATTAACATTTCAGATACAAAGACGAAGACTGCTGAGAAGGAGCAGCTGTCATCATCGTCTGCAATTTGCATTCGAAAGCGTCGATCCCGAGATGGTCTCAAACGCTCAACAAATAAAGTGTGTTGCAGAGATAAATATTCGGCATGGATATCAATAATCAAAAGTACAAAAACTCTTTTTATAGTAGAAGGCAACCGCAGCCAGCAAGCGGAACATCATTGACGTCTTTGCGGCGTCTGTGGCCTTTTTGTATCAATGATGATGCAACATTTGCCACAAATGTAAAAAGTTACGAGTATAAAAAACTTAAAGCACCCATGGCTAAGTAAAGTTTAATGCCCGAAGGCCAAAAGCGCGTTTGACTCTCCCGTGGTGCTTTTTTATACAACCAAGCACAAGTATATGGCAAAAAGTTGTAAGCCGAAACCTTTTTGTGTTTGACGGTTGACGAGGATCTTGTGGGTATAATGAGTGGAACATCTGCCGTAAGAACCGTAGGGTCGTTTTCGGCTGTTTGCCCATCAAATTTAATTGACTTGTGAAACACAAATTAGTGTCTATTTAGGCGATGCTGAGGCGGAAACCTGGGAACAAACTTGCATAACTTTCAGGAAACTTATCCAAACAATTGCGCCTGCCACAATTGATTAGCATTCCCAAGTGTGGGCAGCGCAAAAATAAACACACTCAATATACGATGCCATCAGCAAGTGATATGTTGTGTTTAGAACTTGCTTATGTTATGTCTTGGGGCAGAGTAACCCGAATTCGCCGGCTGGCTGTGTCAACGTCATTGTTGCCACCTTCCTGGTTAAATGCCACTGATACGGCTCCCCAGTCTTGGCCCGAGGTGAGCTCACCTCTCCTGAGGCATTTTGCATTGGCATTTGCGGCAATGTTCGGCCTCAGGTGAGCTCCAGAGCTTGACAACTTTGCCGCCATCGTTGCCGCGGATCTTGCTGCTGCTGCTGCGGTTACGGTTTAATGAACATTCATGCCTTCTAATGCCAAAACAGAGGAAAAACTGTGAACAAGAGCCGGCAGAACTCTTTGGATTGCAGCTACAAAACTACTACATCAAATAACACAAAAGCCACGGAATACAAGAGGGGAAAAAAGAAATATAAATATATATACCAAACAAGTTAGGAAGCCATTGCAACAGGTTTCTCTTGATTGGCCTTTCAGTGGTGTCGGTGGTGCTTTATTAAATCTTCTGCTGGCCATTGTGCTTGTACAAATATTTTATATTTCTGTATGGTGTATATATTTATTTCTAATTTTTGTGCTGGCGCAGTGATTTGTTGCCGAAGGTTAGTTCGAGTCATTAGAGCTGCTTTGGCTGCTTCTGCTGTTGTTTCCATAAACTGAAGATAATGTATATTTTTTGTTCTCGTTTATGCACAACTAGGGGAATGCTTGGGCAACTAAAATAGTTGAGTGTGTATGGTCGTGTTGAATAAAAGATGATTTGCCGTGAAAACGCTTCTGACCTTACAAAAATAAACAAAGCGTTTGTGTATAATTTTCATTCAATTTTGATTTTCTCGTTATGAATATTTTTGATTTGGAGTAGAGCAAGTTTATAAATTCCATTGCTTTTAACTGCTTGAATATTTAAAGGCAATTAAGAGGCAGTAGCAGTTGCTTATGGCACTAAAAGTTCCTGTTTATACGTATAGTTTGGAATTGCAGGGAATTCGTGTAACCATGATTGGGCCCATACCCACTCAGCTAATCACACTTTAATATTCCCTAAAACTCCCTCTTCCCACCCCCCCTAAAGATGGCAAACTCTAAGAATTTCCACCGGCAGGGATTTCCACTCTGCACAACTGATTCGCATTCAAATCGCACGCCAAACTCTGCTTTTTGCACAAATGTATTTATAGTGACTGGCAGCCCCTCGGCCGGCCGCCTGGCCGCCCGGCCACTCATTGCCATTTCAGGCACTTCAGCAAATGACGGCAATTAAAACTTAGATGCCCGACTGTTAGTGTCGCTTAGTGGCCATCAGAGCTTTGGCTACATTTAATTATAACTTGAGGACTAATTGTGCGTTGTCCACAATTAAAAATATCTCTGATGGCGATGGGGATGGGATGGGGCTTGTTGGGAGAACACAGAGATTTGTTTTTGGTCACAGATGATGGGGCAAGTGGAGCAAAAGTCTGCAACTAATTGCCAAAACGGCCTAAAGCCACCATGCACTGCAGCAAAGATGTAGCCCAAAAAGGGCAATTAGGTATTAGTTTTGATGGGAGAGCGGCCTTTACTCAAATTACTTCATCTAATTTCAGGTTCTCATGCGATCCTCCGGCTTAAATTGACCTGTTAGAGCTCGACCTTTTCGGGCAGTGCAGCAACAGGAACCACCATCGCAATGACAAGACAAATGTTGGGACAAGCGGCAACAACAAATCAACACGACTGCAACAGCAGCAGCAACATGCGGCTTACAAGTTTTGTGGGCCTACAAAGCAAACTTTTTTATGCAGCTAATCCAATTCGAAAGCAATTTCTGGGGCGGAGTGGGGCGGAATGAGATGGGCCATAGTTGCGGCTGCTAGGGGGCTGTTGAGGCTGTTGAGGCTGTTGAGAACCCCCATTTACATGGCCTAAGACCATGTCTGGGATCTGCCCACTTAGCTGCCGCCAGACGGAAAGGAGCAGCCGGCTTAGAAGACGAGTTCATTGAATTCTCCTCGTTGGGTATTCGCCAAACTCGTAAATTTTCAACATAAAGGAAGGGAAAAATCGAAAACCCAAACAAAAACAAAAACAAAAACAAGACCAAAATCGAGTGAAAAAGAAGCCAAATCCCGAAACCAAACAGGTTCTCCTGCAGCCAGCCAGCCACCAAAAACAAAAAGACAGATACCCCGGGACCCGAGACCCGGGACCCGGGACACGGCATCGGGTACATATGTAGGCTTCCCGAGTGTGTAGGTATCTTCATTTTTTTTCCCCCGACTTTTTCGGGTCTGCATCTTTGGCCGCAGAAGTGGAATGCGGCAGTCATCTGCCCTGGAAAGCGAGACTCATCTTGGGACCCGCGCGTCTCGGGGGCTTTTCGGGTCTGCAGGTTTTCGGGCGGTCAGCTGCAAATGCATAAAAATCATGGCAGCATTTCACTTTGGACGCGGCGGCCACTTCGATTAAGTAGCTGTCCGCATGTGTATCTCGTATCTGGTATCTCGTACATCGCATCTCAGCTGGGTGAAAGCGTTCGGTGGTGCGCAGACATTGCATTTTCAGTGCCGCCGACCCACTTCCATTTCCAGTTCGCGCCTTATCGAGTGTCAAACAGTTGGCCAAACAAGCTAATTGAGCCGGACCGAAATGGTAATCCGCCGGACAAGACCGGCCGCCGCAAAAAAACCTAACAAAAAGATGTGTATCTCTGTCAGAACAACAGCTCAATCCGAGGGATCATCTTGGCTCTTCCTGCGCGTTTTTTTCTGTCGAGTTTTCGTTTGAACAAAAGATGAGAGATTGCTGCCAGTCACTGCGGTGACCTTTCAGCCGCTCGCTCTATTGCGGGCCATCAATCAATCAAAGGCCGAAACAAACAGATTTTTAAAAGCGGAAATGAATCCACGCTCTGGGCATTAACCGTAATTGCAGATACTTCCAACGTGCGATTGGTAGGTAGGTACATTTGTATCTTTGTGACGCACAAACGAGTTATCCTGCCCGCCCACTCGCCATCCGCCACCCGCCACTCGCCACTGGCCCGGCCCCCTCCCGCTCTTAATGACCTTGTAACTCAACTGTCAACTGTCAGCGCACGCAGCAGCAGAATGGCACAAACAGCAAATCAATAGCCCCGGCCACAATTTATAGTATCCATGGCCATAAATTGGCCGGCAACGCGGCAGCGCGGCAGCGACACACACATGTCACCCAATGACTTGGCAGGCCAGCGGCAAGGAATTCTGGCCCGGCCAAAATAGGCAAAAACCCGGCCAAATAGATTGGGAACGGGAACGAACAAAGTGAGGCAGAGTGGCAGTGGCAGCAGAAGCCAAAGCTCTCATTATCATATAAACAAAAGGGTCGGAGAGCCGGAGAACCGGGGAGCCAAAGCCATGGACATGGACATGCCAAAATGTAAACTGCCAGCGAATTTATGTGTATGAAATTTTATGAATTTATGAAGAAAGCCTTCCCATGTGGCCCTAAACATTGTATTCATTTGGCTCTCGGCTGGGCTGGGCTGGTTTGGGTCCAAGGATGCCCCGCTCCAGTGGGGAATAAGCGAAGGCAACTTATGAATATGAAATGAGAGTAGTGAATTATGCGTGGAATTTAAAAGGTTTTAGCTGAATAATTTTGAGTTATGGAAGGTTAATGGATGGGCCACGGAGATAATAATTTAATACAATTTTCAAACTAACCGCGAGGGAGTCCGGCCTATGCGTGATAAGTATCCCGCCCATTTGCATATCCCGTATCCAAAGAACTGCTTATCGCACTCAAAAAATTCCTTCGCTCGGTCTTTGTTTGCATTACAATCTGAGCAGGGGGCGGCAAGGGGCAGATTAGAGAGCAAGTAAAATACGAGCAACTCGGCAAATACAAATAGTTTGTGCGATATCTCGGCCGAAACTTCCGCATCTCTCTGCCCAGCAAGTACGGGCACAAAAGGCCTGAGAACAAGCCCTCAACAAGTAATGAATTACGCGTCAGACTTTCCTCACACTCACTTCGCCGGCTCAAGGGGCTGCCGCCAACAATAAAAGAGCCAAGCCAGGCCAAAAAGGCAAACCGGCTGAAAGCAGTTGCCAAAATGTTCCAAAAGGAAGTTCCCGGTTTGAGTGCGGGAATGAATAAGTGTGCGTGGAGTGCATAAGAGCCTGCTAAAAACTTTTGTTCTGCATTGTTATCAGCAAAGGAAGCAAAATTATATAGGGCCCGACCAGAGGCAAACAAAAAACATAAACATGAAAAATAACCCCCGAAATCGGGCAAAAGACCAACAGCACACACGCACTGAAAGTTTTGACAAAAGATCTTGCAAAGAGTTACGGTTCCGCTTTTGTGCTGAAGAAATCTTCCAAGGAGAAACTTTTCGGGAAAGCGAAATTAGTGGGTCAGTTGTAAGGAAGATTGCTGCCTTTGGAAAACTATAAACACAGAACAGGGGCAGAGAAAAACTACAACTAATTGGATTGGAAGGGCTGCCATTTATCCAGGACAAACTTCTTAACTGAAATGGGATTAGTTATCAACGCAAACGTACTGCCTCCCAAAGACCCAATTAATTTTTATTCCATGTACCTTAAGGTACAAATGGTGTATTTGGTTTATGCAAATGTATGTAACAGGGAGAAGGACGCATTTGTGACCCTAGAAAGTAGTCTAGCCATGTTCATCTGTCCGTCTGTTTGTATGAACACGTCGTTCGCCGAGATAGTAAGAGCTAAAAACGTTATTCTTTTTGCTTTAGGTTCGTAACATGTGTACGTAACTGTATTTTCCTTCACATATTTGACAATATCTCCGAAATGGTTAGAGCAAGAGATATAAACCTTTTTGCATAGAACTCTAATTTATAATATCTACCCATTTGCAAAGTTTTATAAAGATCGGATAATAAATAATAAAGATACGTCCAACAAATATGTTCATCGCCTTTTCAAAGTGTCAATGACGGATGACGTCTTATTAACCCTTTCTGCTTTGACTTCTTTTGGAGTACATGGTATCTCGTTGTCGAGAAATCTCTGGAAATGTTAAACACTGTGTTTTTTCTGCAGTATTGGCTGGCTCCAAGTTGTTAAGAATATCTTGACAGCCCGCAGTTATCATAAACTTGTCAGCTATCACAAAAAACCTATTGGCACCGCCTGCCAGTTGTCGCAACTGGATACGTATCTGCACTCCAAAACTTATCATCAACTGGGTTTTAAACTGGGTTAAGGTTCTGTTTATCAGCACCGCCCCAGCCACTTGAACGTGCCACAAAGCACTTCCGTTTGGTTGGATACAATGCCACCACCCCTGAGAACTCAAGCCGAAACCGTCTCCCCCAATCAATCCCTGTGACATTCCGTGCATTAGACACAGATACTCGTACTCGTACTAGCACCGGCGGGCAATTCGGTTCGAAGCCAAAACGTGCAGGCAGGCAGTTGCGGAGAAGACAATCTGCAATGTGCTTGTATAATGTTTTTCCCATGTACCACATTTTGACAACTGTTTTTATATAATGTTTTTTTTGCAGCTATGTAAGCGGTTACTCTAGTTCCCGGGTTCAATTCTGTTCCGATAGAGAACGTGCAGACGTGCGAAATGCCGAGGAAGAGGCCGTTCAGATATGGGGAACTGAAAGCCCCAGCAGCTGTTTCTGCAAGAATGGCAACAAAAAACAAGCCAAGTCGAGTTAAGACTAATATGCGGCGTGATTAATTTATTGAAATTAACATAAATGGCAGCAGCTTTAACTTTTACCGCCTGACCACAGGTGGGCCAAGCCCCAGTCCCAGTCCCAGCCTCAGCCTTTGCCCTTTACCTTTTACCCTTTTTCAGGGGCCTGGTTTTTGTTCTTCAACCTGACGCCAGTGGCCGACATAAATAATTAAATTTAATTGCCGCCGATGCCTCTTAATGATGCAACCGAGCATCAAACGGGCTGAGGAGACCTCTGAACTCAGGTGAGAAAGAGTGGCAAACCCGTTTTTATGAAAATGGAAATGAAATTAAACGAAACGCGACGCGACGCGACGCGACGCCCTGACGAAGGTACATACACTTTATGAAATTGAGCAAATACGCAATGGAAATACGCAATGCCAGCCAAGTGGATGGCTGGATGCGAGTAAAACAAATGACACTTGTCACACGGATGCTTTAATTGAAATTGCTAAATTATGCATATGATATACAGTCGGGCAGGCGACTACGGGGTGTGGTGCAGGTAATTATGTTTATTTTGGGCAACAAAAAGTATATTCCCCGACACAGAAAAATGAATACTTTTATACCATATACGTATAGTACTACTCACGCGGGGCCGTCTAATCTTATCTAATCTATTTTCACACATGAGTAACCCCCCGAAAAGCAAACCAGTTGAAATAATATCTGACCGGCCGAACGGGTTCGGGTTTACAGCCTTAAATAAATATATATTTCTCATTAATGAGAGGCTCTGGATTTATGTTTTTCATTAGCAAACCATGACACCAATCCGTCCCCGAATCGCGGTGGTCTAATCTAGGCGGGTCCGACGAACAGGCAGGCGACCGACCGACCGACCGACCGTCTTTGATAATTAATAACAAAGGGAAAATTCTGATTCTAGGCCAGAGAGGTTTTCAGGCTGGCGAGCAAAACAAAAAGCCGGCAAAACGCAGACAGACATAAAAAAACATGGCGAGCAAAAAACACACAAACCCGGGGCAGCGAGTGGGAGTTCAAGAGGTGGCCAAGTGCTGGGCTGGCATGGCAGAAGCCAAAGGCAAAAACAAAGCGGGCTCGTTCAAGGGTTCTCACGCACACTTTTGTATAAAAAACAAATACAGACACAGCTGCTAGGGGAGCACAAGGCGGGCTATAAAAATCAAATGAAATTTATTGATTTTTCTTGGCCGTGCATGGCGGACAGGGCCAAAAAACCAGAAAAATAGAAGTATAACTTCAATAAAACAAAAATCTGGGCAGAGAGAGTGGTGGGAAACCCCAAACCGTCGGCAAGTCAAGGAAATGGCCAATAAAATGTAATTTGCAAACAAAACCCCAACAATTTCTTCCTCACACAACGGCACACACAGGAAAGAAGTTTAGATACTCTAATCAAGTCTAGATTTCGCTAATTTTAGCTCTGAAACTAGGGAAATTATAATCACCCAGCTGCAGAGAGAGAAATAATCTTTTGTTGTGTATATCAGAGTAGAACCCACTCGATCCGTTTCTATAGAAATGAAATCTAGAACGTTTATTTGTAGAGGGTTTAATTTCTGTTTAATGCCCAAAACTGTTACTATTTTATTTCAAATTAATGACGGCTTAGTTTGATGGCTGCAACTAGTTTTGCTGTTCAATAGATTGACAGTCAATAAACTGCCGAGTTCTATGGAAAAGTAATTTCCTTTTAATTGCGGTTGTGTGGCACTCAATCCGATAAACTCCGGGTAACTCCCCGGTAAGCTCTCGATAATACCTGCACTCCACTTACTATATTTTTTTGTCATTTTAAAGTGCGCTTGTGAGTTTCTTTCTTTCCAATTAAACTAACTAGAGGTATTCTTAGACTTTCATTTGGCGCAACTTTAATCATTTTTCTGTGTGCAAAATTTCCACTCCGACTCCGACAGAATGCATATTTATCTTTTGTCATTGTTTTTCTAGCCGCTCTCGTTTTTGTTGTCTAGTTGTTTCTGGCCCGCAGAGCAGACAAAGCCAAGAACGCAAGCTTGGCTCGAGGAAGTGGCGAAGATTCGCTTGGGAAGAATCGGAGGCACGGCTGCTGATGGGCCATTGTAAAATGTCAGGCCCAAGTTAACGGGCCGGCAACACGGCAACAACAACGGGGAATGTTTTGTTTGATCTGCTGTCAGGTGGAAAAGGTGGAAAAACACGGCCAAGAGGCCGAGGGGGTGGCAGGCGCCACCCTGCAAGAGCAGCAGCAGGTGCGACGCTGTATAGGGTGGGCGGGGCGTGTGGCATGCCACCTGGTCGCGTGTTAACAACAATTGCCCGGCTCTCCGTTCCGTTAGCCTATGCTACTATTTTGGTTCTACTATTTTGTTTGGGCCAACTTACCCAAAGTCTCTATGGTTTTCCTCAAACGGAGCGCCTCCTTGCCTGTGCTGTCAAAATTCCGGTTCCCTGTGCGTTGTTCGTGGAATTAAAACACAACAAACACACAACGTTTCGGGTAAATAAATGAAAAATATATTGTACTCAGTGTGGGATGTTTTTCCGAATTTTGGATTGAATTCTTGCGCTCGCTTTTCCCAGTTGCCTTTTGAGCTTTTTCGATTAGCATGCTATGATTTCACGCTATTCATTTGTTATTTCTGCTTATTATTTCCATTTGCTTTTGTGTTTCACACTTTTTGGCAGCGACTTCACAGCTGACTGTGATATTTTCCTATTTTTTTTTTGGTCACTTTGTACACCAGACACACACGGGCACGGGCACAGGCACAGTCACAGGCACACACGCGGCAGAGTCCACGGCGCGGGAAGAATTGCAATTCGGCGGATTCTTCGCTCTGGCTTTCTTCCGTCGCTGTCGCTGCCAACCGATGCGTCCAGCTGTTTCAACCGAATTGAGTGGAGTGTGTCTGTCGGTGCCGGAGCTCCTAGCCGGCAGTTGGCAGCGAACATGTTCGAAGGGGTCGTCGTTGCGCGTTGTGGGTGCGGGTTGCGGGTTGCGCGCTGCCTGGGCCACTGCTGTCTGTGATAAACAGTCGCTGATAAGCGCCACAGAAAGCTCTTTGTTGCTGCTGCATGTAAATGACAAATGAGCCCGTATACGAAACACGAAATACCGGCTGAGGAGCGGGTGTTCGGGAACCTTTTACGGGCCCAGAAGTGGGCGGAGTGGGCGACGGATAAGGGTTACGCAGAGGCCCTGCCTTGCAGCCAATTGAAGGCGCACCAGTAACTACCATTGTTGGCACAAACAAGTGAAATGCAACTATAATATTTACAAGATAAAAAGTTCTAAAGTCTCTCCAGCTGTGCCCACTATTCTAAGCGAAATTTTCATCGTTTATTAACTAAATAAACAGAGTTAAATGGCTGCAGCAGGGGATAGTATCGTTTAGTCAAACACACACCTGTAAAACCCACAGTCAACATGCAATTTCGAGTTTATTTTAGCCTTTTTTCTACTACCTTTTTTCACTACTTTTCGAGCACCTGCTCATCGCCTTTGCAACATCAAACCTGGCCAAAAGCCAACCTGTTTGAAGACTTTTTGCCGGCTAGCAACCTCGAACTGCAACACGTTTGGGCCTGCACTTGTCGTTTTGACCATTTCGATATTTTGCTAATTTGCATATGTATTTTCTTGAGGCCACATTTATCGCGCTGCATAACAACCAATCTGCTTTAAGCCAAAAAATATTCCAATCGCCGTTTTTATCAAATTTAAAGAAGTATTTTCCCTTAACTTTTCGGTTGGTAACGAAACTTTCTGTGCATTTGACACAACGATTGACAAGGGCAAAAAATCGACCACGAAATTGACAATTTGCAACACCAACGGAAACTGTTTTTCAATTGCAGCGCTTTGCCACCCCCCCTTTTTGGCCACCCCCTCATAGATGTCGTCTCCCTCGTTCGTTATGGACTTTTCATTGGTTTTGTTTGGCTCTTTCAATTGAAAACATAGCCAAGTTTGGGGAGCAGCGCAGATACGAGTAGAGGACGACACCAATCAACTTTTTCCTCTGTGTTGCATTTTTCATTAGTTTTCTTTATGCAGCGAAAAAGTTTTCTTGGCCCCAAACGGGTCTCCCGCCCGTGTTAGCCGTCATCCATTGGTAAGGCTCAAGTTTCTGTTTACACAACTTCTTCGGCATTCCGCTTTGCAAACAATGGATATTGCAATTATTGATAGCCAAGTGCTGGAAATATGGTCACTGAGATCCAAGAGATTCTGCGGTGGCTTCTTTGTTTCACAGGCATTTATTTATTTATTTATTTATAAGAAAATAAACCCAGTTCGATACCAGTAAGCATCGGTTTTAAACAGCTCCTAATGTTTAATTAATACTATACAATATCACTTAATTTTAAATATTCAATTGGCATACAATCACTTTGAGTGCACAGTTGTTTTGCAAACACTTTAATATTTGCCAGCACAATCAAACCAATTTTGAACACAGATGTGCCACCTGCGATTTGATGGCTGTTTTCGTTGGCGCTGCCAATTTGCAGACCAATTGAAAATGCAATGCACGCCCCAGACAAAAACTCATTTGCAACACTTCACGCAACGCCGGCGATTTCGATTTAGCCAAGATCAAGGGCGATAATGCCCGCAGCAGCAGCAGCAGCCGAGCAGCAGCAGCAGCAGTAAGAGAGCTGCAAGCCGCGATTTCTTGTATATGCACATTGCATTGCGTGCAACAACGTGCTGCAGATATAAATAGCCAACGGCAAGAGCAACTTGGCCCTTATCCATTCTGGCTGATCTTTACGCACAGGAGGCATCCGCTGCCGCTGCAGAAACAACTGCAACAACTGCAACGGCAGCAGCCACGCAGCTACATGCAACATCTGCAACTGCAGCAACAACATTCCTTTCGACATTTAATTAACGATCGCGATTGCAATCAAAGCAGTTCTCCCACACTCCCCCCCTTTTTGGCCGGTTTGTGAATGGGTTCGGGCCCGGGCGACGCGCTGGTGGCCGGTTGCTTGCTTAGTTAGCCCGGCTAAGCTGACAAATACTGTAATTAATTTTAATTGCTGCGATAGGCGCTTGCTCGCCGTCTCATTAAAAGGAGTGCAGGCCATGCTCCCTTTTTAGAGGCGGCGGCGGCCTCCGATGTTCCATTATGATAAGTCCTCGATTCCGATTCCGATTCCGCTTCGGAAAGTATGCGCCCTGGCCATTCCTGGCTACGTGTTTTTACGCCTAATTGCAGGAGAATGTCGCGTGGCAAATATTTTGTCGCCTGTCATCGCGAGAGAACTCAATAAGAGCAGCCGAGGCGGGCAAAAAATGGGAAAAATATATGAAACATATTTCAATAGATACGCTTCAATAGGGAAAATACAGTGCTACAAGTGGGTGACCAATAAAAACGAAATAAATATTTTTTAAGCTTTTTTAAGCAATATAAGTGTTTCGGTTTGACTGTATGCTAGTAAACTATTCATATGAGTAAACTATTCATATATTATGAACATACACTGCTACAGAAACGTAACCTTAACCTAATATTAATGTTTTTTGGCCAGTGCACCCCTCAGATGTTCCGCCTACACTTGCACTTTGGTTTAATGGGCTATGGCAAGTGCAAAATGAAAATAAAAATGTTCATTTCCCGGGTCCCTGGAGGCTTCCAGCGGAATAATCATATAAAACACTTTTCGTTTGCAGTTCATTGAGTGAGCACAAATCCAATTAGATTTTGACTCGGCTTAGCAGCCAGACATGCACACACACACCATACACACAAACACACCATACACACAGACACATAAGCACATTTACACAATATTCTTGCGAGGACACCCAAACAAAAATGGAGTGCCAAAAAAGCGTTGCATACTCTGCAGCGCTGGGGCAAAAATTTCTTCAAGTCAATTTGCCTGCCGCCATAACTTTTGACTCGGAGTTCAGTTTGCTCTGCGGGTGTGTGTGTGTGTGTGTGTGAGCAGAAGTTGCTGCTTGGGTGTGCGTGTGTTGGTGTGCTTGTGCTAATTTGTATTTGTGTTGGTTTGCGGAATTTAACTTGTGCGGCAGCGGCTTTTGACACACATAAATAGTTTATGCCGCATTGCTGATTATCGATTTTGCGCCCAATTAAAATTCCCCCGCAAACAAAGGATCAAATATTCACTCGGGGATTTAAATTGAAGTTGAAAGTCCAAGAGTCTTGAAATTAATTATTCAAACAAAGTGTAATATGTGAACTTAATCCGTTTACTTGGGCCCCAACTATTGTTTTTCCCTGAACGATCCCTTACACATACAGAACCCAATGTAACCTTTTGAATTATTTACCATCTCATAATGAATTCATTGCTGCAAAGCGAGTTTTCTTGTCCGCTCTTATTCGAGTTAATCATTGCATCAATAGTCGTGTTCATTGTTCAATTCATGCTCAATTAAGCAGCTTAATTAAGCCCACCAATCTGCACAGCGAGTGCGTGTAAAAACATTGCAATTATTTTTAAAAACAATATTCATCGCTGGAGTATATGCCCGCATGACGGGTAATTAATCAATATTTATAGAATGGCGATTACGAGAATTATCCAAAAGCCCTGCTGCATTAACATAAACTGTCAAAGTCGGGGCAAAAAAATATATACATTTATGCATACATGAAGTTGCAATCTCGACAAACTTTTTGGCAGCCAAAAAAGTTTACTTTTTTGCCCAGAAATACACACAATTAAGAAGCCATAAACACATGAGGAAAATTGGTGGAGCGAGGGTGTTAGTTTGGATCTAGATCAGCGGGAAAAAAGCGCCGGCAGCCAAAAAGTTGGAAAGTGCAATTTGAAAAACAGTAAATATAAGTCGCGAATGGGGGGAGGGAAAAGTGGGTGGGCAAGGAACTTACAAACACGTTGTTGGCGCTGAGTCACGAAGCTATTTTTGCATACGAGTTTTTCACTGGAAAAAACGGCTTTTCACTTTCGAGGTTCTCTCAGAAATCGGAATATCTACATATACAATTATTTCACAATTCGTTGCTAAGCGTATTGTCAACAATTATTGCTTTATGGGTTTTTAGTGCTCAGTCACAGTTGATAGATGGGAATTTGGTTTTGCACTCTGCATACATCCTGGCCAGGATCTCTGCGTATATGTAGATGAGCAGGCAATGACATGACTTGGCAGCTATTCCTATTTGGCAAGCCCTGCCCTCTTCCTTTTGCTCTTCGCCGCGGAAAACCTTGACAAATGGCTCCAGTAGATGGGTCGGGGCAGGTGGGCGTGGCAGTACAGGTGTTTTGTGGTAAAAGGGTGTAGTGGCGCAGCTCCAGGTCCTGTTGGTGGTGGTCGTGCTAGTGCTGGTGAAGATGTATTCGCCCAAAGGTGCAGCTGAGAATGACGAAAATTTATGATGGTCCCCGGCGGGGGGGGTTCAGTTCTTTATTGAATCTAGAACAAGGAGCCGAGGGCGGGTTTACGATTTGTAACCAAGCTAAATTGAAATAGCCGAGGGTTAACGCCAACGGCGGGCTTGAATCGTTGCCAAAATTAAAAGGTTACAGGTTCTGAGGTTCAAAAGAGAATACTTGAAGCTGGGAATCTATGGCATTTGTGCCTTACATTTAAAGCACTTCCGTTAAAGAAAATCCTCAGGAAAACTCAAGCTCAGGAAAACACAAAAAACTGCCAAAAGAGTACGAGGAGCTTACGTTTTAATTAGCTGCTCGCAAAGCAGCTTAAAAAGGGCAGCTCTTTGGGAGCAGCTCTCTGCAGTCGCCGAGTAAAGGAAATCCCTTTAAGGAACGGATACGGTCGCATTGGTTGGAGTTGTGTGAATGCTTTTAAAGCCATCCATTCACAGGCATCGGCTTATGCACACTGCACGGCATGCAGGAGCATTTACTCATCTAGCTGATGCAGGTGCAAGGACGAACAGACGCCCCAATGTCCTTGCCATGCCACCGCAATCATAATTAGTATCCTGAGAAGAGAAGTGTGCGAGTGTGTGATACATGTTACTATATTCCACAACACCATCAGCCTGACTGGGACACCGACAGTTGTGAGAAGTGGACTAGCATCCAATAACGACTAGTTTTTGTCGAAATTTTAAAATACAATTCCCCCATCATTCCTTAGTAAGCTGCTCGGTTATAAATTTACTAAAATAACCAACTTCACTTGCAATCCGTTAATTTCAATCCATATTTAGTCACCCCCATCTGTGGCAGGCGGCCTGCTTTGTTGGCCGGGTGATATATTGGCATTTAAGCCGGGGCCAGAACAACGACATGGCCAGAGCTTTAAAGGACGGTGAATGAATAATGCCAACCAATTTGCCCCGGCTGACAGGTAACGAACGAACGGCCCGACAGGAACGTCCTGCTTCCAAGGACTTCATTAAACTGCAAAAATAGAATTAGAGCACATGGCAAAAGGCCGAGCTGCTTAATTACAGCTTAGACCTCAATTAAAAAGCCCCCAAAGGCAGCTCAACCTGAGATACAGACAGTCGAAGGGTCTGAGTGAGTGTTGGAAAAGCAAACTGTGCAAGCAACAGAAAAAGCAAACATTTTCACTTTGCCGGGCAGGACAACAATCCTCCACTCGGACGGTGGATGGTGATGGGCGATGACCATAAAACACCTTGGCTAATTTCCGCAAATTGTTTCAGCTGCCGAGCGGATGAATAGTCCCCAACAAACGACTGAAATGCAGAAAGGAAGCGCCAAGTAATAGACTGAGTTTGAGAAACGTTGCCACTAAAAAAAAGATGGATAAGGGGCCCGGTAATAAGCAAACCCACAGAAATCATTGCAGGCGTTTATTTAAGAAACGGGATTACTGTTCCAAAAGATTCCTTCGGCCTCTTTGCCGGCCCCTCCTTAAGGGTTCCCGACAGTCCAAAGCGTCCCATTAGATAGACATGATGCGAGTCCAAAATCGCATAGATAAAAGGTGTCCGTATCCCAAACAAAGGATTAGGTCCACCGCTGGACCCTTTTTCCGGGATGACTGCAGCGTTATCGTCGGAATCGAATTCCCAATTTATTCCACCGAGCGAGAATCGCACTTGAGTTTCGACCACCACTTCGTCGAGTGGCAAAGATCTCTTAAATCCATCCAGATCAGCGGTTTTGTTGTTGAAAACGTTTTCAATGCCTAAATAGATCAGAGTTTCTTTCAGATTTAGGCGATTTTTCAGCACAACTTGCGGCATCAGCACATCCAATCGTGTGGCATTCAATCTGCGACGGAACTTTCGAATATCCACAGTTGGCAGCTTGGACTCCAAGTATTTCAAATCGCTCGGAATTAGGATCAACAGGTATTCTTTGCTATTTTGAAAAGGCAGCCCCACGACCTGGGTTCTTAATTCACTGAAATGGCCGCGCAAAACCTTTGCTCTTCGAGCTTTAATAGCACTCTGTTTTGGAGCCGTTGGGCCCTTTTTTGGGATGAAGAACATTTCATTAGTATGCACAAATTTGGTTGCGAACGGAGCCCGAAAAGTGAGGATATTGGAGAAGACCAGCTTGTTGGTGGGAATCTTGTGGATGACCGTCTCCATTTCTCGAAAATTCTCAACCAATTCAGGTTCGAGCTGCATGTCCTCGTTCACCACGACCATTGTATGTTTTTGCAGTTTTGAACTCGGCAGCGGCAACACAGAAGGTCGAGCACCCAAGTCCAAGTGAAGGCCATGCTTTGGAAAAAGCAGATCCCCGATCTCGATCGCAGATGTCGGACCCACAGCCACGAGGAGCGCTCCAAGAACGTCTGCGACTCCCAAAGGCGAGATGACAAAGTCTTCGTCGTCGTTAAAAGATTTTCCCACAGCATTGTAAATTATTCCGGCAAAATTCGATTCTTTCGTATCGTTTTTTGGCAACAAATTGCCAGTGCTGTTATTAGGATGTCCCATGCACAAAATAAAGCCAAAACCGAACGAGAAGAGGAGGCCTGTAAACCGCTTCATGGTTTCCATTGAACTACCATATTTTCAGTCCAGACATGAACTTTTACGGGCCATTGATTTGTCAAGGGTATTGCATAACGCTGTATGGTTAAATTTCTCTATTTATAAAATCGAAAGTTTTTCAGATGTTTAATTATTTTATTTTTCATCGTCATATCATTGAAACAGAAACTAGACTTGGTAATTTTTGTAACTATTAGCCATAGTCTTAGACTCTGACATGTATTCCTCCTGCAGTTTTGCGCCCCATCAAATAAACGTGTCGCGAGTCAACGACAGCAAAAACATAGGGCTTGTCTATGCTAAACTTAAAGGGAACCTCATCGCCCAGAAAAACCTCTGGATTTTCCGCTCCTGCGGTTTCCTCTGACGGTGTATAGGCCGAATGGTTACACGTGCATCTGATGCCTTCGTAGTCGATGGACACCGAAGTGTAGACCCGAATATTATCAAGTGGATGTTCCGTTTGGAAGGCATCCAAATCGGCAAAGCTGGAGTTGAACACGGTTTTTATGCCTGCCCTTGTTAGCGGCCGGCGCAGGTCTATGGTGTTGAACAGGTCCATGGGCAGCATTGAGATGTCCATCACCCGGAAGTCCATTTTGCGGCGCAGCTTCCGCACATCCACCCTGCCCAGAGCCGCTTCCAAAAGCGATAGCTTACCTGCTGGCTTTAGGATCAGCAGTAAGGCATTACTCTGTTTGAAGGGCAGTCCAATGACCTCCGCATGCAGCCCAGGAACATGCGCATATAAAGCTGGTATCTTGTCAATTTTCATGCGATTTTTGCCCACTCCATCAGGCCTAAAGGGATGCTCGAAGAGTGCTTCGAATTTGAGGTAGTTGAGGAAAACTATACGGCTTGCAATGCTCAAACCAAGGAATCCCCGAAACTCGGTGACCGCACCGAGTTCCGTATTCATTTCGATTGTTTCTTTCAGCTTGTG
This sequence comes from Drosophila ironensis, assembly GCA_021223825.1. Classification (NCBI taxonomy): domain Eukaryota; kingdom Metazoa; phylum Arthropoda; class Insecta; order Diptera; family Drosophilidae; genus Drosophila; species Drosophila ironensis. The sequence goes on from JAJJHQ010006980.1 coordinate 674,107, forward strand.
CATATCCTGCGGACTGAAATGTGTCCTGAAAACGAAGGCATCCATGTCATGAGCGCTCTGTATGAATTCTCGACCGATGTGAATATCCGGTCGCACCACAGCCATGGTGGCCTCCTTGAAGGTGTTGCCTTGCATGGGCAAAATCGGGTGGCGAGGTGGCAAACCAGTCTGCTTCTCTCCCTCCGGATGCAGGATACTTTCGATTTCCTTGGCTGATTGTGGTCCCACGGCGAACATAAGCAGTCCCAGGACTCTGGAGATTCCCAGTGGAGAAAACACAAAATCCTGCCCCCCACCACCTTCGGATTCCCTCACAATGTTGTACATCAACCCGGCGGCGTTCACGTCATTCTGGGATTGCGCATTCTTTCTGATTCTAACACTCGGTGTCCTTCCTTTGCAGATATCCGTTTCAAATATGATTCCAATAAAAAACAAGCTTAATAGGCCACCAAACAGCTTCATGGTGATGCTTAAACTATCGATATCCCATACAGACTTTGATTTGAAAGCATAACATCGATTTATTCGGGTGAATTACACAAGTTTGTCACAGTTTTTTGTTTCTTTCCTTTGGGAATATCTGTTCAGATTTCTAATAAATTAGATTTATGTATTAGGAACATATAACTCTTTTAAGAAAACTCTTTTAAGGAACATATAACTCTTTTAAGAAAAAATGGTAAAAGATTTAAGCAGCAGTAACTGCCTGAGACCATTAAAAACTAATTTTTGCTTGTAGGCCCAAAAGTCGATTCAAGAACTAACTATATATATAATCATTTGGGCTTAACTAAACTTCTCGTGCTGCCTTCTTGGTGTGCTGCTGTCACAGGACAATTTCACGCTGGGATTACGGATGCAACCTCAATATTGGCCCGTAATCCCCCTTTCACGTGGGTCAGGATCCTCGCACAAGCATCCACGCCACGATAATGCTTTTATCGCTTAACTCACTCACTTTACATTTCCCAAATGCCACGCAGGACGTAATCGAAGGATACGTGCACTTGCTGCTCCGTATCTGCAGCACCCACCCCCACTCTGCCCCAGGAGTTGCGCCTTCGCTCGACTGCCTCCATAAATTTGCAGCGCCAAAGTGATAATGAAAGTGTTTCCTTCCGTTTTGGCCAAACAATGTGCCAAGAAAGGCGACACGAGCCAGGCAAAAGCCCTGCGGGAAAATGCAGCGAAAACATGTTTGCAAACGAAATGCGATCTGGATACCCTGGGATACCTATATATATAGCTATATAACTAGGTGAAGCTTATATCAAAGACTACGCATATTACAATCTAGCGTGTTCTTTGTGTCATAGTTCCCATTTAATTATTTTCAATCTCTTTTGTCATTTTTGTTACCTTATGAACTTTTAAGTGGTCATAGAATCCTCTTCCATAATGTTCCTAACACTTTGCATCCAGAAAAACCTGAATAATGCCACTATTCAAACGGAAATGCCCCGCAGTTCGCTGTATAAGAACAAAAGTCAGCCCGGGGGCAACGTGGCGTATACGCAACTTGGTTACCTTCGGTTTTCCTTCCGCAGCATCTCTTTTGCTCCCACGGAATTTTCCGCTCCTCGCGGACCATTCGTCTTTCGCTCTTTCTCGCCGCCGCGCTCCGTCGCCTTCTCACTTGGCTTGTTTATTGTTTTCCGCTCAGCGAGGGAAGCAGGGAAAGTGGCAAAAGGAGAAATTCAATTTCGGCGGCAAACAAGCAAGAAAAACACGCGGGAAAGCAATTGAAACGCAGCAATTGCAGCGAAAAGCCAGCGATTTATGCCGCTTTTCTCATATAATTTTTTACGCCAGCAGTGCAGTGGCAGCTCTCTTTTAGACATTTAATTGTGCACTTAAAACGTTGCCCTGGACAGTTTGTAAAAAAACAATTAAAGGGCTCAGTTTCTTGCGAAAAGAAAACAAACGCAAGAAATTTCCCGCGCATTTTCCTCTCCATAGAATAAAATAAAAGTTGCAAGTCCAAAACGACCAACTGTCCTCTGGGGAACTATTTTTGTCTTTTCCTTGCTTTTTTTTTGGCTGTGGGTGGGGAAAAGCAAGGAAAAGCAAGGGGGATGTAGGGAACCAGTGGAACGGACTGAAACACTTTGCACAAAATGGCTTCCAGCCAGTTTTAAGTTTTGTTTGCCCAGCCCCCCTCCTGCCACACCCCTTCTGCACACCCATTACCGATTTTTCCTACCAAAACGTTGCTCTTGTTATTTGCGTGACATTTTTCCGTTCTGGAAAACTGAAGAAGAAAGGTAGCGGCGGAGGGAAAAATGGACAGCAGACGGCGGCGGAGGGTCAACAAATGGAACTGCGTGGAAAACTATGACAAAAGATTGTAGTGGCAAAAGTTTGCAGCAACGTTAATTAATTTTGCATGCGCCAGAGCTTGAATTTTAGAGAATGGAGAACGAAGAGCTCAGGGTTCAGAGTTCAAGCGGCTGCCGGAGCCAAAATCCATTTATATGGCGTTAATGAAGTGAACCAAAAGTAAGTTTTTTCGCAAAAAATCGGAATGATTAAGTGTCCCAACAGTGATAAATTGCTGGGTAGAGGATAATGTCTTCTAGGTCATAATTATTGCTGTTCAAGAAATGAAAAATAACTTAAAAGTTTCTAGCACAATTAGAGTATCCACTGACAGAGTTTAAGATATCTTGACATATCAATTAGATTTGCTTTGTTTAAGCAAGGCAGAACTAATTCAAGTACTGTTTCATTAGATGTTCAACTGAGCAAAAGCCAACAACTTTAGTAGCCCCTAAGACAACCCAGGAATCCCAAAGATGCTGTGTAATAGCGAATAATTCTGAATAATATCCATTATTTTTGATATTGATAATACCCTTTCCAGATTATATACTACATGCAGTGTTTCCTTTTTTGCTTGGGGCCATTGCAGAACCCCTTTTAACTCCACAACTGATACACAAAATAGTGTCGAATGAGACCTGCAAACCACCTGGAGTCCTCATTTATCATCCCCAAATATTCACAGCCCTAAGGGCTTTTTCTATTTTAACCGATAGGAAAACCAAGAAGGAGATTCAAGGGCTCTTAAAATACTTTCATGAATCGCGTCCACCTTTGGGTGTGGAATCCACTAATAGTCTTATTTTAGATAGCCGAATTAAGATTCTGAATAGCAGCCATCAAGAACTATCCAAATTAGGTGTTAATCTGCAATTCATGAACTTTGTTTTGCCCCGAAAAACTCTAGAGGCCTTCAACACGGCTGTGACCTTCCCGGAGCTACTGAACGTATTTCCCCCGATCCTGCAGAGACGAAATCTTGATAATGATACGGAGATGATTTCAGTTGGCACAGCCACCGTCTGCACTCGATGGCATCCCCAAGTGATAGTCGGACCCACGCAATTTAAAGCCTTTCACAGTCAACTAGATAGACATGGCAAAAATCGAGTTGTGGCCATAAAAACAATGTGCCTATATGGTAACTTTAGCATCGATGAGTTTGAGGGTCTGCAACTCCTGAAACTTCCGCTCGAAAACAATCAAACTCTTATTATACTCCAAAATTCAGAAATTGGCATGCATGCACCCAATCCCAGCAATCCACTCGATCTCTTGAAGAGGGGACATTTTGGTAATACCCAAGCTGAAATTCCTGTAATAGACTTTCAATTTCGAGCTGAGTTTGTACCGCGCATCCTCAGAAAATTGGGAATTCGAAGAATTTATAATATGAAAGCAAAGTTCAATAAGTTAACTCACCAAAAAATACGACTTTCCAACATGATACATGCCACCGCCCTAAGAATCGATGAGTTTGGCATCAATCAGTCTCCACATAAGCACTTAATGGGTGAGAACATTAAGTTTCAGTTTCAATAGATACAAAATCATTTAAATTCTGTAAAATTGTAGGTTCTGATATTCAGACGCCCGAACATCGATACCAATTCATAGCTGATCAGCCATTCTATTTTGCCATTGTCAGCCCGAGTCAAGTACTCTTCACTGGAGAATTTTCAGATCCCTGAATATATAAATAATAAATAAAATTACTAAACAAGTTGAGGCTTTTATTAATAAGTGGTTCTTAGATTTTGATTTATATTTACAATAATATAAAGTCAAATAGTAAAGAGGTAAATAATACACATAAAGTAATATTTAAAGTGAAGGTGACAAACTTACTAAAGTAGCCAAAACTAAATGTATTCAACTGCCATTTAATTATTAACACCCTGCATAATAGCCAAATCAAATTGATACAAAAAGGCAATACCAAATATTAGTTTACAAGCCACCTTTAGAATAAGTTGTCTGTCAAATACCCCCAGGATGATATGTAACTACCTTTGAGCCAATTAAATAAAATAACATTATAAACATCTTTGTTTTTCAGATTTAATTTTTCATCCTGCAATACTCCTAACCTTGACATCAGGCCTATATGGCGATCCAACCATGCTAAATGAATCTCAAATTCATGCATTCATAGCGAGAGAACACAATGGTATTCCCGGAAGTTTGATATGTCATCCGCCCTTAATCCGAGCATTCCAAGCTCTCTACCAGCTCTCTGATGGACTCACAAGAAAATATATAGGGGATCGATGGAAGTTTCCATCAGGCGATGGAATTTCCGGAGATGAGCCTAAACTTAGAGGAATTACAACACTTTTGGTGAGACCCCTTCAAATTAAGGATTCCGCCAGGCAGGCTTTACAAAATGTGAGCCAAGTGGAAACTATGAATTTCATGAGACCAGGAAAGAGTGTGTTTAATATAAATCAACAAGTTGAAATGGCCACTAGTCCACGGGTGGGTAGATTGGTCAAGAGACGCAATCTCAATACGGACACGCATATGATTTCGTTGAGTGCCGGTATCATTAGTGGCCGCTGGCAAACTCCTTTTCCCCGGGAAAACACCACATTGCGGCGCTTTTATGGGCATTTTAGTAAACGACGACAAGAAAGGATCGTGGCTATACCCACAATGCGACTACATGGACTTAATTGCACCTACGCTAGGCTGGACGATGGAGAAATGCTTTTGCTGCCTTTTGCTGGAAATCAGAATGTCAAGTTTATGATTCTTCTGAGCTCTGTGCTCTTCGACTCCAAGAACCACAAGCCTTTTCTATTTACGATGCCAAAATATGATAATCTCTCGCATTTACTAACGCTGGGTCAGCCCAAAATAGTGGATGTCCAGATTCCCAAGTTGAAGTTCACATACTCCGTGAATTTGGTCGGCAACGTTTTAAGAAATATGGGCTTCACCAGTACCTTTAGGGATGTGGCAAATTTTAGCCGGCTTTCCAGCAGCCTGCCGCTTAAACTTTCCTCAATGCTGCACTCATCAGCAATCGATTTGGATGAGAATGGCCTTAATCTGGAAAAAACTCATCAGTCACCTGGCACAGGTTAATCAATTGTTAATTTTTTTTAATAATATATACAAGTTTTATGTTTTCAGCTCCAGTTCTAGGAAGTGCAATTGAGGTGGAATTTATTGTCAATCGTCCATTTTTTTTTGCGGTTCTAGAACACGAAAAGGTATACTTAACGGGAGAGTTTACATATCCGTAATCCAGCACATATCTAATTAAATATATTATTAATATATAAGTTAAAACTTGTTCAATCATTTTAATAAAATCTTTGCCCATCTGGCCTTTTTTTTCAATTCGAAATAAGCAGTGTACCTGCCAGGAAACCATTCCAAAAGCTGTTCGCTCTGGGTCAGACTGACCCACATTAGGAATGTGTAATTAAGAGCATCACAGGACCCAGTCCGTTTCCTGAACCCTGACCCACCGGGCCGTCGCTTATGCTAATGACCAAAGTGAAATGTTGTTGCCACTGCCTCTCCCCGTTGCTGTTGCGTCTGCTCGTGTTGTTCCTGTCGGGAGACAGCGATAAAAATGTTTCGTTTTCCACCGCACAACGTGCCCCTCCCGCCCCACAAGAGCATGTTTAGTCAGCGGCTTATGCGGCGTATGCGTAATGTTTAAGCGATGACCATGGGAGGGGCGGTTAAAGGGGAGCCGAAAAGGATGAATGCAGGGACGACGGGCTGGATGAATAAATGTCCCAGAGTCAAGGGTTCTCGTCTGCCCGAATTGATTGACACGGGGCGGCAGCTACAAAATGTGACTGCCAAACAACTTTATTTGCGAGAAGTGGCATTCATGAAATATTCATGCAGGCAAAAAATGCTGCCGTCAACCCGCAGGAGTTGCATATCCAGAATCCCGCATGCCAAATCCATATCCAAGGCCTGCAGCTGACATCAAGGGGACAGGGAATTTATTTTTCGCCTGCGGGGAGCGGATGAAAATGGAACTGCAACCAACAATTGTTGCAATCGAAATTGATTCAAGGCTGCAGCTCAAAAAAACTGTCAGATTCCACAGAAAATCTTGTGAGCTTATTTTAATCGTACAATCATAAATAATGGTTATTTCTATTTTATAATAATAGCCTAATCAGATTAAAAAACAAAAACATTTACCCTCATTTTACTTAGCAAACGAGAAATATTTTCCCAAAACTAAAACCAATCATGACCAGCTTCGAGATTGTGAATTTTTGTGCATTTCTTCCCAAGCCCAATCGAATTTCAATCTCATCTGGCCTTTTCTCTGCACGACTTGTTCCTGGATCCGGACAAATCGTTTATTTGGTTAGCTTAAGATTGACCCACATTTGACACAGCTTAAGACCCCGCTGCCCACTCGAGTGCCAACAACTTCCATATATACAGCTCGCATGTTTGTCCAAGTTGATAGCCGCAGCTACCGGATCCCAGCACCCAGCACCCGGCTCGCAGCTCACCTCACGACCTTGTTGGCTGGCAATTGGAAAAGCAGTTGAAAAAACGCTGCAAATCTTAAGGCCTAAGTATGTTAAGCCTAAAATATAAAGAGAAAATTGTGATTTAAATGACAAAAAGCGGAGGGTTTAGCCAGAGGAAATATTAAGGCAAGCTAGGAGCTACAAAGTTTTGGCTCTCAACTTTCAGTTTTAATTGTTTGCTGTGCACTCTTTGCAGGAAAGACAAACTTTTAAAGCGTCCGAGCCAAGTCAATGGCTTTGGACAAACACAGCATCGATGTCGCCCCAGCAGGAACACACAAACTATAAATTGGCTTAAGTTTCAGGCTTCAGTCCAGAGACCAGAGACGTCAACCAGTTTCAAGAGTGTTCCCATTCTCGGGGTCCCCATTATACCAATATCCCAGAGACACAGAATAGCAGAAAGTTGAAGGATGAATGTTGCAGGCAGCAGGCCCTGTGGTGTCTACATCGTTTGACACTTTTGAACTTTGATGTACGGCACTCAAGTCTGGACGTTGGCTAAAAAGTTTCATTTTGCGGCATGTCATGTCTTCCATTTGATTTGCCATGATTTTTGCTAATTTTCCATGGCATTCACTTTGACAAGTTTTCAGCTTTCTGCCGACCAAGATTCCCACGATAGCATCGGTTTCGGTTAGGCCGCATCATCGTCATTGGAAAAATTTGCCCAAACTCGATGCAGAACCTGTTTTGTCTCTGCCCGGCCATGCAGTGTCAGTTATTATTGTGATTTGGATGAAATTACATTAACTTTGATGCTGAGTCAGAGATGTTTTCCATTTCGCGCACAAAAAGTGAATATCGGTGAATTTTAAACTCGTGAAGGGGAACATAAAGTATGGTCAAGGTTCCATCAATTCCACAGCGATTATAGCATTAATCAAAACCCAACTCGAACGAAAAGTCAAAGAGGAAAAATCGCATTCATCATCGTAATCATTAGGTGAACAAACGCGAATACTTTCCCCTGAATTCTTACCCTGCCCACCAATTAAAAATTCATTTTGCGCACTTCCATTTTGATTTCCCCGGCAACCACTAACGCGCTCTGCTTGATATTCGCTTTAAATTCATATTAATTGCGATTCCGATTGCGTTTGCCTTTCCCGGAGCCCTTTCTGGCCATTGTGTTGGGCCAACAAAGTTGGAGGCAAAGTGGCGACGACCGCAGGTTGGGTTAAGAACTTCATCAAGTTAGAAGCCGCTGATTTTCATTCAATTAAAGGCAGCAGCCACACGGCGAATGCAAAATGCCGAAGCCCCAAAGGAAGATTCTGACTGAAAGCCAGGGACCCCCCACAGTGAGAGAAACAAGTGAAAGCAATCAAATTGTACTTGCTGAAATTCCAAACACGATACGGGATTAGTTTTCCCATTTTGTTGCTATTTCCGATGCATACTTGTTGGTGCTCTCAATTTTTTGGCAGTGCAAACAATGCGGCTTTGCTTATTTGCACAGAAAGTGTAGACACGGGGGTTTTGTTGCCATGGCGGTAATCCAGCTTTTCTAGTGCGTCCTGGAAAATCAAGTAGAAGTACATGCTCCCCCTCGCCTCCCGCACATCCGCCCTTTTTGTACCATAATGAAAATGGAATTATATGCTTAATAAAACCCGCCTCCCCCCCGAGACGAGAATCTCTCGATTTGCATTTCATCTGCCATTGTTTGCCAGCAAAACATTTCTGATTTATGTACCAAGTGTTATGCATGGGTGTTTGCATTTGGCTCAAAGCTGCAATTAGCATTTTGCCAAAACGAACCGAAATTCGGGATTCGAAATCGGTTGAAAGCATGCACTTGAGTTCTCAAGCAGCGCCTCATAGCCGTAAGCCAATTAGTTTGATAAATAAATTAAGTAATTACGAGATGAAAGAAGTGCTCACGGTCCGCAAACATAAATAGCAAATACAAATCTTGCTTGTCCCTCATTAGGCCAATAAACTGGCACAGCCTGCACATAATTGCCAAAATGCCTGGGGCGATCGAATAAAATTTAGTTGTTATTCGCCATTTATTTATCACACGGCCCGAACGCTCAGGGCACTTGTAATAATTCGGTTATCAATATTTGCTAGACACTAATGGGGCGCCATTGGTAGATGCTGTAATGAAATTTACTTAGCGATTTGCTTCACAAACCATTAACCTACCCACAGCTTCCAAGTCACTGCTTGGCAATCTTGGTCCAACTGCACCCAATGTGGGATGTGGTCTTCTTTTTCTGGCATTTCCCACCACATCAATGGGTGTATTTCCAGGGCGACTGTTGTTTGTATCATTAGAATCACTGCTCGACTTTGTGGGACCCTGCTGTGCCTCAGTGGTCTCCTCGGCATGCGGATCTAACTCCGCGGAGTCGATGAATCCATTGCATTCCGTCAGCTTCCGGCAGCCTCCATTATTTCGGAAAATTGAGGCAGGCCTGCAACCACATCCAGTGTGGCAACGAAGGATGCAGCCCTGCAAATCCATGTCCCCGCAGTGATTGTGGCAATAGTCATAGCAATCGAAGGACACAGGTTGTGCGCAGTGCCTGTAAGCTATATCCATGGTGGGACAATATATTCCCGGAAGAACATGGCAAAAGATCGCCACCAGCACGCATAGTTTCATTGCACTAGTGTGTTCTATGCTTGGAATAGAAAATGTTTTAACCTCAGTTGGATAACTAATAAGGGCGTCTAATCAATTGGATTTGTTTATTGCATTAAATCGTCTAGGGGTTTCCACCAAACATTTCATTTCCTAAACAAAACCATTTCAACATATTCGACAGTAAACACAGTCTCTGCAATTTCCTGCCTTTTTCAGAATTTTCAAAGTACTGCTGCAAAAATCCTGTTGTTTCTGTTTGAACCAGCATTGTAGAGCCTTCCTTGAGAACAATCTTCCAAATAGCTTCAAATCCTTAAAAAATCTGGCACTTCAACTGCTTTTCCAGTCGTCTGCCTGACGTCCCGAAGCTTCGAAATCCTGAAGGAAACTGAAGCACTGCAGCGGCATCAACGCTGCCTGCGGATTTTCCTCATCCAATTGTCCCTGCGACTTGGCCAGCTTCATTTCTCACTTGGAATCAATCGCCTTAAACCAAATCCCTGGGCGGTGGACCGCGAGGCCTCAGCACAGTTTCCAGTAGATTGGGTCCCGGTTGATTTTTGGGCCGGGGCGTAGGGGTCAGCGAGCGGGTATGCGGAGCAGACTCCTCCTTCTTGTGGACCGCGGAAGTGGCGGCGCGTCTCGCCCGGATCTTCTCCTCCATTTTGCTGGGCACCATGAAGCAGTTGGACTCCTTGTAGACCGGCTTGCGGCGATCGTTCCACGGGAATGTCCACTGAATGGGGGTAAAGTCGCGCCTCCAGGGCTTGCGGGGCTTGAACCAGCAGTCGCAGGTCCAGTCCTCCTCGCCGGGGACATCGTCGTCACTGGAAAGTATTGAGCAATGTAATTATATAGTCTACAAGCGATCTTCTACAATATTCCCACTCACCCCCTCACATAGACGCGGACATAACGCGAGTGCTTGCGGAACATCTGCAGAGCCTCATTGAAGGTCATCTCCAGGGCGTTCACATCGTTGATCTGGGTGATCTCGTCCCCGATCCGCATGCCACCGCGCTTGGCCAGTCCCGTGGGCGTAACATTCACGATCGTGAGCGGCTCGAACTGATCGCTGCCGCCGGACACCTCCATGCCCCACATGCAGTCGTAGAAGCTCATAATCCGGCGATCCGTCTCCACGGTGTACGTCATCTGCAGCTCGTACTCGACATTGTCGAACGCCTCCGAGTCGTACTTGGGCACCTTAATCTTTGAGTCGAACATGATTCTGTCTTTCTGGCGAACTCAACAGTGAGGGTGGCCCTTGGAAACCGCGAAGGAATGAAGCTAAATCCCAAGCCGATAGGAACGGATGAAAAGCACTTAAGCGTCTGGGCTTTTGGCGGCAACATTTTGTGGCTTTTATAGCTGCGATTTTGGCAACCAGAGCATTAGCGGCCTGCAGGGACAATGTCAATGTTTAATCGCATTGCCAACTACAGTGGTTACAAAATCAATTAAAACAAAACATCCAATAAATAGCTAATTATTAGCTTATAGATCTATCAATTAGGTGTAGTAGAAACTTTCTTTTTTCCTGTTTATAGATAGAATAAGTTAACCCGATTTATTGCACATGCACCCACGGTGCATTGAGAGAAAATCAATGCAATTGATTTGCATTTAATTGTTGTCTATTTTTAGAGGCTGTGATTTTGGCTGACGGAAACAAAAGCCACCGCCAATGAGGAAGAGCCCATGGCCCCATTTGGCCATTGAAAGTGGAGCCGCCATTGAAAGAGAGCCAAGGGATCACAGTCAGCGATCCAAGTCGGGCAACCAACCGACCAGTTCCTCCACAGGCCGGTGAGCAAGTGCTAACAACTTGTCCAAGCGATTTGATTTCACTGACCTCAATTATGGCCGCCGCTGGCCCAAACGTTGTAGTCCATGTCCGGAGACCCGAGGCTTCTGCCACTCTGCTTACCTACTGAATTATTCATTTGGCCAGGCCAAAAAAATGTATAAAACTAAAAAAGCAAGGAGATGGACCCACACAGGAAAAAACCCTATCTAAAGCAATGTGGCTTCTTTACTGTCCTACCAAGAACTTCAAGTGCAACCGAAAACAGTTAGATTTTACAAATAAAACCCCATAAAATAAACTATCAGCCACAACTTCACTAATTACCGCGGCTCTTTTTTTAGCCATGCAATCTGCTGGGCCAAAGTGTATTTGCTTTTCTGTTGGAAAATCCTCTCCAGAAGCACTTAGCACTGAAAACTGTGGAAGCCCTTGCCCTGGCATTCAGTTTGGGATTTGCATCCCAGAACAAGGCCAACTTTGGTTGCCTTGGAATTTCCTAGCCACAATGAAAGGGATTTGGACCATGGAATTGAGGTAATTACTTAGAAGGTGCCACTGGCTACGTTGGGCTACAGGAATGCCTAAGCCTTTGTTGGGCACTCGTATCTTGAAGTTAGTCATGCCAACAGGTTAAATAACTGCTTACATGTTTTCCGGTAATTTAATGACCCAATGAATACTCACGACTTGCGAAATATTTTGCTATATAAGGCGGGCCCAAACTTAAAGTCTTTAAAAACTTTTAAAAATGAGAGTACTGCGACAACTAAGTAAGTCTTGAAAAGTTTACTAACTTCATTTTTAACATCTCTCGTTTTAGTGATTTACTTTGTGCTGCTTGTGGCATTTCTTATGGAGAATAAAACCAGTCGCATTTTGTATATTAAATGGAAAATCACATCATGAAATAAATAAATTATTTACACTCTAAAATAAACCTTAGTTATTAGCTGGCATAGTTGGGCAAAAGATACCAAAATTATTCCTTTTGCTAAATTACTCAGCGAATACATCTCCGTTCCTTAATTCCTGTATCTCCTCGGATTCGTGTGGAAATCAGCTTTCCATCGAGGTATTCCCCGTGGTTCTCCGGTTTTTTTTGCAAAAGTTATGGGGTAACTAAAATATCTGGCAGCAAATTAAAAAAAATAGTGATAGGAATAGATAATTGCGCTCCCCACGAAGATTTTAAGATATGGATCTTTAAATTCAGATAAAAATTGGCCGAGAAATGGAAAAGTATTATTAAAAAAACGTTAAGCTAGGTGAAGGAGTGCACTAATCGCAAGGATCGGAGCAGTATTGGGTGAGATATTTGCATCCAAAGTTGCGATAAGTAGTTTTTCCAAACCTTGCGGAGCATGCAGCAATATTTTTTTGGGCGAGATATTTGCATTTGCAAATATTTTTGGCGCCAAATCACTGTAAATCGGTTGCAATTTATAAAACTTCTAGACCACTCGCGGGCTGGGACATTGGGTTCTGAACATGGATACGTCGGTATTATTTTAAGGCTTAAATACAAGCCTGAAAATAATACTAAATTGACAAGGTGGGAAAATTTCGAGTGCCCGCCAAATTTGAATTTTCCTATACGAATCTGATCTTACGCGGCCGTATCTCAATCGAAAACCAAAAAATATTTATTAGCCGAGCTTCGCGCTTAATAATTATCTATCCCTATCACTATTTTTTTAATTCGCAGCCAGATATTTTAGTTATGAGCTGGCAAAGTAGGGCAAAAGATACCAAAATGTTCCCTCTTTCGTTTTGCTACATTAATAAAGTTTTTAATTGGTGTGAAAGCCAGTGACATTTTGAATCGAAGCGTAGCGAATTTTACGAAAATAATGTTATATAATTTTACCATATACTTTTCTGTGGATTGCAATCTGTCCTTTATGTAATATGGTAAACTTAAAGAATATTAAAATCAATTAAAAACAACTTTGGCAATGATGTTCAGTTTGCTGAGCTGGACAAACTCTCGGTATGCTCTGAATTTTTATTGAAACTGCACAATGTGTTTACTATCAAACTCAATCGTCGAAGCACAGGAGGCTATCGAACTTGGCCACCAAAGGTCTAACCAAATTCACGGCCGTGGTGAATGTCCGGACCAGGCACACCTGCTTCTCGTAAATGGCCTTCTTGATGAACTGATGAGCCAGCTTGATGAACCTAAGGATGCTGCCAGTTAGCTTTATTGTGGGCTGGAAGTCGACGCATTCCGCAAGGGTTTTGATGGCCGTCACGGAGTTTTCAATCATTATGGCCCCGGCATCGGCCACCACCTCCAAGCAACGCAGATACTTGTCCGCCTTCTGGCTCAAAGCGGCATCTACTTGAGGTTGCAGGCAGAGCTATATTTTGTTGTACTTCTGTGTTTCAACATCTGACTTTTCTGGAGAGTAAATGTCAATTACTTACAGCCAAAAAGCTCAGCAAGAAGGCGACCTTAATTAAATGCATTGCGGCTTCTGTCCAGGACGTCTTCAGACTCAACATTGTGGGCCACCTGGGCCATCTTGCCCTATTTGTAGGCCTCAGGATAATGGCATTCGCAACGCATTAGTGCATCCCAGATTTCAGATTCCTCGCTCTTAAACCACGTGTTTTCTGCTTTAAAACCCATAATCCATGACTAAATCCGGCTCGCCGTGACTAATCTGGTGACCTTGAAAAGGCTTTCCAAAGGTGTCTGCCAAAAACCCAACAAATACAATTTTGCATTTAATTCTATGATATATGCTAGTCGTCAATGCAACAGGAGTTTATTAAAGTATTTGATGAAACATTTAAATGTGATTAAGATGATTAAGATGATAATTAAGATGAGAAATTGTAAGCACCTAGCATTTCCATTGAAAACCAATTAAGTTTTGCTGGCCTGTGAGACTTGCTTATGCTCTTGATTTATTTGCAATTTGTATAGTACAATGTGTATACTTTCGCTTTAAATGAAAAAGTCGTCCCCATCCAAGCAACTGAATTCGCCAGCCTGGTCGGCATAGGGCTTCAACGCCTTGGCCAACCGATTGAGCAGATCTTGCAGGCACTTGGGCTTGTCCAGCACCAGCTTCTTCGCGAACTCATAGATGTTCCTCAGATACCAGGTGACCTTCCGCTTGCCATTTGATTGGATGGTCTGGTAGCCGGAGCATTTCTTCAGGTCGTAGATGGTCGGAATGATTTTGTTGCCTAAGTTCGTGAGCGCCTCAATGGCCACCTGCCCGCACTTGGCTATCCTGCTCCATTCCGCCTGGACGGTGGCCTGGGCCTCGGTTTCCCTGGGGACAAAGGAAAGCTAAACCGGAAATAAGCAGGAGTGGCTCAACTTTGAGGTATTTACAAGTAGTTTACTTACAGCCAGAAGGCTTAGGAGGAACATCGACTTGATCACGCTCATTTTTTCCCGTAAGCCTTGGTGACCGGAACAGCCTTTGGGTCTCTAAAGGTCGATCTGTCCTATTTATAGGATTATTTACTAATTTAATTCGCTTTCCTCGATGGCAGCACTAACACTTTTGGTCACGACCGAAAAGGCATAACCATATCTGCACATAAAGGTGTGAAAAATCCGTGTTTGCAAATAAGCAGAGAGCGCAATTATTTGATTATGCAAGCATTTGTCCTTTGATTATTTCAAAGAAACACTATGGAAAATACGTTTTTTTCTTGATTAGAAAGAGTAGGTTTTCTAGACCATTTTGTTTTTGAAAGACCAAACATTGCATTTTCACAACTATATTATCAATCCACTAAGCTAACAATAGAGGTTTTAAAATACAAACCACATAGAGAAAGCTAACAAAATAAAATCAAATACTGTTTTGTATTTAAAACAAAATTTGTTTTAATGAAATATCATGAATCCTTCCAACTATAGGTATGTAAATTTTAAAAAGAATCTCTTATTTAAATTGCTTTGGCAAAAGAGAAGACTGCGTAGGTTTAGGCTCGCTAGCGATTTTGCGCAAGCGCTCTGAATGCTCTGGACTTTATTGTTTCATAACTGACATTGTTTTATTATTCATCAAAGCACTTGAGGTTGTCAATCTCCTGGACGTATGGCTTCAAGATGGTGGCCGCGGTCTTCAATGGCGTCAGCAGGCAACTCGACTTATCGAAGGCTCCTCGCTTGAGGAATTCGTAAATGGTTTTCAAACGCCCCAGGTAGGTGTTTGTAACCGTGGGCGGCGTAAAGTCGATGCAAATAAGGAGATTGCGGAGTGAGGGAACGGATTCTCTAATCAAACTGGCAGCCGCCTTTGTTCCTTGCCGATAACAACCCAGAAACTTCTCCCACTTGGTCGCATTCGATTGGGACACAAATGCCAGCTGGAGTTTGAATATTGAGTAAGTAATAATTGGATCAATTTATGTAGATCTACTCACAGCCAGCAAGCTCAGCAATAAGGAGATCTTAAGCAGTTGCATTTCGATTTGACGGCTCCGGACCCAACTTTGTGGGGCATGCTGGCACTTTGCCCTATTTATTGGCCTCAGGATAATTGCATTCGAATTGCTTGAGTGCAAATCTAATACCGGATTTTACACTGCCACGTGATGGGGGATTTCAATTCTGTTTTATCAGCTGCTGCTAATCAATTGTTTTGGCCTATTTGGGAGAACCTTTAGAATTAATTCGAGAACGACTTCATGACCTTAAGCATAAATTTTCTAAAATTGGGAATACCTTGAACTTTGAGCTTTTTGTTTATCCGAAATAATGAAAACTGTTTTTCTTAAAAAGTGTTTAGCTTTTATTTATATTTTTCACTACTTTTATATATCAACACAAGGGCTCCTTGATAAACATATAGGCGCACTTGAGTTGCTTTCTGCGCTTCAAATGCGGCGCCATGGTGGCCGAAAGGGACGAGTACAGGTTCAGTAGGCAATCCCCCTTTGTGGCTTGTTGGAAAAACTGGTAGATGAGGACCAACATTTGGCCCGAGGTAACGCTTCGAATATTGAGCTCGGGTCTGTAGTCTACGCAGGTTATCAGCTTGCTGATCCCTGGAACTATTTTTTTCGACAGATCGGATATGAGTTCCATTATGATTTGAGCGCATTTCGAAATTTTTATCATATTTATAATGGGCTGTGCAGCATTTACTGTTGTATACATTAACTTAAAATAAAATGATCATACTTTAAATGGTTTTTATTAATTGAATTGTTTAACTTACTAGCAAACACGTCAGAAATAAAGCAAACCTAACGCTCTGCATGTCGACGGGCTTTTGCCCTTTGTTTCAATTTATCGCTTTGTATAATTCAATTTGCAAATGCGGAAATATCGGAAATTAGGAAAATTTTATATGCTGATGTAACAAGCACAAAAACTGCTCTTTGTAACACAATTTTGTATTAATTAAATTAACATCAACATGTGGGTTCTGTTACAAACAAGTAAGAACATTTAAAATGTTCGTATTTGATTCTATAAGGATCAACGATGACGGCCAGACCTAAGTACGCAGAAAGGACACAGGGTGTCCTGTTGCCCTTCATTAAATGTTTTACAAACTGAAAGACCATGATGATCAACTGTGTGGGACTTAAGCTCCGAATATTAATCTCGGGCTTGTAGTTAACGCACTGAATCAACTTTCCAGCAAGAGGATATATCTTCGTCGTAAGTTCGGAGGTAAAGTTCAGCGCCACATCCAAGCATTTAGACGCTGTCACTAAATTTAAATTTTTCTGCAGACCATTTACTGGCCCATAGATTAGCTAAAATATGAAAGTTATTTTAAAAACGTTATAAATTTAAAAAAAATCAACATACGACAACGAGAGAAGTGAAGAACAAAGCCAACTTTACGGTCTGCATGTCAACGAATCTTTGCCATTTAATTTGCCAAATGCGGAAATATGACCTTTTTTTCAGACAACAACTACACAATTTTCTTAAAAAGAACACGTCATGATTTCAAGATCTAAATAAAGCTAATTTTAATCACAAATCTTTCGGGATGCATTTGGGAGCCACTCCCAAATAAGCGCACTTGTAGGCCTGTAATCTTGCTGAGTGGGGCTTCCAGAGTTTTTTGAGGGCATCCATCATATCCATGGGGCAATCCGGTGACGAGGATAGCTTCTGCATAAACTCGGTAATCACTTTCTTTAAGGAGGGTCCATCCAGGGACTCAACATTGTACGCAGTGATCAGGTTGACGCATTTGATAAAATCCCTCAGATGACGCATAAACTTGCCAGTGATATCAGAAACGGCTTCCAGAGAAATATGCACACAATTGGCAATTTCCGGAAGACTATACGAGTAGCTTCGCACCAAGCCGGGCACGAAGAGCTTTAATAAATAGCTAGATAATACTTACAATAATTTAACCAATATTATATTTATTTCTCACCAAAATAAAACCTATCAGCCACGCTGATTTTAAAGTCTGCATACTGGGAAAGTCAATTGCCAACTAACCCTTTTCTTAGGTATCTCAGTTAACTATATAGTCCAAACAACCTTTTTATTTTTTACGCACTTCAATTAAGTTTGGGTATGCAATTCTTGGGCACTCCAATGTAATGGCAACCATAGGTTCTAAGTCTACCGAAATATGGATTCAAATAAATTTCCAACCGATCGGTCATCTTCCACAAGCAATCCATGGAATTGGCCAGACTCTGGACCCAACTGAATGCCTCCAGAGTAAACAGGCCCAAATTCATTTTCTCCAAGTCGGCAATGGTCTGGAAATTAACACATTTCTTAAGATCTGAGACCAAATTCGGAAGTTGCTTGGCCACCAGGGATATCCCGTCGAAGTAAATTTGCACACAAGTTCCAATTTGAGCCATGTCGTAGTCCAATGCCAGGGTGCCACCCGAAAGCTTTAAGTCTCAGTGAAGATTAGCCGGAAGCCATTCGAAAAATATAACCTCACCAAAAAAGCGATTAGCAGAAATGTAACCCTTTCGCACTGCATGATCCAAGAATAACTACTCTAGACTTCAGCCCGGATTACTTTATTTATAAGAGGCTGCTGCTGCACCAGAGGAAATCGATTTCACCTCGGCATACCTCACAACGAATTAGATACACTTCAGCTCGGTGAACTTGTTCACGTGGGGTGTCAACTCTTTGTTGAACGCGTTGGCAGCTTCTACCACGCACTTGGGACTGCCGGCGAGCTTGCCCAAGGCGGCGTAGGCGGTCAGGAGAAGGGCATTGGCATCCAGGCCCGATGACTTCGCCGGCTGGAAGCCCGAACATCTTACTGCCGTCCGCAAAGTGGGCACGCCAATCAGAGCACCCGCAGCCACTCCCTTGGCGACCACCTCTACACAGTCCATGTAGCTTGAGAGCTCGACCAGAGCATTAACGGGGGCCAGGGTGCCCACGAGCTGTAAGGACAACAGTACAAGTTAAACGCTATGCTTGACCACGTGTTGTCCAACTCACATAGAGGCTGCAGACAAGGGCAAAGACTTGGTTTCGACGGAGAGCCATGGCGTGAGCTGGTCGCGTGTGGATTAAAAAGCGTCAATTCAATGGAGCCCTTTTTATACATCTCCAATAAATTAATTTCGTAACGCTCATTTGGCATAAGAAGCTGCAACCAATTTTATAATCAGCTTTGCACTGCTTTAAAGGTCTTTAAGAGGATTGAGGCCAAAAGTTAAGCATCCTTGGAGGACAATCTTTAAAAGAGTGATACCGATTAGATTCCAGACTTACGTCGTTCTAAGCATTCTTAAAATAATTTGTAAATCCTATTGAAAATGTTAAAGAACAACACAAGAAACTTTACAACTGAATTATTTTTTATTGTTTCATATTCACGTATTTATATGTAACCTACTTCGAAAATAACTTATTTAAACAATTTGAATAAGTTATTTTGAATAATTATATATCTTAGTTTTAGTTTTTAAGTGGAGATTTGTTTTCAATATTTTGCATAATAAAAGCTAAGCTAAAAATCCACAAGACAGTATTGCAAATCTTTACAATGACCTGCTGACTTTCAAATCACAGATCTTATTTGAAAACTTTTATAAGAAAAACTAAAAGAAAATGTATGAATATGATAACCAAAGAGAAGAAATGTAACCGTTTTGAATTTCCTGATTCAATTCTCAAAAATAGAGCTCGCATTTCTTTATTTGCAAAATTCTGCTGCTCTTCGAGGAATCGATTTCTCCTCGGCTTACTTAACAAAATCTAGACACACTTCAAGTCATTGATCTTGGCCACGTAGGGCACCAAAATTTTGTTAAAATCATTGGCCAAGTTAATGATGCACTTGGAACTGCCGGAGAGTTTGATGAAGAAGTCGTAGGCCAGCTTGAGGATATCATTGCCATCAAGGTTCGCGGTCTTCGCCGCCTTGAAGTCCATGCATTTT
Source organism: Drosophila ironensis (assembly GCA_021223825.1). NCBI lineage: Eukaryota > Metazoa > Arthropoda > Insecta > Diptera > Drosophilidae > Drosophila > Drosophila ironensis. The sequence continues at coordinate 693,739 of JAJJHQ010006980.1, forward strand.
CGGGCTGACCGGTAAGAGGGCACAACAATCAGGGCAGCGGCTGCCGTTCCCTTGATAGCCATCTCTGCACAGTCGATAGCCCTATTGAGATCGATCGCAGCATCCACGGGGATCAGAGTGCCCATAAGCTGGAAGGAGAAAGTGAAAGACTATCCTGTACAGGCATTTTTCGAACTCACAATCAGGCTGCAGGCGATGGCAAGGACTTGATTGCGATGGAGAGCCATAGTAATGCCGGTTGAATGCGGATTAAAAAGTGGCAATTCAATGAGACCCTTTTTATACAGGTCCAATAAATTGGTATCGTAACGGTCGTTAGTCATCACGCTCTGTAGCCAATTTCCTAATCTGCCTTGCTTATATAATACGTTGCTTTAAAGGTTAGATGGTTCAAGACTATAAAAGGAGTACGGTTCCAAATATCCTAAGTTGAATTTCACAAAATACCCGCCCATATTGATTAATAAAAACCATTTGATCATTTACAGATTTTATTTAAAGCCGTTTTATTTCATATTTCTTTAATAGTGATACGCCTTGGCATATATCAATTTGTTTTTTGGATTATACATACACATAGCATAGGTTTTCTTTTGGTTTTCCTTTAATTCCAACTTTCCTTTAATGTTATCTGCATTGGTTCCGCCTTTTTCGCTCCATAATCTGTCACTCGAAACGGTTGCCAGGCAATCATCTCATACATACATAGATATTATAGCCGATGTATATATTTAGATAGATTTTGAAATGTATTTTATGTACCATATACGCATATATACTTGTAAGTGGAATTGTTTGCTCTTAACTCGCCATTTTAGCATTTTCTTTTTCAATTGCTAATTTATAGCTTTTTTGGTGTGTTTCTGTGAGTTTGTGTCTGGTTTTGTGTGCTATTTGTTTTGTATTTTGCTTTCTAAATTCAAACTGGGCCAAAAAGATTATTACATAGATATCATATATATGCTCGTACAATGATTATTGTAATTACAATTCTCTAATATTTTACAATTCGAAATTAATTCAATAGTTTAACAAATGTTTACATTTTGCTATAATATATAAACTCAAACCCAAAATTTCAACGCCAATTTCCAGTCCGACTCTGATTGCGATCCCTATTCCGTATTATCCGATCCAGCAACGATCACTTAACGTAGTGTCCTCTTGAAGGACACCAACGAAAGCGTTCCCATCACAACGTGGCAATGAGCTTCGCGGCTTGTTATCCAGGCACAAGTGAAGCTCCGTTGTCGCACCCAACAGAAAATATATATATATTTTGATCCATTAACCTGACCTAAGCTCGTCGTGCTCCAACCGAAAAGGTCTAATGCAAAATGAAATTCCAATAAACGTTTCAACATTTTCTTTAAGCAAAGCAAAGACTTGGTTTCGGATTCGGTTTTCGGGGAAATATACAGGTGGCCTTCATCATTGCATTCTAGTTTAAGACTCTTATCAAAACTACAATTGTTTCGTAAATTGTTTTGCTTGAAGCTTTTGCAGGTGGTTCCGAGTGGGAGCATTTATATAGAAGCGAAACGGTTTTTTTTTTATATTTTCTTTATAAAGTTTTTTTTTCGTGGAGGAAAGCCTTAAAAGCCGTCAACAGTTGACAATGTGTGTATGGCAGCTGCAGCGCCATTGTTTCTGGTTCATAACTCTGGGTTGTGTGTAAAATAGTTTCATTCGCATATATGTATGTAGTTCTGCTTTGCTTGTATATATAGATCTAACAATAATCGTTATCTTTGTTGAGATTTCGCAATTCTGCTGAGCTTATACCTCGCCACTCCTATAACCTATATACTGTACGGTCTTCGTCTCACACATTTTACTCATATTTTTTCTTTTTGGTATCATAATCATCTCGGGCGGTTGCCTGCTCGCGTTTACGTTTTCAGTTAAACATTACAAGATACAAGTACATGAAAATTTGTGTATAAACAGCAAATATATAGGGGGTTTTATACATTAATTCTTTATATATATGTATATATTTTCTTCTTTATATATACCCGAATTCGTATGTATATATATGTCTGGGTGTTGCTTTAGTTTGCCATTTTAAAATGCATATACGTGTGTCTGTTGTGTGTTACAAGCAATTCATAATTGTCGCATATTTGAGAACAAAAACTAAACATACTCTAAACCGATCAACATAATATCACTTGAACTAAACGCTGGTTACATTAACTAAGACCAAATATTTATACAATCCAAGGAAACGAAAGCTATTTACAAAAATTGCGGGAAACAAAACTCAGAAACATACTATAGACTGGGAGTTGCTGGAATATGTTGCGAAACATTTCTGTTTGTTTTTGCTTCAGGCCTGGGCCAACTAATCACGAAATACACAATAATCCATCATAAACTGATTGTTGATCTACTTATTAATTACGTACGCTTTGCATTGGGTTTTGTCATTTTACTCATAATCTTTCGCTCGATTTCGATTTCGCTATCTCAGCTTTGCCCTTTTAGCTTTAATCTCTTGCAACTTCTGATGGAATCCTGCCGGCTGCTGCACCCGCTTCTGATCCTAACCCCGATCCCGATCCCGATACCGATACCGATCCAGATCCCGATCCTCTCCTGATCAGCCTTCGAGCGATGTTCAGGCGCTGCAGCCAGCCGTAGCCTGCGTCTCAGTAAACCAAAACGGATTCCATCGTGATCGTATCTCATTTGCTCGCGCTGCCGACATTCGCCGCATTGGTGGCTTGGATCTGGGACACTGTCTGGCTGGCGGGCTCCAAGGTCCTTCGCGCCAAGCGGGATCTGATTGGGGGGATAGAATTTTTAGCAACATAATCCAATATAGTTTAAGGTTGAAACCCACTTGATTTGCCCAGCCAGAAGAGGATTTATAGCGTACAGCCAGTCGTGAACTTCCTTGTCGCCAAGAGTCTGCAGCAGATAGCCACGATGTTTGGTTACCACACTGAAATATTTCAAAGCATTTAACTTATTTGCTTAATCTAGCAACATTTAAATAATACAAAATTGTGTCCGCCCATTTCAGGAGTATTTGAATATTTTTACTGTATTGAAATTTCATAAACGATTCCAATTTACTGAGTTTAAACCCACCTGAATGTATTGGGAATCTTGACCATGGCCGCCTGATCTTCGCTGCACTCGACCTGGGCGGTGGCCAGATTGAGGACGGCCCGTTCCACAGGATCCTTCTCCGAGCGGTAGATAAACACATACGGGCGACGAACAATCTTTAAGTGAATTAAAGCCGAGATTAAAAAAAAAACAAAGGAGCTCAATGCTCTAAACAACTTACCACCCAGCGCTTCTTCCAGCCTGAGCCACCGTGCTCGAGCACATTTAGCAATCCCTTACGGGCCACCACCGGACTGACGCGAATCTCCTCCAGCTCCGGGACGTACAAGCGCAGGGGTAGAGCCGGCTGGGTGGCCGGTGCCGGGGCCTCCCACCCATTCGGGGCGTCGGCTCGGTCCGGGGAACACAATCTGCTTGGAGGGGGAGTAAACACACGATTAGCAAAACACAAAGCCTGGCCTGAAAGTTGGTTGACTTTTTCTGGTTAAAACGGAAAAATTACCTGCGTCGAATTACAAATTTGTTGTTTCTGATTGTGTAAAAAAGAAAACCGAAAAGGAAAACAAACAAATAAAATATTGGAAATTTTTACTTTTGAGTAACTGGAGTCATTAGGAGAGTGGGTGAGTGGGTGTGAGTTAATGTTGTGAGTTTGTGAGTCTGGTGTGCATTTGTATCAGTAGCACTGCGAAATGGAGGCTTTTAAATAAAAGCAGTCGGCAATCGATTACCGACTTTTAGTAGTCAGTTGCTTTTGGTATCGATGATGTTGCGCTTGGGAAACTGCTTTTTGTTGGCGCTGCTGCTGCTGCTTTGGTCAACTACTTTAATTTGCGGCCAAGTTAAGGTTCCCAAGATTGTGAATCGCGAGTCGGATCCGGCATATATCCGTTCAAAGTTTATTCCAAGCCCATTTTCTGTTTACTGTGACGAAAACTCCACACGGTATACTTGTGCAGGAGTATGCCCTGAAACCTGCCATTTTATATCACGGAGATGCCCCGGATACTGTGGTGTGAATTGTAGATGCAACCCTGACTATGTCTTCAATGTAGCTCTGAAACAGTGCATTTTAAGAGAGGATTGTCCACAAGGAGTAAGGCAAAAAGTTGTGCGGACATATCGAGTATTTCAATAATCCAATTTCTATATAATCAGATATTGTATTTCCCAAACACTAAATAAATATTTGTTATGATTTTTGCGTCTAAAGAAACAAGTTGACAGACTCAAGCGAATTTAATTATACGGTGAATGTAAGTATAAAAGTCATGCATTCGCATAAGAAAACATCAGTCGGCTTCTTGACGCTCTGATGATGGCTGCGAGATTTTATTTAGTTCTAACACTTCTGGAAGTAAACTTGGTATGGATTTCAAGGGGTCAGAAAAACAACATTGGGGATACATACGATATGACGTGGCCCGTCGACGATATCACATTCAAGGATGTTGACAAGAATCAAGGGTTGATGACGACCATTTCCGATTATGAAAAATACCTGTCTGTATTAAACAGGACTGAAACCCACAAGAATATATACGATTACGACTTTACGATAGAAACCCCAAGTCTATTAACCATTTCCACGACCACAACCCGAGTTACCAAGAAAACGAATACAGCGAGGTTGACGGCTCGTCGATCGACCTCGTGGATGCTAAAAAAGTACCGTGTTTCTGAATCCCGAGCCAAAAAGGCGGCTTCCGAATTGCGCCAACCCTTGCCGTATAGCGGTCTGATCCAACAACCCTTTAGATACGGCTGCTGCCAAAACTCCACAAACGTGGGCTGCGCCGGAGTTTGCCCCGAGACCTGTGAGTTCCGGTCAAAGTACTGTGTCCCGATGTGCGGACCGCCATGCCGCTGCAGACCTGGCTTCGTCTATCACATCAATCACAAAGGCTGCCGCCTGCGCTCCGAGTGCAACAATAAAATCCCTCAGAGCCACTACGGGATCTACAGGGTGTTCATTTAGCAATGCAATGGGGTATGTAGTGGGTTAGTGTTAGTGTCGAGTGTGGTGCCAATTTGGTTTTGATTGTTTCAAATAAACTGAAGAAAAGCCCGATGGATGCAAGCTGACTTGAGCCAGATGAGTGGTGCGGCATGTGTGGCGTGTGTGGCGTGCCAGTTGTTGGCAGGTGAGAACTTACTCCATGGAATTGCTGGAAATACAGCTGACGGTCATGTCGGCACAGCCCTCGTCACTGGGAGAGACATCCGATTGGGTTTGTGTGTCATTAGCCTCGCTCTTGGTGTAGCGTCCTGTTCAGCGATATAAACAAAAGATTAGCAAGGTGATACTCCCAAGGAAAACCCCAAGGGAAACCCTACCTTGCACCAGCTTCAAGCACTTGAGCATGAGATCCTGCTCACGTTGGTTGTACTCCCGCTCTGGAATGATCTGCTGCGGATCCTTGATCGGTGTCTGCGGCGACTGCGGAATGACCATGTGCACCGGAGAGGTGGCCGCCCTGGCAGCCAGATTGCACACATCCTTCTCTGTCTTGGTGGTCGGATTCGGGTTGGTGTCCATGCCCAGGCGCTCGCGCAGCAACAGCAAGTGTCGCATGCGTCCCACCTCCTCAAGGCGGGTGAGCTTCTCCAGCTCCCACTGGTGATCGAAGATCAGGGAGTCGCCTCTGGGGCGCCAACCGTGCAGATTCTCCTCACCGCGCACATACGTGGAGCTGGTGTCCAGCACTCGCCGCTGTCGCCTCTGGACACCTATTGGGTGGGTTGGGAAATGCAAATAGTAAATAGGTTTTTGAGTGCCCGGGGATTCGTCAAGCGAGTGCAAGCGGACTGAGTACGAGGAGTACAACTACAATGAGAATTGCTACCTGGACTACCTGCTTCGGATGCTCTGCGCAGCGCCAGCTCGTAGACTCCAGTCAGCCGGTTGGCCTCCGGGTTGCGGTATTGTCCGGAGAACAGGTGCTTCAGCGAGCGGGGACCGGTGCGGGCATCGCGTCCGTAGATGACCATGCTAAGATCCTTGGTGATGATGGCCGGGCGGGCGCAGTTCTCCAACTGAAAGTGCATAAGGTAGTTATACCCCTTAGTAACCTATTCGTGGGCAAGGCTTGTTGGCAAAAAACCCACCTCCAAGTAAGCGCTGAGTGTGATGTAGATGGTCTCGCCGCCCTGGGAGACCCGATTGAGCAGCGCCGAATTGTGCAGACTGGAGTCCCAAGCAGCCTCGAAGCGGTAGAAGGATCGATCGTCGCCGGGAACCTCGAGCACCTCGCCGGGGAAGAGACCCAGCGACAGAACGCAGGCATCCTCGTCCTGCTCATCCGACGACTCGGGAGTGTTGCGTATGCGTCCCACGACCAGCTCATTGATGTCCTTCCACTTGATCTCCGCGGTGGGCTCGTGGACAATGGTGATGCGGATGCGCCTCTGGATGCCCTGATGCAAGAGGAATAGCCCGCGGCACGGAAGATCGTCACTGTGCTCAACCACCTTGGGAATAATAGTAATACCTTGTAATTAGTTTCACAAAATAAGAGTAAGCGTAGGGCTCCCTACTAACCGATGGAACGTATTCGCCGTTGGGCGCCAGCTCGCAGATCTCGAACCAGACGAGCACATCGTGCTTGGCCAACACCGTGGATGTGGGTGCACATGGCAGCGGGCCAAACTTGGGGCTGCGCACTGGCTGACTGATGGGAATGCTGGGGGGCAGCATGCGACGCGGCGGTGGCCGGGACACAAACTCCTGTTTGGCATCCTTGTGCAGGGGATGCGTCTGGTAATGCCCGAAGATCTTGAACATGATGGGCTGGGTCTTCAAGTACTCAATAAAGGATTTCGTCACGGGTACAGTGATCTAAAAAATACAATTTGTTGTACACTAAATTGTTTTGAATAATCCAAGAAGATCCTTACGTTTTGCACGTGGTAAAAGCCCAATGGAGCGCCAGAGGCGGAGTTCTTGACCGGTTCGGTGGAAAAGGCCTCCTCGTGGCGATGCAAAAAGCTAGAAATTGGGGGCATTTAAATCACAATATAGTCCCAGAAGCATGCCAATAAATGATCTTACTTGAACTGGCAGAAGATATCAGCATATTCGGCACCAATGCCGGTGGCCTGGAGCACAGTCACCCGGAAGGTGAACTCCTTGCCCACCTGCAGATGCTCGCCCGGCTCCTCGGCATTCTCATGGCACTCGGAGGCCGAGTTGGAGTCAATGCCACGGCCCGAGTCAACATCCTCGAGTTCCGCTACAGATAACACTCATTTCAAGCATGAATTATTTTCCCAAAATTTTGAAAACTCACCATCGAGTTTGCTGTCGAGACCACCATTGTCAATGTACCTCTGCACATCGTCCTTCTCATTGAGAGCCCTGTACTTGGGCTTGGCATCGTCCTCGTTGAAGACCAAACGGGCCGACTGCTTGACTCCATTGTTAAAGTCAATAGACTCCTCGTCCAGGACCGGCTGCACTGCAATCCTCAGATAGCCACGCACATCGCCGCGCTCGTTGACAATAGCCACTTTGTGGACCAGAGGCACCGGATAGAGTAGGTTGCTCAGGTAAATAAAGGAGCGGCCGACCATGCGGAACCAGGGGAAACGATCGTAGAAGGGATCCCCGCCGGTGAGGCTCTCGACGTTGTAGTCCGGCGAAGTGGGGCTCATTTCGGCCTCATTGTGGTACATCTCGCGCATCAGCTCCAGCCGTTGTCTGTAAATATAAGAAAGGGGAGGTAAAATCACGGTATCTAAAACATCGAAAACATTCGCTTAGAAAACTATATAGTACGTATGCAGACAGAAGCACAGCAAGCAAAGACCCCAAATAGCCGACAAAAATGGAAAGCCATGCAACTACAGCTACGGATACACTCTATTGACAGCATGAAACCTGTAATGATCAAAGCCACACCTAGACGGTATCAGATTCGTCAATGTGAGCCGTCCCCGGTCGTTAGCCTCAGCCTGCGCGGCCTGCGGCTGTGGATCTTTTTCGGTGTGTCCCACAAATCCGGTCAAGGCCTCCATGCCAGAGGTATCGAACAGCATGGACGATGGCGGGCTCTCGACATTGTATATCTGTCGCATCAGCTCGAGGCGATAGCTTTTATGGGTACGATTGGGAGGGGCAACAGCGGGGCGGGATTTGGGTTTAGTAAGAGAACCGAAAAAGTACAAGTCAACAACAGATTCGAGTAGCCTGGCTAACTTTTTTGGGACTTTGGCGAATGATGGCGATGATTCTGGAGGCGTAAATGGTGGCGGCGCGATCTTTTTGTTAATTGCCAAAACAGGTTATACAAATTACCAATAACCAACTCTAGGGTATTTGCTAGCAAAAACTATAGACTTAGAGGAACTACAACCACCATGCACGTACCAAAAACTGAAGACAAAATCAAGTTCAAAGTACAACTCAAATCAAAAGCCAGCTCTGAACCTTACAATTTTCGAACTTTCAAACCAAAAGTGCAGAAACGAATGAATGTGAGGGAGGAGCAGGAAGTCCAAAATCATTGGAGCCCTCGATAATGGACGGACTTACCGTAGCTTCTCCAACGACCAGTAATGGGTGGCCCCGTTTTTGGTATCGGTCACCTCGACGGCCACCAATGTTTTGGACACTGGCGGGGCACCAAACTCATCTTCCTGCTGCAGAGGAACCATGCTGGAGGCCAACTCCGGCGGCAAGGGGGAGTACAAGGTGTCGGTCAAGAGGGTGAATTGGAATTGTACCTGTAAAGCACGTTTTGCGGAATAGGATTAGGGTATTAATAAGAATCCTCAGAATCTTTAGCATGCTAAAAAGATGTCTCGTGTTTGTCAGAGTTTTGGGGCTACCTTTTTCTTCAACTCCACAGAGATGGCATTCGCCTCCTTGAGGAATATGGCATTGCCCCAGAGGTCATCGCGCAAGGAGGTGAACTGATGGTATCGCCACTTGCGGAAGGCCCAGGCAGCCAGTCCAGCCTCGCGGGCAGTCCAGCAGGACTCGTACATGGGATTGGCTGGGGATAAAGACATTTGAACCAGGCTACCCATCAATAGACCTCCTTCCACTCACTGTAGACATCCTCCTCCTGATGGAAGTCCTCCGGCGAGTAGCTGCTGTACATCGACATGGTCATCGACTGCTCCTCCACCTGCTTCTGCAGAGCATCGATGCGGGCCTCGTAGGTCTTGCGCTGCTCCTCGAACTGCTGGTCGGCCTGCAGCTTCTCGCGCTTGTACTGCTCCTCCAGGTTATCGAGGCGCTTCTTCATCTCGGCCTTCAGGTCGATGCCTTGCTTCTCGAGCAGCTCGCACTGGGCAAAGTTCCAGTCCACCTGCTGGGTGTCCGCCTTCTCCACCTCCTCGTTCTCCGCCTCGGTCTCGGTCTCGATCTTGTCGCGCAGCTCGCGGGCCTGCTCCGGATTGGTGAACCGGAAGACGTGGTTCTTGCCGAGGATCACTCGCGATCCGGTCTTCAGGACCTCCGGCTCCACCAGCTTGCGTCCGTTTATAAAGATGATGGCGTCCTTGTGGGGCAGCAAAGTGACCGTGCTGTTTCGGTTCTCAAACGTGCAGTGCTCCTTGAGAATGTGCGATCCGGAGAGCTGAATGTCCTGCGGCACATTGGCCTCGTGCGTGCCCAGGCGCGTCAAGCCATCCTTGATGTAGTAGAGCAGACACTCGGACAGATTGGGGTCCTCGTTGAGGTTCACCAAATGCGGGGTCTTCTTCGGCGAGAACACGCCCACTGTGATGCCATCCTCCTTGACGGCCACGCCCATTTCGGCAAAGACCGCCTCGCGCTGCAGGCGGATCTCCTCGGTGCGCTTGAGTTTCTCCTCCCAGGTCTCGTTAAGTTCTGTGGGGGATTAGGTTAAGTAATTGCCCCAGGAACATGCCTTATAAAAGGCTCCAATTTTCTGAGTTATACGAGTAAAAACTGCAGAAAAAACCCACCTGCAATTAGCTTCTCGCTGGCCTGCAGCTGATCCACAGCCATCTCCGTGGTGGATCCATTTCGGTTGCGTGATTTAGTGGGCGACTTGATCACCGTGGACTTGGTGAGCTCGTCCTCTGTAAAATGTCAAGTTTTATTAGGACAAAAGTGTCTCGCAAACGAGGTTTTCATCACAAGCGCAGTGATAAGCGTGCTATGATTACCATAAATACTTTTGGGGGATATAATACGAGTATAATGATCATAATACTTTTTATACGAAACGAAGCGAATGCCAATTGATTTGATTATCTGGGTGGCGGGATATATTGTATTGTATATTGCATAACTCTGGCATGTCCACTGTCTAGCCCTAAAGCAGTGCGGATTGCGAGGAGTCTCTTGGGCAGCTCAAATAAAAGGATATCCTTGGAAATCCTTTTGCTCTTTAGTGTATTTCGAAGGCAACATAAAGAGGACTTGACGGTGATTAAATATATGGGATATATATTCGTCCAGAAGCGATTTCTGTTTAGAAGCTTTTCACAAAAACAGCACAAAACAGAGGCACACACACAGAGAGAAATATTTAAGATTATGGGCAGTGGTTAACTACAAAATTAGTGCGTTTCAAAGGCATATACCAAACTCTATTGCAATCGTTTGTCGTTAACATAGAACTGAGTTTCTTTATACGAATTAAAGCTCTGAAACGCACTGTACGTTGCAAAATTGCATGTGAAGCCTTGGTTTTTGATTAGCGCTGATTTGCTTTTTTGCCATTAATTTACTTACTATTCGCATCGCGCTTCTCACACACCACTTTGCCATCGGGTCCTAAATGAAATAGGTTTTGGTTTGTTGTTGTTCTATTTTGCTAGCATTACTAGACTAGAACTAGGTCTAACTTAAGCTTGGGTTTCTTTGGCTTTGTCTTTTCGGGTGTGGCGAGTAATTTTGGATGTGTGTGGCTGGGCTTATGTACTCTAGCTTAGATCGTCATATACCTAAGAGCCTAAAACTGATCCACAACTTACCTTCCTGCACTTCAATGCCCTCGGCTTTAAGCAAATCGCGCAGTTTCTGGATCTCTTCCTTGAGTTCGCGTATAAGCTTGGCATTGGCATCTTCGTTGACCACAGCCTTGCAAACAATTTGCTTGGCACGATCCGCATAGCTGAACAAAATATGTTTAAATAACAACACACAGAACTTTAACCCTCTGAAGACCTACCGCAATGTGCTGAGAGTTTCGTCGTAGTTGATATCCGCTGGGGAAATGGCTGCAATCATTGCAGTCTTGGAGTTACCTCCCAGATTTTCACGCAGCAACCAAGTCAAGGCCGAGTCACGATACGGGATGAAATCGGCCTTCTTGGCGTTCTTCTTCTTAGAGGCCTTAAGGTTTACAAAATACTAAATTAGAATCTCATAAAAACTGTAAAACAATTCTTTAACTTACAGACTGTTTTATAGCCAAGGCAGCAGATAATAGGCAAATAATGTCACTTAATCTTAATCAATTTCATTTAATTTTTAGCGACTACTTACCACCTCCGCCAGAGCTGAGATAACTTTGCCCAGAGTGGTCAAGGACTTGTTGATGTTGGCTCCCTCCTTCAAGCGGGTGCCCTTGGCGCCAGTGGAGTCGGCGCGCTCGGAACCAGCCAGATCCACCAAACTGATCTTCGATACCTTCTCGGTGGTCAAATCGGTCATGGCGTCGTGTCGGCGTTGGGTGAAAAATATGGTGAAAACGGCATGAGAACGGGAGCTGGTCTCGTTCATGTTGGTGGCAGCCACAGTTCTAAAAGGATATCCCCAAAAAGTGAATAAAAATCGTGCTACATTAAAGGTAAAAGGGAAAACTCACCGCGCCTTGTTGCCCTCATCGATGAGGTCGTGTATGTCCTGGTAATCGGTGACGGCCAGTTTCGATAAATCCTCAACATAGGGACCCAGCAAAGGATGCTCTCGGACACGCAGATTGCCCTTGTTTTTGGGGTTTAGCAAATCCCTGACACGCTCACAATAGATTTCCATATAAGATACCTCAACCTGCAATCACACAATTCAATGAAATGAGTTGCATGCTGATATCTCTCTAAGTTACTAAGCATACTCACCGAATACTTGAGATCATCGGTCTCGGTTTGCTGTATGCGACCGAAGAGATCCTTGCAAATCATGGGTATGATGCCCTCCTGCTGCTCCTCCTGCCTGCCCATCATGGTGTACGATTTGCCAGCTCCTGTCTGGCCGTAAGCGAAGATGCAGACATTGTAGCCGTCGAAGGAGTGCTGCAGCATCTCCTCGCCAATGTCCTTGTACACCATCGATTGTGTGGAGAAGTCGGCATCATGTGGCTGTCAATTGGTTACAATATAAAGATTGATGCATCCCCAGTGGTTGTGTGTTGAACTTACATCGTGTGACCAGTAGGAGTAATCAAAGTTGAATCGCTTCACCGACTCGCTTGTGTTGGGCGGCACTTTCGGATTGGTAATGGCTGTCACACGAAATACATTTAGTTTTATTTTTAGGAATTTTATGGCGCTCTTTTATGGGGCTTACCCGTGGTGGCGCCGCTCATTTCGATAATGCATTTCGACTCCCTGCCTATTTCGCGCGAGTTGAAGGGGCGCACTCGCACCGCCACCTTAACGGACGACATCTTTTGCTCGGTGCCTCAGCGGGTGTCCTGGTTTCCGGTTAACTGGTGTGGAAGGATCAGAGAGCAGAAAGGGAATTCGCTTTGAGTCACATGCAGCAAGTCATTCGAGTGGCTACACTTGTCATTCTATAATTGCCTCCCAACTCTGTGCATGACTCATGCTGCCCGGCAAGTCGCCAGGGAAATTTCAATTGAATCCACTGGGGTAGGGCCAGGACGTCTATGACTCCTGTGGATTCCCAGGGAATTAAAGCGAGATGTGACTTGAAGAAATGCAACATTATGCATGCTACCTTCTTGAACTTTGAATGTTCAACATATGCAAATAGTTTGGACAACCCGTAACCCTCTTGACTTTGTCCTTTCACCAACCCACACGCCAAGTGTTGGGAAAAAATTCCACAATCCACAAAACTTCCAATAAAACGCAGACACTCGAATGAGTCATCGTGCAAATACAAAAGGGGGGGCTGAATAAAGAAAAACACTCACACCCCGCAAAAAGGATTCACAGTAGTTCAAATTACCTTCAAGTCAAGCCAAACAGTTGTTGACTTACAAGGCGGCTATATCCTTGGAATTCATTATGCCACACAATCGAATATTTTTTGCACACTTTTCACAATGTTTTTGTTTTAATTGTCTTTCACTTTTTACTCTCGAGTTTTAACGCACAATGAAATGCTTTCACCAGCACACACTAGAGGCCTGAAATAGTGGGAGAGCACGAAGTTTGAAACTATTCCAGTCATTTCTACCACAAGCGAGTTCGACTCCTCTGCGCAGCTGTGGGAATTTTCTTTTCTCGCACTTTCTCTCCGCGACCCGCTCTGGCTCTCTTTGTTTACCTGGCCAAAATACTTTGTTTATATTTTTTGCCTTTCAACTTGTTTTTGACGAAACTGTCAAAGCAAATATGCAACAGCCTGCAGTAAGCTGGAGGCACAAGTCTCCAAGAGGGACTGCGCAGGCGCGCGAAATGAAAGAATTGAGCAGAGAAAGTCGCTGGAGAAAGCTGAGAAAGAAGGAAAGTGAGGTGGAATATGCTAAGTATTTGTGTAATTCTGGTTTTTAATATTTTATGATATGCAAACTGGCGCAGAAACATAAAGGAAACAAACTCAAGAAAGACGAAATGCTTTTGGCGGAAAAAATACTCTGACAAGGTCCTTGTTCGCCTGGCTCGGCTCTTGAATTTGTTTTCTATTTTTTCCTTAAGCTGTCAGTGTCAACCCTCCTTTGCTCTTGAGACCGAGGTCCTTTGCGTCACTTTATGGTCATTTTTATGGCTTCCTGCGGGCCCACACGGCGGGCACTTAATGCCATATGCAGGACCTCTAACCGCACTCACTCCCCACCCAGCACTCGTCCGCAAGTCCTTCGCGCTTCGCTGTATCCTTCGCTTGGGTCGTCTTGACCTTTATTAATAAATTTTCATGTTGCCTCTGCCACGGACACCGAGCCAGGAAATCTCTACACCGCGCTCTACCCTAGTCACACACTTTATTCCAGACACCACTGTATGTGATGTAAAAAACGGAAAAAATATTCGAAAAAATTATGTAAAACGGAAAAATAATGGGCTATGGCTTTGAGAATTTCGAAATGTTGGTCTAGCGAATTGATGAATTTTGCAAACATTTATTTTGAAGCATTTACCAATTTTACGAGTATTTTGAACTCGCACTTTTCGACTCTTTTTATATCTCTATAAATCTCAAAATATTTTCTGTTTCAAAAACATCTGTGGCTGCTGCTGGTAGTCCGTTCGATGGGGCTGCTGCTCCTGCTCCTGTTCCTGATTCTGCATTTCTTGTGTGTAATTAAAAACTAACACTAAGCTGTCCAGCATTGAACGCTTCGAGGTGGTGGCAAATATGATCGACAGCACCAGAATTGTTGTTAACAATAGGGCAAAAAACAATAAATAACCAAAGGCGCACATTCGCGTAGCTTCACTTTGTGTTTTCTTAGTTATAGGATTTCCCAATTGTGCGGGTATATAGTATATATAGATGGGTATCTATATACGTGTGTGTGTAGGGGTCTGCCTTTCTGTATAACAGCGAAAATTTTGCATTTCGTTTCGGGGCTTCGAGTAAAAATTTAGGATTCACTGAGTATGCATTGTTTGAAATCATTGATTTTTCAGCTGAAGATATTCTTTACTTTGCTGCGTTGCAAGTCAGTTATTTTCTTGGGATTTTTCTCGGGGGAAATCGAATATGTGGGCTTTATTTCTGCACAAAATCGATGGCCAGCCAGCGGAGGGGCTGAGCGGGAAAGCGCGCACGAACTCGGACCAGAACGAACTGCACCCGTTAAGGGTAGACGACACAGTGAGCTCTGGAAAAGTTCAGAGCTTCTGGCAGGATGCGACCAGCCCTCGAACAGGACGCATGCGCAGAAATCCGAGCAGGGGGAGCCTGGAAGCGGGGACCCACTGGCTGGCGTATATGGGTATGCGAAAAATTTCATAAATTTCATCCAACTCAATAACAAAACGCTGGCCTGTCATTCGCTGGCAGAAGGAATTTCATTATTGTCCGCCCCGCAAGGTGTGCACACTTTTGCCGGACGCGGCTGTGTCCCTTTCACACCCCCCGAGAACACCCACCCCCACAAATGTTTGATCTTATTATGAGCCATTTCGCTATCGCTGCCGGCACAGTAGTGGCCTACCACACCACGGCACTCGCTGCCATCCGATGACGTAAAATGAATTTTCTTGTGCGCCGTGCCGCCGCCTTTATCGCATTTTTTCTCACATTTTTCCCTATTGATTTCCCAGGACAAGCTCGGCTCTTTTAATGCTGGTCGGTAGTTTCATTTGTGTACTTCTCGAGCGTAATTACATTGACATTGAAATCTGCCGCTGACAAGGCGGTAAAAAGCTGCGGGGGTGGGCTGCTGGGTGAAGGCTAATATTAAAACTGTCTGACACAAGCTTGTCATCAGAAAGTGTCCTCATCTTAAAGAACGCATCTCTGTTGTGGGGCAGAGCACACTTGTGAGGCTTGGGCAATGGATTTTGGCTCAAATTCTGAGTACTTTACTTTAAGGAGCATAAATGTTCATCTTTTCGGGCTTATTCTTAAATGTTTGAATACAATACGCCAAGACGCTTAAGTATAGTTACTTTTAACATAAACTTATGGCAAGGTTTTCATATAATCAAGGTTTTTGTATAATCATAATCATACTATACGTATTCCTAAAAGAACGCATGGTTTGGCCCATCTATCAAGGTAAACCACACTTGAGATATTTATCATATATGTTAGCTTCCTATCAGCAAGACCTTAACCTTTGTCGAACTATAAATATGATTTTCAAAGTTTACATTTTCTTTATCAGACATTTACGAGTAGCCAAAGCCCAATTGAATCCCCTCCTTTCCCCGATTTGACTACATAAATTTCCATTACTGCGCAGAGTTTTCGTGAGGAATGCGTGCAAAGCAGAGAAAGGTACTTTTGGGTGCAAGAAGACTGAGCGGGGGGAAGAAAAGCACACACAGACCCAAAGCAAACCCAAATAATATCGAGCGTGTGTGGAAAACAAATACAGGCAGATGGGATGGGAAATTCGGGAGGGTCGTTGACGTTCATTGTTGGCTGCGCAATTCCTTTTTTTCTTCACTTTTTCAGCACCCTGCACTCTGCACTTCACACTGAGCTTTAAGAACTTTCCAACCCGCGAATGTCAATGACAGTTCATGAGCAAAAACATCGAATCATGCTGCATAAAGGAGTTGAGTTCGCTGACTCTCCTCCCGAAGGATCATCCTGCCATGGAGCAATTAAAATAACACACTTCAGCGGCCGACATGGCGGATGAGTCACTCAAGAGTTTCGATTTTATTTGCAAATTGCCACGAGGCTGCTGCGGGGTCTGAAGGCTGGGAAATTAAATTTAAATTCAATTACCATCTCTCCTCGAATGACATTTATAGCCTGCGTGGGGGAAAAATGTAAGAGCTCTTCTAATGACAGACACGTGGATGCTTTTTTCACCCTGCCAGAGCCGCCAGGACAAAACCTGCGTAATTGCTCAAGCTTAATAGGAATATTTTAAATCAGAGAATTGTATAGCCTGCAACTTTTCCCCAGGTCGGTGTCTATAAATTTGTCTAGCCCATAAACCTTAAATGCGTTTTGGTTTTGGAAGTTGTAGCCGGGAAAACGGGGCGGGATTGGGTCGGGAAAGCCTGACCCACGCAAAAAGTCACAGCCACAAACACACTCGCAGTGAAAAAAGTACGACGGATGAGTCATCCGGGCAACATTCTCGTGCCAAGCTTTTTGACTTTGCCACAGTCGCGTCCCCGCAAAAAGTGGAATGCCAAAGAGCAGGGGGCAGGGGACAGAGGGCAGAGGGCAGGGAACAGGAAGAAAGGAAGGAAGAGCCAACCAAATGGTGAATCATCTTTCAAGAGGCAAACTTTTCTTCCTTCCCAATCGGACTAGCCGCCCACTTTAGGCATTTTTTGGTCGCTTTTCACATAATTTCAAGGTTTGTTTACTCGTCTTTTGGCTACACAATAAGGAAAATAATAAGGAAATTAAATAAATCGCAAAATTGTAGTAAAAACAACGTACTAAGTATATGCTTCCTGCTGAAAGGAAATGAAAACTATTTCATTTTGTAATTTCATAGAATTTGCCAACTAATTGTACAAGTTTTCTTGTGATTTTCAAGTGTAGTTTGTTATGTATAATTCGTGTTGTAACTTGTGGTGCCTAGTTGTCGCTCCATATACGAGGAATATAATTTGTAGCACACGCGGCTGCCAGGACACGCTGATTAGCAAGTGATTTCCATTTCCAGAGCTTTTTTCCCCCCAAAGGGGCTGACCAGCACACGTGATGGAGTATACCGCAATGGACGGGCAAATGAAAAAAATGGGAGCTCTTAGAAGTGCAACCCACAAGGAGTATCCATATATCATTTCGGAAAAACCGCAAGCTTTGGTCCTGCTCTGGTCCTGTTCCTTGGCTAACACAATTAATAATAAACAAGGTAACAGTGCCGGCAAAGAGGAAGCCATTTCGCGAGCAGGTGAACTGCGTGCAGTGTCTACTCGTTCCATTATATTTTTAATGCCTCTCGGCGAAAATTTATGTTTATTGCCCGGACCCCCGCTTTGCACACTTTTCCCCGGGGAGGCGACTGTTTTATCCTTTTTTTCTGCTACGAGTATATAAGTATTTTCCTTTATTTATTCATGACACTTTGGAAGCCACTTTATGGACCGCTGCCTGAGCTCGGTTCTTTCGAAACGCTCCCTCGCTTTGTTGACAAAGACGCAGTTTGGCTGCGGCTTAAAGCTGGCAAAACCATATTTTCCCGCGGGAAATGCTTGCAGCTAAGCCATGTCTATGATTTCCTCTATTCTTAGAGCAAATAAAACCAGCTAAGCCCCCTTGGTTTCGACTGCGCACTCAATATTTCAATTAAGCCGGACACTGCAATAATGCGACGCAGATTTCATTGCTCATGACGCACAACAGCGACTATTAATAGTTGCAATGGAATAAATATGGATATTACGTATGAAGCTAAATATGTACATCCTAAACTTAAGATATTTTAGGTAATGTTGGATTAAACACAAATTACGAACCCTTTTTAGGAACATTTGTCTATACATACAAGAATTTTATGTTTTATTTCTATCAAATCTTGATTATACTTTACTACAATACTTTCTAATAAAATATGGTAAATAAATTAATGTCAATGGGTTTTATTTCTGCCAAATCTGGATTATATTTACCTGCAATTCTTTTTGAACAAACTATCTTTTACCATCCCCAAGGACAAATAATTATAACTTTTCAATATCATTGGTGAAATAGATGTTTATTTTGAACAGCAATTTCCTATTACAAATAAAAATGTCTTGTAGAAGTAGTGAATTTAAGTAATTTTATATTTTTTCCCGTCTTAATTTATAATAGACCACTTAAAGTCTTCTTCATGTCATGGGCACGAATTTATTTAGTCATATTTGTTAGTGAATAATTGAACTGAATAAATATTTTGGTAACTATTAGGCTTGCAACATATTAAATTTCACATTAAATTAAAGAAATGATTAAAGATAAATCAAATATCTTATATAGCTTGTCGTGGAAAACCTCAAAGAGTATTTTCGCTTTAAGCAAAATGTATCTAGAAACATTTATCACTGGCTTTAGTCTGGAATCCATGTTACAAGTAATCAGATTTGCAAACCACCCCCAATCTGCATTTGTAATTGCACATCTGATTAAGGATTCCCTGGCATATCCTGGCACTATAAATGGCTGCGCAAAAGGGCGAAAATCCGGAGAAGAACCCCCTAACGGCCCACACAATTCAGGCAGGCAGACAGACAGACAGACAGACAATCGGATATCCTTGGAAGGTGCGGTATCTGCCCACACGATTCGAAGGAGAATGCATTGGGTCTCGAGGTGAAGGCTGCTGTTCCCCCGCCAAAGGTCAGAGGTTGCCCATCGCAGGCACCCTCACTTGACACCCCGTCAAGGGGTCACACAACCCAATGGTCGGCCTGGCAACTCCCAAACGCCGTCGCTCCGGACTATCCACTCCCTGACGTCAATTCTGGGTTATCACTCGAGCAAATAGACCGCGAATTTTGCGTGGGAGGACGCCAATGACAGGTTGCACCATATGCTGCGCGCAAATTTGCAAACAGTCTGCTCTCGGGAGTGGGCATTACTTTCAGGGCGGGCGGAACAGCTGCTGAAGAGTGGCCAAGGAGCCGCAACAGGATAAAAGTGGAAGTGTCCCTGCGGGGGATGCGTGCGCACTTGTGCCCGCACTTGCTGTGGAAAATCGATTTTTCCCACAATTTCCCGAATACAGCCCACTGGAGTTTTTCCCTCAAGCTTAAATAAAATTCAAATTTAACACTCACAACTCGATCATTCAATTGATTTAATTTATTCGAAAGTCGAGAAAGGCAAACATGATCGGATCAAGTTGCGTTTCAAAAGTTACTTTTTCGAGCCAAAATGGGTCTCGATTTTTGGCTTTTCTAACACAATTTTCCAAGTTTTTCCCCCAAGCTTACACCAATTTCAATTTACACTTTATAATTGATCGTTTTATTGAGTTTATTCAGGAAAAATCCATACAAGATCAGTGGTGTTACTCACATTTCAAAAGTTACTTTTTCGAAACGGGTCTCGCCTTTTTGGCCTTTTCTGACACAATCACAGTTGGGTGTTTGAGTTGGGATTGCACTAGTTTGGTCGTTGAGATGATACCGCACAGGAAAAGCTGAGGTTTTCCCTTTGTTTGCACTGCGTTTCAAATCTGCGGGCGATTTTCCACGGAGGCCATTACGCGAACGGACTGCGAACGCATCTGACTACACTTTTTAGGTGGCCGCTGCGCGTGCTGGAAAATTGTTTGCAGCTGCGCACGAGGCGGCCTCGGCGGCCTGGAAAAAGGGGGCGCAAATGGGAGGAAAAGCGAATTTTCCCACCCGCCCCAAAGGCTGACTTTGTTTTTGTTTGGAACAGCTGTTCGCTCCAAGCAGGGTGCATTAGGGATGTGAGTTCTACAGTGCGTAAGTGTTGGATAACGCTGGAGGGTTTATGCGACACTAGTTTTCGAAACCCAAACAAATTTTTTCAAATGGGTGATGCCCTTTTTTTTGCAACCATATTTGCCACCGCAATGTACCTCTCTGCACAATTTGTGTTTTTAGTTGTACAAGCACTTGGATTGGTTTTATTGGCTGCAACTCAGACTACTATGGTGGATCTCAGATCCTGCGATGATTAGGGATAGACGTAGACAAACTAGCAGTTAAGCTTCTTGGCCTCCTGGAAGCGGCACGAGATGTCGTCCCAGTTGGCGATGTCCCAGATGGCCTCGACGTAGGAGGGGCGCACGTTCTTGTACTGCAGATAGTAGGCGTGCTCCCACACGTCGATGCCGAACAGAGGAATGAGGCCGGTGGAGGCCTCCAGGGGGTCCTGGTTGGGCAGGGCAGCGAGCTGAAGCTTGCCGGACTTCTTGTTGTAGCCCAGCCAGCCCCAGCCGGAGCCCTGGACGGCCACGGTGAGGGCGCTGAGCTCCTTCTTGAAATCCTCGAAGCTCTTCCACTGCGACTCGATGGCCTTCTTGAGATCATCGCTGGGGCACGTCTTCTTGGGCGAGAGATTCTGCCAGAAGATGGTGTGGTTGATGTGGCCGCCGCCATTGAAGCGCAGGGCGGGGGCCAGCTGGATGAGCTTTGTGGTGTCGCTCTTGCACTTGGCCTCCTCCAACTGCTCCTCGGCGGCGTTCAGGTTGTTGACGTAGGTCTGGTGGTGCTTCTGGTGGTGCAGTTCCATGATCTCCCGGCAGATGATCGGCTCCAGGGCGGCGTAGTCGTACGGCAGCTTCGGCAGCGAGTGCTTACCGCGCGCCAGTTGGCTGGGAAAGCGGGAAAACAAGTTCAAGGTCGCCATTTGGGCTATTTATGTAACCGGCCGGGCCGGCATCGATTTTTCGCCCTTTTTCTGAACTTACCCGACTGTCTTGGTTACGTTGCGTGCCACGAACATCTCGGCAATTCAATTCGACTGCAGGTTGGGGGAGTTGTGTACAATCAAGCCTAGAAGTTAGCAAAACAATGACTTACGTTCTTTTCCTTGCTTTCGAACAGCTTGATTGATAGAGATGGACTTTGGGACTTTAAAGTTATCGAAGCAAAAATAAATAAATAAATAAATAAATAACAAATATTTAAGTGTTTATTTTGTTAAGGGCTAAAAGTAACAATAAGCCACTAATTTGGGCTTCAATAACAAGCCAAAATAGCGTTGCCCGAATGGCTTGCCGATAAATCAGTCTTCGATAACCGATTACCACCCTCACTTGGCGCCAATTCAAATCTCTGACACTTATGTCTCTAGAACCTTGGTTTGGCAGTCGTTCAAACATTAGAAACACAACACGAAACACAACATGTCCACTTTTTGTCTCCCTTCTCGCATCACAATCGATTTAACTGACCGGCGGGCTACAAATATTCTTAACGAATTTCTTGAAATGGGTGAGTTCCGCCTTCCACTTCACCTGAGAATCTTCTCGATATTTCGGCTTTCCCAGACTCCTCTGTAGACACGAGCAGCGGTGACGAGGGCGGCAGCCAGAGCACCGCAGTGATCATCGACAATGGCTCGGGGGTGTGCAAGGCGGGCTACTCTATCGAAGATACTCCCAGCGTGGTCTTTCCTTCGATTGTGGGCAGGCCGCGTCACTTGAATGTCCTAGTCGACTCGCGCATCCAGGACTGTGTCATCGGCGAGGAGGCGGCCAGCAAGAGGGGTATGCTCACGCTGCGGTATCCCATCGAGCACGGAGTGGTCATAAACTGGGATGACATGGAAAGGATATGGAAGCACACCTATGGGCTACTACGGACCGAGCCCGATGAGTTTCCGGTGCTGCTCACCGAGGCTCCTCTCAATCCGAAAAAGAACCGCGAGAAGATGACCGAGATCATGTTCGAAACATTCCAGGTGCCGGCCTTGTATGTGGCCATCCAGGCTGTGCTGTCTCTGTACGCCACCGGACGCACAGTGGGGATTGTGGTAGACTCTGGGGATGGGGTGACCCACACGGTGCCCATTTACGAGGGCTACGCCCTGCCGCATGCTTGCACCCGCGTCGACCTGGCTGGTCGGGATCTCACGGACTACCTGTGCACGCTGCTCATGGAGCGAGGACTCAAGATGAACACCAGTGCCGAGAGGGAAATCGTGAGGGATATTAAAGAGAAACTCTGCTACGTGTCCATGAACTTCGCCCAGGAAATGGAGCTGGAGAAGGAGCTGCCGCGCAACCTAGAGGAGTCGCAGATGCTAACTGAAAACGAGGACGTCTACGAGCTGCCCGATGGCCGGCGAATAAACTTGGGCAGTGAGAGATTCCGCTGCCCGGAGGCCTTGTTTCAACCGCACTTAATCGGCCAGGAGGTGATGGGCATACACGAAGCCACCTACCACTCCATAATCAGCTGCGACATGGATCTGCGAAAGGATATGTACGCAAATATAGTACTATCTGGCGGCACTACAATGTTCCGCAATATCGAGCACCGTTTCCTGCAGGATCTCACGGTTATGGCTCCGTCCTCGGTTCGGATTAAGATCACCGCCAGCCCGGAGCGTAGGTTCTCCGTTTGGACGGGTGGCTCGGTGCTGGCATCGCTCACCAGCTTTCAGAACATGTGGATAGATATCGACGAGTACTTGGAAGTGGGTCCCACCATCGTACACAGGAAGTGCTTCTAAATACACAAGTAAATGGGTTCTCAGGGAAAGGTTCAGAGACTGATTTATTTAAGGCATTATATTTTTATGGTTAAATCGATGATAAAGAGGGTCCAGTTAAGCTGGTTTCGTTTGTATTCATTGGGTGGTTGGACTTGGAGATCCCGATACCTATGCAAGGCTTTGAACCATTAAGCAGTTTCATGATCAATGCAAATTGTGTGGTATTATTGGCGTTATCGATCGAGCCATCATCAAACCATCATCTGCCATGGTAACTGGCAACTGCACTTCAGAAATATATTCATACTTATAAACGCAATCATTAGCATCGTATTACGCTGACAACCGCTGCATTTTGATTCTAATTAATTGCGAATTTATTAAGCCAAGTGACGCATACGAATGTGCGCCGCCGTGTGATTGCCACATCGCAAACGCAGTAACCTTAACTTCCTTGCCGTTGCACGTGCATTTCGTAGCCAGAATTGCCGACAACAAAAGCTGCAAGTTGCAAGTTGCAAGCTGCAGTTCACCTTCATAATCGCAATCGTCGAGCTCCATCATTTCGTTTGCGTTTTCATTTTGTTGTGTTCAGTCAGCTGCACTTGAGAAACCAAATAGAGGCTGCAGGCGCTGCTGCTTTTGTTTGCGTTTGAGCACTTCACTTGATTTCGATCACGGATCCACAACAAAATTTGTTTGGAGACATCGCATCACATCGCCTCACACAAAGCAGCGCGTGCTTGAAGAGCAGCAGCTGCAGCATCCACAGCCACATCAGCATTTGGATCTGCATTGGCATTAGCCCTTCTAAACGCATCCGAGCATCTGCGATCGCATGGAGATTGCTAGTGGGAATCGCATTTGCAGGCAGAGAAAACCTGCCAAATTAAAACCAATTTGAGTGCGCCTGATTACTATTTAAATAGTAAAAGTACAAGCATTTGTCATTTGAGATATGGCTGAAAATCTTGGATAAATAGAGGTCAATTACATCATGAAACTCTGCTGCAGAAAAGGTTCTTTGTTGATCTGATTTTAAAGATCCCTGCAACTTCCAAATAACCTTTGTAACTATTATAAGTTCTATGGCAATTTAGCACTGGATATTTCTCAGCGTGCACCATTTGAAGTGTAAAGTTCAATAAACCTTCTGGCCCATATCCAGTGGCAAATTATTACGCGATCAACCGAGCCAGGTGAGGCTGGGCTCTGAGCCTAAATCAAGCTGACAACCACTTGGAAGGGTTTTCCATGTCAAACTGAAAATCTGTGCCAAGTCGCTGGCTGCGGTGACTGCTGTGTTTTGTTGTGTTTTATTTTGTTTTATTATTTTAGCTTTATTTTTGCCATTTTTTATCGCGGCTGGTAGTTCCAAGGTTGCGTAAATTCATCACTTCACTTGGCTCCCGGGGGGAGAGCTACTGCAATTTTGTAAATTGTTTCCATTCGGTTGCCTCACGGCTAGCGTGGATTTATATATCACTTTTGGATGGGTCGCCTTTAAATACGTTTTATTAAATGCCTCTAAACACCGAAGAATTCAGATTCGTGAGGCCATAAATTAAAAAGGGACATGGAGGCGCACAGCACGGCTCTGCGAGTGGGTGGGGGTTACTATACTCTGGCAAAAGCACATCATTGTGTCATGAACCAAGCGAGTCGCATCACCATGAGCCCCACGAGCTTGTACTCGTACTCTGATTTGCGATTCGGATTTTGGGCCTTTTTGGGCCTTTTGGATGATGTCGCCTCCGTCGCTAATTTCATATGCATGCCTCAGAGCATGCACTAATGCGATGTGTTGCATGTTGCAAGTTGTTGTTTGCCTGGAAATTCATGTGCATGTTCATGCGCTTGATGGAAATGAAGAGTTGTTGGTTCCCAGGGCAAGGGGCCCGGGCCCATCCGCTGTTGTCCTATCATCCCGGCCGGGTTAAGTGTTTGGCCAAAGCCCACTTTATTAGTCGGATGTGACAACCTCGCCCGCCCAGGCTACGCAGTTTATGTATATTACCTGTTGCGCTTGCCCTCGCGTCAGCCTAAATTAAATCTGTGAGGAAATTTATGCGAGACCAGCAAAACAAACGGAGTATTAGGGATTTACAACACAGAAGATTGTACACCCTGAAACTTTGATTAAAATATTATAAAAAGGGGTTACTTTGGCAATGAATACAGCAATTTAATTTATTTCCAATCATTCTTTATTGCCTACATATCGATTTTGGCGGCAAAACACAATAATTTAAAAGCTTCGACAAAAAATATGTATACCCCTATTTGAGTGCACCTGTTTTTGTTCTGCGCAACTGCCAACAGTGGTGTCAAATCAATAGCCCTTAGCCAGCATCCTTTAGCCGTCCGTTTTCCCAACAGGTTGTGCCTTGCTATCCTCCGGGAATGAGCTCATTCAAGCAGCAGCCTTACCATGGACCAGGTGGAGATGACATCCTCTCGACTGCGATCGATCTGCGCCTGTGGATTGGCCATATCCTTGTACTCCTTGTATGTTAAACTCAAGCTCGGAGAAGACCAAAACTACAGGCCAATGTGTGACGTGATGGACTATGTCAGCTGTTCGCTGGTTTTCAAATCAAAGTGAGATAAAATGAGATTGCAATTTGCCGATTTATAGTTTTTAATTACCTTTTAGCTACGGTGATGCGTTTGGTCTGAGTCCGAAATGGGTGCCTGAGCTGAACCAACCCAATGGAGCCATAGGCACTGGATTCTATTTGCTGTATTTTATAAGCAGTGAGTTATAGTCTAATATAAATAATGATTCTTTCTATATAGTTTTGAATATTTTTCCAGCATTTTTTGAAAATCGCTGGCTTTGTTTGGCCCAACTGGTGATCTGCTCAATCACTTTACTTTTGTGTGTTTATCTTGGATTCCTGCTGGTTTTTGTTTTCTACAACTGCTGTGTGGTTTGTGTAACAATCTATATTATACAGTCTTGGCTGTTTTTGGAAGTCTTTGGGCGCTACAGGCGCCTTTACTTGTAAGAGCCAGAGAAAATATAATGTTTCAAATGTAATGAGTAATATTTTTGGGAGGCAAGAGCCGAGCTGACCCGGAGCCAACTAAAGGTGCCCATTTGTCTTGGCTGAGATCTTCATCTTTATGGCAGGTACGAGTATATCTCAGTTTTGAGCAGGATGTTGAGCGCTGTTGGCAACCGAACTTACTCCCATGGCCGGGCACGTAGCCGAGCAATTAATTCTGCACGTTCCCATTTGCGATCTGTGATCCGAGATGTCTGTGAATGGCGCTACCGACAAACCGTCTAACAAGGTGGGCGGACTGCGAAAAATCAGCGCAATTAATTTCCCATAAGGTTCGGGAATCTCTTTGTGTGGGCTTGGGTTTCAAATCGGATGAATCAATGGCTGAATGGGTGGAAGTACAATGGGCTTAGGAAATGATTCCTAACGAGCAGAGATCATTAGAGTATCAAACATCACTCTCAATGCCATTTACTTTATTTATGTTGTCACTTTTGACTGACGCTGTGAGGGTCTCTGTTCAATTAAATAAATTGATTTTTATATCCTTTATTGCCACGATGAGCACAATCTCCCATCAAGCTGAAGTGCCTGAACTGCTGTGGATATAATCAATTCTGAATAAGATCACCACCTATCAACTAATGATCTCGATTTGTGAACACCTTGATATACAATTCAATAAATCTGTAACACATTGTTAGGCAAAAATCTTGCAACAACTAGTGGATACCCTAACGCTTTTGTTATGAACTTATAAATGTTGTAAATTTTAATGAAATATTTGGTAATGAAAACCTATTGTTCAGCTTAGTTAATCTTGTAATTTTTTGTAATTGTTGGCCAAGAAATGTTTTAATTTGAAATCTAGATCATAGATTGTATACCACATTAAGTGGACCCTTCTACATCCATCAGACGCATCCTACACCCAATTGGGGTCGCCTCTGGCACGATCTTCTTCAATATGTTGTGGCTCCGCTTGATTTTGTACTTCTTGATTTTTGCGCTTTATTTTGTATCTTTTGGGCCCTGACAAGACAAGACAAACAAATGCAAACTTCGGCGCTTGTCACAGCGGCAGCCGTTCAGAGGTGAAGGAGTGAAGGAGTGAAGGAGCGAACAGTGGTGAGGCACAGTGAGCAGCACATTCACCGAGTAGACTACTTTGGGGCCAACGTAACGCTCGGATCTCTGCATCCAGAGCTGGTGGAGTCGGAGAGCCCCGGCACAATCACAAATCTCGAGAAGATGTGCGATGTTTAGCGCGCCAGAAGAAGGCAAATCAGCTCGAGACCGAGACACCCTTCACGTGCGCATGGAGCTGAAGCTGAAGCTGGAGCTGGAACTGGCAAGTGACGCAGGCGGAGGCGGAGTGGAGATTGAGATTTTCTTTTTGGCCAGAATCTGCAGAGCGTCGCCGAAGACGTCTCGTGTGTGTGGCAGCTGCTTGCTCGCTGCCATGGTTGCCACACGCCGAAGCCACCACCTCCAAGCTCATAATCGAGTTCGTTTCTGCGGCAGCTGGTCGGTCGCTCGTGTGTGTGCATCCTAGACTTTCAGTTTTTGTGTCGCAGCCAGTCAGTCTCAGTCAGTTAGTTTGCCACATATAAATACGCCTTGCGGTGGCAGCCACAGATCAGTCAGAATTCGGCGCTGCTTCCAAGCGCTAGCTTTCAATCCAACACATCCACATCCGATCCAACCCAGACGACACGCTTGCTGCCTGATCTGTCCCGACCCGTGGAATATGTTCAAGTTGCTCGGTTTGACGCTGCTCATGGCGGCCGCGGTCCTGGGTCGACCGGAGCCGCCGGTTAACTCCTACCTCCCGCCCTCCGACAGCTACGGTGCCCCGGGCCAAAGTGGACCCGGAGGCAGTGGCGGCGGCGGCACAGGTCCCGGCGGCAGGCCCTCCGACTCCTACGGTGCCCCTGGCTCCGGCGGCGGCGCCGGCGGTCGTCCCTCGGACAGCTATGGTGCTCCTGGCCTGGGAGGCGGCCAGAACGGCGGTGGCGGCGGCTTCGGCGGCAAGCCTTCGGACTCTTATGGAGCCCCTGGCAACGGAAACGGAAATGGCAACGGCGGCGGTCGTCCTTCCAGCAGCTACGGCGCCCCCGGTCTAGGAGGCGGTCAGAACGGCGGAGGTGGCTTCGGCGGCAAGCCCTCGGACTCCTATGGAGCTCCCGGCAATGGAAACGGTAACGGAGGACGCCCCTCCAGCAGCTACGGTGCCCCCGGTCAGGGACAAGGACAAGGAGGCTACTCCAATGGCGGCAATGGCGGTCGTCCCTCCAGCACTTACGGTGCTCCTGGTCAGAATGGAAACGGCGGTCGTCCCTCGGACACCTACGGTGCCCCTGGCAGCGGTGGAAACGGTGGTCGTCCCTCGGACTCCTACGGTGCTCCTGGTCAGAATGGCAACGGCGGTGGCCGGCCCTCGGACAGCTATGGAGCCCCAGGACAAAATGGCAACGGCGGTGGTCGTCCCTCCAGCCAGTACGGCGCCCCCGGACAGGGTCAAGGCGGTCAGGGAGGCTTCGGAGGACGCCCCTCGGACACGTACGGTGCTCCGGGACAGAACGGCAACGGCAACGGCGGCGGACGGCCCTCGAGCAGCTACGGAGCCCCAGGATCCGGACCAGGGGGCAGACCCTCGGACTCGTACGGACCACCAGCCTCGGGATCGGGAGGCGCTGGCGGTGCCGGCGGACCCGGAGGCAGTGGACCCGGTGGCGCTGATTACGACAACGATGTGAGTAGCCTGCTGGCATTTGGGTTTGGGTTTGGAATGGGGCTTGAAATGGGAATCTCTACACTGGACACCGGGCCAACGCCTCCTCCACGCTGCACACTTGCGACCTAAGATCTGCACACGCCTTGAAATCTCTGGTAGATATCGTTGCCCTCGCTCCTGCACCTGCACCGCCTTGCATCCCCCTATCCACCCTTGAACTCCCGAGTCACCAGAGATCCCCGAAACCCCTGAAATCCCCAAAACCCCAGCATCCCCGAAAACGAACACCCAATCTTGATCCTAGCCACTCTATCTCTCTGTGTTTCTCTCTCTTTCTCCACACGCCCCAAAAATCCGTACTCCATTCCGTGCTCCGTATTCCATCCGTGTTGTGGCGCCTTAGGAGCCCGCCAAGTACGAATTTAATTACCAGGTTGAGGACGCGCCCAGCGGACTCTCGTTCGGGCATTCAGAGATGCGCGACGGTGACTTCACCACCGGCCAGTACAATGTCCTGTTGCCCGACGGAAGGAAGCAAGTAAGCGGCGCGGTGCGGCGGCGGCGTTGGCATTGGCGGGCAACAGGAGTGGAAGTGGACCCCCGAATCCACTGATCTAGCTCCTCCAGCCATCCCAGCTCCTAACTCGCTTCTCTTTTCTCTATCCGTCTCTTGTAGATCGTGGAGTACGAGGCGGATCAGCAGGGATACAGGCCACAGATTCGTTACGAGGGCGATGCCAATGATGGCACCGGTGCCAGCGGTCCTGGGGGCCAGAACTTGGGTGCCGATGGCTACTCTGGCGGACGGCCTGGCGGCGGTGGCGGCAATGGCGGCGGCTACTCTGGCGGACGTGCTGGCGGGCAGGATCTGGGTCCCAGCGGCTACTCCAACGGTCGTCCTGGTGGCCAGGACTTTGGCCCTGGCGGTTACTCCAACGGCAAGCCCAATGGCCAGGACTTTGGCGCCGGCGGCTACTCCAACGGACGTCCTGGCGGCCAGGACCTGGGTCCCAGCGGTTACTCGAACGGTCGCCCCGGTGGCCAGGACTTTGGCGCTGGCGGCTACTCCAGCGGCCGGCCGGGAGGCAATGGCAATGGCAACGGCAACGGTGACGGACGCGTGATCATCGGAGGACGCGTTATCGGAGGCGGCGGCCAAGACGGCGGCGACCAGGGATACTCGAGCGGCCGGCCCGGTGGCCAGGACCTCGGACGCGATGGCTACTCTAGCGGGCGGCCAGGCGGCGGTGGTCGCGGCTCCAACGGCCAGGACAACCAGGACGGCCAAGGCTACTCCAGCGGCAAACCCGGCGGACAGGGCGGCCAGGGCGGCCAGGGCGGCGGCAGGAACGGCTTCGGTCCCGGTGGCCAGAACGGCGACAACGATGGCA
Organism: Drosophila ironensis; assembly: GCA_021223825.1. NCBI lineage: Eukaryota > Metazoa > Arthropoda > Insecta > Diptera > Drosophilidae > Drosophila > Drosophila ironensis. The sequence goes on from JAJJHQ010006980.1 coordinate 723,835, forward strand.
GCGGCTACCGGTACTAGGACACCACGACGAGACCCAACCACACACATTTAGCTAGAGAGATCCTTCAGACGTAGAGCAATACATGTAGACCTTAAGACTATGAACTGTCCTCATCCTTCGCCGTCTATTCCACATACAAATNCTCCAGCGGCAAACCCGGCGGACAGGGCGGCCAGGGCGGCGGCAGGAACGGCTTCGGTCCCGGTGGCCAGAACGGCGACAACGATGGCAGCGGCTACCGGTACTAGGACACCACGACGAGACCCAACCACACACATTTAGCTAGAGAGATCCTTCAGACGTAGAGCAATACATGTAGACCTTAAGACTATGAACTGTCCTCATCCTTCGCCGTCTATTCCACATACAAATATACTCTTCTCTCCGCCGTCCCGCTGTCTTCTCCCGCATTAAGTGCCCATTACGATGATGTACCTTCTCACTTCCTGGTAGCATTAAGAGCCCCTGTTGTTGTAAATGCAAGTGCGAAAAATAACCCAAAAAAATAACGAAATGAAGCTATCTATGGTCGATGTAAGTAAATGAAATAAAAATATATTTTTATACAAAATCTAAGGATGCTTTTGATCAAAAGGGAAAACCTGAGGTTCCTCATAAAGGATGCGAGGCTGTTATTTAAAATATTTTACTTTAAATCACATTTTCACCAAAACTACTTCATGCATTCGTCGCGGTCTAAATCCGAGCACGACTGTACTACTGCATTGTATTTGCAGAATCTTAGAAGTAATTAAAAATGTGTTCGCATTCGTCATGTTTGAAAATCCCGCCAAGTAATCGAAAACCCCAAACAGCTGCGCCTTTTTGGTAAGACCGTTTCGCATTCAAACAGAAATGCGAAATTTGAGCAGACGCCACTCGCAGCGCAGCCTGGTCACACGGCCGCACTGGAAGAATAAACAAATAGTTTTTCCGGGGCGAGAAGCCAATAAGTGTAATGAATCGTAATTAGGCGGGCGTCGCGCGCGTGTCTCCACACACTAATTAATCGAATTAAAATCTTCCGCCCAGCGCGCTAAAAATAATGCTCTGTGCGTCACACATCGAAGTAAGTGCAGATGCGGGTTACAATTTAAATTAAATGGGGAAAATGTGAAATCGGTTGCTATAAATAAGACGCGCCAGGCAATGCTATTTTTTGGCTTGGGCGTCGCTTGCCATATCTTTTTTTATATGTCAACTGGCGCACGGCTCTCAGCTGCCAAGTCTCAAGTGCAATTGCCTTTTCGCACCGATTACGAAAGCCAAAAAAAAATAATGACGAAGGGGGTGGCGCTGGGTGGGCGGCATGGGCGGCACGGGCGCCTCCTCCCCCTGTGCTTTGCATACAATCAGCTTAGGGAACCTCCACGAAAATTGCGTGCCAAGTGCTTGTGTATCTATAGCCACAGTCGTAGTCGTAGCCTTTGCCGTTGCCGTCGCCGTGTGTTTATGTTCGGCTTGGTTTTCGCTGCTCGCCGTTCAATGCTATCGATTTGTTCCGTTTCTGTTCCTTCGCCGGCGCTGAGGTGGAGAGGCAAGTGAATCATCCATCCAGGGCTGTCAGTCGATCAATAAAAAGCATTTGCCACTTCCGCCAGATCAGGCGATAAGGAATCTGATGATAAGATGATACAAAATACATCCCCGAAACTCTTCACAAGCGTTACGCCCCTTGGAATTTCGTAAGCCGAAGCAGCTGCTTCCTTGCACTGAAAAGATACTTTCGGCCATTCCATTGGCATTTGTCACTTCACACACAAAGGGATATCAAATTTTGTAATTGTGTTGTATAATTTCAAGTCCCCAAGTATGTGATGAGCAATAAACCAATAAAACTTACAAAAATATAGAAATATACATATATATAGTCCACCTTAGTGGCCCTTATTTCTCTCGGTGTAAAACTTGCTCAACAGGATGTGCGACAGATGTTTTGCCTGCCAAGAGGCAGGGACACAGAGAGGCAGAGATGCGGAGATGCTGGGCTTGAAGGTTTCTCTCCTTTTCCCATCTCCTGTCCGTCGTCCTTTCCCAACTGTGGTTGTGTGGCTCCGCCCATGAAGGCGGTGCAAGTACAGCCACTCGAACCAGAAACTGGGTGAGTGGACCGCTTCTGGGCCGGTGTTCACTTGCGGAGTCCGCGGACGGATGGATGCTCACCAAGTGACCCACTTCGGTGGCTCACATGTGGTGTGGGGATCACACTGCTCTGTACAATGCCACACAACGAGCTACATACTATAAGTTTGCTTGCAGCCAGCAAATACTTAGAACAAATAGGAAACACGATAATAGACAAGACGCAGTACGAGAAGAAAGAAGGCCTCACTTTTGCTTTGTTTTCATTTTATACTCTATGGGAGGGGTCGTATTACTAGTTCAGATGGAGGGAATCTATACATAATACTATAAAATTGAGGCTATTCAGAATTCCAAGAAATTTGGGCCTTAATCTTTGCTAGGAGTGGTATTACTGATTGGTTACCTTGAAGCTATAGAATCCGTGTTATACAATTCAAAGAACATCCATAATTAAACCACAATTTCGCTGTAGCTAAAACTTGCTTAGAGTGTTTGGTTTCACTATCATATTATAGCTACACTTTTGAATGGATAGTATTACCAGGCTGGTTTAAATTCCAAGAGATAGATTCTATATGTTATACCAAGAGTGCCAAACCCAAACGCAAATATACGAGTACATAATCATGTCTGAAATGATTATGTATAGTGTACAAGGTATAGCGCTCAGCATATTCGTATTCCCGGCTTCGGTTTCGCTATCTTGGAGCTCTGCTTTCTTGCTTGGTTGCCGCTTTGGCACTTTTCATTTATATGCCAGACTCTGTGTTGTTAGACAGCGTAATTATATGTATTTATTCCGGGGCCTCATGTGAGTGTGCAAATAGTTAGACTATTGTTGATAACGCCCCTCGGTTCTCGGTTCTCGGTTGTCAATGGAAGATTAGCTAAATGTTTTCCCACTGACAAACCCCGAAGGTTGGGCGCATTAAATGCAAAATATTTCGTATTTAATCGAGTCTCTCGAGGCGGTTATTGAACTTGACATATGAAAATATACAAGTACATATAGATTTTGGTGTATATAAAGTAGCACAGCGAAGATCACTGGCGGCAGCTGACCTTGTGTAACGATCACTTTGTAAATCCATTTATTTGCGCAAAGAAAGCAGCCCCGAGCCCCGAAGATCCAGAGATCTTTGGCCTGCGAGGGTCACATTGAGTCAGCGGAAAAGTTCAACTTGTCGTCGCACTGACCGCAAATTCCAGAGCAGCCCACACTCTCGTCCGGAGTAGAGAAAGAATTTATCAATGGAAAACGCCAGCGCACAATAAGATACAAGAAAATATCGCCCTCAAGAAAAGAACCCAACCGAACTGAAGCGACCCGAGCGAGCACCCACCCACACACATCACATCACAGATTATCTAGAAATGTGTGTAGAGTATTTTATTTAAATACAATTGGCCTGTCTGATAAACAATGCGAAACAGAGGCAATGCGATTTCCTCGAACGCTGCCCCTGCCTGCGCCTGCGGCTGTTTTGTTTGTTTTCCTGCAAGAAATTTATGTAAAAACAATAAACATGTGCTGGCCAAAACTGGGCGGGAGTATTGGCAGTGGGCGGCGGACTACCCGCCTGTACGAGTATGTATGTATTCCAGATCCCTGACCACGAAAACAATTTGGCCCATTAAAAGTTTACAAATTCGCATTAAAGGAACGCTGTCTGGCGCGAATTATTTACATATCCCAGGGGCCCGAAAAAAGGGAAATCAGAACTTTATGGGCCATATCTCTCACATGAATCCGGTTAATTGTTTTTCCTTAATTGCATTTGATATCTCCATAAAAAGTAAAGGCAGGGCAGAATATAAAATCCAAGGGAAGCAGGAAAATTGCAAAGATTGGCAGATGTAGGTACTATATAGAGGCGCATATTCGGAAATATACTCGTACTCACTCGCATCGGGGGATAGTTCAATAGTCAATAAAGTCCATTTGCTGAAAAACTTGAGGCAGTCGTCTGGCATTTTGGAATATAATTTGTGTGCGCCTGCCTGCCTGCCTGCGCCTGCCTGCCTGGTTGCCTTTTGTGCCGCTTTTGTTCTGCCCAATTTGTTTTCATTTAATCTATATGTTCCTCCTCCCAATCGACTGGCTGTATATTTTCGTAAATGCGCTGCAATTGAATTGGCTTATTTTTGAGGGAACTGTTCGTGAAATGCCAAATGAGCGATACGCCGCCTTCCCCATGATTAGAATGGAATTTATCTCTCCAATAACAAGATAAATGCAAATGGATTGCGGGGGCTGGTTATTCGCATATTTAGCTCCCAACTGATTCCTTCCTCTTCCGTCTATGGCTTATTTCACCCGAGTTGCGCCCACTCTCCCCACCCGAGAGATATTTTCCATTTGCGATGTCGGATAATTCCAATTGCGCGAAAGGAAACCGCAGACACTATAGAACGCAAACACACACAGCCCCCCGTGACACGTCAGTGTGCATTTGATCAGCTTTTGCTTTGAAATGATTATAGCTTAATTGAAATTAATTAGTCGGGGTCACCCCGTCAGACTTGTCGGTGGTGGCTTGTCTTGGAGAAATTTCCAAACAAACACGTAGTTTACTCCGCAACAACTCGGTGAAGATCTAGGAGTATAGTTTGAAGTCCGTGGGTTCATTGACTCGGTTTCTTGTTTGTGAACCCAACCCAACCGAACTTTCCGCTGACTGCTGACTGCTGACCACTTGCAGCCGGGGTCTCTTTTATTTTAACCATCGCGTTGCACCCCCGAAAAGTCATTTGACCACTCGAATGCTGCCATAAACGAGCAGGGCTCGTGACTCACATGCGGCCCGCTCCATTGGAAATCGAGCAGCGAAGCGTGCCAGAAGCTCCGCTCCGGTTTGCCACCAGTTTTTTCCGTTTCGTTCGTGCAACACAAAAAAGCCACAATGCAGAACAGAGGAAAACCAACGCGGTTTCAGTCAACAAAAAGACTCGGCCCAGTGCGCGCTGAAAGCCGAAACTTTATCACACAACTAAAGTCGATCTTCGACGCTTACTGTTGCAGTTTTAAGCCGAGCTGTTAGCTGTGAGCCGCGCGCTTGGAGTTGGCTGCCATGATGCGATATTCGGAAATCTCACGTGACCTGTCCACGGATAATCTGCGCTACTCAGAGGTGAGTCCCCGCCTCCCCAAAATGCCACCCAAGAAGCACCCTAAAAACTGCGTTTTCCACAACCTTCCAGCTGAGCCGCAAACCCACCACGGATTACAATGGCTATGCAGGTCAGGCTTATGCCTCCACCCAGTTCAAGCAGACGTCTCCGCCTCCGCAGACGCTCCAAAGCAGCCAGCCGGTTCGCGCGGTCAAGCAGCGCAGTCCGAATGCGAATGGAAATGCTCACACCTTGGCCTGTTTGCGTCAGGAAAAGGGTCACAAGGATAGCCAAATGGATGTGCCAGCGACGCAGGCCCAGGCCAGCAAGACCTTGAACATAAAGAGCTCGCGCCGGAAGAACTCGATCGGTTGTCTGAACAGCTTCTCCTCCTCGCCAGACTCGCCGGGATGCTACTACAGCATAGCGTAAGTGATCTACAGTGCCTACAAAGTCCAGTCTTAAGCTAAAGGTATAGGGTTTCCCCCAAGAGGTCTCTATTTCTCTATTCAAGGTTTGCCTTTGGCCTTGTGTGCATGACTCTATGACCAAACCTTTTATAAAACTGCTTAACTTAACACCTCTTTACCCTTTCAGAGCCTCGGCAGCACCGCCGTCCAAGTCGCAAAGCCTGCCGGCGCATGCCTCCATAAAGCAGTTGGATGCGGTTATCCTGAGCGCGTTACGTGTACCCGCCGACGTCCTGGCCAACCAGATCACGCTCCTGGACTTTCCCGTCTTCGCGATGATCCAGCCCGACGAGCTGAGCAGTTGTGCGTGGACGAAAAAGGACAAACACGTCAACACACCGAACATTGTGGCATTTACCAAGCGATTCAATCACACCAGCTTCTGGACAGTGCAGGAAATACTCAACGGCGAGCAGCCCAAGCAGCGGGCCGAGATAATGACACACTTTATAAAGGTAAGGAGCATCTATCTTATCCTTAAATTGGGTTGACTAACAAATCTCCCTTTTAGGTGGCCAAAAAGCTGCACGAGCTCAACAATCTGCACTCGCTGTTTGCCATTATTTCGGCCATGCAGAGCGCCAGTATTTATCGGTTGAAGAAGACCTGGGCCTGTCTCTCCAAAAAGGATCGTCAGTCGTTCGAGCGTCTGAGCGACATCTTCAGCGACCAGGACAACTGGGCCAATCTGCGTTCGTACCTGGAGAGCCTGCGCCTGCCCTGCATTCCCTACCTGGGCCTCTTCCTCACCGACCTCATCTACATCGATCTGGCGCATCCGCACAAGGGCGGCTTGGAGCCGGAGCAGCGGCGCAACAAGATGAACAACATCCTGAGGGTCATCTCGAACTACCAGCAGTCGGACTACAGGCATCTGCAGAAGCACGAGACAACGCAAAAGTATCTCACGTCGATTCGGTACATTGAGGAGTTGCAGAACATTTTCGAGGAAGATCAGTACAAGTAGGAGCCAACGACTTTGTTAAACTCCGAGTTTCTGATTGAATTCATTGGTTTCAGACGCTCCCTGAACCTGGAACCCGCCTCGCCCTCTGGCCCCAGCTCATCGTCCTGCAGTTCGAAGGAGTCCTTCAACGTGGAGGCCGTCACCCCGGCCCTGGGCTGCTTGAATCTCTCGCCCGCCAAGACCATCGGTTCCATGCGCCTGGCCAGCGGCACAAAGTTCGTGCCCGGCCACCGCAAGTGCCGCAGCCTGGGCACCAAGTAAGTTGAGAGTAACCGAACCTTTAGTGACCACCCTCCAATCTCCAACCACCTCAAATCACTGCGCAATAATTGGCCATGTGTACACCCCGGGTCCTCCTTATTAATCGTTAAAATTGTTAGTAAATCTCGTCTCGTTTCGATCTCTCTGTCTTTCACCCTCGAAAACCGACTTCTGGCTTTTGCTTTTGCTTTTGTTTTGTGTGTGTTCGCGCCAACAATAACTGCCTATTAAATCGAAATATATTGAAACCGCTGAAGATTCCGCAGCAGCAGCCTGCCGCGCAACTTTGCCCAGAAGTGCCAGTGCTGCATTGTGATGATTGCTCCTGGCATTGGCACCATCTCCAACAAGCGTTGCCGCTGCCGCCGGTGAGTCCGCCTCCGAGTCCTCCCGTAGCTAGGATATGTGTGTGTAATGCAAGCCTGTAACCGAATCCCGATACTGATATTGATATGGATGCTGATCCGACGCCTTGTCTTCATTTGAACTAATAAGTTATTCTCATTGATTTCATTTTGGTTGAGTTTATTTTGTCTGCACGGACCCGAGTTGGAAATGCTTTGTACAAAAGAAACATGCCACACGCCTCCACCCCACAGTCTTTAAGTTTCATTATTTCTCCATATTCGAGGTCTCATCCTGTTTATACGAAATTCACACACATCCTTTCCAAGCACACGAAAAGAAAGAGTTATTCTAAGAAGTTGTAGGTTAACATAAATGCCTGGAACTTCCATTTTGAAGCTCAACTAAAAGTTAATGGATTTATACGACTTCTTAAACGATAACTTGGTTGAATTATCTATCCTCTTCCACACCCACAAACACTCGCAGTTCGACCTTGTTTGCCTTTTGCAATATCATTTCTTCTCATTTACTTTCAACAGCATGAATGTTGCACAAACCCAAAGGAAACCGTCCACTAATCGCTCTTGCTTTCTTGCAGCATCTTTGGCAAGATTGCGCCCCACAACCACGGCGATGCCCACCCGCACCACCTGCATCTGGAACACGACCCGGGCCAGCAACCGCAGCGCCATCACCTGCTGGACGACTCGGTCCTGGAGCACAGCGACGCCCTGTCCCAGGCGGATCTTACCTCGCTGGAGAGTGCCGAGGGGATCATGTGCGACTTCAGTGGCAGCGACTGCGATCTGATGTCCCCGGAAGCGGCGGCGGCCATGCAGGGATGCGTGCGGCGGAAAACCGTGCAGAAGGAGGGCCGCAAGCCGGCGGTGGCCTCGTGGCAGCGCTACTGGCTGCAGATCTGGGCCAACTCGCTGGTCTACTTCCCGCCGAAGTCCTTCAAGGGCAGCGAACGCAACGACTTCAAGCGGGAGCCGTGCAAGGTGTGTCCCCTGGACGGATGGTACGCCCATGTCAGCGATAACACCAAGCACAAGAACACCTTCGAGCTATGCCACCGCACGCTGGGCACCGTCTATCGCTTCCGGACGGACAGTCCGCAGATGACGCACCTCTGGTCGAATGCCATCTGCAAGCTGGCCAACATGCGGGTGCCCAAGCCCCTGCCCGCCAACCTGATGTCCTTTGAGTGATCGGGGCGGAAACAGGAACGCGAATCGAATTGTACTCAAGTTTAGACTAGAAGCCGTACTTTAGTTTAGTTAGCTTTTCCCCCGAGAAACGTGCACAGCCAAAAACAAAGAACAACTACCCACCAAACCACCAAGCCACTCACCCACTCACTCACTGACTCACTGACTCATTCGCAACCACAGAACATTCCCGCAACAACCACCAACGAACGAACAAATTGCAGAATCGATTTCAAAATGGTATTTCAAAAGACTGACACCGGCAGAGGAGCAGCAGAAGCTGAGCGGAAACCACACAATCGCCACTAAACAGAAGCATCGAACGGAAACGCAATCGAACATATTTGTAAAGGCCCTGTTAGCAACAAAATTATTTAGTGTTATCCAACCAGAAGTCAATCGATCAAAATATAGCAGGGTCCGTCTCTTTGTCCCTTGAATTGTATGTGTAATGTTAATGTTTAAGTCAATTATCTGGACCTTTAATCAACTTAATTATGCGCTAATTGTGCCATATTAGTTCTAAATTCGTGTACCCACATCAACGATCAACAAGTTAGCAAACCTTGCAACAAGAATCAAAAAGCAAACGAACTTTCTACGCGTAACTAAGGCTTTAATATTGTATCGCTGTCAAACCATCTGTTAAACCGTTTATCTGCCTTAAGTTGATGCACTCTAGACGTTAAAAACTAATCAAATAAATGAACTAAACTATCGAATAAGTTGCATGCGTGAATATACTATATGTGTAGGAAACGAAAGTAATGTAAGTTTTTGTATTTTTTTGTCGTCTTGTGAGATGGCCTCATGAATCGTAACGCCTAAGCTTTGTCACACATACAGATTTGTTTATTTGCCGCAATTTTTACACTAGTTTTAGCAAAGAAATGCAACAAAAAAAGCAAACAAATTAAACACAAATTGAACGAAAGAAATGTGTGTTATATAAAGTGTATCTGAGGGCTATTTACAGGCCCAACAGATCGTGCCGAGCCAAGGAAATTTGCAATTCATTCGCCGGGACTGACGCACTGAATCTCAATTAGGGAGCTCTGGAGCTCGGAAGGCTTTTAAAACGTGAAGATTGGTTAATGGCGCCGCCAGTCGGTTGCGAAACACAAACATGAAAGGGGCGCCAAGCGGTGACAGGATGGTCAGAGGCCCGCTGCTGATGCTGATATTTGTGCTGCTGGGTTTCATGGCAGCCTCCTGCCTGGGCGGCAAGACCACCACCATGTGAGAGGATTACACAACCATCCAGCAGCAGACGCCGCCGCCGCCGCCACTCGGGAACCCCTTTCACTAATCGCTGCCTTTCTTTTACCATTTAAATTATAGTGTTAGACACACAGACACTCTGGACCCGCACGCGGACGGCTTCTGGGCCAACAAGACCACTTGGAACGCCCGGTGGGTGAAGTACTGGCGCACCAAGCGGATCTACGAGCCGGTGTGGAAAAAGGTCTGGACCCCCACCATCCACAACGAGTGGGTGCCGCTGCCGAATGCCCCCAACGAATTGGAGGCCGAAAAGGAGGACAGGGGCGGCTCGTACCACTACTAAAAGACTGAACCTAGGACTAGTCACAACAATAAATGTATCGCTTAGTTTTACACATTTATTTTCATGTTCACTTTCGGCTGGTAATTACAGTCTAGAGATAATTTAAAGTGTGTGCACAGGGAGATAGAGTGAGAGCTGGGGATGGATGGCCTTACGAGCTAGCGACTGGTTTACGACTATTTACAAGGAATGCCAGCTTGCCACTGGACGCTGCACGCTGGGCGCTCGAATGATGCAACAGTGATGCAATGGCGGAGTGTGCCACCCCCCTACGCGCCCGGAAACTTGAACGACTGCGAGGTGGCGGCTGCGGGGGCAGCGAGTGGGGTCTTGGCTTGGAAGTCGGCACTGGCCACGGGCTGCAGGAGCGTTGGCTTCACGGCGGCGTTCGTGTCGTCGCGCTTCCACACAACTTTGTCCTTGCCGGAGGCGGCGGCGGCGGCTGACTTGCCAGCAACCGTATCCTTGCGGTCCCAGTCCCAACCGTGCTCGTGGTGATGGTGATCGTGGTGGTCCGGGGTGGGGAACCACTCGGAGATCACAACAGGCTTCCAGATCTTCTTCCAGCCGGGAACCCAGATCTCCTTCCAGCCGGGCACCCAGATCTGTTTCCAGGCCTCCTTCCATTCCTGCAGATCGGTTTACAAAATATTAGCATTTATTTTTCCTTTGCCTGGGATTTTCTCTTACCAATTTATCGGTCCAGATCTCCTTCTTGGCCGGCTTCCAGTACTGCTTCCAGGCCTCCTTCCACTCCAGCTTCTTCTCGGGCACCCAGATTTGCTTCTTGGCCGGCTTCCAGATCTTCTTCCAGTGCGACTTCCACACCACTTTCTAATGGGGTTTAATAATATTGTATTTAGAGAATGTTTGCAATAGTTGTAGACACCCTTTAAGCTAACCTTCTTCCACAAATCGTGGCTGGTGTACTCCCAACCGTCGTGATCCTTGCCCAGATATTTCTCGCCGGGAATGCCAACCTAAGGATACAAGATTCTTATAGACAATTGTCAAGAAATAAACCCAAAATGAGCACATACCTTGACCAGTTCCGGTGTCCAGATCTGCTTGTAGTCGGGTACCTGAATGTCCTTCCAGGCAGGCACTAAAATCTCCTTCCAGTGTGGCACCCAAATCTGCTTCCAGGCGGGAACCTGAATCTCCTTCCAGCCGGGAACCTTCACCCAGTGAGGCTTCCAGATCTAAACCAAATTTTATATTAAAATTGTATTATATTGGCATGTGGCTAATGATCCCACCTTCTTCCAGGAGGGGTTCCAAATCTGCTTCTTGGCCGGATTCCAGATCTTCTTCCAGCCCTCCTTCCAGGTCACCTTCTTTTTCCAAAACCCAGGATCGTGGTGCTCATGATGATGGTGCTCAACATGCTCGTGAATGTGGTGCTCGTGGATTAGCCCGTCGGCCAATCCCAGATCAATCCTCTGCTGGGCCACGGACTTGCTGTCCACCTGAGAGCCGGCCGCCTGCTGATCCACCACAGCCTTCGAGTGGCTGCCCACGATGGCCACAGAGAGCACACCGAGCAGACCCAACTGGAAGCCAGATTTAACAACAGATTAGATTCAATCGGTAGCCAAACAAATCAAAAGACTTGGGACACAAACTTGAAGAAAGCATTGGCAATCCTCATGGTAACTTGATGCCATATTCTGCCCAAAGAAAGGTGAGTGACTGCAAACGGGTTTGCAAAAGTGGGTCACCGTCTGGCATTGTCTCGGACACAGAGGGAGAAATGTTGCATCATCTGTGCGTGTTTACTATTTCGTACAATGCCTGACCTGGGTCAAGACCCAGTTGAGATTGAGATGACGAATAACGATGCCGGGCCAAAGGCTTTTGGGTCGCGCCCGGTCTGTATTTGGTCAATTTGTTTTATTATGTAAATTCAACTTGAATTGTAAAGATAAATATGGAACTGCTGTTGCAGACACTCTGCTCTGTATTTGGAGAATCCAACAAGGTCGCAGCAACGCCTCCGTGATTTCGCAAAACCGCCCGATTAGTTGGATACAATTTCAAATCCGAAACCCAATCAATTTGCGCATAAATGTCAACGGGCCCTAGATTATGAAATGGAAATTAGCGCCAGCAAAAAAAATTATCTCATCGCCCCATCGCGGCGATATGTATAGTGCTAATTGTAGCAGATCGATCCGATCGTGTCGGATTCGTTTCCTCGCATCTCGGTGGGCAGTGAAAGCTGGCGACTGGTTTCGGATTCGCGCCTGCAGTTGGATCATCGGTCGTGAGGGAAAAGAGTTTACTGTATGGACCTCTCGGCACTGCAGCCCATGGGGTATGCTATCCCAGGGTCGCTAATGAAACGATCGCGATTTTAATTGTTGACAATCTGACTCGAAAAGGGAGGGAGGCGCACCGTCGGCTTGAAACTAATAAAAACTGCATGGATTGTGGCTGTTGACACAGCAGGAAGGTTAATGAAAGTGGGTTTCAAAAACTTGAAGAAATAATTACAACTTTACCCCTTTTAATCCCTCTATATGTTGTTATTTATAGCCTTTCCATATTTGCCATTTGCGAAACATTAGCCAACCTTTCACAAACTCCAAAATTATATTGTCTTTTAGATCTACTCCCACAAAATGACATAATCCCTTGGAAGGCAAACAACCAAAAATTGCAAATCACAGATAAGTCATAGTCTTGCCATTTGGCAAACAGAATTAGCTGAACCGTAAATCCCTTGAAGTTTTTTTGCAACACCAAATTTAGCAACTTAGTTAACTTTAATGCGATGTCGCCATTAGTTCCACTTTTGCAGCCAGCACCCGCAACCCCCATTTCCATATCGCGACACTTTTCCACTTCAAATGCTTCGCATGTAATTGTTAACGCCATTTTAATTACCACAAAATGCCGCTGGATCCTCATGGCTCCCGATTACAGCTTGGCACTATCGCTAGAGGAGCACTCTTTGACGGTTTTTGGGCGGGGTTACGTTTCTGTTTCAATTTCAAAATGTATTCGCACTGGGGGCCACTTTGGGGCTGGGTGGCTTTTGTGTTTTAACCACCACTTTGGCCACTTTCGGGGAATCGACTGTCGCACTGAAGATCGGGCACCTTCGGTTAAATACACGCTGCGCAGGTGCAGCCGGCGAAATGAGAGCTGTCTTTCTCTGCTACTCTGGCTCTGCCGCCAGTGAAAACGAGAGTGAGCCGGGCCCAAAGCCAGAGACCTTGAATTCTCCGATAACGGTTTCGTGTGTAAACAATGCCGAAGCTTTTGGCCAAGAGCTAAAAGCCGGCTCGACTCGGCTCGGCTCTCTTAATGTCTGCCGTACGCCTGTATTTTTGCCTCTTTGCTTCACGCCTGCAATACACTGAAATAAATGCAAATACTATATAGGCGTTTCTATGGTAGACGAGATTTCTCAACAACAAGATACCATGGTCCTATTTCCATTATCTTCATTTTTGTTTAAACAATTAAACTACAAATTATAACATCAAAGAATCTGATAGATTAATAGCTTATACAAAGCTAAATCAAAGAACATGACATCTCAAGAATGTTTGAACAATCAAACTCAGCTAAACTATGAATATATATACGATAAATATTGTCCTATACAAAATTAAATCAAATTCCTCATCATTACTCACATTTCTTTCGCTGTACCCCTGTTTCGGGCCCGACGACGTGACTTGGTCCGCAGGCTGCTCCAAATGTTGTAATCGCCCCGAAAGCTTATGGCCATAAATGTTATAAATCTCAATAAAGAAAAAAGTTCGAAGCCACCGAGTTCGCTCATTTAAGCAATGCAAATTAATAGCACGCAATGGGAAATCAACGAAACAAACAAACCAAAAGAGCCAGCCTATTGCGTTTGTCTTCGGTTTGGTTTTTTGTGATTATTGTTTTTATTTTTTTGGGAATTCTTATTGTCCAATCGAAGGTCGTCACGTCTTGGCGGGGACAAGTGTAAGTTTTGATATGCCAGGTGGTGCCGCATTAATTAGATAGTTTTTAATGTAATTTAGTGGCCATCGAGGCCCAAATGCGGTTAAGGGCAATGCTCGTGGGCTTAGGACGTGTCTATGGGCTTAGAAAATCCACAAGCTATTGCAATTTTTGCCTGTAATGTGGCAACACACTTGACGCCAAATGTCTGGAAACCCATTAAAGACAATAGCCGGCATTTCTCCATTTAATTTTCCGTTTCATTTCCTGCCACATTTCGGGATCCGCTCGGCCCAGACATGCGGAATACCAAGCCAGGCAACACTTTAAATGGTTCGATTCATTTGGCCAAAAGCAAGTTAATTGCATGTTGATTTAATTTCAATTGAATGAGCAGCCGAGGGGCCGGCCCACCTGTTGGCCAGCTTTTGCAGGAGTTCCAGGTGCGTGTGTAGCATGCCTCGCCTCTGGTTCCGTGGGTGCACTCAGTGGGAAGTGCAAGGCACTGCGGAGCAGTCAATGGCGAATTGCATAATACCCAGAGTGGAGTCAAGTGGAGTATAATTCAGAGATAAGACAAGTGCCGCCACCGCAGTTGGCAATCTTGGGAGTTCTCCCGCCCAAATGCTGCACTTTCCCTTTCAATATTTGGCCATAAATTCCCTGCACTGACAGCCAGTTCCACCCTCGGCACAAGGAAGTGCCAAACATGATTCACTGAATTCATATATTAATATTCATCAATCTGCGATAGATACATATAAAGTGGCCCCGTGTGTCCCCTTTCAGGAAGTGGAGTACATGTCTGCGGCTGCTGCAAAACTGGACTGGACTGAAATGCGTAACAACTTGCCCATGGCCATGCGTTCGGTTTAGACCAAGTCCTCCGCGGCTTCCATCGCCTCTTCCTCTCGCAAAACGCTTTCATGTTATTTTCCTCTTTCGGAAAAGCTGCTGTGGGCAACTGAAAACTCCAGGCTGAGCCACTTTTACTTTCCCCCGCTCCGTTTGGCCAACACCGGAGAGTAGAGTGATGTGGAGTTTTATTTATTTATTTATGCCTTTCATGATTATTCATCTTATCGTTGGCGGTAATCGGTCAATGTGTGTGCGAAGCCATAAGGGTGTTGTTGTGTTTGCACTGGGAAAATATTGTATACACAAAACCTACAAGATTGCAAAGCCTCAAGTGGCAGCGGCTCACATTTGGTTGTTTAAACTTTAACAGGTTTGAAGACATCTCTTAAAATCTGTTGATTTAAACAGTTTTCCCTATACCTTTGTATGGAAGGATAACTCGTATGGAAACTTAGAAAATCAATCCAAATTGACAGCTTTTCAACTTATAAAACCGTGTAAGTCTTTCATGCTTGAAATTACTCAATTATTTTCCACGCAGGCACAGAGCTAATTAATGTATTTAACACTGTTAAACACGACCATTTCACAACGAAAACTTGTTGTAACTTTTAGCAGGCATATTTTTGGCTAATTTGGCTTTGTTTGTTTTTTGTGCAGCGCCAATCTGCAATTGGTTCCGGCATGAAAATTAGAGCAACATTTGGCATGCATTTCCTAGCTCTCTCTCGCGCCGGCTGATTTGAATTGCCAAACCGATTTGAATTGCCAAAGCGATCGCAGATTGTCAGGGAGTGGGTGTGGGTGTGGGTGTGGGCCACATAACTTTGTCCCCAGAGGCGTGGCGAACGCCCACCCAGACCCACAGAGGCGCACAAATCGCATGGAATCGCACATGATCGCACACACATGCCAATGAACTGACACCTTTTTTTATTGTGGTGGTCCTCTTACTTCCGATCGCGTTGGTTCGCACTGCGGCTTCCTGCTTGTGCGCTTGTCCACCGAAAAATAAGCAAATGCCGCCAAGGAAGCCGAGCTGGTTGACAAAACGCATTCAGCGGGAGATGTGGTTGTCAGCAAAAGGCTTTATATGGCCAACTGGCCCGCCAGCTTGGGCGCCGTAATTGGATGCTTCCCATTTGCTACAATTTCCGCCCCAATGCCAAATGCCAAACTGCAATTCTTGGAATTACGCAATACACGCAATATAAATAAGCTAGGCGCTTTACTAATAATTTCACCATTCATCGATTTTCGCTGAAGGTCACCTGGGTAATGGTTTGTGTGTTGAAACCTCGTGGTGGTTTGTGTGACAAAACAAAAGACTCAAGTCACGAACCTCGCCTGCAATGCATGCCCATAACAAAGCCAGGCAACTGCATGAATTATGTCTCTTTATTGTGGCCCAGTGCCATCGGCGGCGCTTCGATCGCCCATTTGCATACAAATATATGCTATATGTGCTATATAAATAGCTGGTCGATCGGCCTTTCAATTTCACGCTCGCATAATGAGACGCACTGGCGCCTGGGGTCACTTGGGCAGTTGCGGAAATGCAGTTGCCGCCAAAACTGGTTCACCTGCAGTTCACTGACCCAATGGGTTTCAATTTCGAATTCGACAAAACGAAAAGTCATCGATGTTGCCAAAGCGATCTTATCTTGATGGGAAATAGATGTTTAATTGGAATTTTTGGGATCAGAAGTAGGTTTATCAAGGTTTTAGATTGTAACAAACCCGGAACTTTTCCAGACTCCAAGGGGGCCCACTTCGTGGCGGATTCCTCAAGCAGACCCCCCAAAGGTTGGCAATATCTGCTAGATTAGCTGCTAACTATCTGGATCAACGGAGATGGAGATGGAGTGCCAGTAGCTGATTTGCTTCACTCGGTCAGTTGCAGTCACGCTCGCCAATTGACTGGGACATGCAAAAAAATGAAACGGCCATCGCCGGTGATTGCATAATTGTACAACTTTCTGGCAGAGCGATGGCGATGGCGATGGCGTTGGCGTTAACGTTAAACGGCAAAGTTGGCGGCGCAGTCGCGTTGCCGGTTAGCCTGAAAAATCGCACACCACATGTGCCAATCAATTTCGTTTCCGTTCATTTGGCTATCCAGTTTTCCATCTGCCAATTGTATGAAAATTCACTAGCCTGCCGCTGGAAGGTTCAAAAGAGGAGATCAGTTTAATGGTTTTTGGGAAATCCGGTAGAGTTTTCCTGTTGCATCATAGGGATCCATCAAAAGGAAATTATCGTTACAAGGATTTCAAGTGTTTAAATTTAAAATTCAAGTAACAATAAGCCATGAAAATTATATTTTATTGACTTGGCTTCAATACAACTTTACGATTTCTTGATTAAATATATTTCTATTAGTTCTTAAAATTTGATTTTGTTGGCTTTAAAATATATAATTACCGAAATTTTAATACTCTTTTTAAGCTCATAAAAATTTACCCAAAAAAGCTACGTCGGGTGCCTGTATGCATAGTTCACCAAGTAAAAGACTAGATGGCGCCAGCCGTAGTACCTTGAATTTTACATAGATGGCTTTACTGCCACGGAAAAGCTTATAAAGAAAACTTCAACTTCAAACGCTTAAAAATTTTAATATATTCAATGAAAAAATATAGTAAAATATGTAACTATGCAAATTAACTCTTAATTGATTAATCTTTTAGGTAAAAAAAACAGAAGGGTTTCGGAAAACCACGAGCATTACAATTAAATGAAGTTTTGAGTGGTTTCGGAAAAACTGGAGTGGTCGCCGGTGGCGTGTCCTGTTGCCCCTTTTGGGGATGTGGGTCCCCGGACTGGGTGTGTCCTGTCCAGTGCTTGCCGCACTCAAGCGAAAAGTTCAACAGGCTGCCCCACTAAATCAACAAAAACAAAACCACAAACCGCCGATAAGCGCCGCAACCTGAAGGGGTGGCCACCGCAGCACCACCCAAAAACTCACCACCACCTCGTGTAAAAACCTCACAGTGGACAGGAAGCCAAGTGACCCGCATAGAGGCAACTTCCAGACACACCAGCAAAACAAACAAATGGCTCACATTAAAATGAACGGCAGCGGAAATATTAGCGAAAATGTTGAAAATTTGTGTATGCCACTGGGATACGAGCAGGACAAGGAACAAGTTCGAAAGGGCTCCCCGGAAAATGTATAGGAAAATATACCCGTACATGGCGGCATACACAGGGAAACCCCAAACGAGGGGACACACTTAACTGGCTTCGTTTGTTGCTATTTGGTTAGACCAAACAATAGGAGTTGGGGCCTTGGGCGAAGGCGCAGGGGGGAATGGGTTCCTGCACCCCGAAATGGATATGCGTTGACAACTGGCAGTCGCCGTTGTTTTTGTTGCCATATATCCTTGTTGTAGAGTCCTGGCGACTATACCCGATGAACATGCAAGGCAAGGTGAGCAGGGCACAGAGAAAAATCCACTAACTTGCTCAAAACTATAACAATTCAAATGGCTTCTTGAAACTTCTCATATGCGCAAATGATTGGTTATTATTTTCAATTGAATCTTTTCTAATGGTCATAATGGTCTAATGGTTTTTTGAAGGGGTTTGGGAGCCCTTTTCTTGTTGTGCATCCGATTAGGGGCGTTTTCTATTCAGCCCGCTCACTAACTGAAAAACTGTGTTCAAAATTAGCTACTCGGGGATGGGGAATTGGGCCAAAACTATGTCAACGTTTTGGGCTAGGGCCTAAACTGTTGACGGTGGTGGTAAGAGGAGCCACCCGGGTCGTTTAAATAAAACGATTCGCGCTGCTGTTGCCAACATGCAATTTGGCTGAATGAATATCGTAGTCATGACATGGCCAAATCCACTTCCATGGCTTTATCAATCGAAAATGGCAGATGGAATCAGCTTGTTAGTCGAGTTACTGGCTGTATTTTTGGCTTTAAAAAGATTAGGATGATAACGCTACTCGTATAAGTTTGTTATTTATGGGTATTCTTCTTGTCCATAAGTTGTTGGATATCATGGCTTGTCACTGTCACATTTTGCGACTTATTTTGAAAGAGTTAAAAGAGTTAATTCATTTAAGTTTAGGGAAAATATATCCAATCAAATTTGGGATTTAGAAAACAATTTACCACCAGTTTCAGGTAATTTTTAGCCGTGGCAGGGGCAACTCCATTTGGTGCCCGCTTTGTTGATTCGGCTTTGTTTTGTTTTGTTTAGTTTTATTTCATTTTGTTTCATTTACTCGTGCCGCATTGGGGTCTAGGGTAGTTAAAGTTTATCTACACTCATTTGCCGTGTTTGTGTTTTTCTACCCATAAACCTACTTTACGGCCTCAAAAGAAAACTTAAAATACTGTTTGCTGTCTTTTGTTTGTCCCATCGATTTCTGTGTTGTATAGTATTTCTCCCCAGCTTTATTCAATTCCAGTTCATTCAGTAATTTATTTGTTCTGGCAGTTGCTAAAATCTTTTAATAGTTTTCCACACACACCCGGAGCCGAGTCATTAAAGAATCGGTAACAAAGCTAAGGACCATCGCCACTTCTAGCCAAAAGCTCACGCACATAAATGCCGGCCAGAGCATTCTCATAAATCAGTTGACATTTTTAATGACAAATTTCGTTGTTTTTGCTTCCAACTAGCTGACAACTTTCCTCACGGGAAATGGCAATGGCAGCGGCGGCGGCGGCAGCGTCGGCGGCGGAATGCGAAGGTTGCAAAAATGTATATCATCGAAAATGTTGTATTTTGAGTTAACTTAATTGCCGCGGTGAATCACCGCGGGCCCACTCTGCGGCGAGTACCGGGTATAAATACCGCGATGCCAATGTCATTTGTAGGCGCCATAAAGCAACCGGTTACCGAATCCTAACCCTGCCACGTCCGATTACATTTTCAGCTGTTCCGCCGGTAATTGATGGATCTCTGGCGAGGGCGGATCCAGAAGTCTGTGGCATCCAAGAGGCTGCCCGCCCACACACACCCCAGGCAGCCCCAGCCAGTCGCTCGAGAATACTAGGTAGTGTCTTGTAGGTTTGTTGTCTGCGCCGGCTGCCCAAAGTCTGTCTATTTTTGAAACAACAAACAAATTATGAGAATGAAAATGAGAATGAGAGTGAAAATGGGCGACTGAGATACTGCCGCGCGGTGGCCATACACACGTTGGCCCATAGACAGGGCCATATATCGTACTATCTATAGATTGCCTAAGTATTTTGTGATTTTTCTTAATCATCATAAATTTGTGTGTTGCTTCTTCCACCATCGAAAGCCACGCAACACAGGAGAGCCAGCGAAAGACATTTGGCAGTTGGACAAGAACTTTCCCGGCGACGGAAACATCAATAAATTAGAAATGTTTAGCGCAACTTTGGGTGGGTGATCACCCAACACAACTTATTGTCTGCGCCTTGTGCGAGTATGTGATGCCTTCCTCGGCGACAAAGGAATTCAAAATCGAATGTCTCACTCGCTTGGCTTTGGCCATAATTCGGGGCATTTAATGGCTGCCTTCTGGTTGGTCTCTTGTGGGGTGTGCTGCCGGGATTACCGGGGGGTTAAAACCACGGAAGCTGCGCAGAGTCAAGCGGGAAATCTCAGCAAGGGATGCTACCATTTTCAGGGGGAAAATTCACAAAATGGTTGCCAGCCAAGGGCCATTTTATTGCCTCGAATCAGCTGGGCTGGAAACGTTTGAGCCAATATTTGATGGCTCTATTAGGTTTAAAATTTGATTGAATTAAGTACACAATTTTGAGTGAGCAACTGGAAAACATATACTTATGTTTAATTGACTCACATCGAGTGGCTCTGCCGCGAAAAAGAACGTGAAAAAAACCCAGTGGCCCCTGGGTGCTGTGGCATGCACATGTGGGTCAACTTGCTGCCTGTAATTTCATATTCAGTGAACTCTGGCCGGGTGACAAATGTACGAGTACATGTATAGTAATACCAGCAACGTCATCGCCGGACAAAGTGGCCAAGCGGAGCCCCGCCCGCCGTGGTCCACACACCACCCGCTGCCAATTAACGTAATTAAATGATGCGTAGGGAGTCAACAAGCAGTTGGAGTGCTGGACAAAATAGAGAATGGCAACCACACCCCCAGGACCTGTCACGCCGGGGCATATCTTATCCTTTCCTGCTTAATTAATTTGGGACATGGTACGAGTATATAAAAAAAGCGAGCTGCACTCGCGGGCGTTTAATGTTTCAATTGGGAGTTGGAGCCGGAAGCGGAATTGGACTTCCCTCAATAATTGGAACCCAATGAAGCCGCATAAACGAACCGGCGGAAACCCACAAAAGGTCACACAAAAACTATCTGGAAACGTCAATCCACTGAGGACATTTTCTGTCATCGAAAAGTCCCCGCAAAACTTTAAGGAAAACTATGAAAATTCTGCAGGCTTTGTGTAAAAATCACCCATATGCGTAATTTCCCTGAGGGCTACCTCCGTAAAGGGAATTACCATTTTGTTGGCCCCCATTTTTGGCCACATTTTGGCACGCCTGCACGGAAAGTGACCACAAATTATGCTAATCATGCTGCCACTTGGCAACATCTCACCGACCTGGCCATCGTTAATTACTGTAATTTTGAGCCTCTTTATGGACTAGTTACATTTCACCTCCGACTACATCCTTTAATTAAACTAATTACAACAATTTAACAGTCCAAATGTCGGGGAAAGTCAAACAAAAGCTTTGAGAGGGTCCGACAGCCATGATTCATGGCCATATTTCTTTATAATAACTGCTAAAATCTCTAAATTTATTGCAAGGAATGTGCGCTTTAAGCCCTTAGAACCCCAACGATATCTTTTAGAGACTTTATGTTTTCGGTAATTCCTTATACATTAAGCAACGGCCATTCAATTAGGAATTAGCATAAGGCCATATAGACAGCCAAAATCAGTGCCTACTCTCAGGCAATATACATACATTTTGTTGCAGGGTCAACAACTCCCCTCAAGGCTGCCAGGAATGAGCAGGAAACAAAGGTAACCAAAAGGATTTTGATCATAAAAACACACAAAAAATATGCAAAACAAAACGCGCGACAAACGAAATAAATTCAAATGCGTTTTCGCTGGCCCCAAAAATTAATTACAGGCAATAACGTAATTTCACCAGCCAGGAGGAGCTGTGCTTTTCGCGGCCCAAGCCGGGGATTTGGAAAAATGAAAATGGGAAAACAGGCGGCGAGCCGAGGAAACGAAAAACGGCGACGCAGCGCCAAAAGGAAATATAAATGCGACATACTTTCGGGGCCAGGTAAAACAATTGCGTGTAACTGGGCGATTAACATGATATGCGGAAATTTTCCCGTATTGCAACAAATACACTGGCAAGTGCAAATAAATGGAAATGCCGGACACTGCGCAGGCGCCAAATCCGCCCCAAGAATCGCACTCACCACCCCCTCTGGCCCTTGGCAGGAAAATGTCTGCCCCCGAAGAGCACTCGTCATCGTTTTTGCCCGCTTTGGCTGCTTTTGGCGAATAAAATTATATTGCATGCGGAACTTGAACGAGTCCTCGAGTCCTCGAGTCCTTGGGCCTGATGTCCGGAGACTTCGTGCCCGGACAGTTGGCAGGATGTCAGTCAGTCGCCGCAGATCCTCCTGGCTGAAATGAACGATGAGCCCAGTACATGCAAGTGAAAATTGAACCAAATTTAACGAAAAATGAACAGAGAGTATAGTATCTGACAAATTCCAAGCAAATTGCTGACAAATTATGTCACCGCAAATAAGCTTGGCCAGCGGCGATTTTTCAGCCAAACTTTCGCGCAAATCCCTCCTGTGACAATCGAAATCACTTGCAAATAAACTAAAATTAAGCCGAAAATAACACAAAAAGCAACAATGACAGATACCAGCAACTAATCTGCGCTAATAAATTGTCAACCAAAATAATTTCAACAAAAGCAACAAAATTAAAACCAAATCACTCAGCCTCGGCCAAAGATGAAACAGAACGAAATTCTTGCATAGTTTGGGAGGCTTCCTGCTCGCAACAAAAATTATTCCAGTCGGTCGTGCGGGAGGAGGGGGTGAGTAAAGTTTATAATATAAATAAATTTGACATTTTCTTGTTTCACTCTTAATTTGCCTCAACTATTAAAGCCGCCGCGTAGGTGTTATGCGTGTTTGGTGGTGGCTCTTGATGCAATATTTTTATATGAAAATATCCTCAGCTTTCTGGGGTATGATGGGAGTGGCAAAGAGTTGGAAATGTTCGAAATCTTTGGAATACTTTTTCGACCGCTCAAGGGTATTCGGGCAGCCAAACCCCTTGGATTTGTCACGACTCCCCATCGGCCAAGTTGTTGTTTTCATTTCATAAACACTAAAAACATTTATTGTCAAGTCCCCAAAGTTTTATGTCTGCGCATATTTTTAGAAGCCCAGAAAAACGAACTGTTTGTGGTTGCCACAACATGCGATCAGGTGAGAGGCGCTGGGAAAATTCGGCATTTGATAGCTTTCATCAAAGAATTGTGCAATTTTATGAATCGTATAAAATTAATTGCTCTGAGGACGGTAAATTTATGAAGCGAGCGGCAGTGGCACCCGCGGCTATGTCTCTATCGCCATTGCATCTATATTTATCAGTGGACCGAGACTAAATCAAATCTCATTAGTGTTATCTGCGCTATCCGTATCTGTATCTGTATCTTGCAGATACTCGTACTCGTACATGCCTCGTCTTCCAGCGCAACAGCTGTTGGACCGACGAAACGCCAACCGGTTTCGTTCGCGTCAGGTGTTTGTCAAGAATGCACGAACACGAAAATATTTTTACATAAAAGGCAAATCAAGAGCTATAATCAAATAAAATAAAACAGAAATCCGAAAACAGAAAACAGAAATCAGAAGGAGGAAAAAATCGAAATGGAAAGAGAAACACTAATGTCAATAAATTAAGTCAACAAAAGTGACCAACGAAAGCGGCCCGCTATAAAAAATAATACCTAAAAAAAAATACACTAATAGCAGAAGGAAGGGTGATGGTGATCCAAAGGGGGACCAACTCTGGCGGCTGATCTCGAAATCAGAACGGGTTTTGTCTCTCTGTCCCTGTGTTTCTGCTGCTATTTCCCCCGCCTAACAAAGAAAATTAAACCTCAATTTGGATTCAAACGGTTCGAATTCAGATTTTGTGCTCAATGTATCTGGTATCTGTATCTTGTGGCCGGCTGTTCGGTGTTTCTTTCATTTACATTTTGGTCTGCGGTCTGGCACCTTTTTCTAGAGTTTTTTTTCTCTTAGCTGCCGCTGCCTGTTCACCTGTACCAAAAGCTGTTTCTCTAATTTATTCTAATTGCCTCGACGCTGCCTAGATACGGTTTCCGATCCATGTAAGCCAAAACCAAGAAGCAGCAGCAGCTGCAGCCAAAGTTTCTGTATCAGAACATGTCATATTCGACAAAGTGCCAGACACCTGGGAAACACAATTCAAACAGCAATCAAATGTTTAATAATTTAACTCGGGCCAAAGCTCCAGAATCACATTTTTACTACCACTATAAATAAATATGCTGAATGTAATTTGATTTTGTCCAGCAAGCACGTAAGGAGGACAACTATTTAGGTTCCAATTTAAATAGCTTGTCTCGGGTATCGGGTATGGCGCATATTTTAATTGCTGTCTCCTATAGTTTATGGGCATTTTTTTGGTTATTTGCGCTTAAGTTATTTATTATTTATTTATGGATGTAGCGTGCTGGAGGAGCACGTGCTGTTGGCTTGATTTCAAAGCCGAAATGTATAACTTACAACTGACCCTGCCCGGCTTTGTTTTGGCCATTGTTAAAGAGCTGAAAATTATGTGTCTATGCTGCGAGTAAATTATTATGACTTTCACGCCCCGGGCATCGGGTTTGGGGCTTGGAAACATTTACAACGTCACACGTAAATGATTAATAACTTGCTTGCTCATAATTCTTGGGGCCCATGGACACGGAAAAAGGCAAATACTTACGAGTATACCTATGTATATAACATACAACTTGTTACTAGTTTCATTACTTTTATTACTGAATGGCCAAGGCAGGCAAGAAGCCAATGAACCGCACAACTGGTTGACAGCTGCAGTTATTGTTAGCAGCCGCAGATACTCGCTGCATTGTCCGCTGCAGATGCAGATACACGCGTGTGTAGCGTGTAGTATCTATCTATCCATAACTGTCAATTGTTGTTATTATTGTTCTGGCATCTACGAGTGCCAGTGCGAGTGCCAGTGCGAGTGTATCTCGGAGTACGCGTATCGGGGCGTACATTGTGAAAGTGAAAACCCACAAGTGCCCAACCTCAGGGGCCCCGAGAAGCAAAAAATTAATACGAGTTGGAGCCAACATAATTGAGTTAGCCAAATGCCACACATTTTCGAAAGTTGACTCGCCTCGGCCCCGCTATAATGACGATCCCATTAAAGCATTAACTATTCATTTCATATTCCAATTGGATCATATGACAATTTGTTACAATCGGCTTAATCAATTCAGACAATTAGCACAGCAAACACAAAACACAAAACACACACGGCAATCGCTTGGAACTTGGAACTTTCTTCTCTCTGGGCCGGAGGAGGAGGAGATACAGATACAGATACAGATACATTTCGGGGCAGCCGTCATGTTGTTCCCAATCATTTTGACCGCAGCCAATCGCATTCGAAAAGGGGCTCAGGTTATGCGTCCAGCTCGAATGCAATTCAATTCAACTTGATTCAATTCGATTCAATATCGGTTTTATTAACCCGCAACAAGTTCAGCTGTCGCTTTGCATACGCAATTTTCCGGCTACCATTCGGCGCATTGTCTAGTGTTGGCCCTAAAATGCAATTTGTTTTTTTATGGCACTGCAATTGCATGGAATTGAATCTTAATTGCGGCTCCCTCCCCCCCTCTCTAATAAACGCTCCCCGACCGAGATTCCACAAGCAGCCGCCGGGCCGGGCTTACTATAGAATCCGATTACAAATTCCACTCATTTACCATAAAGCCAACGGGCGGGGGGGCAGAGGGGCCCGGCCAACGGCCAAGGGTGCCCCCGCCGGTCTTTGTTTATGGTAAACGCGTAGATTTTTATTCACCAAACTGACCAAGTGGGCCTGCATACGCAATTTAAAGCGAACGCACAACAGCGCGCAATTGAAATTTGTCTCAGTCCTCCAGGTCGATTCCAGGTCTCCGTCTCCGTCTCCGGCCGCGGTCCGGTGCCTTCCCTACTCCGTGGTTTTCTTTTTATTTTATTTTTTTTTTTTTAACTCTAGAGTCTCTTGATTTTGAATCGACTAAAAGCCGCAAACCCAAAATAACACCCTGAATCAATGGGCAGTCAGGGAGGTAAGGTGGCATGCCAGGCTGGTAATACCCTTTATTATAATTAAAATAAATGCTATTATAGATAAGAATATATACATTTGCTGCTTACCCTGATTCTTGAGGCTTATGCTTGAGGGTAACATATCCTAAGTCTTTCTACGTTTTTACTATTTTTGAAAAGATATCTTGCTTTTACCCTTTCATGAAGCACATAACTTTAATATGTTTGATAACAATTTAAGTATTTATACGTGCATATTTAGTAATTTATTCGGTTTAGTTAATAGATACGAGATTGGGGAAGCTTAACAAGAAAGAAGTGATAAAATCTAAGGGGACTTTTATTTGGGATTACAATTTTTCACCATCAAGCTGCATATTTGCTACATGCCAACTGCATATATGTTTAAGAGTAAACTTTGAAATATAAATTATCTGTGATAAATACAAATAAAATGTCTATATCCTAATTAATATATTTTTAATATACAGCTAAACTCCAAACTTTGGAGACCAAAGTAACCCTTAAAAATGTCGCTAGAATTTCTAAATCGATATGGGTGTTACTATCTGAGGAGGCTCATATACCCCTCTTGACCCTACTCTATGGGGTACTCTCCCATTCCGTATGCAGAGTTTTGAAATGTATTTTAAAATACTGGGCCGCCAAATAATTGATATGCCAGCACGAGCAGCGGCCGAAATGGAACCGGGAGAGGTACGCCACGCAACTCAGTGAATAGTTCATTGAAATGTTAAATGGTTTCGCGGTGATTTCAGTTGCACCAAAGCCTCGTTGCATCGCATTAGGCAGGGGCCAGCAGGGGAAAAACTATGGAAAATACAAAGAAATGGGAAGCACCTTGGGGTTGGGGGGGAAGTGCAAAGGTTTCGGCCGCTTTCGCCGATGAACTCCACCCCGAAACTGAATGTGGCTTTCCGCTGGCCCGTTTTCTAGGAGGCCAGCGCGCTGGCGTTTGTTTTCCTCGGTTTTTACCGAGAATGTTATTCATACATTTTTGTGAGTTTGCCAACGAAGCCCCAGCAGAGGCACAGCAAAGGCACTGAGGCACTGAAAATCCGTTGGAAACGAGTCACATTTCAAAATTGACACTTCAAACGCTGCGTTGCCAAGTTTTCCGTTTTTCTGGTCTAGGGTATGTCAGCTATGCCAACTGCATAGATATTTAAATGCGGTGTTCGTTCCTCCGCGCTTCTGTTTCCCTGTATCTGTGTGCGTCTTTCTGGGGAGGACAGCATCGAAAAAGACCCAAAACAATTAACGAGCGGATAAGCAGGCAACAGAGCCATTTGCTGCTCTGTTGTCCCCATCGAACGAACTACTTAAATGCTTTAGTTTCTTCGGCTGTTTCTTGAACGAAAAATCACAGAAAGTGCGGCCGGGGCGGGGGATGGGACTGCGGCTGGGGGCTGGCGGCTGGGGGCTGAGGGGTAGCCCAGTTCAATGACCAACTCTTGGGTCGCTTTCAGCTTTCATCAATGGTTGCGCTACATTGGCCACAAGGCAGCTACAGCTACAGATACAACAGCGACAGTGACGCGACGCTCTGATAGATACAGATACATGCTCTGAGTCGGATTCAGATTCGGATTCAGATTCAGATTCAGCTGCTGCCGTTTTTCTATGGCTGCAGGAGAAAAATGTCACACGCAGTCGCCACATTTAGTTCAATTGCATTACAAAAGGCGGCAGTAGCAGCAGCATCAGCAGCATCAGCAGCAGCAGCAGCAGATACAGATGCAGATACATTTATAAAAAGACACAGATACATTGTGGCACGACCAAAAATCACTGAAAGCATTCAGCGGCAGCAACAGCTATTTCAACTGTTGACATTCTATTGAAAAGTATTTCGGAAATTGTAACGCTGAAATGTATCTGCTCTCTCGCATCTCACAGCTCGCATCTCGCATCTCCCATCTCGCATCTCACATCTCGCATATTTGCAAATGTAGCGACAGCGTCATCGACAACAACAAGTAAAGACACAACTAAAGATACAAATAAAGACAACACAATGACAGGGAAAATACCTTTCGACTTGAATCATTCAGTCGGTGCGCCGCGACTTGTACCTTGTCAGCGGCTGAGATACTTTTGGGCCCATCTCCGCTTTGACGACTTCTTGGCCCCTTCTCTTGGCCTGACTCACCCCAGATAATGCCTCCGCCTCTCGGTTTGCTTTAGAGTGCTCTAAAATAAAGGATATGTTTACAAAAGCTTGCCAAAAGCCAGCCGGCAATTAGTCATCAATTAGTCGGTCTATTTTGGTGACGATTTTGGGGGATATTTTCGCCAAAAACCGAGACGAGCAGACGGGCCACATGGAGTATGGCTACTGGGAATCATAATCGCAGCTTATCCCCCCTCAAGGGGCTCTGAACTGGTTGGCCCGGCTGGATTTCTGCTCCACTTACAGAACACATAAGCCCGGCCCCATAAATCGGCGACCTTTGGCGACCTTTGCCAGGCAACAGCCGTCGCAGCAAAGCGAAAACAAACAACAACCACAGACAACTACAGGGGGCCACTGTTTTATTTTATTTTCATTTATATTTTTATTTGTTTTTTCTTCTGCAACTCAGCTCGACGGAGCTGTTGGCGTTGGCCTATCAATAAATTTCCTGCCAAGGGAAGGGAAGGGAGCAGGCAGGGCGGGCGGCTCGCTGCATATGTTACATATGCAACATTTAATTTGAATTTGCCTCCCCGTTTGTCCGTTTGTCCGCAACGGAAGTTGTGGCAAAAGTTCAGGCAAATGCATATGAAATACACGCGGAAAAACTCAAATAAACTGAGAAGGAAAATGCCTTGAACGGCAGCAGCGCGGCATGAATTGGCACAATTCACAGCTAATCCAATCAGCTGTGTCGCTTGGCGGGGAGCAATGTCCTGTCCAGTCTCTTCCGGTTCTCTAGCGCAGCAAACACCTGCAAGTGGTTTGGGCCGGGTCCAGTCTCTGCCTCGTCCCCCAAATCCTCCAGCAATACCCTCTGGGCCCCCGAAAGAGCCACACTACCCGGCACCATCCCGGCCAGACTTCGGGCCGGTTGGCAGTGGCCATTTCGTTTCGTTTGGTTTGATTGTGAGCCCGTCAGGCGTGTATTAATTTCTGTATGTGCACAGGCAGAGGCACAGGAGTGCTTGGCTATATCGGACCTTGGGTCCACAAATATCTTTGGAATAAAGGAAAAGATATCTTCCACAAAACTGAAATGGTTAGGTGTCTAGAGACATATAATAATTTTTTTAGTTTCATGTGCGTTTATTTCTCCTGCATATTTAACTATAACTCCGAAATGGTCAAAGAAATACATACAAATCCTTCTGCTTACAACTTGAAATTGTAATATCTAGCCATATACCGAGTTTTACAAAGATCAGACAATAAATAATAGAGATACCGTCAAATTCATAGATACGAGTGCATGGTATCTCGTTGTCGAGAAATCTCGAGCACAGCGTTTCTACTTGCTTATAACTTATTATTAAAATTAATGATTGAATCGTTTGTTATGCTTTATGAGAAATCATTCTGATATAAACCCATACAAACCTTTAAAAGCAAAGCACTCCTGTGCCTCTTGTAAACCCTTGTTTCTCGATATCCTGTGGCATAATTGTGCTGATTTCGTGACTAGGTTCCACTGTAGCATCTGAATGCCTGTGCTGGTGTTTGTGCAACAAGTTGTTGTTGCAATGCCTGTTATTTTTTCCTTCGTTTTATTTTAATATGCAGATTGTGTCGCGCTGACTTTAATACTTTGCAACGTCGTCGATCATTTCGTTTCGATGGCAGCGAGTATGAGTGCGAGTGCAAAATTGAATGAAAAATACAGCAAAAAAACGGCGAAACAGGCATGTTGAACAAGCGTTGTCGCTCGTCTTGTAAAACCTGCAACACATGCAACATGCAACTTGCGGCACGGTCCCGCGGGTGGCAGGGGTGGCAGCGGTGGCTCCGTGGCAGCCAGGAGAACGATGGAACGGAGTATTTCCTTCCACACCGATGCGCGCACAAATTTCCGCGGCCGCAATTTTAATTAAAATTTTCAAAAATCTCCAAGATTGCCGGCACCGAAATACTTATGCACTTTTGCAAAAACTCTTTGAATTTTATTAAGTCTACCCCACATATATTTTTAGGCTGTAAGCTTTACTCTCACTTGAGATAATTTGTATTCTTTGGGGTGTCGTAAACTCTTGATATTTCTAATAAATTACAAAAATAAATTGCAACTTTGTAGTGGAGTCGAGGTGCCTGGCAACAAACAGAAATAATTGCAGGCCACAAAGGAAATGTTTCTTGGCGACGCCTAATTTCCCTTGAAATAAATAAAAATTCTCTAAAAATGTACAGCGAAGTTTAAGCCATTTTTCATCTAAAGATCAAGATATTCCCAGGCTATCGACACGATTTTGACCAAGTTCCCATCACTGGGCATCCTGTTGCTTATTAATTCGCGTTCGTTTGTAATTTTATGTTGTTTTTTTACTGAAGAGCTTGAGTTACGCTTTACAGGATTTTACAGATTGCCAACATTAATTTTCGTGCATTGCCGGGCACGTACAAAGTGTTGGGGGTCTATGTGGGCCAGCGCATGCGCTACCGCTCCACCAAATAAAAAGAAATAACATACCCCCCAGCTCCTTATCTGCGGCTGCTGTGGTTGCTTTTTATATCGCTTGTTTTTTTGTGGGGGTTTTGGTATGCTGGAATTATGTTCGGGGCGTGGCCAAAACCCGAGGAAACATGTGCAGTTATGTGAGTACATATCTTTTCACCCGTTTTTCAGTTACATTTTTTTTCGCGCTCGCTTCAAATGCGGTCTACATTCGATTCCCAAACGGAAAAATGTCGACCCCATTTTACATAATTGAAGCGGTAGCAAGAAGGGAAAAAATAACATAAAACCCAAAGAACCCAAATGAGAAAATCGTTTAAAAATGCAAATGGCCCGCACATCGCAAAGCGATGTATTCAAATCAGTCCACATGGGTCGCCTTGGCTCGGCTCTGTGGTCGGTCGGTCGGGTTGTCGTTTCCTGGCGCTGCATTTGTCAAACGCCGCGGAATTAATGAACCGCAACAGCACCGCCGATTTGTATCTAATGGATACCAAATAACCCAACAACAGCTAAATAACAATCCGAAAACCGGAGCACCACACTCACAATCACAGCCACAGTCACAGTCACAGTCACAAATTGTTGCCCACAAAAGCACCATTTTTCCACATAACATACTAAGGGTATAGTACAAATTCGTACTACACTTTGGGTGTATGGGAACATGCAGTGCAGAACCCCAGCACGTGTGAAATATTTTCACATGGCACTTCATTTATTTGCCACATACACTGAGCGGATTGGGCGGGTAAAATACCCATTTTCATCATAAATCTTGGGCTGGAATTTCACGAAATTCAAGACACTTTTAGCCCAACATTGCCATCACCTAGTCCACGTAATTTCACTTGAAGTTCAGAACGTGTTGAAACTTTTTTCGAGTACTTTAAGGTTCGGCCCCGTCCATTTCCAGGTGTGTTGGGGCAGCCGCATGGTTACCTTTTGCTCTCGTGGCCCCCGAGCTCATAAATTTCGTTTATTTTCCTGTTCTTGT
Organism: Drosophila ironensis; assembly: GCA_021223825.1. Taxonomy (NCBI): domain Eukaryota; kingdom Metazoa; phylum Arthropoda; class Insecta; order Diptera; family Drosophilidae; genus Drosophila; species Drosophila ironensis. The sequence goes on from JAJJHQ010006980.1 coordinate 755,627, forward strand.
GCCATTTGGCGGTGTTCGTTAGCCTTCGGGTCCCCGCAAGCCCCCCCAAACAGCACACAGCACACAACACACAACACACCACATGGCACAGCACACCACTTCCTACCTACCACTTCGGCGTTGTCAATTTGTTTGGCGATATTTGACAGGCCGCGTCCCGTAACTCCAATAATTTTTCGTTCTTGCCTGATTGGTGGATATCGATTCATAGCCGCACCGAACCTACTACGCGTAGGCATGCCTGGAATTTATGCAATTTTCCAATCCACCCAATTTATAATTTATATTCTGTGGTCGAAATTGGGCTGGGTTAATGGGCCCGGATCGAGGGTTCTACTTCTGGCAGGGGGAGGAGGAGTTGTTAGATCCACCTCGTGGCGCATGTCAATCATCCCGCGGAGGCACAAGTTGATATTGATATAGGGCAAGCGCTCTATCTCCGGATCTCAATCGCTGGCTCTGTTAGATAACCCAATGACTTGCTGCTCTGCGTTAAGCGGGTTTAAGGCTGTCTTATTTATCAGCCAAACAAACAAATACCAACACACACTCTCGCTGCAATCAATTTCGAAACTGTCACTTTGACACTTGAATGCTGTTCGGTTTCCATGGCACGGCGGCTCCTCCTCGCTCGCTTCCATTCTTCAGCGCAGTGCCAAATGCCGTAGACAACACGTCTGTAGCCTATTTATGATGCACAGCGAAAAATACTCGTATTCCACCCGATCCCGAAACCCACATCCCCATAACTACTTCAACTCGCGAGGAAGTCGCATAGTTTTGTCTCAAACTGGAAAAGATACCAAAACAATTAGTTTTCAATAGCTGGCTAAACCTTCTCCTAGCCCATTATTTGTTTTGCCGATAATGAACAATTAAGGGCAATTAACTCTCAGTGCATGCCTGCACATGTATTACCAAGTGAGTGGGTACACATTGAGTATTATGTATTTATCATAAATGCCATTTTATCGTTCTTCAGGCTCCCAACCGTCTTGCTCGCACTTGGTGGCAAATATTTGTTCATTTATTTGTTTGTTGGTTTGGACTGGTACAACACAGAACCTGGAGCTGGAGCTGGAGCTGGAGCTGGACCTGGACGTGGCAGGGGGATATGGAAGTAGGCATATGCAGGAATAGGCCCAGGAGTGGGAGTGGTAGTACCTACACCCAAGTGCCCGGGTATTTATGTACACTTTGTAGGTGGCTCTTGTTTCTGCTGTCGTCGTCTTGGTCGTCGTTGTCTTGGCACAAGAAAAAAGTTTGTCAACTTTGGTAGCCGACAGGCCTTGTCACATTACTCCAAAAAGTTGTCGAGAAAAAAAGCCAACTGAAATATGGGGGAAAATATTACACCAATGGCTGGAGCAGCACCTTCGGTGACACCTTTTGACACTTGTCCAAAGTGCATCCAACTGCCAAACACAGGAAATGTGTGGGGCCGCCGGCGATGAATTCTACGTAAATATTTGTCCAGTGCTCCGGCAGGGGCTTAAATATTTATAAACTCTTGTTTCCAGGACATTCAGACAGGAATGTTTCCCAGCCATATAACCGGAAGTAACCATGCTCATATCGAATCTCTCACGCAAGCTATAAATAAATCAAAGAAGTCCCCTGAATGACTAAGTTAGCTACTTTATCTATAAGTCTATATTTCTAACACCAATTAGGTAAAGATAGGGTTAATCAGTTTTTGGTAAAGGGGTTCACAGCATGTAATTTTCGCCAAAGGCTAAAAATTATTAAAATGATAAGATTATAACAATCATAACAAGATCGTATAAAGAAGCGGTACTTGTCCAATGGACATCAGTGTCACACCTGAAGCCAACAAAATGAAAGCCTCTTGGTTCGTGCCAGCCGTGTTTTCGCTGTGCCTGGTTATTTTGGCCAGTGGAGAGGATAGTTCGGAGCCCAACTTCCTTGAGCCTGTCACCTTCAAGAAGTACTACTCCTCCTGCAAGGCCCTGAACCCAAAGAAGAGTGGAGTCCAGAATATCAAAGTGGGCTCTGAGAAGATCGAGGTTTACTGCGATTCAACGATCGCCGGAAGGGGCTGGCAGGTCATCCAGCGAAGGGTCAACGCCCAGGAGAACTTCTTCCGCAATTGGACCACCTACGAGAATGGATTCGGTGACCTCAAGGGCAACTACTTCATAGGCCTGAATCTGCTGAGCAAGATCACTGCCCAGGAGCCCCATGAGCTGTACATACAATTTGTTGATTTTCGTAATGCCACTACCTTTGCCCAGTACAGTCTGTTCTCCATCGGTAATGTGTCCACTAACTACTCGCTAACCCAGCTGGGGGCCTTCCAAGGATCGGTCGGCGAAAGCCTGAGCTATCATTTGAACATGCCATTCAGCACCTTTGACAGGGACAACGATCGTAGCAAAGTAAATTGTGCTGCCAAATACTCAGGAGCTTGGTGGTACAACGATTGCATGGCCAGGTAAATTAATCATGGGGATTTTTAGTATACAAATTTCTAATTTCATCAATTTTTTAGCAATCTTAATGGTGCCTATCTGGGAGGTAACTTCTCGGATACAGATCTCTATGGCAAAGGCATCAATTGGGGTATGGGAAATGGATTCTTCGACAGCTACAAAACCGTAAACATTATGGTGCGTTCTAAGCTGTGATTTGAGATTTAAAAAAACGAACATTTAATAAAATTCATCAGAGAATATTCTTTTAAAGAAATACAGGCTTAACAAGCACAACAAAGTTTTATAGATTAAATTTCTTTTGAGAGTTTATTTTCTTTTCTAAAGCAATTAAGTAAACGGAGGTTCTCAGCTTTCTGTTTTGATGAAATCTAGATCTGCGTTACTTTATTCCAAGGAAAATGATTCATTTATTAATTTCAGATAAGATTTATTTCGGATAAGATTTATGGTAACTAACAACTTTTCTTGATAATTATTGATTACAAAACTGTATCATACGAAGAGCTCACTTAAAGACTTTAAAATTATCAATCGATTTTGGTTTCTAATCGTGCCAATAATCCCCAGAAGGTATTACTGATCAGTATACCCCTTAAAAGGTTCAAAATAAGTTATGTTTTCCTACTATTTATAACTGCCAATACATTGCAACGGAATGAGGGAACTTTGTATACTCCTAACCTTGTCCACTAATGTATTTTATTGCTTGCAAATACAAAATCACATAACGCTGATAGGAGAATTTTGCTCGCTTTTGTTTCGCGGTTTTTCTTTATTTTTTTTGGTGAGAAACACTTTCAGGGACTGGATTGTATATCCGCTTGTGTATCCAATAACGGCAGCGTGGCCCCCAAAACGCTTTTAATATTTATTATCGGACCTCTGGTTGTCGCTTGCACTGATATGTTACTGCTGTTAATGTGGCTGATGATGAGAACGATGATCGTCATGATGATGATGACGATGACTCAATTGACGGACAATGGACTTCGCTTTCAAGTGAAGGAATTAAACGCGAAAAGCCGTGTCCAATGTCTCCCCATTCATGGCGGGACCCCGGCGAGGAATCAGCTGATCTCGGCAGTTTTCTCGGGTAGTACTATCACATATCGCCGGTCATTATGGAGTCCCTGGCGCATTCGGAATGTCTGGGAACCATTTAATTTCATATCATTTATATTCCACATTTGCTGCGGAAGTATCGATGCGTTATTGGAGCCGGCCGGGGGCTTGTGTTTCCTCCAGGAATTTTCTTGGGTTACATGATTGCCTCCAGGCGGAGTTCACAAGAAAATCTGGCACGGCATTCCGTTGGCGAAAACCCAACCCGTAATGCATCCCGTAATCCCTCCCCAATGACTTGGCTCTGTGACTTTTTCGTGACATTTGCATCTGGCACACAAGCGCGGAATTACTGGGGATTATTTGCTTTGGAAAAAATTCTCATTAACTAAATAAAATTATGATAGATGGAATACACAGTTGACGCTTGCATTAATTGCATATTCACGCAAAACAAGTTTCGCGCTTCGCTAAAAATCATTAAACAAATTTCATTTGCATCCCACAGTGTTTCCTAACAAGACAAAATAAAGGCAGAAAAAAAGGGGGGTGCCTTGGGAAAATAACAGATTTGCTTATAAATTCTATTTTAATATTTACATTTTTGCATTCACAATATTGAATTAAAATCAACAGCTTTCTCGGAAACTCTGATGAACTGTTTTTGGGGAATTTACAAACCTCTTTTAAAAGGGTAGGATTATTAGAAGAGTTTAGAGCTTTTTATGGGTTATAAAAATAAAAATATTAAAGTTGTTATGAATTTTAATTGAAAAGTAACCCGTGTTTCCCAACAAGACAAATCAAAGGCAGAAAAGAGGGGGGTGCCTTGGAAAAATAACAGATTTGCTTATAAATTATATTTCGGTATTTCCTATATTTTCTATTTACATTTTCGCATTCATAATGTTGAATTAAAATCAATAGATATCTCGGAGATTCTGATGTATCATTTTTGGGGAAACCTCTTATAGAGAGATAGGAATTTATTAAAGTTGTTATGAGTTTCCCATTGGAAAATAACCTTTTTTAAGGTCGTAGGCACTCTGCTGAATCAGCGAAAATCACGCATTTCCCGCACAGTGCGAGTGTCGGAGGCAATTGAAATGCTTTGCAGCATTTGCCTGAAAAAAAAGGCAAAATCGAACCGCTCTGAAATGCTTTTATAATGAGTTAATAACCGATCAGCAGCCCCAGATCCGAGATCCGAGAGAGCGCGCACCTGTTGCCACCGAACGACTGCAACACGGCATCCGAGTAATTAAGAGATTTGTCGACCTGGCCCAGATGCACTCGCCTTGGGGGCTCTCAGTCCGGACTCCGTATATTTTTGTTTTCATTTTGCAATTTTAATTGCTAATCGAAGCGATTTGTAATTCTGCGTTGTCTGTGTAATTTATTAACCATAACACAAAGCCGCGATTCCAGCTACGCCTGACGAATACTCATAAGTTGCANACGACTGCAACACGGCATCCGAGTAATTAAGAGATTTGTCGACCTGGCCCAGATGCACTCGCCTTGGGGCTCTCAGTCCGGACTCCGTATATTTTTGTTTTCATTTTGCAATTTTAATTGCTAATCGAAGCGATTTGTAATTCTGCGTTGTCTGTGTAATTTATTAACCATAACACAAAGCCGCGATTCCAGCTACGCCTGACGAATACTCATAAGTTGCACAGGGAAAAGAGCCTTAGAAGCATATCTAAAAATGTTACCCACTTGTTGGCAAGGGGGCTGGCTTTTTCTCGCAGTGTTTCTATTTAATGCCTCCCCCCCTGTCCCCCACAATTTGCCACAGTCTTCTGAGGGGGATAAGTTGATGTGGCGCCAAATGTCGTCGCCGCATGTTTGCAAAATGAATTTCCGCCAAAGTGCAACCGCTAAATGCCTGCTATTTTCTTATAATAATTGATTGATTGCATTAGCTTCAGCTACTTTTTATCTGAGCGATAAGCCCGATCGACTAATAGCTGTTCCGTTGAATGGGAAACTCAACGTTTCAGCTGAAATATTAACCAACAAGCATTGCCCGGACAGCCCGAATATGTTTGCTGTCGAAAATATTACACTTTTCATTTGTAACTCGCCATTCGCCGCACTGCACGCAGCAAACAAAACTTGGCCAAAAATACACGTGTACAATCAAAATTAAAATAAATCTGCCAGCCAGCAGTTTAGACATGGATACACACACACTCTCCTACATGGCCGCCAGATACACACTCTCCTGCAGGGGACGACCAGTCAACTTGGCAGATACTTTTTAGCCACTTTGACTAAAGCAATAACATTAGCGCTTGGCTGGGCGCAACTATTTTTGGCCAGGCCCAAAACGCAACTCAAAAAGTACAAATTGAAAATGCGTTTTTTGTAGTTTTTTGTTTGGAAAAAAAAGGGGGAAAAACTAAAAGTGCAGAGCATAAAATTTTGAACTTGGCACCAGAGACATCGAACAAACAGCGAGCGAGACAAAGTCCAAATGGATGGGATTTGTGTTTAGTTTTTTCTTCCTTCGATTTTTTTTTTGGTTTTGGGCGTACATAGATATTACGATGGATGGATGGATGGCTGTTAGACGGACGGAGATGCAACCGCGAGTGTATCTAAGTATCTGAGTATCTGCTGCATGGCTGTAGTAAGTGCGGTACGGTCAATGCACAGCGACGTAGACGGCCAGACAAATATTTGTTGGCTTTTTGTGTTGGCTTTGTCATCTTTGGGGCGGGGCAGGGACGGGTGACAGGGGCGGCGGCGGCTGAGGCGGCGGAGTGGGAGGCGGTGGAATGACCACGTCACCCAGCCGGGCGTCGTCATCGTCATCCATATGGCAAACTATTTTTAAATATGTTTTAATTATTTGCTGGCATATTCCCTAAAGCGTTGACTACTAGTCGGCGTCTCGGTCTCCGTCTGCTGGCTGCCCAAAAAAAAGAAGGAAACACAAGATTCTGGGGGTGTGCAACACATGCAACTACTTCTAGATTTTCCCTGCAAACATAATTTCCCGCAGTGCTTTGTTCAGCACGCACCCTATTCTGATTGAGATTCAAAATGATTTGGCTTTAAATTTTACTAATTACAACAAATAAACATACCTATTCCCTTACAAAAAAAAAGCTTAAAAAGCTTATATTTTGTAGGGATCAGAGATGATCATTTGCTTGTAAATTACATGCTTGAAAAAGTTTTTATGTGGTAGGGATTAGGGTTAGACTATCCCGGACAATTATTCTTTGCAAATTCGTATATTCCAGACAATATTTTTCGTAATTCCTTACAGAAATCCTTACAGATTTCCACCTTATAGAGCATTCCCACCTCTGTTTCTCTGCAATTCCCCGCAGCCACTCTCTGCAGTCTACATTAAGTGTGAAGTTTTCGCCAATAGAAATATTATTGTCGCGTCGCGCATAATGTGTCGCAGCTTGCATGTAATTTTCTAGATTTTGCACCCGCCGCGGCTGAAATACTCCAACACTTTGCAACAAAACACTTTGATGTACACAGGCAACAAGTGCAAGGAGTGTGCGCAAATCCATAATGGATTAGGTTACTCTGTGCTGCAGAGTGTTGACATGTTGTACACACTGACTCTACTCTACTCTAATAATGTGAAATGCCTTGGCGCTGGCAAAGTGCATTTCATTTAATTTGCGTTTTCCTTTATTTTTTCCATTTCGGTTGTCTATTTTCTATTTTTTATTCGTATTCCCATAAAGCATGCCGCACCCAGCAGCACCAGCACCAGCACCAGCACGGATCCCCTCGATCCGTTTGGCCATAGCCATCAAAGTGTAGAGCAAGTCAAACAGGGAACAATCGGTCAGCGACAATGAAAATCCCAAGTATACTCGTAGTACGTGAAGGCACTGCCAAAAAAAAGAGGCTTTCTTCGAATACAAATTACAGGTTACAGGTTTCCCTATACTTTTTAGGCCACATATTTCCGTGTTCTTTAGATTATTTGAACAGAGTCCTTTTCCAGACTCATTTGTTGAGGGGATGACCCATTTTTCTTTCACTGCACAAGTAGCTTTTTGCCGCTGCTGTGGCTTTCGTACAATATATTTTCTATTTATTTAACTGGCAGACTTGAGTCGGCCAACAAACCGCATGCATGCTCGCTTTACAGGCTTCTTCTTACCGCTGAACAAAAAATATGGGGGAAAATATAAAGGGGGGCTACAAGACCCAACCAGACCGACCAGACCAGCCAGGCCAGGCCAGACGAGACGCCAATGAAGCGAGAAAAATTACTTTACTGTTTGTAAAGTGAGTTTGTCAACATGAGGCGTGTGTGCATCGCAGAACCAGACAAAAGCCAGATACAGATACAGCAACAGCAACAGCAAGAGATACAGATACAAACAAGTATCATTAACGCAATGCCGAAACCGTTAGAGAGGCATTCGTGAAGTTGTAGTTGGCGGTGGCATCTTTACCTGGAAGCCGACTCCAAAAACTCAATAACTCCCGAGCATTTTTCTGCAGAACTTTTCGTTTGGCTCGGCGTTTATACTTAATACTTATGGAACAAACATACATTCTACCGGGAGAAGCAGCAGCAGCAGCAGCAGCGACAGCAGCAGAAGGAGGTGGATCCGGGGACATGGGCAATGTAATTGAATACCTAGCATACCCATTTTTTATTTTTCAGCCACTTTTTCCATGTTTACACAGAGCACATACCCTCTCGGAGATTATCGGGTGTCTGGGGTTTCCATTTGTTTGACAGGATTATAAATATGAATTAGTTGGGTTACTAAATGGGAGGGCTTACTTTTAAATGGGACCCTTACTTGGCAATGAATATCAAGAGAAATCGTCCAAATTCTTAATTTTGGATCCTGAAAAATCTCCATTTCTCTCTGCTGTTCCATCACAAGGTATCCCCTATTCGATGTGAAACCATAGAGGACTCTTTTTTTGGGTTTTGTTTGTCTAGGCGCACATTTATGGACTGTTGTCCTGGCCAAAAACGGCACTGGCATCCATCATAGAAGCCGAGGCGAGCAGAGGCCGAGACCAAGACCGAAGCCAAGGCTACTGGACAAGGTCTGCAGCGTTGTCAGCAATTACTCATTTATGGCTTGCCGGCATTTTGCGCTCTCGGCTTCTGTGTTTGCAGCCATACACTGGAGGAAACAGGGGGTATACCCACATACACCCTGCAGAGATCGCAAACAAAACTGAGCCAAAAGATTGATCTTGAGATACTTTGCAGCCGGATACCTCGTGCCCTCTTGCAGTGCAGCTATTGATTTATGCATGCGGCCTGCTCTTTTTATTGGCCAAACCATGGGGATCGTCTCCGGTTATTGGCTCTTCTGGCTGCTACTTCTATTTATAAAGATTACGTGTAATTAAAATCGAATTCCTGCCGATCCCTCCCGCCCCAATGCCATCTCGTTACGCTTGCCACTCGACCGTTACCCAAGTGGCAGCCACTTGACTGGGTGGCACAGCAGGTTGAGCCATCGCTTTACACTGTGACATCATTTAATTGGAGCAACATCTTGCAGGAATATTGATTGCCTTATAATGGGACTATCGGGCAGGCGGCCTGACAGATTATCGCTCCAACTAAAAAACCATCAAAAGCACGGATTGCCAAGCCAGTTTTCCGATTCCCAAGCCAAGCCTGCACCGTCCTCAAAACATTCAGATGTTGATTTTCAGTGACCGCGGAACTGTTCGTTTCGCTCCATCGAGCCCAGAACTGTTCTCCCCGATTCGGGACTAATCGGGGCCATTATAGAGCCCATTATCTCGGCGTCGATAGCGCCTGCCATCGGGGGTCGCAAGTGCGATGGCGTAGGGTGGGGAATGTGAACTTTGACACACATTCCGCCGCATCCTTCGCTCACAGCAACAGCGATAAGCAAATTGAATTTTGAAGACGCGTAATCACATTTCGAAATTCTGTTTTAATATGGCATTAAAAATAAACGCCCGTGCCCGATTCTGGCGTAGGATTATCGACATGACCTCCGGCCGGCATGTTATCGATCCCGATTAGTTTCCAAAAAGACAGCTGAGACTTTATGTGCCATTTGACACAGTTGGACAGCCACTGGTCGCCTCCATCGGATCGAATGTCCAAATGGCTGATAATGCTGGATTTCCAAACAGTGATGCATCTTATCTCTGGGGACCCTCCTCCTCCGACCGCGCACACCTTCTCCCAAACGGGCATGTTTCGAGCGCATGAATCCATCCCGGCGAGAGATGAGCTGGAGTCTATTCTTGAACCCGAGTGAACTTTGGGCTAGAAATGCAACTGAGACATGAGCAACATGTCTAGTTTTATGATAGTATTGAATGAATTTAATATACAAAAATTAATGGTACAAAATTCATGTTTATTGGTAATTACTTGAAAATTATAGGACTTCCACGAAGACCTATTAAAACTAGAAAACTTCTAGGGTCGTGAAAGCTTTATCGGTATTTTCGTTTTTTGTGGTATTCAATTTTTGTTTTAAACACTCTGACATTTAGCTGGGCAGACACCAGAAAACGTTCCTTTCCCTTTTAAATGGCGCTCCCAAAACTATTTTTCCCGTCTGCCCGTCCGCCTGTCCGTCCGTCTGTCTGTCCGTCTGTCCGTCCGTCTGTCCGTCCGTATTCGTTTGTGTCCACCTCTGTCTAGCCGTCAGTTTGCGGTGCGGTTTTAGTTTTAGCATTTACTTCTGGCATAGCTGGCATTTTTGTCGCAATTCGTGTCTATATGGTCTGTTCTCCCATTATATGTATTCCATTATATTCTATTTTATTCTGTTCTGGCTCTCTTTTTGTTATGGGTCTGCTTGTCTCTAAATGCCGCGTGCTCATCACGCGCAGACACTTTAGAATGCATCTCTAAGCGCAAAGTATCTGCAAGATGGCCAAAAGATAGACATCAGATATCGGTAGAGGGAGAGGTAGCCTTCTGCTTTAGGGGATTAGTTTTTAGTTTTTGGTACCTACATATTAGAAATAATTAGTTTCAAACTTTTTGGGTAAATGTATTCAATGGATTTATATAGTCAAATTTGACAAGCATTTTAAAGGGGATCCCTGCTGCCAGGCACTAAAATTCAATGCTGAATGTTATGGAATTCCGTGTGACTACAATCATCGTTGCCAGACATTCCTCCTCATGCGCCTGCGAATACTGCTGGCTCTCAACCTGACGTTTCTCATCCTGATGGTTCAGTGTGCCACCCCGGGTCGTATCCTGGAAAAGGCAAGTTGAGCTGATAATCCTTTAACAAGTCTTTCGTTGTAACAACAATGCACGCAGAAGCATCTCCATAAACGAACGGCCAAAGCCCGCGAGATCAAGAACGATTTCGGAGCCTTGGCCGGGGTTATGGGGGTCGCTTTCGGAGCTGTTCCGGGAATGCCAGGCGACGCGGGAGCATCCGGCAATGATGCGAAACAGGCGGATAAGTGCGCAGCCCAAAATGAGGGCAAGTGCAACGTCAAGGAGGTGATTCAACCCGGCGATCCCAAGCAAAAGTCCTCGGCGATTGCCTTGAAGGCAGCGGCGGATGCCAAGGCGGCCAGTGAGGCGCAGTTGGCCGCTGGACAGGCGGCTGCCCACCACATAAAACTGGAGCTGGCGGAAAAGGCCTTTCAGTCGGCGAAAGCCGCCGAGGCGGCCCTCATGGGCAAGCAGATGATGGTGGATCAGCTGGAGCAGGAGGTCCAGGAGGCAAACGCCGTGGTGCAGGAGGAAACCAATGGCCTGCACGCCACCGAATCGAACATGAACGCGGCCGTGGAGGCGGCCAGAGCAGCCACCGCTCAGTACGAGACGATCAGTGAGCTGCAGAGGACCTCCCGCGAAAACCTGGCCAACATCCAGTCAGTGGCCGCCGGGGCCCAGAACGAGATGGCCCAGAAGACACAGCTCCTGGAGGCCGCTCGCAATCGGATGGCCGTCCTGCACAAGCAGCTCCTTTCCGCCCAAGAAGACTACGAAAAGACCAAGGCGGCTGCCTACAAGGCAGCCTGTGCCGCAGTGGAGGCCAAGCAGAAGGCAAATAACCTTGTTTTGGAGTCCCTTCCATTGGAATTCGATTGGGGGCTCCAACGTTTGAGCAGGCAGAGGAGGTCCCTAAAGAATCCAGCGGAGCAGCCACGGCAACGCTTTCGAAGCAAACTTATATTTTGTAATTGTGAAGGGTAGAATTGTAAGGTTTTTGTTTCCGGGTGTTTTGAGCCTTCGAGTAAACTATTTTGGTTGCCAAAATACCTTAAAGATCGGATTCCCCATTTATTATTTATTTCGTAAAGAATGTGCCAACCTTTTCGATGCACTGGCTTCCAGGTCTTCCAGGTATATACTCGTACTATATTATTTCAGCAGGTGTCAGAACACATATCTTCCGATGGCACCTATAAAAACACTTGCACTCCCAAAGGTAACTCCAAAGTGTATTCGCTACTCCGCCAAAATGCATTGGCAAACGATCCTGATAGCCTGTGTGGCCTGTTGGGCAGGATCCAGCCATAGCCTCGTGTATCATTTGAAACTCGGAAAAGGAGCAAAGGGTTGCGTGAGCCCACAAGGTGCTCAATTGGCGGTGGGAGAAGAGGAGATCGACACAAAAACCTGCGGGGCTATCAATTGCCAGGACACGGAAGGAGGAGCTTTAGTCTATTAGTAAGTTTTTTCGACGAACCGCATGGGTATAATCCAAATATCCTTTCAGCTGTCAGATCCCTGTGACTTTCGCTAAATGCAAAGAATCCGGTGTTATGACTGGCACCACATATCCCAATTGCTGCTATAAATGCACGAGGTATGTAGACTGTAGCCGATTTCAGAGAACCCGCCCAAAACCAACTAACACAACAGAACCAAAAACGGCTACAGAAGGGACAACAGAACCAAAAACGGCTACAGAAGGGATCCTTCATGATGCTATTGTGGAGCAATACGGTGACCTAGTGCAGGGTGAAGAAAAAGAAGGCTCCCAGATAGACGGTTTCGATTTGGTTACCAATGAGAAGTTATTGGATAGCGGGACAAAACCCGCAAAATACGAAAAGGCCAACACCACCAAATCAAAGACATTCAACAGCTCAATGGAAATCGAAGACTACGCGAATGTCAAGTTCGGTGGCGGGACTCCGATCAAAAAGTTTGGCGAGACTACCAATAAAGCGCCATCCAAAGGATTTGAGTTCGTATGAGGTCACCCTTTCGGGAAGCGGATTGTCTTTTGCCGTTTTTTAACCAACGAACAGGGCTCCGTTGTGTCGGAGCTTAAATAAATGACACGACATTATGCACTTCATTTATCTTTCCGGGCAAACTGACCCACATACCCGTCAGATCATAAGTGATACGTATGGTGCGAGTGTCTTGCCGTCTTGCCGTCTTGCCTGCGTTATTTCTGGTTTCCATTCGATTCCTTCCCCTTATTGAAACTTAGTGTACTTTTTTGTTTTGTTTTTAATTAGCCGCCGCTGGCGTACAAATCTGGCCGAAAAACAGGAAAAGGGTTTCTTTCAGCTGGGTCCTTCAACCCGAGAGGCGCGCAAAAAAGATTGAAAAATTCAAAACGAACGCAAACGCAATACAAGAAAAATTGAAAACCAGATCTGACAACAGCGTATGCCAGTGGGAATGGGCATGGGCATGAGCATGGGATTGGGCCTGGACTTTTGCCTGGGCCTGGGCCTGGGTCTCTGCCTGGGTTTGGTTTTGCTTTCGGGAGCTTCGCAGGTAGGCTTGCTCCCTGCCCGAAAAGTCCCCCCTTTGCCTTGCCCTTTTCCGCGGGAAGTACCACAGACATGGTTTGATGTACATTAAACGGGAAAGACAAGAATAACCAAAAAAAATTGTTAAATGAAATGAAATTTCAAAAAGGGAGGCACTAAGATCCCGAAAGCTTTTTTCAGGGCAGACAAGCAGACAATTATGTTTGTATCCTTGTGCCTGGTTGCCGAGTGATCCAGTTTTCTCACATGTAGTTCTAGTTTCGTTTGGATGTACTATAGCATCTCATTTTTAGGGGGCGATTTAATATATTTTTTGGTTAAAACTTCTTTACTATGGCTTATTTTACAGCTTTTGTTAGTTTATTGAGCATGTCCATTGTGGGGAGGGTCGAAACGGACAAACCTACAAGACTGATTTGAAAGGAAAGAGTGGTTGTAACTCTAGAAAAGGGAAAAACAGTTTTAGGGGTACAAATTCCAAGTTGATTGGAGGTTGAAATATAGCGATTGGAAAACCTTAGTGTCGGGTAAAGCGCGTTTAAAGTTACGTTATCACTTGGTAATACCCTCAGGTGCACTTTTGTTATATTTAGAAAATAATCTCCCATTCTAGACTCCAATTCTAGAGCGTTCGTAGTAGTTTTTGAGGAAATAAAAATGAGGAAATTTTTTTGAAAATTCCGAAGCAGACTTCCCCCTCAAATGACAACCTTTTGTTACGTCGTCGCCAGGAGCAACAACGTAAGCGCAACGCAACGCAACCAAACGGAATGTGGGACGCGGCTCGAGCGACGTCGAAAACCATGCGGTTGCAACATGTTGGGCCGGACGAGCGAGACGGCATGCGGATTGGACGCAACAGGGCCGCGGCGAAAGCGAGCCGCAGGAGCGAGCGGGACGGCGCCAGCCCCGGGCCAGCTAATAGAAATGCGACAACAAATAAGGCCAGAGAGGCAGAGCGAGAGAGCGCGCCGCCAAGCGAACAGCTGTGCACGATCGAACATGTTCGACGTAGCACCGGCGTCAACGTAACCGCCGGCGTTCCGATTTCCGATTTTCGCCTTCGAGCCAACGCAAAGCGTGTTCAATTTTTTATTTTTTATTCACAGTTGATCGTGTTTGGACGTCGCCACCGGAGCGCTAAAAATAAAGCGAGTACAGGCCCACAAGCCGCGCATCCAGAAGCACGGATCCAAAAAAAAACCAAGAACCGGGCAGCAAATAAAAAAAAAAGAAAAAACAAAGAAAAAGACAAGTGCCCGCCCGGGAACGTAACTCGGTCAAGTGCTAAGAGAAATTCCAAATAACAAATAACAATAATAATTCTAATGAACGCCCCTTCGTGATCGATCGGAGTGTGTGTGCGACTGTGTCTCGAGGGTTTTAACACCTACCCGGCGATCCGGGGCTGCTCTCACGCGTGTTTCACACATTTCCGAGAAGAAATCCAAAAAAATAAAAATAAAAGAATATATAGAATATAACCCGCGAATTGAAGAACCCTAACACGTGTCTGACTCAGAGGTTTGCAGGCCTTCGGCTTGAATTTGAAAGGCAATTAAACAAATTTTCCACCGCTGATTAGCATCGAAATTAGGCAAAGGAAATGTGTTAATAGAAGCAGCAAAAATAACGCACAAATACGCATCAAAAATTCTGTAATCGTTGACGGAAGTGGCAGCTTCACGTCGTGGTTTTTTAATCAACCCAAAGCCCGGAAAGTGAGTACAGAAAAGTCAGAGAAAAGTAAGGGGTACACTTGCAAGGGAACGCTATAGTTTGCTTCCAAGAAGTACCAGAATTTCACAAGAAATAGGCTAAAATGACCAGGGAAATCGTAAGCCCTAACTAGCAATACATAGTTTTACAACATTTAATAACTAACCACAGATTTAGGGGCAAAAGAGCTAGGATTGAACTGGAAATTGTTTTAGAAACCCCCGTATAACCAAGAAAGAGGGCGTTTTAGTGGAAACCTAGGAGAACACAGTTTGGGAGGGAAGTTAAATCAGAGTATCTCTCAGGTCCCTCGCTTTTTTCCCTACCAGGCTCAATTTCAATTGTGTTAATCAATGAAAGGCCCACAGAGTTGTGTGTGCACAACAATTGAGAAAAGAGGCGGGAAACCGAAAATCTGGTGGCACCAAGCCCGCCGCCACAAGGGGCGTGGGGCAGGGTGGGGTGGGGCTGGGGCTGGCTAATTGATAGCGGCGACTGCGCAGCAGCAGCGACGCCCCAAAAGAAGGAAGCCGCGCCGAAACCGTTACAATGCGACTGCGGGAATGCCCGCGGTTTGAAAATCCGAAAATCACATCGCACACGCTTGCAACATGTTTGAGGCAGCGCTGCCGGCGCCGCAGCAGTCGCCTTGGCCGCCACAGCAGCGATCTTGCCGCAGCTTTCAATTCGCTTTTTCAATTTCATTTTCAATTTCGATCGCGACGGTTTGCCGGCGAGCGAGCGGTCTGCGAAGCAAACTCAATAAAAAAAAATAAAATAAAATAAAAACGCGGGCAGCCATCCTCATCCTGCAACAAAATGAGGAGTCCTTCCGAGGCATTTCAAACAGGAAATAAACAAAATTCGTGACGTTTCCGGTGCCGTCACGCTCGTGAAGTGTGTGCGGGCCGCCTTATTGTGCATGTTTCCGGTGACAAATAAAATTAAATTGAAAAAAAAAATAGTAATAATAATTATAACACACAAATCAAGAACAACAACAGAGTGAGTGTGGCTGTAGATGCAAGCCGCGGAACAATAAAAATAATAATCACAATAATTGCATTTATCGGGTGTCCGCTCTGGCAGCTGGCGCCAGCTTTCAATTCAATTATAAAAATAACACAAGAATTACAAAAAATAAATAACAGACTACAGCGTACTCGAATGTATCTACGTATCACGCGCTGCCGGTTCAAAGTTAAAGATACTCGGACAAGCACGCGGCTTGCAAAAAATCAATACTCGTTATGGGATTACATTTCCAAGCTGCCCTCAAAAATAAACCAACTAAAAATAAACCAAATAAACCAAAAAAAAACCCGAAACAATCCAATGTTTTCAGGCTTACTTGCTACTTTGAGCTGCCCCAAGCAGGAGAATAAACCAAACCCAGTGATACTTGCAACTTTGCAAGGACATCTGTTCACATCTTACCGGGCAGCATTAGATCCTTTAGATACCTCTAATACTGTCAGGTAAAGATGTCGTCCGTGTCCTTAATCTTCAGAGAACCCAACAAATAAGCGCGAAACAAGTTTGCCCAAAACCCCGAGGGGACCTCAAACCACTGGATAGCGGCACAAAATTGGTCATAAATTCTTATTTTTTGCAGCAAAAGAACAGGCAGCAGGCGCAACGCAACGCAACGCGTTTTTGATGACATCAGTTAAAAAATATATTGTATATACACATATGTATGAAAAATACATTGAGCGAAGAGATCATCGTGGCCAATGAATGCCCAATTCCACCAGTTCACCGGTTCCAACGCCCGGACCCCGGCAGAGGCGGCAGGTAAACATTTATAGAGAACGAAGGGAGGGTACCTATAAAAAATTATACTTTATGGTTCTTTGGCTGCCTAGCTGACTGCTTTGAGGAGGCTGTTTGCTTGCTGGCTGTCTTGCTGGCTAGCTGGTTTCTTAATTCCATCTTGCGGCAGCGTTTAGTGACAAAAATTGTTTCTTCGTTTTATGATAGACCCCCCCCGGACCCGGTCCCGGCCCCGGTCTCGGACCCCGTACCGCCGCTCTATCCAGAAATTTACGATTATAGTCAACTAGCCAGCAGCAGGTTGAGTCTCGTTTCGTTGCGTTTCATTGGGTTTCTCTGTTTCTGCGGCCGCTGTTAAATGTTCATAATTTGAAATTAGAGAAATGCGAAATACGAAGCCATAATCAAACAATTAAATGCTTATAAATTGCCGAAACGTGATCCGCGCAGAAGGCAAAGGCAAAGCCAAGGCAGCAGCTCTATTATGATTTACACTCGGCGTAATGGGGCGGAACTTTAGATATGTTTGCTTACAGTATGTTCGGGGAAATTATTATACCTGATGAAGATGCCAGACGGGTTGGTCATTAAAAGGTTGAATTGCTATTACAGTTATCGGGGATTATAATCGAGAGTAGCTATATAATAAGAGGTTTCATAATCATTTGACTTCAAAATCTCAAAGACTTATCGTCAGCTTATAGATTATCATGTGTAGTCATACAATCTGACTATGTGAGTGGTTTATTTTTACTTTATCGAGTTTCTAAGTTTTACAATCTGTTTTACTGGACCTATATCTGCGGATTACCTACACTTATACAGCTCCCATGTGTCCTTATCTCATTTTCTCCCTGATCTCTCGGGCCTGTCACATACTCCAGGAAGTATCCTTATCCCGATCGCCCGATTTCCACTTAAATCCGCCACTTCAACCACCGAGACATTGGAAAATCCATTGATAAGAGTGTCGGGCAGACAAGATAAAGAGTTGCAGAGGCTGATCCCAAGCGGAGATTGCCTTTTGGACGGGTCCAACACTCCCATCCACTGTGTCCGCTGTAGTAACCATCAAAACAAATACTATACGAAAAAGCGAACAAAGCAGTCGGGTGCCACCTGGCTAACAACCAAGTTAATTGTCAAGAGTTATATACCCGGCAAGCACTCCACTCCATGCTTATACGTTTATGTGGAGAAATCTATTTATATAGAGCGACCAACCGACAACGGAGAGATATATGGGGCCACAACACACAAAAGGAAGAAATAGGGATCGTAAAAGCGTTTACAGGGCTTTTAAATTTTACAGTTCCGTGGCATGTGTGGGTTTCTTTTGGCCCAAATGGGGTGGCCGGGGGGTTAATCTAATCAGGAAAACAAAAAATGCGTTAGTTGCGGTCGCAGCTCCGATCCCCCGAAAGGCGGAACGACCGGCAAACGTAACCAGAACGAATATAACACCTGTTAATGAACTTAGCAGCGACTCTAATGGAATATGTACACCTCTGGTTCGCACTTCGGTTTGGGTTAGGGTTCGGAATCGGGTTCGGGCCAGGTTTTCTTACCCCTTCCCGCCATCCCGGCATCCCGGCATTCCGGCTTCCTGGGCAGAGGGGCCGCCGGGTCGTAAAGTTAAGCCCATTCCGAACACTTTCAATAAAAGGCTGCATAAATCAATTAAATCCACGGGACACCGCCAAACCGCCCCCTTGAATAATGCATAACTGGTTGCTAATGTATGCCCGCCGATTAGAGTTCGCGGTAATCCGGTGGCCCCGCGACCGCAAAGCCAGTGAATCACTTGGCATAAATAAAGCCATCAAAGACCCTTGACTGTTCGATTGGGGGCCCAGCGATTTGATTCAGTTTCCACTGCAATTCCTGCCACTTTTTGCAGTTGTGCCGTTTCATGATTCCCCGAAACATCTAGATCTAGATTCTAGACAAAATACAAAGGTGCCAAGTCAGCAATCGTGTGACAATTTCACAAGCAACAACTAATTGCCATCATCGGCCAGACGGGGGGAGTGTGCGCCTTGTGCTGGCCAATCTACAATTTAAATCGGGCCAATAGAGAGTCCAGCATTGATAGCCGCACACTTTGCTCGGCCCCGGGCCGAGTGTTAATCGAAATAGCCGGCCGGGAACACTTGATATCCACATGGCTCTGCATGATAGTGTCGCGACCCAAAACCAATAATACCCCACTCTCCACTTGGACGACAGAAAACAATAACGATCGATTCAAAGTCACACACAAAGCCAATCCCCCAATACCCCCAATCCCCCCAGGGCAGCAACAAAATAAATGTTGAAATTAATTTCATGCGGCCGGTGGATATCTCACCTCCGACATCTGATTTCTGGGGGCCAGTTGTCTGGATTTCTCTCGGGGCTTGGCCCCAACGGAATTCCTTTGCTAATTATTTGTAACTTGATTGAAAGGCTAATCAGTGGTGACCAATGAAGTACTCGTAGTTTCTTCGCTTCGCAAGACCCTATGGGTGTCACTGCATTCGCTGTGAAGTGCTCTGAAGAGTTGCTATATCTAATCGAAACCCGAGTTGGCGAGTATCTAATCAAGCAGAGAAGTGCGTGAGGAGAGTATCTAATCGCAGTGTTGCATAAGCGGACAACCTGAGTATATAGTATAGTCATTTTGACCACTGGATTAAGCCGCGTAAAAGCGTTTGTATCTTTCCAACACCATAAATTTCTCTCGCCCTCGCCCTCGACTGGAAATCAAAATATTTAACATGATTAATAAATCACTGGACAATATAGTTGTGCTTGTAATGCGCCCTGACATGATAACAAAAGGCGAAGAACCCGAAGAATCGGACAGCGGCGATGAACTGCATTGATAGCAGTCAGTCCATCGGGCCAATGAATGGGCGTAAATCAATTAAATGCTAACAAAGCAGTCGGGGTCTGATTACTGTGATCGAACGAACTATGGGGAACTACCACTGGTTGAGTGACTTGTGCATTGTCACCCGCTTTGGGGGACATCATCATCGCTAATGAACTTACCATGTCGAATGGCCAAAGATCGGCAAGTGGAGTGGAACTTGAAAGCAGCTTTAACTCTATCAACTCTCTGTTTTCAGCTCCTTTTTGTTTTGTGCATTAATTAGTTATACACTAATTTCCAATTCCGATTTCAGTCATGCAAATGTTAATTGACCACTTAAGTTAAAACTTCATAATGATCGCTAATAATACCGACCGACCGACCGACCGAACGAACGATCTTCGGAGAGGCCTGTAAGCGACACCGACACCAAGACCAGACCGCCGAGAACAGGTTCAAGACCCTAACTAGCCGGCTCCCAAAACCCGTAAAAGATGTGCGGATACTTGCCACTAGGAGAGCCCCGATCAGAGGAGGACGGGCCCCCCGTTCGCGGCACTGGGCTCCGGGCTTCGGGCTCTTAACTGTGTCTTAATGATCTTCTCAGCCAGCTCATTTGTAAACTTTGGCTCGAACTGTAAGCTGAAAAAGGTTTTGTAACTGCGAGTAAGAAATTACACAAGAGCGCAGATGAACTTTGGAAGAAGCCATATAAGTTTAAGGTACCATAAAGCCAAGTGTACTATCCCGATTAGATGCCATTCCCCAGTGACTCGTGTTTCTCTATTACATTAATAAATTGTAAGAATATTTATGCCACCGACACGCCCCTGTTTGTATTTGGAGAGACCTAAGAAAACCCGAAATGCAAGCTCATGCTTTATAATCAAGGGCAATGAAAACTATTTCCTGTGGCCCCTGAAAACTTGATTGCATTAGTGGCAGCTGCTGCTGCGGCAAGTGGAAATGCAAGCAGGAGTGACTCGTGCCACTGCGGCCGAAACAATGCCGCAAGGAGTGCGCTTACAGGCCCGGTAACGTATCTGCCGGTCGGTCCCGCAGCTTTCTCAGATACCAAAAAGCCAGGCTAGCGCAACTAACTCAGCGCCTCTTGGCCACAGGTAATTGAACGCCGGCCTCCGACTCCTGGCTACTGTGTGTGCATGCCTCCTCTTTAGCGATGCACAGCCAGAAAAATCACTGCCTTTCCGGAGCTCCTCCTGGCCAGCGACTTTTAGGTTCTTGAGGGCTTCCATTCGATGTCAATTTTCATATTAAAACATTTGTTTTCCGTGTTGCAGGCTATAGCCCGAGGGGCATGTGCAGCGGTCCGTTGATTCGGTTCAGTTGGGGTGCATCAAATTAGCATTGTTCCCAGAGAGTCACTGAGCTTTTTAATCGCTGGCGGGTACTCCAGGAAAACGACTGTACCTAAACGCAAGAATAACTCAGGTCGCCAGCATTCTTCTTTAATTCGAGTGATTAAAATCGATTTAGTTGTGTTGATCAAGTGCGACCGCCAGATCATATTGCTAGCTCTCAAAAATATTGACCAATTAAGTTGGATGTGTGTGCGCAGAGACAGCCATTTCTTGCAGCCTTATCCAGTAAACAAATTTAATTAAAAACCCAACAAAAACCAGTATAATTGGTGGCTTTTTGCACACCCTGCTGCTGGGAACCCATTGATAGAATTACCTGACACACTTGCCACATTACATTATCCCAAATAGACAGAGTGGAAAAAACGCGAATGCATTTGCCAATTACATGGGGGCCTGGGGTGGAAGCGGCAGACACACATATTTCGCGGAGTCGAGCATTAATAACCTGACCAGTAATTTGCATTCGTTATCCAATAAAACTCGCTTACAAATATGCATGGATCGGGGCCACCTAGCGCCATTTAAAGTTGTTAATTAAAATAACAAAAAGTACACTTTTCAGCTTGCTTTTCCTCTTTTTTATTGGCCCCAACTAATGGCATAACGTGGCCCAAACTAACTTCCATTTCAGGTGCTTCCCCGAGGCTGCTGGAAAAGAGAGACATACAACTAGTACTAGACATTTTCCCGGCAAGCTCACTGGGCAATTAGCGGCAAAGAAAATGCGGTGGAGGCTGGTCCAAGCATCATGAATATGCATCAGCCTCAACTGCTTTATAAGTGAACTCTACGCCCCTCACTGGCCACAGTGAATAATGGACCTGGGTATATAGCCAACTATGCACATATATATGTTACATCTGTGTATGTGAATGCCAGACGCCTAACAGCCATCAACTGTGTGGCTATGTACGTCTACGTTTAACACGTAAAAAATTATATAAATTTGCATAGAAATTGCAATGAACCTTAGCTCTTGCCTCGAATGTGGAAGAACATCTGGGCAACAGGTTAATGCTCACACTCGGCAGCTCGAGGTTGGAAAATTGAAATGAAAATGAGAATGCCACTCAAAAATTATGGTAGCAAACGGTTCAAGTGAAACCTGGAGATTAAATTTCTTTAAATAGTATTTAAGAAGGTAATGCATTCAACCTTTATACGAAATAAATATGTCTGATATCCTAGATATTTTGCTTAAAATAAATTACATTGTCCAATAGTGATTATCTTTCATAATAAAAATGTTAGAAAAAAAATAAATACACACCATGTTTGTTAAATACTTACACTTTAAATCTGCTTTTAATTTATGTCAATATCTTTTTTAGTTCCCTTGATATTTAGGTTTTCCAGCTTATTGGGAGCCACTGTATATATCAGATTTCTTGCCACCTGCCATAACAAAACAATAAACAATAAATAACATATCATATTTGTTTCTTTGTTATTGGGTTTGAACATGTTTATGGGAGCAGTGCTATTGTTGATTTTCGATGATTTTACATGAGAAAATCAATTGGTAAATAGGAGTTTTTAGGAAAAACTCTCGGTTGCTCGATTGCTCGATTGCTCGGTTGCCGTGCTGCCAAGTGTAGCCATTAAAATGTTGTCGCTGCAGTTGTTGTAATTATTTGCATGCTAGTTGTTGTTTCACTGATGCCAGCAATCAGAGTCCAACCTTTGAACCCGCAGCTGAGTGTTGAGCAAAAATTACTAAACGAAAAGCCACAATACTCGTAATAAAAAAGAGTCACAAGTGCAAATGGAATGGGAAAATTAAGTGAGATTCGGCCAGCTACTGTTGGCCAGTGTATGAATGCATTTGGCCATATAACAAGCCGAATATAGTTTTTTTTATTATATTTTTCGCCTGTTATTTATAGCGCAGAATTCTGTAGCAAGTTTGCCGACCGAGCAGCCAAAGTGGAAGTCGCAGCCAGCAGGGCAACAGAGTTATTAATGCTTGGAATTTTCATAATCGAAACGAGTTTTTTCAGCCAGCCTGCCGGCCTGCCAGCCCGCCCGCCAGCCAGTCAGGCAGTCAGGCAAGGAAGCACGCGCGTCTTGGCCAGACTCGAGCCGGGCTCTTGGCCCGCTTTAATAACTAACGCCTCTCCGCCGCCTCCTGCCCGGCCGGTCACTCGGCAAGCCCAACCGAACCGAACCGATCCGATCGGAGCAGATCCAAGCCAAGATCCGATCCTCTGGGGGCGGAGGAGGAGAAGGAGGGGGCAGAGAGTTATGGCCATGGCAAGACAAGCACACGCCTTGCGCGAACAGGTGAAGCGTTTAACTGTGGGACCCGAGACTCGGGCTTTGGACTCCTCAAATGGCACGCCAAAAAAAGGGGGAAACTTCTAGGATTTCCACAGCTCCAATAGCAGATTATAAGGTCTAAATCGGCAGTAGGGGAAACATTTCAAGAAGCTATAAGTGTACCTTGGCCTGTCCTTTTACCTTACCGATGAGCATGAAATAGGAAAACTATTTGCACCCATTTTTGTTTTGCCTGCACAACTAAACTCCAATTGGCCCGAGTGGCCCCTGGTTGGACTTTGTGCACTTGCAACCAACTGCACAAAATGGTCAAAATGAAAAAGAAAACTTATGATCTGATCACTAATTTGTTGACTTTGTCGGAGCGTGATTTCTGTTTCGGATATTTGGCCATTGAGTGGCCAGCCAAGATCGATAAAGCCAGCGCAAAAATGCGGTTCAATTAGACATCCGCTGTAAATGCATTTTTCGGGAGGTTTCAATCAAAAGCTGTCTGTTCGGTGAGTGGCAAGCTATAGCTGGGAAGGTAACATATATACACAATTTAATATAGTTGCATAGCTTGTGACTTATGCAAATGCTGGGCCTTTGCTTTCGCCCCAACTGGCCGGCATCTCATCGCATGTGAGGCATCGCCCGTGGCCGTGGCAGTGGCATTGCACGTTGCACGTTGCAGGTTGCAGGTTGCAAGTTGGCCGTCTGGCAGGTTCAGTCGCAGGTAGCCTGCCTGCAACCTGCTCTCGATTGCGAAGGCAAGGCTGTAATTTGCTTAAAAGCAGCGAACAAATAAAGGGTTTCAATGGCTCCCGACGGAGATAATGAATTGCCCGGGTGCGGGGCAGGGATCAGTGACAAGTGCATGTCGCTTGGGCTCCGCTTCTCCGCTTCTCGGTTTCTCCGATTCTCTGGTTCTCTGATTCTCCGTTTCTCGCTTCTCAACTCCCGGGACTCGCTTGTCTTCTTATGATGCCGGACGACAGCTGTCTGAGGTGTCCTGGCCGCCGATTTTGGGGCATTAACCCTCTAGCCTCAGCTATTATTAGCCCAAAACACACGCCTCTCACTTTTGCAAGAGTCCAAACTCCCCCCAACAAGTTACCCAGAAATACAATTGCTAATGACTTGAGTCAATAGTGAATTCAATTCCAATCGAAGGCAAATAGCCGGGAAGGTAAATACTCAATTAGCAGAAATTAAAGGCAGATTAAAGCCTCAGAATCACTACGGTCAACAATAAGTTGTAAAATATTTACCCAAAAACGCGCTACTCCCTGCTATAAGGTCCGAGTGAATAAGCGTGCCCAGATTGCGGTCGGCTCTGGGGAGTGTTGAACTAGTTGGCCAAAGTTCTTGCCCAAACTGATAACGATTTCCCCGAGAAATTGAAAATCAATTGGGACCCGGCCGGCCGGAGTAACTTTCAACGAAAATCCATTTAAATATCAAAGTGCCCGGGAGAAGGCCGGGGTGCGGGCCGGCGCTGATAAATGCCCAAAGGCTGCCAAGCGCGACGTCGATAAAACAAATGAAGAAACCCAAGCGGCGGCGCTACCCGGAGCTGCGGAGTGAGTAGTGCCCTTCCGTGGGGGGCAGGGGCAGGAGCCGGCACTGGTGGTTAGTAATTCCGTTTGGCTTATCGCAAATACGCGAGGAATGAGCAAGGAATTTATTCATAAGCATAAATATGCCCGGGACTTGGGAACAGGTTCGACCCGAAGTCCACAGCTTATTTGAACTCCAGTTCACGCAACAAACTTGAATTGCACGAGGAGAAAAAGCGCTATAAGTTCGACTTCAAGTCCAAGGATCAGCCTGTTCCCGGGCAGAAAGCTTACCATAAAGTCTTGGTTTTCAAACCCACAAGAACCTTTTTCTCTGTGCAAGAGTTGGGCTGGCTGTTTGGGGAAAATGGTTTAAGTATTTATTAAATTGCGGCTCTCCCAAGTGGCCGGCAGACGATGGCCAATCTGCACGATAATCATGGGGTGTGAAAAATTTATGAACGCCGCCGCCGCGCACGCGCAAAAGATGTTGAACATAACCACAATTCTACATCGGAGCAAGAAAGAACGATCTGACAGTATAATGAATATACATACATAAAAATAAGAATCTGCATTAGGGTGCCGTGGCTGCTACAACACAAAATTATAAACATTTAAAGGCAGAGGATCATTAATAAAGTTTTTTTTAATGAATTTTACTGAACTTTTGTATCGAGATTTTAAGCCACCCTGGTATCTGCTTTGGCATTTCTAAGTCGGAAATAATATATGTACATATACGAATCTTCATTAGGGTGTCATGTCTGCTACCACACAAAAATTATAGACTTTTTTATGCCAGAGAAAATCTTGGTCTACGGATCATATATAGAGATTTTTATATTTTTATTTGAATTTCATGGCAGTTTTGTTTAGAGATTTAAAGCCACCCTAGTGTCTGCTTCGGCATTTCTAAGCCAGAACAAGAGGCTTTGATTGGTGTTGGGCAGGCAGATCGATCTGCCTTTGAGATGGATGGATCGACTTGAGTCATCAAACTGGCTAAGTGCCTGGGCATGGGCTTGGGCTTGGACTGGGCTTGGGGCCTGTCAGTTTCGCTAGCCTTTTGGCCGGACTTTCGGTATTAAGACCTGAGCCCGGGCTGAGCAGATTTATGGCCTGTTAAAACGTCCGCCGCCAAGTGCCAGGCAATTGGTTAAAAGCCACAAGGGCGGCCGCGAGATGCAACACAGCCGATAACAAAGGCGCAACAAACGGGCAAAACAAACAAAATAAGGCAGCGAAATAAAACCGCAAGAGGAACGCGCCACATGTCCAAAAAAGGATGCGCAAGGAGCCGATTCCGGAGTTCATAAATAAAAGATGCCAAGAGGGCCTCGCCAAAGGGCCCAAACAATGGAAGAGCCGCAGAGCTGAAGAGCCGGCCCGGGCAATTGCCCATCGAAATCCGAAAGATGAATCCGAACCGCAGACTGCCTCGCAAATATGCAGACGTGACTTATTTAGGACAAATTGTTTGATTTACGTTTCGTAATAAAAACGAAATGCTTTGCGGCTTAAATGGAGAAACGGGAACAGGTTGATGGGGTATTAATTGCCCAGGGGATGGAGCGTGATTGCAGCTGACTACTGTCAAATAATAAACAAAGTAAGCCACCTAATTAATGGCTGATAATCATGAAATGAAATCAATGTTTGTAGCCAGGCAGTGGTCCCGAGAGCTAGTTATTTATTTCCCGATTTTTCGCGCTCTCACGCCACAGAGAATAGGTTTTTTCCCAACCAATCCCAAAACCGATAACTTAAGGAAAACTAAGCCCGCACAGCCGTAATTTGACACCCTCGACACCCGGGCTAGGACAAGTGCCTGTGTGGAAGATTAGGCTCCGGGACAGGACACGCTTGATTTGAAAGAGGAGGAATCCAGAAAGAAGAAAGGTCATTGGTCCGCATCGAAGTCGATACCATCACCGATGATCATCATCATCATCGTCTTGGCTTCGACTTATTTACGAGTCGCCGGGTGAGTCCCCAGATACATCGACTACGACTACTTTGAATTTTTAATTTCGTGACACTCGCAGCATTCTCAGAGTCAGAGCTCCGAATCGGTCCTTCTGGCGGAGAAGAAAACCCTCGATTTGCTGCTCGGGCCATAATTAAAATTTATGGCCACTGCGCTTCGACTCAATTCATTAGTCGCCCTCTGGACGGGGGCCTAATTAAAAAGTTTCATAAATTTCCGAAACTCCACTTCCACCTGTTGTCGGATCGGCCATGGTCGAGCGATAGAATTAGTGAGTGCGAGTGTGTGACCAATTCTATGAACTATAAAGTTGAGCCGGGTCAAAGGTGATCAGTCCGGCAAATTGTGGGTCAGCTGGGGCTAATGGCGGGATGAGTGTTTGGAGGCTTCTTCTAAGGTTTTGGGAAGGAGAAAAGAGAAGATTCGAATACAATAAATATGCGGTAATATATGGCAAGCCCGAGAAGGGTAAGCTTTGGGAAAACATTAACCCATCGGAGTGGAATGTCCTCCCCTTGGATGCCCATTTGTTATTGGATTTCAATGGGGTTTACGAGCATGTGTAGAAATGATGATAGGATACATAGGGGATACAAGTTTACGATAAGCTTTGGCGACACCTCCAAACAAGTAGAGTGGAATATATGCCTGAAGCCCTTTCGATACCCATTTGTTATTGGATTTTAATGGGGTGTACGAGCATGTGTAGGAATTATGATAGGATTGCATGCCGAAAGAGGCAGGGAAAGAGGCAATCCAAGCCGAGACAGGGACAAGAATGTCAAGTGCCGCCTGCCAGATTGCCTGTTGCAAGTGCAACGCCAGCAGACCCTCCTCGGCCCCGGGGCCCCATCCCCTCGCGAAGTCATTAGCATGCAGGGGGCACAGGCTGAGGCCGGAGGAGGACGACCACGACCAGTTGACAGTTGTCAAATCCACTTACGCTCTTCATGGTAAACAGTTTTTGACGAGCCTGCTGAAGGATTTATTTAAGTGCAGACAGACTAACAGACTAATAAGTGCGCAGCCCTCTCCGCAGCTCACAAATTCATAAACTCGAGTGCAGCACATTTGTACGCAAGCGAATGTATACTCGTACATGCTCGTATATAAACATATGTACAAATGAATTTACCTAAGTCGCTGGAGTTGGCTGTTGCCTGTTGGCTGTTGGCTGTCGCTTTTACTACCTGTTTTTACCTGCCTCTTTCTCGGCTTAAGTTTTATTTGAATTCTTAACGGACAAGTCATGCCCGGGAAAGTTTTTGTCTCGATTTCTATTTATTGCCAAGAGCGCAAGACTTCATTTGTGTTTGGGAAAATTAAGTTTCCCTGAAAATGTACTCGGAGAAATAAGTTTGAAAACCAGATGACAAATGTCAAACATTTAAGTATTTACCATTAAAAAAGCTTAAGGAATTTGTTGCTGATAAGCCATAACAATTCGTAAACGTAATTTAATCTTGTTTCGTACACCTGTACTTCCAAAAACATTCCTCTAGGAAACACACTTGACAAACATTAAAAAACCAGATGGAAAGGTTGCTAATGGAAAACGAGGAAACCGATCGAAAGGGTTCATTCGCTTAAAGCCAACTTCATGGGTCTGGGCAGAACAGAGGGAACAGAAGGCGCGGGTACCAACTGTTTCAATAACGATTAAACAAATGAGTTGGCTCCTTCGTTTGTTCTCCCCAGATGTTTTCCATATATCTTTCATATATTTTTGGTGTTTGCTGTGGAGGTGCCTGGTAGTTGGTACCTTGTCTCAGGGTCTAGCGTAATATTTGCTTGCCAAACAAAAAGCGTACGGAACAATCGAAATACTTGAAGGCTCCCCAAAAAAAAGCAAGTAGGAACGGTTGTCTCGACTATAAATACCCGGTACTCAGGGTCCTTCATCTTTTAAGAGCATTACCTCTCATTAAAAACCGGCCACACATTGCTTCTAGGTATGGACTCCACCAATATCATATCTGAGATATTCCGAATAAGCAATTGTGTTTTCTCCATCTATGTTATAATAGTCTCCAAGGCGTTGATATGGACAGACCAACCGACAAACGGACATAGATCGCCTTGCCAGTTGAGGCTGATCAAGAAGGTTCCGAAAATCTTCCTTCTTCCTGTTACATACATTCGCACCAATTCAATATACCCTTGTTCTCTTCGAGACCGAGTATAAAAAGAGAATAATACACTAAAAACTCGTGACTTGACAAGGCCAAGAAGCTGAACAAGTCGAAAGGCAATGGGATCTGTGGATATGTGGATGATGATGAATGGCGGACCAGCAATTGTGCAACAATTTCCACACCATCAGCGGGAAATCCATCAGGCAGCGATGCTTTTCCTACACCGTCAGAAATTGGGTCATATCTCAAGCTTCGTTAAACTTCGAGAGAAAGCCAAAATACTGTAGCTCTTTTGGGCCTTAGGTGACCCGCGCCAATCTTAAGTTTTAATGATTTAGAAGAGTTTATAGCCCAAAAATGACCCCAAATTTCGACTGTGTACTGGGATTTTGCGTGAGATCTCCTCCTGCTCGATATTTGACAATTGATGGGACCCACATTTGTCTTTCGATCGCTGCCTTACCGCCGTGTCTTGCACCTTCGGCCATCCATCTCTTTCCATTGTCAGGCGACGCTGTTGGCTCTGCAGTAGATCGCTTTTTCCTTCCCTTTCTCGCGGGCCTTTTGAAGTGAACCCGTTTTGACAAATGTGTGTCATTGCTGGGCCATCAAGAGACACGATCGTCGGGGCTCTTTTCCTTTCGTCTTCGATTTGGTTTGGCAAGGCAAGGCAAGGTGTATTTTTCGGCTATTAATGCTGCCGCAAACGGTAAAGCCAAATCAAGTGACTGGCAATCTGAAGATGATCGTCGTCATCATCATCGGAGATCAACAAAAACCCAGTGGATGCCGCTGCCGCGCAGCAACTTTCAATGAATGGAAATTCATTCAGTGAGTGGTTGCCAGTACAATAGATCTCTTCGATTTTCGATCCCCGATCTCCGATCTCCGATCTTCGGATCACTTCAACTTCAATCTCTGTGTAATGTTTCTCGAACTCGTTGTTTGCCAAGATAAAAATCTCTTGTCATCAGCTGACAGCTTCTTTTTTGCTGCTGCTGGTCGAATTAATCTATATATTTCTTGCCAGTTCTTTGGAATTCTATTTAGTAGATGTGGGACAAATCTCCGTGACACATTTGTGGCACTTCTCAAAAATAGAATACGCTCAATTGGGGCCCATTACGTGGTAAATGATTCCAATAAACAGCTCAGGGCAATCCGGGCCATGACTTTTCTGGACACCAGAAAATGCGACAGCCAACAAGCACTAAATGTATCTGTTTGCCTCGGATCTTTAACAACTTTCATTGTGGCGACAGCGAGGAAAATCTAAAAAAAAATGCCATCACATTTTGAAATACTTTTCCAAAAAGAAACACACGTAGAAAATAAACGAGCGGCGACAAAGATATGTTTATTATGCTCCCGCATTTGGGATGCTGGAATATTTTGTAAGATTATAAGATTTAATTTCTCACAAAACCTTAAGTGTTTAGAAATGATGGCCCCAATTTCATACAATATTGGGTTATTTTATTAAATATGTTTTTAGTATTATGTTTAGGGTATTTCCCTGTTGATCTGGTCTCGGAATTGAGTTGAGAATTTCCCAACATTCGCTTTTGCATCATTTCATAAGCCATCAGCGGCGACACGGCGGCCGAAAAGCTCGCCACAATTTTCACATTTCAGTTTCAGTTCAGTCATTTCGGGGAGGAGATGTTCTCCGAACCACAGCGCCCCTAGCCCCCAGTTTTCCGAGGAGTAGTTGCGTAGGTGTTTCCCGGGGTGTCCGTCCATCCGTCTGTCCGTACGTCCGCGTGTGTCAACCGCTTGTGAAAGATTTTCGTGTCGTTGTTTCCATGCCGCCTGCCAGCAGACGACAGACACGAATTCTTTCGACAAGCCAAAACACATTTCGAAAACTTTTTCCCCATTATTCGGAACTTTTCAGAACGTTTTTTGTTCAAATATTCTAGTGTGGTTTTTTGTGGACCGCTGTGCGTACGTAAAAAGATTTAGCAATAGCAATGAATTTAGTTAATTTATGGCATTATTAATAACATCTAGAAGAGAAAATGAAAACAACAAAATGCAAATAAAATATCTAGAACCCACTGACAATTTTTTTAAAGACATTCCGGATGCAGAAGCGAAAACAGAGCGGCAAGCATAGAACAGGGGAATACCCTTCAGAAATATATAGAAATTCGAATTCTTTAGGCCAACTCAAATTATATTTATTTGGCATTTTCTTTAATTCACAAATTGATTGACCAAATGCGTAATTATTATCGAAAACCTCTTTGAATTTGTTGGCAAAATAACACTACTCTGGGAAAGATCGTTGTCTCCGCAATCACAAGTCACGGGACCATTTAAAAATGCTATTTTTCAAATGATACATACTATATGGTATAGTATGCCCCGTGTTTTTGCTGGCAGAGAGATATCATTAAGGGTATATACAAAGCGTTTTGGCCAGCAAAAAGATGGCTCAAACAATGGAGCATTTCACTGGGTCAGCTTAGTTATGCGGAGATTATTGAATGATAGCTAGGCCAAAGCCATAAATATTTCGGGGCTCTGAGTGTGTATCGATGCTTGTGAATGGCACGAGCTCAACATCAACCTGCATAAAATGCAAATGAGCTCGACAAAAGACGCGCCAGAAACCCCCAAACCAAACAAATTTACGACCCAATCAATAGAGTTTCAAAGCAGCTTTCGGCCTTTGTTTTCCTCGGTTTTCGGTTTGTTTGAGCCCCAGTTCGACACCCGAAAGCTTTCTGGTTTCCTAGTCCCAGCCGAAATTTACATTAATTTGTGAACAAAGTATGGCATATTATGCTAATATTTAACCGAGACTCGAGACTCCGGCACTTTGCCTAGCAACGAAATTAAAACTATTTTCGGGGCGGCAATTTAATTAAACAAAGCGAGTCGGGGACACAGCTCAATGTGAAATAATATACCTTTGGTACCCAGCCAGAATGATGGCGATTAAAACACCAGCGATCCGCCTAAGTTCAAGTAATTTCCAAGCCGAAACTTTGATAACCCGATTGACTTGCCTTACCGAACAGGCGGCGCTTAATCAATGCCATTTAGCGAATGACTTAGCTTACGTTTAGCATTTAATAGTCCCAAGTCTAACAGTCAAAACAGTCTAAACAGGCGCATTCCTCGCGGCCAACTTTGAACCTGAAGCAGATAAGCAAAACTATTGAAAGTGCGGATCATTCGATCGGAATTCAGAGGTGGAACCATGGAAAGCATGAATGAATAGCTACTCAGCCATGGCTGCTCTCCAAGGAGACGCCTAATAATAGCCCAAAGGTTTATTCTTTTTCGATGTCAATTTATTATGAAAATTTATGATGATATTAACACGAAAATCGGAATAATACTTTTACCCATTTGACGTTTTTATGGGCCACCCCCGAGCAGGAATGAATCAACCCCTTGGCCCGCCTCCACACAAAAAATTTGGAAGACAACTAAAAAAGATTTGTACCGCTTCTTATGCGTTGAAGCATTTGAAAATTAAGTCTCGTTGCTGCCTAAGAGCAGGGCGTTATTTATTGCATAATTATAGGAAAAATGGCGAGACAACAAAGTAAAAAGATTATCGCCCATTGTGACCCCAGAAATAAAATATATTTTTATTTCAAGATTTCGTCCAATGTGTTTTTCTGCCAGAAGCCTTGACGGACACGGAGCCAGGGCCCAGGCCCCAGGCCCCAGGCCCCTTTGCTCTTTCCACAAAAACAAAGCCTACATAAGCAGATGAAAAATGCCGTAAAACACAGCACACATTCCACATGCATATGTATAAATTGGAAACATGTAATTTGCATAAAATCACCTGATTGAACGTTAAATATTTTTAAGATTCAGATTATCGAGCCGAGAAATGCTCATAAAGTTCACGATCAGGCAGGCGGCTCTTAAAAAAAGAGTCAGCTATTAAATTGGAGGCGCTAGAGCGGTCATACACTGTAGAAATTTATTTCCAGATTCGCTGATAATCGTGCTGAGGCTCTCAAACGATGTCACACACTTTCTTGCAGTGTAATCGAGCAGAACAAGCCGGAGAGCGAGAGCACCTTACTCGAAATTCAACAAACATAAATATTTGCATAAATTACCGGAATACATTTCGAGCTGTTTTGCATTTTTAATGAACAACAACAAGAGGAAAAGTATTGGGCAATATGAAATAGGTACTCCGCTTTGATCGCGGCTGTTTGTTTTTATATCCACGATTTATGTGCAAAGGCGATATAAATTAGAATTTTATAACGTCCCCCAAGGGTTTCGGCATGCAGCGTAAATGTGTCACCAACACTAATTAATTTTAGTCATTAAAAACAGGGACAAAAAATGTTTGAATGGTAAAACATATACATATATGAGACCATACAATAAAATGATAAAAGCTAATTTGGTACATTCAGGGATTCATTGCCATATCTATTTAATTAGATAACAAAAATTAATTTATATCTTAACGGGCCTTTCAAATTCGGAGAGGGCACCTGCACTTCCGTTTCCGGTGACAAAACAAATTAATCGATTAAAATATCGATATCCCGCTACCGATAGAACTTTTCTTAGAGGTGGTTATGCCAGTGCGACGTAGTGGTGGGATTCTTTCGATAAAAAAAGCCATTAGTGGTGGGAATAAATATATAATAACTCCATTAGTGGTGAGTCTTAAAATAAATAAAACTAGTTAAGTAATTAATAAAATGGGATAAAATACGGTTTCAAAAATAATATCCTAAATTTATTTATAAATAAAATCAAATGTGCTGTTAAAGTTAAGTGTGTATAGAGTATAAAAATACTAAATTTAGTTATTTTAATAAGTGAATTTATTGATTGTTTATCTTTAATTTAGTTCATTTATTAACGTATGAACGTTTTGACCAAAGTAATTGAATATATAAACTTTTTGGAAATTAAAAGGACACTTAACAACGAATAATAATATATTTCAAAGCGTAAGTCAGTCATGTTTGAAAAACTTAAAGTATATTTTATATGGAAAATACTTTAAACTTTTTACACGGCAACTTAACACGAAACAATCACTAATATAAAATATAAATGCTTTCTGTCAATCCAGTTGTCATTTGTTAGCTTTAAATCTAGTAGTTTTTGTTCAAACAATCAAAAATTTGTAGAGATGACATATTGGAATGCATAAACTGTTAATTTCTAAGCATTAAAGTAGTTCGTTGTTGATTTTATAAATTTTTGGAAAATTCAGTGACCTGCCGCCATCGGCAATGACAAACCCCAAGGGGTCTCATAACAAAAGACGCATCAACAAGTATTGGTTGGTATTTGTAAATTATTTTCTTATATATATATTCTTACATAGCTCACATAGCATGTAAAATTATATTTGGACTTATTGTTGGTAGCTGGAAGGGCTTTGTTTCTATTACATTTTATACATGAGTTTTAGAGTTGGTTTTCAGTCATTGGATCAAGGAGTGATGATAGAGGATTGTATGAGGGAAAAGTGTTTTTTTTTATGTTGGCTAATTAAGGGAAGGTGTTGTTGAGAGGCAGTGGGTAGGATTGGTGTATCCGAAGAATATATAGCAAATTATATTAATATTGTTGGGTAGAACGACTCAAAATTGAATTGAGTTCTTGCAGCGCGCATCATGGCGGTACCGCGAGTCGGTCACACTGTGGCCGCTGCTTGAGCAAATCTGCCCGAGCCCACCACGGACGCGGCACCCGAACCCGCCCCCGACTCCTGCCCAGGATGGATCCCCTGAAGCCGAAGCCCGTGCCTCTGGCCGCGGAGACGGTGCTCTGGTTCGAGTTTCTCCTCGACCCGCACAAAATCACCCAGCACCTGCAGCGCCCGCAGCCCGGTAAGCTCCCCCCACTTGTGGCTCCTCCTGCCCACTCTCCCGACTCACTTGCTCCCTCCCCCTGCCGCCGCAGAGCCCAGTGCCGTGGAGCTGATCATGCAGTTCATCAACATGACCCCGGACACGGCCAACCCGTCGGTGGTCACGCCCGGCAGCGATTTGCAGGCGCTCCAGGGGCCGGTTCCCGTTCCGGGCGCTGGGCCCCTGCCCGGCGTGGTTGGCGGGGCCAGTGCCGCCTCGCCCGCCGCCTCGGCGGCCCTCAGTCTGCCGCCCCTGGTGCCACGTCAGGGCGAGCCCAATGGGCTGCAGTTGACGCGCAAACAGTTGGCTCTGAAGATACTCGAACTGAAGGTGGCCACCTGGCTGAGATGGGACCTGGACGCGCTGGAGAAGAGCCTGCCGGTGCTGATGCAGCTGGCCCTGCTGCGCGATCTCTGTACCATCAGCTACGGCCGCACCGTGACCATACCCTTGGCGAGTGATTTCGACATGAAGATCGGTGGGTACTGCAGCCAAATATAGCGAGCTACCTCGCTAATATCCTTTCGATTGACAGCCTCATCGGGCAACGAGCGAGCCGCGCGCTTTGCCCTCACCATCTACCACCGCCTGTTGCTGCGCCTGCAGCTAATCAAGGAGCACGCCCTGAAGACCCCCAGGCCCCCAAATATGTAAGCAAATAAGGCACCTCCCAAGGGTAAACTCACCCCAATATGCTGGCTGTTGTAGGTACCAGACCGTGGACCAGCTGCAGCAGTTCCTGGACTCCCCCACGCAGCCCAGCATCGAGTTCCTCCTGCAGCTGTGCAGTGGAGGGAAGCCCTTCTACGTGTTCCACTACGACAGCTTCGTGACGCTGCAGTGCGACAACCTGGGCACCGGCCAGAACTACGACCTGATGCACCTGATCACGCCCCAGGAGCTGAGGGCCCAGCTGCAGTACGAGCTGGCCCAATACTACCTGTACACCAAGCAGTATGTGCTGGCCCGGGAGGCGGCCGCCGCCTGCAACACGAACCTGCAGGCGATACCCGCGCAGACCACGCTCTACTTCTGTCACATCAAGGCGACGGAGCTGGAGGGGCTGCTGCAGGCCTGCGGGATCAGTGCCCAGCAGCAAACGCTACTCGAGCGCTTCCAGCAATCGCTGCTGAACAACTACGCGAACATCCTGTCCATCCTGAAGCTGGACAACGGCCTGAGGGAGATTCCGCTGGTGAGCCGGCGGCAGCTCGAACTGGACATCGAGGGCGCGATATCGTCGGGCATTCTGAAGGAGCCGCCGCAGCTGCAGCTTCAAGTGGCCGCCCTCAATGTGGTGCGCAACATCTTCGAGTGGGGCAGCATCTTCGGGAGCGTGGAGTACTTTGAGAAGTACCGGGAGCTGGACTGCCTGCCGCCGTTGGTTGAGGCCCTCGAAGAGGTCCTGCCCCACTGCAATGTCAAGGAGCAGGCGGCGCTGAAACACTTCCTCATCGATTGCCTGCTGCACCAGGGCGGGCAGTCGCGGCAACTCCTGGAGATGATGCCTAAGTTTGGCCTCTTCTCGGGGGAGGAGCTGCAGGATCTCGACGAGCAGATGCTTCAAGCTGCGCCGCCAGTGCCCACCAACTCGCTGGCCTCGCTCACGGATTGGAGGTGCCACTCAAAGGGTAAGTGTTCACAGGTTTCCCTGCAAAGGAGGTGCAGTTGTTTTGTCCCTTGTTCTGGGGATTATTCTCACTCCCAAGTCTTATGATTTGATTTGAATTTGTAGATATTTAAAACAATCTTTACAGCAACAGAGCTTATATACCTTTCCTAATATATGTTGTTCCATAAAGTCAATAATTATTCTAAGCTTTAATATAATAATATTCTCAAAGAATATCTTCTTGAAATTGACGAAAGGAACACAAGAAACTTCCTAGTTCCGTCCTAAAAGAAGTACGAAAGAACGTATCCCAAAAATAACTATGATTACCCTAGAAAAAATCACTAATATATGAGTAATCCCCCAGATGAACGCGTGAAAGTGGCCGCCCTGGAGAGACAGCTTATAAACTGCAACGACGCCACCGCCGTGAAGTTTCTCATGATGGACATTTGCCGCACCTCGCCCGGCAAGCCGCTGTGGCTGATCAACCCCAGCTGGGATATCCCGCAGCCGCTCAAGTCCTTGATCATGGCATTGCCGGCAAGCTTCCCGCAGGACTACAGCTACGTGGTGATGGGCAGGGTGAACGAGCTGACCAACCGGGGCAACTACATCGACGCCGTGGCCATGCTGAGCGTGCTGAAGGCGGAGCTGATCCGGTCGGACCTGCAGCTGATAAGCAAGCTGCTCACCTGGGAGATCCTCTACATACAGATCACCCAGAGCCTGGAGGACTGGCACCAGAAGCCGCTGGACCTGCAGTCCCTCGGCGGGCGTTGCAAACAGTGCCTCAGCACGCTGCAGGCGGGCGAGTCGATCGTGCCCCGGCCGGAAATCCTCGAGAGCTGCGCCATCATGCTGCTCAACCTCACCGAGTTCGCCGCGCTGATGTATCTGGACAAGCGGGCGGGGCCCTTGGAGCTGCCGCTCGCCTTTGCCGCCACCTTCATCGAGATGGAGAAGATGAAGGGGCCGAAGAAGGTGTGCCGCGACGGCTGGGAGATCGTGCTGGGCATGTTCCTCAACAGCCCGAAGCGCGCCTCGTCCGGCGTGGGCGCCTCCAGCTCCCTGCAGACCTTCCTCCAGCGCATCCGGCACCAGAGCGTCTTTGGCCTGGCCATCTCGATGCTCGGCAAGATCCACAACATCCTCAAGGACGACCCCAACCACGACCTCAGCTGCGAGTACATGCAGCTCTGGCCCACCAGCATCAACAAGTGAGTTGGATTTGGATTGGATTTGTGATCATTCTAATCTCTTTTACGTTGCAGCCCCATCAGCTACAGCTTGAGGAGCGTCTCCGAGACACTGCACTGGCTGCTGTCCGAGGCATTGACGCACTATCCCCAGACCATTTCGTGGCTGAAGATGAAGGGGGACCTGGACCTGGCCATCGGCAACAATGAGTCCGCCATGCGCTGCTACGTAAATGCCCTGGTAACCGGCACCGACTACTGCACCATGCCGCTGCAGCGGAACGTGGCCGACGACTATGTCATCCGGAAGATGATCCGGTGCGCCGCCAACCTGGGCTGCCACATGCAGGCCACCGTGCTGTGCCAGTTCCTCGACGAGATCGACTATGGCATCGTTTTCAAGAATCTCAGCGAGAAGTCTTCGAATTTCACCGACGCCATGGACGCCTACTACAGTTGCATCTGGGACACCACGCTGCTCGAGTTCATTGTCAATTTGCACGCGAAGCGAGGCGAGCACAGTCGGAAACTGGAAGCGGTAAGCCCGCCATCGATGGGTCCCCCTGTAGGTTGCGAAAACTACTAAATTTCGACTCCCTTTCAGATCTCTATGATGGGCACCTTGGAGCTGAATGCCAACAACAATGAGGAGATCAAACGAGAGAGCGCCATGGTGCGCAAGTCGCGCTTCCTGCGCGCCCTGGCCAAGCAGTATTTGCTGTAGTAGTCGCAGCCCCTTCCCAACAAATCCCCGATCCCCGATCCCCTGTCCCTTGTCTTGCATCCCGCATCCCCCGGCCTCACACAAAACAGACCAATTAGGGTTAAGCTCAAAATATAGTTTTATTGTGTAGTGATAGATAAGCATAAGGTATTATTAAAGAGTTGTATGTTTTTACCAGAAAACAGAGAAGAGATCTATCTACTTGGGTCTCCTGCCGCGCCCTCCGCCGCCGCCGCCACCACTTGTCTTGGCCTTCTTGTTGTTGGCGCTCTTCTTGGCCTCCTCGGCCTTCCGTTTGGCGGCATTCGTGGCGTTCGGAGTGCTGGGCAGGGTCTTGAAGAAGCTGTCGAGGCGCACCTGGGTCTGCGACTGCTTGGACTTGAGCAGTTTCTTGGCGCCGCTGCGCACGCGCTCCTCGCTGAACTGCCGCTCGCCGCAGAGGAACTTGACGAGGCCCTCCTCGTCCGGCTCCGTCCACTTCAGCTCGATCTCCGCGGCATTGGCCACCTCGGGCTCGATGAACAGCTCCCGGGCCACCTTGTAGTTCCAGTTCTCCGGCACCGTGTACTTGCTGGTGTCCAGGTTGTCCAGGATCGTCTCGATGTCCCTGTAGTTGTTGATCAGCTCGATGGCGCGCTTGGGGCCGATGCCCTTGATGCTCTCGCAGTAGTCGCAGCCGAGGAGGATGCACAGGTCGATGAACTCCTTGCTGTTGATGGCCAGGCCGTCGAGCAGCTTCTCGTAGCTGAACTCCTTGACGGGCATCTTGCGGGCCTCGCTGTAGGTGAGATAGCGCAGCAGTTTCGTCGAGCCGAAGGTCAGGGCATCCATATCCTCCGTGGCAGTGGCGTAAACCTTTCCCGCCTTCACCAGAGCCGCGCACTGGGCCTCCGCCTCGCAGGGGGCATCCACATAGGGCACGCCCATCAGCTTGAGCAGCTCCTTGGCCTCGCGGGCGTGCTCCTTGGTCACGCGCACCAGCCTGCGATTGAACTTCTCGATGCCGGCATCGTCGCCGGCATCCGTGGCCGCCTTCAGGGCCTTCTCCGCCTCCTCCCGCCGCTCGGCGCGCTTGGCCAGCTCCCCGGACTTGAGATCTGGCGGCTTGCCATCGAACACGTAGACCGGCTTGATGCCATTGTCCAGGAGGCGGATGGTGCGGTAGAACATGCCCATCAGGTGCGAGGTGGGATCCCCGTTCACAGTGGCCAGTTGGGCGCCCTCGGAGCGCACGGCGATCAGGAACTGGTACAGGCACATGCTAGCATCGATGGCCACCTTGCGACCTATTAAATAAAACAATTTAACTTAATATCTTCCAATTATTGCAACTGGGGGTGCCGCACCGAAGAAGTTCTTGATTTCACTCTCCCGTATGGCCTGCGGCGCCAGGTCGGCTATCAGCTTGGACAGCCCCAAAATTCCCATGGCAGCGAGTCAATTTAAGCAATAATCAACAAACAAAACAACTATTTTGGAGGCCTCCAAATTTGTTTGCAAAACACGCTGCGCGCCCTTTTGGCAATTAGTGTGACCATCGCTGGCGGAATACGTTATCGCCTGAACGTATTGTCTCGACTCATCGATAGGTCGATAAGTACGTGCGTGAGCGGGACGGCAAGTGACCAGGTTGAATGTGTTTCGGCTGAAGAAAAAGCAGAAAACCCATTGGAAATATGGTACGTAGATCGCCCGAAAACCGTTTCGCATTGCCAACGAAGTGCCCTGGGTCCGGCAACTGTGAAAACGGTCGAATCGCAAGTGTGTTTTGTGTGTAAATAGAGCGGCAAGCAAAGCAGCGCGCCAGCCGATTCTCTCGCCGCTCAATTTTTTCCGCATAAACATGGCGTCGTTGGGCCGCCTGAGTGCGGCAGGGCGTGCGTTAGAGCGGGACAACCGGATGGGGGGCGCACGGCTAGATTCGCAATGTTGTTTTTCTCTTCCCTCTAGTTTTGGCTCTCTATTGCCAGTTCTCTCTGTTCTCTTCTTCGGCGGACACGCATACACAAACCCGCAAGCAGCCGCACGAACCAAACGCACCGAAAAACGTCTCTCTAATCAGCAGTTGCTCTGTTCTGTGTTTTCCCCCTCTTTTCCGATTCCTCTTCACTCCGATGTCCGCGCGCCAGGAAGCTAACAAGGCGGCAGAAGCGGCGGCCACCGAAGGACCCGCCTCCGACAAGGCGGGCGACCCGAAAACGGTCCTCCAAACTGCATCCGCATCCGCCTCCAAGGAGGCCCCCAAGGAGGGGGCTCCGGGCGATGCAGGCGCTGCTGACGTCGCAGGCTCTGCCTCTGCCGGCGCCGGCGATGACGTTGCCAAAGGAGAGGCGGCGGCGGCGGCGGCGGCGGCGGCTCCTCCCGGATCGGATGCAGGTAAATAAAAGCCACGCGCAAACATCTACATACGCGCTACCATTCCCCTTCTTCCCCTCCCCCTGCCCCGCCATCCACATTCCCATGCCTCCTGCCTGCCCCAATTCCCCGATGCCATGCAAGCCAAGAACGAGAGAGAAAAACAAAAATCACGAAATAGAATTTGCGCGCGTTTCGAGAACAGTGTTGCCAAGCTGATTTTCGCTGGTTGCTGGTTACAAATTCTGGTAATTGGGTAACCAAGCTTAGGACTTTACAAAGCCAAATGACTACCAAAGTGTGGATTATTTCTATTGTCATTTATTTTAAATAATTATTGAGTTTTTTTTATTTATAAATCCTATTTTATTGCCTAGTGTTTGCAGATAATTATTATTTAAATTTATATTAAAGTAATCAACTAACATTTTAATTTGCGAGGTTATTTAAATGTAAATTAAATTTAGATTTAGTTTTATTCAGTTTTCCAAGGTTTTAAACCTTTAATTAATTAATAACCAAAATCCAAAAATATAGATAGGCGGCAAAGTTTAATTTAAACATTTCTTGTAATTCATTTGATTACCAACTAGATTCTTCGAAGTTCTTCCAAAATCCACTTGGCAACTCTGTTTCTGCGAGTCCGTGCTCTCGCTCTCTCTCTCTCTCTCTCTCTCGCTGTCTCTCTCGCAGCGCTCTTATTGGCGACGGTCTACTTGTTGGCAGGGCTGCTCTGTGGCGCACTCTGCTAAAGCGTCGCTCTGTTTATAAATTGTACGAGTAACATCGCCGACAGCATGCGCTTTCTTGGTAGGCGGTTCGATTCCCGCTCCGGGAAATTGTGTGTTTACGAAGAATAGGATTTCCGAAAAACATGAAATGATTTTCCTTTCCCTCCTCTCCTCCCCCCCAAACGAATTTCCTCCTCCTTGGCTATTGTTCATGCTAAACCCTCTGCCATGGGTTCTGTGTAGTAAGCGCCGAGGTACAGCAAAACTTCAATTTTCATAGTCCTTGCGCTCCCAAACCAACTAGCAATCGGACTTCCCAAGCTTGAAGATAATTTATTACTACTACTATGTACTATACAATATTTTTAGATTTACTTGTTTTTTTAATGTGATTATTAATGGCAATTCTTTTGGCAGGCAAAAAGGAGAAATCCCCCTCGCCGGCGGTGAAGAAGGCGAGCAACAACAACCGGGATGCCAAGGAGGACAAGGACGATGAGAACACCGAGGACGGCGATGGCCCCGATAACGAGGAGGAGGAGGAGGACGACGGCAAGGCCAGCGACGAGGAGAACGAGAAGGAGGCTGATGGCGACAAGAAGAAGAAAGCCAAAACAGAGCCGGAGGAGAAGAAGAAGGACGCGGATGTGGGAAAGGCGAAGGCGGGAGCGGATAAAGCCAAGAAGCCAGAGCCAAAGGCCAAGAACGGCAAAGTGGAGAAGGACGAGGATGACGATGAGGAGGAGGAGGAGGACGAGATCGGCGATGGCGAGGACGATGACAACGATGGCCTGGACAAGAACAACGAGGTGGCCGAGGACGATGAGAATGTGGTGGCCCTGGCGGAGATCGATCGCATCAACGAGAACATCAACAAGACCCGTGTGGACGGCCTGCAGGCTCTACATGCCGTAAGTTTTGCAACTCGCATGGCAATAACTATAAAAACTAATTGATGTATTTGATCTGCCCAGATCTGCTTTGGCGCCCAGGGCAAGAACAACGTTGTGAAGAAGAATCTGCGTTCGTTCGCCGGCTTTGAGTTCGCCAAGGACTCGGCGGAGTACAACAAGAAGCTGGACGCCATCAAGAAGTTGGACAACAAGGGATTGCGCAACATCTGCGAGATTCTCACCTTGGACCGCAAGGGCAGCAAGAACGAGATCGTGCTGCGCGTCATGAAATTCCTAATGGAGCCCGACGAGTCGCTGTGCCTCGAGCAGGGCGACGAGGACGAGGAGGATCCGGAGGACGAAGAGCTGGAGGAGGATGAGGACGAGGAGGATCCGCCCAGCGAGGAGGACAAGAAGCGCAAGAGCGGCAAGTCCAATGCAGCCGCTGGCAGAGGCTCAGCACGCAACTCCACCGGGCGTCCCAGACGATCCACGGCAGGCAAAAGTGAGTGCCGGATTATACTCTCCTCCAACACAGGGTTTAATGATGTTTGGGGTATTGTTTCAGAAATGTCTGCGTACGTTGACTTCTCCAGCTCCGAAGAGAGCGAGCACAAAGCCCCGGTGCCCAAGAGGCGTCGCAACGATGACTCCGACGACTCCGGCTCAGATGTAAGCTAAATGGTGTGCCCTACTTACTACTTACAAATCTTATAAATCTAACCCAACTTGCAG
Source organism: Drosophila ironensis (assembly GCA_021223825.1). Classification (NCBI taxonomy): domain Eukaryota; kingdom Metazoa; phylum Arthropoda; class Insecta; order Diptera; family Drosophilidae; genus Drosophila; species Drosophila ironensis. Next base: position 798,661 of record JAJJHQ010006980.1, read on the forward strand.
TACAATCCCTCGGCTAACTCGGACTCTGATGGTGGCCGAGGTGGTGGTGCTGGAGGAGCAGGGCGCAAGGGCGTTTCCGGGCGCGGCAGTCGCGGACGTCCAGCGCGCAAAAGCCGCCGAAGAAACTCGGATTCCGAGGAGGAAGAGGAATCCGAACTCTCCGACGCCGATAGTGATGTAGGTGTTGTGCAGCAACCGTCGGAGTATCCCTATAAATCCCTGTTTTGCAATCCATAGGTACCGAAGCGCGGCAACAAGCGTGCAGCGGCAGGCAAACGTGGAAGACCCGCAGTCGCGGCGGCGGCCGGCAGAAGGGGCCGAGGTCGAGGGGCGGCATCGCGAAGGCGCAAGGACTCCGAGAGCGAGGAGGAGGACATTTCCGAAGACGAAGAGGAGGAGGATCTGTCCGACTTTGGCAGCGATCAAAGCGAGGTGAGTCTGGTCGTCCAGATCAAATAAGAAGTGTTGAATAAACCATAACATTGTATATATTTCAGGAGGAACGTCCTAAAAAGAGTAAGAAACCCACAGCTCCTGCGAAAAAAAGCAAAGCCAATAACAAGTCTAAACCAGCTGGAAAGGGTGAGTCCACCAAGGGAATAAAATCACGAAACACTGCTAACATAAAGTTACCCCAACAGCCGATAGTCGCAAGAAATCAAAGAAAGAATCGTCTGAGGAGGAGGATGATGATGTCGATGACAAAGATGAATCCGACGAGGACGAGCCACTAACCAAAAAGGGCAAACTGGCATTCCCAACGGTGAGTGGTTGAAAGACAAAGCTGAAACATCAAATGCTTACTTTGTGGCTTGCCCATAGGACGAGCAAATACGCGGCTATGTCAAAGAGATCTTGGATAAGGCCAATCTCGAGGAGATTACCATGAAAACCGTGTGCAAGCAAGTCTATGCGAAATATCCCGACTTTGATCTAACAGACAAGAAAGACTTCATTAAGGCCACAGTAAAAGCGGTAAGTTTGAACTACAATGCCAAGGCTTAACATGATTTTAAAAACACGAATCTTTCCAGTTAATTGCGACATAAAACGGCAAAGGGGACGGGACGACGGAGGCAGTTTGATGCCTGGGAAGGGGCCATGTCCGGAGACAAGCTAAATAAAACAAAGCGAGAGTGGTTAGCCGCTTTCCAAGAGTCGCTATGACAGAACAACGTTCGGATAATATTGCGAAAAGCAGCTCTTATAGATGTCCTATAAGCATATGATTTGTACTCCTATCCTAGAAAGCTACCTGCAGTCACACTTAGCGGCAGTAGTTCACCCTTATATATTTTGTATATATAACTTTTTATTTGACCAACCAGTACGTATGCAAGCATAAAGTTATATTTTCCCCCCTCCGCATCAAGATTAAGTGCTCTAGACAGTTCTGCAGGATGTGTAAAGAAAACAAATACAGAGAGAAACTTGTAAAAATCCGATATAAGAAAAAACCAAACTGTAGTGCATTTTATTTGACGTTTTTCAAGGAATTATGTAACTAAACGTAAGCACAAGAAATAATAAACACGAAGCAAAATTGAAATTTGGAAAAGGTTACCAATATGTATCTAAATTCACACACTGGCATCAGTACAAAAAAAAAACAACACAAATGGATATCCCTTTTTAAATTTAAAATGTAACGATTGCAAAATGTTTTTGGCAATGTAAAAAATGAAACAAGTAAAGATCTTGTGGGCGAGGAGAGCAAGTGATTCAAGTGATTAAGAGAACAGGGCCCCAGGCAGAGGAGACGGAGACCTCCAGACACTAATTTCAACCCACTTCTATATACCCAACCAACCCCCACCCTGTAGACCTTAGATCCCCTGGTTCGAGTCCTTAGCAATTGAGGAGATAGGATGGTTTCTTGGCAAGTAAACGCAACTAGAGACACGCTCACACCCAAGTGTGTGAGTTAAATCAACAGAAGATTGAAAACGGAAAGGAAATGAAAGTTAAATATTATAAATATTAGATATAAAAGAGTAACTAGATGTATGTTAATTTTAAACAGAGAAGTATAAATATCCGGATATCAAGCGTCAAGAGAAAATGGAAAAGAACAAAATCAGTTAGAATCTTAAAACACAGCCGCATCTCAATGTAAGTTTTCTTGTAGTAAACCCGTCAATAATTACAAAACAAAAACAAAAAAACAAAGCCAGTAACTCGATGTATGTTAAATTGCCCTCAAAATACACTAAACCAAGTAAATTAGTTTAGCCCAACAATTGGCACTAAGCTAGATTCACTTTTTGTGCATTCTGTTCTGTTTCGACTTGGAATTTTTCGCTGCAAGTACTAAAGGGATAAAAAAACAAAACAAAAATCATTGCAGTGTATCCATAATAAAATGCTACAAAATAAGACTATCATGTGTGTGGTTATTGGCGGTTTCGGATGGTAATCAAAGGTAAGTCACAGAAAAAAAACGTTCGAAATTCAGTTTTTATAAAGAAAAATTTATTTCGAAAATTTGAATATCAATATAGAGACATGTAAAATATTTCACTCGAAAGAAACTTAATTTTGTTTGTAAAAATTCGACATTTAAAATGTTAGATACTAATATCAATTAACCAGAGACGTGTGGGTTTTGAGGATACGGCGCAGACATAATGCTGTAACATACAGATAGTCAGTTATGGATCGAATACAAAGATTAAAAACATCGTATGCGAAGCATTGGGGTTATAAATATTTATATAAAAAACCAAGTAAATATGTTCATAAGAATGCCAGCACAAAATATAATGTCAATATGGATAAATAAGTGGGTGAATAATCTTTCACTCAATTAGTCCTGCAAATAGATCAAAGCTCGAAATTTAAATCAAATAAATGGGAATGCATGTATATCAATTTCAAAAATATCATTCGATTGCGAAAATAAACGGCTTGACATTGGACCCAAACAAAATGCTCAACGAAATGAGTTATTAAACGAACTCTACAGATATTTGCTTTTGGGTGATGATCCATACTTACCTTCTGGGGTCAGGGTTACAAATAGGTCATCCCGGAAGGATTTTGATTTGCTGGAATTAGAAGAAGCGAACGACTTCCCAAACACAAATAATATTTCTACGGTCAACTGCCACGTTAAAATAATTTATAACACTTTCGTTATTGGATAGTTTTCTAACCCTAAACCTATGCCACACACATAATTCAAGAGTTATCGGAAAAATATATATAAAATATTACACGAATGCGAATAAATATGTAAATATATATTATATATAGACTTGGGAGGCAATGTAAGCCGCATAATAGAGCAAGCAAATGATACCTTGAAACGATATTACACTAAGTTACAGCGCTGAATTGATTGAGAGTAGGGAGCACTGTTCGGGAAATTGAATATCGTTGCCGTTTTCTGGGAAAATATATAGAATATATTTATGGTATATATAGGGTACAGTTGACACAAATATATGTAAGTATATAGCAATCGAGATCATCAGTATTCAGTATTATAAATGTGCATTTTGATATTAAGGTAATACTCCAATATGATTAAAAGGCATACCGAGAATGTGGCAATCGATCGACTAGGAAAGTGAAAGCCCGTCGCCCGTCCCGATCCCCAAGATCCATAGATCTCATCCACTAGATAGAGCCCCTGAAAATACGCTCGAGAAACGATTTTCAAATATGCAATATGCAAAACAGTAAAAAACAAAAAAAGTAGTCAATAGAAACGCAATATGGCACACAGCACCGGGGTGCTATATGCTGGCAATATCGGATGAATATATATTATACGGTATATTAAATGTTTATTCAATGCTATGTCAACCCAAAGGACGGATCAGGAGCAGGATCAAAATCCCAGACCTGACCTTGTGCCCCTAGGCCAACGGTTACAATCAATATAATGGATCATCTGCTGTTGCAACAATCAGATATTTTGGGGAGACGTAAAACTTAATTTAGATTATTTCAAAGTTATCTTTATAAATTATGGTAGACCTACATTCATTTTGGGTAAGTATTCATTGTTAGAATTGCAGTTTGTATATATTTGTATATAGACAGTAATAACAACACATGATCTTACCAAGTTTGACACTTTTACAATATCTTGTTCGTATTTGTTCATGTTTTATTATTATTATTTTGCGGCTAGAGAGTGTGATCAAGTTTTGGGGTTTTGCTTTCGGTTTTCGGTATTCGGTATTTAAAACAACTGGTCAGACGAGCGGCCTCTGAAAGTACATATTCATGTGTTTGCATAATATATATATAGATCTTTGAGCCGGCATTATTTAATGGCCTAAATAGTTTGTAAGAAATTCAATAGTCAATTGTATAGAATGGTAAGAGCAGTTAAAATCATTGCAGTTTCTCCTTAAGGCTAGTAATTGAAAGTAGGCATGGCCCGCCCAACTGAAAGGTGAAAATATAAAAATATTTCGCAAATTTCAACCTCACCCTCGCATTATGAGCAAGAAAATCTTACCAGACCAGCCGATATCGTTGATCATGTGCTATTAATGGGAATCGAATGGTTTGCATTTATAACTAGGCTAAGCTAAGTACGAAAAGATCGTTTGATGTATCAAATGTTGATAGTAATCTTCTAGGTAACGCGGTAATAAACGAGTGTACGCCACACTATAGTATGTTATATACGATTACGAATAATTCAGAGTTATTGCAATTGAGAATTCTCACAAATGTTGACTTGCATCCACCGCGGACTGTGCGGATCAGGTTGAATTGCCTATATTGACGGTGAAAGATAAAATAAATATGCCAGAAATATGTATGTATGCGCAAATGTGTGTCAAATCGGAGAACAAAACACCCAAAACGTATTATTCAATCGGCTACAATATAGTATTTGTTTGTGTGTAAATGGCATTCATGATCATGAACTGCAGAACATCATCATCTTTCATATCGAATAGGTTTTCGTTAGATTTATGCATATTGTAGATAGATTAGTTTTTGTAATAGACTTAGGTTCTCGGCGACTTAGTGGAGACTCGCTTACAGACTAGTGAAGAAATTGTACGCAATATGAATGTATATATCCAAATAATAGACAGTATTAATCATATAAATTTACATTTATGCGAAGTGCAACGCCACGTTCAATGTACGTTCAATGCTTCACTCTTGCGCTCCCTTGCTCGCTTGCTTGATTGATTGATTGTTTGACTGTATTATCCGTCCTCTCCACTGACTGCGACCTGTGAATTTTGACTTTTGGCCTGCTTGCCTCCGCGTTCCAGCTGCCGTGTGTGTGTGTGTCTGTGTGTGTTTGTGTTGTCTCGTTGGCGATATCCGTCGATGAAGTTGAAGAAGCCGCAGCCGCTGGTTCGATGGTTTAGCTGCTTTTACGCTTGTTAATGCATTTAAAAAACATATTTGCACTTTCTTCTGATCTGATTAGCTAGTTTTGTGGGGATAAAAGACATAGGACATAGTAGAACAATAGATCACTGCAAAGAGTTATACGCATGGTAAACAAGAAATCGTTAGGATATCGCAAGTCATCAAATATAGTAGGCATTTAGGGGTATCTTGTGTATGTGGGTGGGATGTGTAGGTAAGATGGCAATGTGTATACTTGTAAAATCATAGACTGATCATAGATATAGTCGTGGATGGATGAAGCAAATATATATACGTAAAGCAAAATAGGTTGCTGCTCGAGTTCAATACACAAATCAATTGCTACACAACGACACACACCCCTCTATATCCACTAGCCTCTACGTTGCTCTCTGCTTCAAATACTCACCCCATGCAAGGCACCTGCATCATCGTCCTTCTCCAAGCTGTGCAGCCTCCTCCCCTTCGGCTTCTTCTTCCACTCCCTCATGCACTTCCTCCCCGATCCTTCGTCTCCTCCCGATCCCCCGCCGCCTTTCGACCGCGCCGCCTCCTCTCAGTGCTTGTCGTTCTTGTGCGACTTCTGTTGCTGTTGCTGTTGTTGCTGCTGTCCCGGATATCCGCCGTAGCCGCCGCCTGGATAGCCGCCCGGGTAGCCGGCCGGTGGCCCGCCGCCCTGCCCGCCCANCCTGCGGCGGTTGACCGCCAGCAGCAGCCGCCGCCGCGTAATACTGCGAATACTGTGCGTACTGACTGGACGTCATCGCCTGCCCGTAGCCTCCGGCCGCGGCAGCCGCCGCAGCTGCTGCTGCCGCCGCTGCAGCGGCATTAGGCTGTCCGGGATTGGGGCCCCCCTGTCCGGGATTGGGTGCGTTGTTCTGGCCTCCGCCTGGGGCTCCGTTTTGCGGCTGTCACCACCCCCCAAGACGCATTAGTTTGAGTTTGAGGAGTGATCTTCAGGTAGTTACCTTGTTCTTTAGCGTCTTTTCGATGGCTTCGGCTTCCTCGATCTTGCCCACACTGCGGTAGTACTCCGCCCACTGGGCACTGTAGTCGGCACCGGCGGCATTGCCGGCCTGCTGTTGTTGCTGCGCCTGCTGCTGCTGTGGCTGCTGTTGCGGCTGCTGAGCGGGACCGCCGGCCCCGCCCGCCTGCTTGGCCTTCATCTGCTGCTCAATCATCTCGGCCTCCCTGTGGCAGCCCATTTGCCTGCGAAAAAAGCGAGTGAGTGAGGCAACTCCAGGGTTGTCTTGGGCGGAGACCCTTACTTGTAGTACTCTATCCACTGCGCCGAGTAGTCCTGGCCCGCGGCTGCCCCGCCGGCCGCTGCTCCGCCCTGACTGGCGGCCATGGCCATCTGTTGCTGCTGCTGCTGCTGGGCGGAGGGGTCCCAGCCCTGCTGGCCGTAGGGGCCCCAGGGCTGCTGTTGCTGCTGGTAGCCACCCCCGGCGCTGGGATCGCCGCCCTGCATCTGATTGGGCCCTCCGTAGCCGCCCTGCTGCTGGTTGTGTTGCGAGTTGTTCTGCCCGCCGCCGCCTCCGCCGCCGCCACCTCCTCCTCCACCGCCGCCGCCGATCGGCTTGCGGGAGATGACCGTAAGCTCCATGTTTATCTTCTCGGAGATCATCTGGCGGGCGGCCTCCACCTGGTCGGTGGTGCCCTTGGACTTGAAGAGCTTCTCGTTCGGCGGATTGCTGGCATTGCGGTCCATTTCGGTGTGGGCTCCGGACTGCTGGTTTATCAGCTTGATGGTCTCCCCGCCGCGGCCGATAACGATCTTTAAAAAAGGGTTAGACGGTTCGATTTAGCCATGGTCCTGGGCACAAGCGTATTGCCAACCTACCCCGCACTTGGAGGCAGGCACCAGGAATGTGATTTCTTCGCGCCCGCCTTGGGCATGGTTGACGCCGTAGCCGTAGCCGTAGTTGGAGTTGCCGGTATCTCCGCCTCCCTGGCCGCCGCCTCCGTTGCCGTTGCGGTTCATGCCATTGCGTTGCTGTGAAAGTTACAGAGTTAACCAAGTAAAACGGATATAGTCGAGGGTCTTGCCTATAAATACCCGGTTCTAGGGTTATATAGGTTATAGGGTTTGAATATAATATGATTTTTCATTATTATAGCATTTGAATTTGAAAATTTACAAGAAATGTTCGTCATTTGTGTAATAGATATTGGCTCTTCCAACGCAATATCCGAATTTGGTGTTTCTAGGGATACCATTGTGGACGCTATAGAATTTCAAGGGTACCAGGTGTAAAAACCGACACAATTATGAAAATGCAATTATTTTTCCTCCATCTATTATAACCTCAAAGATCAAGGCGTTTATGCGAAGAAACAGACGAACGGACAGACGGACATGGCTATATCGATACGGCTTTTGAGCACATCAACGAGATATATACTTTATGGGGTCGAAGAAGCTTTCTTCTTCCTGTTACACACATTCGTTTTAAGAACAGGCTATAAACAAAGTTAATTTAGAGGACTCACCATCACGTTCTCGATCAGCCCGTCGATGGTGCGCTTGGCGTCCTCGACCTGCTGGCGGGTGCCCTGGATGACGCATCTGCGGTCGCCCATCTCGTCGTTCTTCCCCTGAATGAACTGCAGCTTGCAGCCGCACTCCGTCTGGATCTTGCGGATCATGTCGCCGCCCTTGCCGATCACCACGCCGACGGCTATCTTCGGGACAAACACCTCCACGCTCTCGCCGCCGTTGCCGTTGTTGAAGTTGTTGTAGCCGAGTCCTGGGCCGCCCGCGCCGCCGCCTCCTCCTCCTCCGCCGCCGCCGCCGCCTGCCCGGCCGCCCTGCTGCTGGGCCTGGGCGTCCTTCTGGGCAATGAGGTCGAGGACCATCTGCTTGGCATGCTCGATCTTCTGCGGATCGCCGGAGATGCGCAGCGGCTTGATCACCTCCTGGTTGGGGCCCTCCTGGATGATGATCATCTTGGCGCCGGTCTTCTCCTGCAGCTGCTTGATGGTGTCGCCGCCCTTGCCGATCACCAGGCCCACCTTGGCGCCCGGAATCATGATCTCCTGGTACGGCGGATAGCCGCTGGGACCCGGCGGGGGCATGTTGATCGTGAGCAGGACCTCCACCTGCCCGCCGCCCGCGCGATTTGCCATCTGTTGGATCATCTCGCGGGCCTTGGTCACCGTGTCCCGCTGCCCGCGCAACATTATCACCCGCTCCTGGTCCTGCATCATCTGCAGCTTGGCCCCGCTCTCGGCCTGGATGTGGGTGATGGTGTCGTTGCTGCCGCGCCCGCAAAACGAACTGGCCGCCGACTCCGGCACCCGGATCTGCTCCTCGCAGGAAGTGCCCGCCGAGGCGGCCAAACGGGCGGCCACGGCCGCTGCCTGTGCCATGGCCTGGGTGATGTTAGCGCCTCCACCCGCTCCTCCTCCTCCGCCGCCGCCACCTCCCCCGCCGGAGCCGCTGCTCATGTTGGAGTTGTTCTGGCCGTAGTCGGGGCTGCCGAAGGAGCGCTTGCACTCCGGACCATTGTCCTCGTCGTTGTGCCGCTTAAAGCTGCCCCCGCCGCCACCGCCGCCTCCTCCTCCTCCGGATCCCAGGGGCGGGGAGGGACCCACCGGGCCCCCGCCTCCCCCCTGCTGACTGGGTTGGATTTTGGCCGCAATCTAGGGGCGGGAAAACGTAATTGGCCAGGGAAACAGGGAGGTCGGGGGTGTCGAAACTCACCTGCCGGGCCCGCTGGATGGCCTGGGCCATGGCCTGCGATTGCTGCGTCTGGAAGTCACTCATCTTGCCTGGCTGCACGATTTTCTCCCGGTGCCGTCCCCTTCCACGCCTCCACGAGTTGAAAATTCAATAACCGAAAACGGGGGCGAGTTTTTGCGTTTGGCCGCGCTGCAAAGGGTTTTCCTTTTTATTGCCGGCCACTCGATTGGAGAGCCGGGCGAGCGGCGGCGATGCTTACGTGTTTGGTTGGTGTTGCGCCTGGATTTTCGTGAATTTTTTGCGCGAAAAAAATATATAAAGACGAGCAACCCACAAAGCGTTGGAGAAACATCGATTTAAAAAAAAAACATCGCTGTCAGGTCCCATCGATAGATGCGTGTCATCGATAGGCTTAAGCCGGCAGCAGACGCCACGCGCGTTTTCCAGCACTGCAAACCATGCGATGTGAGCGTTAAAATCAAACTTATGGGAATCTACCTGTACCGGCTTTCAGGTGGTTTTCAGAGGCTATTGATAAACAATAAAATATACTCATGAGAAAGTATTTCCCCCCACTTAGTAACGTCTATTTATAGTTTGTTTATTTTTTCCCCTTTGAATTCCCCGGCGAAAGTTGCAATCTTGATTATCGATTATGCTGACTGATTAACTACCTGATTTATGTGCCACGGGAAATATGATAACCCAATCACAAATATAAATGCCAAATCTTGGCTTATTTCCATCAAATGCTGTCTGGGAGTAGCCAAAATGAAAGCGCTGTGGATTGCTTTGTGCGTTTTATCGTTGTGGCATATTTTTGGCGCCAGTGCGGTCTCGGTCAAAAAACTCTTCAATAATGGGGCGATAAAGCACTACAAGGAAAAGAACTCATCCTGCAGGGCATTGAACCCCAAGAAGAGTGGTGTCCAGAAGATACAAGTGGGCAATGAGAAGTTCAATGTCTATTGCGATGTGGAAATTGCCGGAAGGGGATGGTTGGTCATCCAGCGACGAGTCAGCGTTTCGGAGAACTTCTACAGGAACTGGACCTCCTATGAGCAGGGATTCGGCGATCTGGAAAACAACTTCTTCATCGGCCTGGACAAGTTAAACAAATTGACTAGCTTGGAGGCCCAGGAACTGTACATCCATCTGGAGGATTTCAGCGGACAGACTCGGTACGCACACTACAGCCTCTTCCATGTGGGCAATGCCCAAGTCAACTACACGCTCGACCAACTGGGCACGTACAATGGAACCGCCGGAGATGGTTTGCGTAACCATCTGAACTTCCAGTTCAGTACCTATGACCGGGACAACGATAACAGCACCATTAACTGTGCCGCCAAATACACTGGCGCGTGGTGGTACAAGAACTGTTACGTAAGGTGAGTGGCTGTCACAATATTTTCATGCTCCAAGTATCCCCTTGCTTCACTTCCAACAGCAATCTGAATGGAGCCTACCTGGGAGATGGCCTGCACGCGGACACCTATCTTGTTGGCTCCGGCATCACCTGGAACTCGTGGTTGAATGACACCATAAGCCTTAAGAGTGTCCACATGATGGTGCGACCCAAGGATTCTAAGGATAAGAAATACACGATGACTTATCAGAAGTATTCCTTTAAATACGAAATTTAGGCTCAAATGCAGCTTCGGTTTAAATAAACTTTTCCACTATATATGGTACATCGTATAGTACATACGGGTATATGTATAGTCAAGCAATAAATTGTTATGCTCTTTAATTATTCAACAATTATGGCTTGAATATGCTATCTGGCAAGCACCCACAAAACTAAGTATTGTTATCTGTCTGAATAGCGTTTACTTTGGTGATATGCATTTTTAATGACGGTAAAAAGTTTTTCGTTATTTCCGAATCCAATGCTCTGCAAATTTGTACTACGTAGAACAAAATCGTAAATCTTAATACTTATCAATCTTAGTCCACATAAATTTTAATCAAACACTAAGCCTAATAAGTTGTTCCGATACTGATAGTTGTAAATGATCCTACACTCTAAATAAAAAGATAATTCTAAGGCTCAAAATCTTTCTGAAATAGTTTTTGACAATATATATATTAGGAAATCTATTTTTGGCTGTTTTTTATAAGGAATATATTTCGTATAAATGGCATAATTTTAAAAGGAGTCATTTTTTTATGTGTATTTATATATTATATTCGTTAAGGAAAAATTGTATAAAAGCCTGAACAAACTGTCAGTCTGTATAGCATTCGACAAGATGAAAGTAGTTTATTTCTTTGCCCTTGTCTTTTGGCACTCGCCATCTTTCCGGGAAAGTCTATAGAGATCGGATCTGTAAATCCAGTGGAGCCTTTCGATGATTATTATTCATCCTGCAAGGAGATTACTTCGAATATAAGTGGTGTTCAAGTAATTAAAGTTGCTAATGAGAAGTTCCAGGTTTATTGTAAGAATGACATCGCGGGTAAGGGCTGGTTGGTCATTCAGCGAAGAGTCGATGTTGAGGAAAACTTCTACCGGAATTGGACTTCCTACGAAGACGGATTCGGCGACTTGAGAAAAAACTTCTTCATAGGACTGAAGAGGTTAAGCGCAATAACAGGCTCACAGCTACATGAGCTGTACATTCATATGGAGACCTTCGGTGGAAAATCTGCATATGCCTACTACGATCTCTTCAATGTGGGCAACGAATTCACCAATTACAAGCTTGCCCAGCTGGGGAACTACTCGGGAAGTGCAGGTGACAGCCTAAGCGTGCACCTCAACCAACAGTTCAGCACATACGACAGGGATAACGATTCTTGGAAGGGTAATTGTGCGGCCAAGTACACGGGCGCCTGGTGGTATAAAAAGTGCTACAGTAGGTACGTTTTTATGCCAAAATTCTACGTTAGCCATAATCTCATTTTGTTTCTTCTTTAAGCTCACTGAACGGTGCCTACACGGGAAATGTTGTTCTTAGTGGCGATTACTTGTGGGCCTCGGGCATATTTTGGGATTCATTCTATGAAAATCCATCGATAAGCCTTAAAACCGTTCACATGATGATTCGGCCAAAGAATTAGAGCCAATTTTCGGATTGAAAATAAAGAATTTTACCTCATGTATGGAAAAAAAATAATCTGTAATCAATATTTAAAGAAATAGTATTCTAGTATTGTTGGAACAGCGTCCTTAAAATAAAAGAGGTACCTAGGTTTCATTATGTTGTCAACACTGGTTGGTACTGACGTTAAAAAGCCATCTGTCAAAGTGTAATTTTGTTTTATGTGTGATCGGAGTTTTCGGAGTTGGACGTGTGACATCGGAATATTCTGCGGCCCTTACTGGATCAGGCCCCATCATCACTCCCCTCTTGGGGAGTGGGACCTCTTCAAAATCTGATCGACTAGATGAATCTAGATTTTGAGTCGTGGATGTTAAAATGGTGAGCACCTACTGCGAAAATGGGTCTCCACCTGGGGCACCACGTTGGTCTAAACATTTACTATATTTGCAGAAGGCAAAATGGAGCCGAGAGCCGCGGAGGTCGACTGCGGCCCATGGCTTCGTCAGTTTCGGGTTGCTCGATGGCATTGGCCAGCATCTCATCAACGATGTTGGTTGCTCCCATTTTCTGCAGCTCGGCTTCCTGAGCTACCTTGGCTGGCTTCTCTAATGTCTTCTCGGCTTGGTAGCCTGTTGTAGCTCCTTGGCCATCTCGGTCTTGGACATCTTCTGCTTGGCCACCTCAGTATCTTCCACGCCCACCAACTTGATCACGCTCTGCACCTCATTGGACGAGGTTGCATTGGACGAGGTATCCAATGCATTGGATTGGATAGTATCGTCGAAATTGGATTCGACCGCAGCATCCACATTCGACTGGGTCGCCTCATCATTGGACTTGTCGCCCGAAGAGGATTGAGCGCTGCCAATCGATGCTCTTCTTGTGTCATTTTAAAGTTTTTACAATTTTCAAAATTTTTACAATTTGTATTTTTTGGTTTATATTTCTAGTTAGAAATACAAATATACAAATTGTACAAATTTTGAAAATTGTAAAAACGTTAAAATGGCAAAGAAAGAGAATCAATTGGCAGCGGCCAATCCTCTGCGGGCGACAAGTCCGATGATGAGGCGACACAGTCGAATGTGGTCGAATGTGGTCGAATGTGGATGCTGCGGTATTGTCGGAACGGGGTCCTTAAAATAAGAGGTACCTAGGTTTTATTAGGTTGACAAAGTGTAATTTTTGTTTTTTTAAAGTGTGATCGGAGTTTTCGGAGTTTGACGTGTGACATCGGAATATTCTGCGGCCTTTACTGGATCAGGCCCCATCATCACTCCCCTTTTGGGGAGTGGTCATCTTCATCTTTCGGATGGACCTCTTCGAAATCTGATCCACTAGATGAATCTAGATTTTGAGTCGTGGATGTTAAAATGGTGAGCACCTACTGCGAAAATGGAGAAGATTTGGGTCTCCACCTGGGGCACCACGTTGGTATAAACATTTACCATATTTTCAGAAGGCAAAATGGAGCCAAGAGCCGCAGAGGTCGACTGGGGCACCATGGCTTCGTCACTTTCGGGTTGCTCGATGGCATTGGCCAGCATCTCATCATCGGTGTTGGTTGCTCCCATTTTCTGCAGCTCGGCTTCCTGAGCTACCTTGGCTGGCTTCTCTAATGTCTTCTCGGCTTGGTAGCCTGTTGTAGCTCCTTAGCCATCTCGGTCTTGGACATCTTCTGCTTGGCCACCTCAGTATCTTCCACGCCCACCAACTTGATCACGCTCTGCACCTCATTGGACGAGGTAGCATTGGACGAGGTATCCAATGCATCGGATTGGATAGTATCGTCGAAATTGGATTCGACCGCAGCATCCACATTCGACTGGGTCGCCTCATCATTGGACTTGTCGCCCGAAGAGGATTGAGCGCTGCCAATCGATGCTCTTCTTGTGTCATTTTAAAGTTTTTACAATTTTCAAAATTTTTACAATTTGTATTTTTTGGTTTATATTTCTAGTTAGAAATACAAATATACAAATTGTACAAATTTTGAAAATTGTAAAAACGTTAAAATGGCAAAGAAAGAGAATCAATTGGCAGCGGCCAATCCTCTGCGGGCGACAAGTCCGATGATGAGGCGACACAGTCGAATGTGGTCGAATGTGGTCGAATGTGGATGCTGCGGTATTGTCGGAACGGGGTCCTTAAAATAAGAGGTACCTAGGTTTTATTAGGTTGACAAAGTGTAATTTTTGTTTTTTTAAAGTGTGATCGGAGTTTTCGGAGTTTGACGTGTGACATCGGAATATTCTGCGGCCTTTACTGGATCAGGCCCCATCATCACTCCCCTTTTGGGGAGTGGTCATCTTCATCTTTCGGATGGACCTCTTCGAAATCTGATCCACTAGATGAATCTAGATTTTGAGTCGTGGATGTTAAAATGGTGAGCACCTACTGCGAAAATGGACAAGATTTGGGTCTCCACCTGGGGCACCACGTTGGTATAAACATTTACCATATTTTCAGAAGGCAAAATGGAGCCAAGAGCCGCAGAGGTCGACTGGGGCACCATGGCTTCGTCACTTTCGGGTTGCTCGATGGCATTGGCCAGCATCTCATCATCGGTGTTGGTTGCTCCCATTTTCTGCAGCTCGGCTTCCTGAGCTACCTTGGCTGGCTTCTCTAATGTCTTCTCGGCTTGGTAGCCTGTTGTAGCTCCTTAGCCATCTCGGTCTTGGACATCTTCTGCTTGGCCACCTCAGTATCTTCCACGCCCACCAACTTGATCACGCTCTTCACCTCATTGGACGAGGTAGCATTGGACGAGGTATCCAATGCATCTACATTGGATTGGATAGCATCATCGACATTGGATTCGACAGCAGCATCCACATTCGACTGGGTCGCCTTATCATCGGACTTGTCGCCCGAAGAGGATTGGCCGCTGGCAATCGATGCTCTTCTTGTGTCATTATATTGTTTTTACAATTTTCAAAATTTTTACAATTTGTATTTTTTGGTTTATATCTAGTTTTTTTTTTTTAGCTATTTGATAATTCTATGAAGCCAGCACAGTTTTTTTTTATTTTTTATATTACCAATAGTAATAATACATGCAATTATACAAC
This sequence comes from Drosophila ironensis, assembly GCA_021223825.1. Taxonomy (NCBI): domain Eukaryota; kingdom Metazoa; phylum Arthropoda; class Insecta; order Diptera; family Drosophilidae; genus Drosophila; species Drosophila ironensis. Next base: position 813,822 of record JAJJHQ010006980.1, read on the forward strand.
AAGAATCCTGAGTTTTCAAATCAAAGGGAAATCGGAAAGGTTGTCGCGAGGTAAAGAGAAATTGTTGAAAAAATTCATGAAAGAAAATATAATAATTTAACATTTTTATCAAAGCGAACAACTAACAACCGGGACGGCTGTTCTTACAGTTCTATGAACTAATATTAAAAACAACAATAATAACAAACAGAAACATTTGATCCAAATATTCAAATTTAGGGAGCCAGCGTAACGGCTGACGCGGAAAAAGGGAAATTTTGGCCAAGAACCGCGAGCACCGCCCGGTCACACTTTCTTTTGAGTTGGGAAGACCTCGCACAGTGCACGGCACTCGATTGTTGAACGCCTATTTTCCACGAAATAAACGCATTTAAAATGGCCTTTGGTGACGTGAAGACCCCCGCCGGGCTCAAGGAGCTCAACAGCTTCCTGGCCGACAACAGTTACATCAGCGGGTAAGTCCCCGCCTCGGTCGCGAGTGAGGTTATGTCCGCCTGACCACGTCGTCTATAATTTGCGCACTTTCCCCCCTAGATACACGCCCAGTAAGGCCGATCTGTCGGTGTTCGATGCCCTGGGCAAGGCCCCGGCCGGCGAGTACGTGAACGTGGCCCGCTGGTACAAGCACATCGCCTCCTTCGAGACCTCCGAGCGCTCCGCGTGGACGGGCGCTCCCCTGCCCCAGTTGGCCGGCGGCAAGCCCACAGTGGCCGCTCCCGCCAAGCCCGCTGCCGAGGAGGACGACGATGATGTGGACCTGTTCGGATCCGACGACGAGGAGGACGCCGAGGCCGAGAGGATCAAGCAGGAGCGAGTGGCCGCCTATGCGGCCAAGAAGTCCAAGAAGCCCGCCCTCATTGCCAAGTCGTCGGTGCTGCTGGACGTGAAGCCGTGGGACGATGAGACCGACATGAAGGATATGGAGAAAAACGTGCGCACCATCGAGATGGACGGCCTCCTGTGGGGCGCCTCCAAGCTGGTCCCCGTGGGCTACGGCATCAACAAGCTGCAGATCATGTGCGTCATCGAGGACGACAAGGTGTCCATCGACCTGCTGCAGGAGAAGATCGAGGAGTTCGAGGACTTTGTCCAGTCCGTTGACATTGCCGCCTTCAACAAGATCTAAACTCATGGAATTTGAATATTTTCAATAAATTCTAGCCAGCAAAGCAACAAAATCGAATGTCAAGGGTTTATAAATGAAAATTGCGGGGGCTTGGGAGGAAAATATGAAGATCCATTGCTCAATGAACTTAGGCTTTGACACAAACGTAAAATTATTATATTTGCTTTAATGCATTTTTTCAACAATTTCCCTTTTCCTCGCGACAACCGTTCTGATTTCCCCTTGATTTGGAAACTTAGGATTCTTGTTGTATAATTGCATGTATTATTATTATTGGTAATGTAAAAAATATAAACAAACTGTGCTGGCTTCATAGAATTATCAAATAGCTAATAGCTAGCTAAAAAAAACAAACTAGAAATATAAACCAAAAAATACAAATTTTAAAAATTTTGAAATTTGTAAAAACTTTAAAATGGCAAAAAAAGAGCATCAATTGGCTGGCAGCGGCCAATCCTCTTCGGGCGACAAGTCCGATGATGAGGCGACCCGGTCAAATGTGGATGCTGCGGTCGAATCCAATGTCGATTATGCTATCCAATCCAATGTGGGTGCATTGGATACCGCGTCCAATGCTACCTCGTCCAATGAGGTGCAGAGCGTGATCAAGTTGGTGGGCGTGGAAGATACTGAGGTGGCCACGCAGAAGATGTCCAAGACCGAGATGGCTAAGGAGCTACAACAGGCTACCAAGCCGAGAAGAAATTAGAGAAGCCAGCCAAGGTAGCTCAGGAAGCCGAGCTGCAGAAAATGGGAGCAACCAACACCGATGATGAGATGCTGGCCAATGCCATCGAGCAACCCGAAAGTGACGAAGCCATGGTGCCCCAGTCGACCTCTGCGGCTCTTGGCTCCATTTTGCCTTCTGAAAATATGGTAAATGTTTATACCAACGTGGTGCCCCAGGTGGAGACCCAAATCTTCTCCATTTTCGCAGTAGGTGCTCACCATTTTAACATCCACGACTCAAAATCTAGATTCATCTAGTGGATCAGATTTCGAAGAGGTCCATCCGAAAGATGAAGATGACCACTCCCCAAAAGGGGAGTGATGATGGGGCCTGATCCAGTAAAGGCCGCAGAATATTCCGATGTCACACGTCAAACTCCGAAAACTCCGATCACACTTTAAAAAAACAAAAATTACACTTTGTCAACCTAATAAAACCTAGGTACCTCTTATTTTAAGGACCCCGTTCCGACAATACCGCAGCATCCACATTCGACCACATTCGACCACATTCGACTGTGTCGCCTCATCATCGGACTTGTCGCCCGCAGAGGATTGGCCGCTGCCAATTGATTCTCTTTCTTTGCCATTTTAACGTTTTTACAATTTTCAAAATTTGTACAATTTGTATATTTGTATTTCTAACTAGAAATATAAACCAAAAAATACAAATTGTAAAAATTTTGAAAATTGTAAAAACTTTAAAATGACACAAGAAGAGCATCGATTGGCAGCGCTCAATCCTCTTCGGGCGACAAGTCCAATGATGAGGCGACCCAGTCGAATGTGGATGCTGCGGTCGAATCCAATTTCGACGATACTATCCAATCCAATGCATTGGATACCTCGTCCAATGCAACCTCGTCCAATGAGGTGCAGAGCGTGATCAAGTTGGTGGGCGTGGAAGATACTGAGGTGGCCAAGCAGAAGATGTCCAAGACCGAGATGGCTAAGGAGCTACAACAGGCTACCAAGCCGAGAAGACATTAGAGAAGCCAGCCAAGGTAGCTCAGGAAGCCGAGCTGCAGAAAATGGGAGCAACCAACATCGTTGATGAGATGCTGGCCAATGCCATCGAGCAACCCGAAACTGACGAAGCCATGGGCCGCAGTCGACCTCCGCGGCTCTCGGCTCCATTTTGCCTTCTGCAAATATAGTAAATGTTTAGACCAACGTGGTGCCCCAGGTGGAGACCCATTTTCGCAGTAGGTGCTCACCATTTTAACATCCACGACTCAAGATCTAGATTCATCTAGTCGATCAGATTTTGAAGAGGTCCCACTCCCCAAGAGGGGAGTGATGATGGGGCCTGATCCAGTAAAGGCCGCAGAATATTCCGATGTCACACGTCAAACTCCGAAAACTCCGATCACACATAAAACAAAATTACACTTTGACAGATGGCTTTTTAACGTCAGTACCAACCAGTGTTGACAACATAATGAAACCTAGGTACCTCTTTTATTTTAAGGACGCTGTTCCAACAATACTAGAATACTATTTCTTTAAATATTGATTACAGATTATTTTTTTTCCATACATGAGGTAAAATTCTTTATTTTAAATCCGAAAATTGGCTCTTATTCTTTGGCCGAATCATCATGTGAACGGTTTTAAGGCTTATCGATGGATTTTCATAGAATGAATCCCAAAATATGCCCGAGGCCCATAAGTCATCGCCACTAAGAACTACATTTCCCAAGTAGGCACCGTTCAGTGAGCTTAAAGACACAATAAGAAACAAAATGAGATTATGGCTAATGTAGAAATTTGGCATAAAAACATACCTACTATAGCTCTTTTTATACCACCAGGCGCCCTTGTGCTTGGCCGCACAATTACCCTTCCCTTCCCTTCCCTTTTCTTCCAGCCAGCATAGCAACAAAAACGAATGCCAAGGGTTTATAAATGAAAATTGCGAGGGCTTGGGAGGAAAATATGCCGATCCATTGCTCATAGAACTTAATATTTGGGAATTGCAGGTTTATTTTGATTGTTAAACGCCAAGTATTTTAATGTTTCTGTTAATCAAAGGTCAAAATTTTGTGCTTGTTTCAAAATTTGATGACATTTTTATTTACAAATATCAGTGAGAATTTATTAAACAAATACAATTTTTATATTTTCATCGAAATTTCCGGTTTCTGGAAGGAAAACATAAATTCATTGTTTAAAAACTTGCATGTAACATAATCTTGATTTTTCGAGTATTTTCAATGCTTCTTTTTCATCATAAGTAATAAGAGGTAATAATTTGATGCTTATTTCAAAATATAATATGATATCCCTTCACAATGCAACAAGAGATATCCGTGGACTTGATCAAAATTTTGAAAAGCAATCTTGAGTGCTATTGCTTCCCAAAGTTTTCTGTATCCTGTTTTTGCATTTTTACGGGCTCATAACTTGGCCAAATCCAAAAATGGTGTTCCTTCTGTCACTGTTGCATGGATAAATATTATTTGTTTCTTTTGATTGTAGCATTTTTTGGAAAGTCCTTAAAAGTTTTCAAAATAAATTGCAGATAATAAAATAAGACGTGTAGCATACTTACGGACTCAACGTGGATTATTTAGTATTATTTTCCAGGGCTACTCTAAATACCAGAGGGTATTTAGTGGCGCCATCACAAAACGAATTCAACTAGGCTTCTAGGTTCCCTGCAAGATGATCAAGATCGGACGGAGCTCCGTATCCATAAAGAAAGAAGACCAGAGTTTAAATGATCCGAAGGACACGACAATCGACGAAGAATCTACAGTGGACGAGGATGTTCGCATCAGGTCTCTTGGTCTTCTGTAGCCGCCTGGTCCGCGGAAACGAAACACTGAACAGTAATTTCGATAGACGATTGTCGTGTCCTTCGGATCAGTTGAGCACTGGGCTTCTTTCTGAAGCACACGACAATCGTCAAAACAATTTCCTGTTCTGTATTTCGTTTCCGCAGACCAAGCGCCAACAGATGNTCCCTCTGTCACTGTTGCATGGATAAATATTATTTGTTTCTTTTGATTGTAGCATTTTTTGGAAAGTCCTTAAAAGTTTTCAAAATAAATTGCAGATAATAAAATAAGACGTGTATCATACTTACGGACTCAACGTGGATTATTTAGTATTATTTTCCAGGGCTACTCTAAATAGCAGAGGGTATTTAGTGGCGCCATCACAAAACGAATTCAACTAGGCTTCTAGGTTCCCTGCAAGATAATCAAGATCGGACGGAGCTCCGTATCGATAAAGAAAGAAGTCCAGAGTTTAAATGATCCAAAGGACACGACAATCGACGAAGAATCTACAGTGGACGAGGATGTTCGCATCAGGTCTCTTGGTCTTCTGTAGCCGCCTGGTCCGCGGAAACGAAACACTGAACAGTAATTTCGATAGACGATTGTCGTGTCCTTCGGATCAGTTGAGCACTGGGCTTCTTTCTGAAGCACACGACAATCGTCAAAACAATTTCCTGTTCTGTATTTCGTTTCCGCAGACCAAGCGCCAACAGATGTCCAAGAGACCTGCTTCGCACTTCCACCTCCACCGTAGATTCTTCGCCGATTGTCGTTTCCTTCGGATCACTTCAGCACTGGGCTTCTTTCTTTCTTTCTGGATACGGATCTTGATTGTCTTGCGAGGAACCTTGAAGCCTGGTGTATGTGAATGTGTATAGTTTTACTTCAAGTCCTGATGTGGCAATGGATATAAAGCCTACTCATCTAATTTGTATAAAAAAAAATAAAATTTAAAGTCAGTTTCATTCTGTCATTTTGCATCGAAAAACTGGGATGCACATAATTACACCATGAAGATTAATGTATTTTGTCTTTGCATATCCAATTTGTTTGTTTATAAACAAAATCCACGAATTGAAAAAAGTGTTCCCCCACTGTACGCTTTTACAATAATATTTTATGATTGCTAATAGCGTATCTCTCGGATCTTTCGGAGCGCTCTCAAGTTCTCACTCAGAGTCTTTCGTTTTGGAGCTTCGGGTGAGCTTTTGCCAACAAAAAGCCAGGCGCCGGGCACTCCGCTTTCAGTTGATCGGTCGAGTTCGCTTTGTAAGGAATTTGAAATCGTTTTGCAGCGCCTGCAGTTGCAGTTGAAACATATACTTTTCGGAAGTCAAACGAAACTATTACCCAAATGGCTGCCAACAAGCTGTGCTGCACTTTGGCCATCGCCGCTTTGCTGTGCCTGGGATTTGCGGCTCTGATTCAGGCCAACGGTGAGTCCACAAAATCAAACGAGATCTAAAGGCATTATTCCATATAGAAACACAGATTTCCGTTCTTATTGTTACGATGCGAATTGGTTACGCATTTGGGTGTAGATTTGATTTTTAGACTACAAATACCTGCTCGTCTGCTTCACTGGGTTCGAGCATTCATTAACATTAATTAGCAATTGTGTTCCGATATTTGTTTGATATTTTGCTTCTTTTGTTCTGCCAAAACACAGACAAGACATGTTTCGTTCTTGGATGGATTTCCCAGAAACAAATATCAGAGACATTTGCATACAATCATCTCGGCTCACAGTTGACAAACATCAATTTTAGTTCGATTTTGTCTCAATCTTGGGCCGTTGACTGCGCCGGTCGCTCAATAACACCCAACACTTGCCATTGAAATTACTTCCGATGTTTATATCCCCCCCATTACATTACGCGGAAATTAATTCGAAACATCTTTGAAAATTGGCTATCAATCAAACGCCAATGTTGTATAATTCGCGGTGAGCTCATTGGATTTCTATTTAATAAACTAATTGCTTTTAAGTAGCTAATTACTGCGGGCCATTAGCTTCGAATTCTTGGTGAAAAGGATGTAGTTTTGTATGAAGTTTTCCCGATTCCAGAGTGGAATGTCACAATGCGATTCCGTGTTCTATTGTTTCAATCGGTAGCAGGTAAATTCCCACATTCGTGACAATTCGTTTGCTCAAACAAGCATTATCATCTGGGACTGCGTGTGGGTTATCTCGGGGCACGAAAAAACCCAGGCCAAATAAGAATATGTTTGATTGGGTTTCAAAAATATTAAGTCTCGATCGAATTCATTCAAAATCTTGACCTGGTTTCGGTGACTTTCAAGAGGTCGGTGAACCGGCGGATACCTTTAAGGCACAGAATAGAACGCGTGTGGGATGGCTTCGCGAATTTTCAATACTGGTTGTTAAAAAATATTTAATTACAAGAACAAGGTCTTGATAACGACGATCTTATTGAATCATCCTCGCCTACGGACTGGCGCGGGATCCGATCTACGGAGATGCCTCAATGTTGCCATTGAAAGTTGCAAAACTAGTTCGGTAAAAAATGATATTGGAGCCGCAAGCTGACAGATTCAGCGGAAAGGTTTTCTCAGGTTCATGGGCGTGCATTCGAAGCAGAGTGGCTCTTAGTTTTAATGGTTTAGCAATGTTTCTTAAAAATATGGTTTGAGAAAAACAGGTTTCAAACATGTAAGATTGAGATTTTGTGCAATATTTACCTTCGTATCCTAAGCAGTTATCTGCCTGTTTATTGTTAACATTCCAACAAACTTGACTTGCTATATCTAAAAAATGAAAACAGCGAATGATCTGAATAAAGCGATGACATGGCCTGTAAAATATGTGTGACACAATTCGAGTTTTTTAGCGCGCACACAAAATGCTAATCGGTTTGTGTGTTCTATTTTTTGTGTTTTTATAAGTGTCTACAAATAAGCACTGATACAAGATTTGTATAATCTCTTCATTGAACAGATAAGCCGGTGACTGATGTGTGTTTGGGATGCATCTGCGAGGCCATAAGTGGATGCAATCAGACCCGTTTCTGCGGAGGAGGAGTCTGCGGTCTGTTCCGCATTACTTGGGCATATTGGGCCGATGGCGGCAAGCTGACCCTTAAAAACGATAATCCCCAGGCCGAGGATGGTAAGAGGAGTCTTCCTCATCGACTTATTTATTAATTTCAATTGATTTCCCTGCTTTTGCCGTAGCCTATGCCAATTGCGTGAACGATCCGTACTGCGCGGCCGACACCATCCAGAACTACATGACCAAGTTTGGACAGGATTGCAATGGAGACAATGCCGTCGACTGCTACGACTATGCGGCCATCCACAAACTGGGCGGCTACGGATGCAAGGGCGAGCTGGGCTACCAGTACCAGAATCAGTTGACCCAATGCCTCAATCAATTCCCCTCGTTGGATGTCCGCGCTTCGGGCTAAGCTTGTCTGTTGCTAATGTCTAACTAAATATAACTTATGTAAAAATTAATTATTTATGGCAATGCATTTGAGTTCGAATAAGATTGCGCACATGAGATTGATAATAAATTGATATTACTAAACGAATAAGAGTAGAATGCGTATACAGATTGGAACTTTTTTTCTTTTTAATATTATTAGTAAGGCATAGATACCCCATTATAGCCAATTGGGACCTCAAATATGTAAAATATTGGCAGGATACTTTGGAAGATTACTATCCAAAATACGTTGACAATATCAAACAGTGTCTTGGCTGAAATGTAAAATATGTTTATTGAACTACGATTATTTCCCGCACAAAATTAGTTTGCAAAAGTCTTCTGTTATTTATTAAAGCAGCCTTTTTTGCTGAGCCATAAAAACAGAAATAATTATCATATTAATAATGGAATTTTGGCTATTTTACCGAAGTAAATGTACCTACTATTTGAAACTTACCAGAAGTATACATGAATTTAATCGTTACCCAGTCTTGGTTAGAAAATAATAATTTATAAGAACCTTCCTTGTCCGGAGATATTGTTTGCAATTTTCCGAGCTATTGTCAGTGCAAATAAGCCCTAAAAACCGGTATTATCCGAGAGATTGGATTGATATTACCGGGTGAGAGCTTACTCCGTTGACATTACAACAATCATTCGTGTTCCAGGTGCGGTGGTGTCCAGTAGAATCAAAGCCATTAAAAAAGCAATCAAAACAAGCGCAATGAGATTTGTTGTGGGATGTTTTCTTTATTTGGTCTTAGTACTATCCCCTTCCTTAGTGCGCAGTCAAGGTAAGGGGTGATAAAAACTCTGGTAAATATCTTGAGTTATTTACAAAGCTTTTGGGCAGGTCATGTTCTGGACAAGCCCGTGACGGAGCTGTGCCTGAACTGCATCTGCGAGGCCATCAGCGGCTGCAATGCCACCGCCATTTGCACGAGCCCGGAGAAGGGCACCTGCGGCATCTTCCGCATCACCCATGCCTACTGGGTGGACGCCGGCAAGCTGACCATTAACGGCGAGAACCCCGAAAACGAGAAGGCCTTCATCAACTGCGCCAACGATCCGCACTGCGCCGCCGATTTGGTGCAGAATTACATGAAGAAGTTCAACCAGGACTGCAACGACGACGGGGAGATGGATTGCCACGACTACGCGCGGATCCACAAGCTCGGAGCCTACGGCTGTCATGGGGAGCTGCCCTACAAGTACCAGAGCATCTTTGAGGAGTGCATCGAGAAGTACGAGGAGGAGGGCTTGGAGTAGAAGCTCTGCAAACCTTTGAACACTTGTTGCCATAATGATAGTTGTTAGAAACATTGGGAATTCCCTGCATGTATGCTGTTTAGAACATAAATAAAAGCGGGAACCACCCCGAGTCGCTTTACAAGCCTAATCACCTTTGATCGAACCCATACATAGTATTTGGCTTTAATAAAAATGAGCAGCCGGTGCTCCGAGCGTTTCAGTGACTGCACACTCGTGAATGGCAGCGAATCGGAAGTGAATCTGGTAAAATGCATTGTCTAGACGTAAAGTGGTTGGCACTTTTGTGCGGCCTGATCGCTGGCTATGAGGCTGTGACTAACAAACCCATCACAGAAACGTGTCTCTATTGCATTTGCGAAGCACTGAGTGGCTGCAATGCCACCGCCGTGTGCGTGAATGGGGCATGCGGCATCTTTCGGATCACCTGGGATCAGTGGGTGGACTGTGGCAGGCTGACCATTCCAGGGGACTCCCCGCTGTCGGACGATGGTGAGTACATCATATACACTAGTTACTCGGTGTGGTTTTATAGCTTTATAACCCCCTTTCAGCCTTTACCAACTGCGCCAATGATCCCATTTGTGCCGCCGATACCCTGCAAAGCTATATGGCCAAGTTCGGGCAGGACTGCAATGATGATGGCAAGGAGGACTGCTACGACTATGGAGCCATCCACTATATGGGCCCGTGGAACTGCAAGGAGGACAGGCCCTTCTACTATGAAAACACCTTTACCCGCTGTCTGAGGAATGCAGTGAAAGAGGAGGAAAAACGCCAGAAAACCGCATGAGAATTTTCTGGGAAAGCGTTTGTTATTCTAGTTTCTAGACACACTAACTTATGAGGAAGAGCCACCGTAATTTATGTGCGAATAGTTATTATCATGCATTGTTGATGCATGGATAGGCGTTAGTTTTGATTAATAAACAAGTTGCTGGTCGACAACTTGAGTCAGTTGTGTGGTTAATCCGACGTTAGCAGGTTCTCCCATTTGGATCGGTATTTTAAACTTGGAAATGTTTAGGTTACTCGTTAGCTTGGCGGGCTGGTTGCTCCTAATGGAACGTATCTCCGGGTACGAGGGTAAGTTATATTACCCTCCCCAACCACAATTAAAAGGGGTTTTTCAGCGGCTGCGTTGTAATTATTGTAACCTATTTGCATTCCCCGTCAAATGGGTTGTTTAGAGCGGGTTTTCGCAGAGAAATGGTTAGTTTAAACATTAAAGGGAAAACGTATTTGATTCTATATTTTCCGCTGAACAACTGCTACCCTAAATAAATAAATATATATGATTTTGGTACACTTATTTCCTCTGTGTGTAAAGTGGCAAACAAGCCCGTCACGGAAGATTGCCTAGACTGTCTCTGCGAAACAATGAGTGGCTGCAATGCCTCGGCCATTTGCGTCAACGGGGCCTGTGGCATATTTCGGATTACCTGGGGCTATTGGGTGGAAGCTGGGAAATTGACGCTGCCCGGGGATACAGCTCTCTCCGATGATGGTAAGTTCTGGGCTACCCCAAAAAAAACCCACACTAAAATACCTTGTTCCTCCCTTGACAGCCTTTACCAACTGCGTTAACGAACCCTTTTGTGCCGCCAATACGGTCCAGAGCTACATGTACAAGCACGGCCAGGACTGCAACAACGACGAGCTCGTCGATTGCCTGGACTTTGGAGCTCTCCACAAGCTGGGCAACCTCAAGTGCCAGGAGGACTTGCCCTACATTTTTCAGAGGGTCTTCACGCGCTGCCTGAAGGCCAAGCAGCGATCGGCGGAGGCTGAAATCCTCAAGAAACAAGAGGCAGATTCAACATAATTTGATCCTTTATTGGGTTCTTCGCTCCCCGTTTTCCTTTGGTTTTGTGTTTTTAAAACAATCCTGGTAATACATATACACATCGAAACATTGCTTATGTTTGCCGCTTGAACAGTTTCCAATATAGGTATGGAATCTATAGGTTTAGTTACAGATACAGATTTGTTCATATATATATAATATATATCGAGGGGTATATGAAAACTACATTAATATGCTCTTTGTTGCTTGCAATTTGTTAGTCAACATGTTAACCCTTCGGTCGATCGACAATTTATTGTTAGTACATAGTTAATTATAATATAGCCGGTTTCAGACTCACATTTGCTAAAGCTTGGCTCTAACGTCAGTTGGCCTTATTGTGGTCATGGTTCTATATCTTGAGATGAGGTTCTCTCCTAAAACGGGATATATACTTGTATTTGGGGCTGGGTTTTAGTAAAGTCTAGTATCCGGAAACGTGAAAGTAAATAGGTAATCTCTCTATCAGAATTTGTTCAAATTGAAATTGAGTTTAACAACCTTTAAATTGATGATGAGACAGATGATCTGCGACTGAGACTTAGATTGAATGTTGAACAAACAGGCAGCGATATCGGTTACTTTTTGCATATCTCTAGACCTCAAAGAGTTATGAAAGTGTTCAGTGTGGGGCAAATGAAATAGTGGTGGTTGGTCTATCGGTTTCGGCCAAATTTTTATCATATTATACATACAAAGTTTTGGCATCGTTTGGGCATCCAAGAATGCTCGAAAGACTCTGGGGGTGTAGCTTGATTCCAACTTAATTTCCTATCTTTGGAGCTTGTAAATGAAATTTGAAAAAGTGTTATTCTTAAGGCGTTCTGTGGTGAATATCGAAATAATTTGGCTGGGTAATTTCTCCTTCTGGCGGCCCGAATATGTTCGAAACGATTAACGGCTAACTGACAAAATATTACCCTAAAATCAAGCTCGTTTTATATGAGGGGTGTGTGTACTCTTTAGTGAGATGACGATCTGATCCGATCCGATACGATCTGAATTGATATAGTACGGTTACTGTGGTGATGTGGTCTTAATGCTAGAATTGCAACTGTTTATATGCATTTTTGCTGGCTAATTGGGTTCTGTTCGGCTTTCACTTCTTGCTGTTGCCGTCGTTGGCCAAAAGCAGCTCCTTGGCCTCCTTCTTGCCGCGCTTCTTCTCCTCCTTGGCATGCAGCTTGGCCAGACGCTCCTCCTCCTTGGCCAGTCGTTTTTCCTCCTGAAAAATTCATTTCACGTGGTTAAATAAACAGGAAAAAATTCTAGTTTAGGGGTTTCAATTTTGGAATTTATCTATAATTTAAATGGACTAAAGTTCGGGACTTTATTGGAGCTACAATGAAATGAAAAATTTATAAATGATATAATGGAATTTTTCAAAATTTCCCCAAGTGTAAAACCTTATTAGCCTGCGCTGGAAATCATAAAAAAGAAAATCGGAACTGCTTGCTTGCGCTTTATGAGCCGCCGCTGCCTGTTCACAAGTTTGGAAATTTATGCTCTGCCGGCACAAAAGACACACCCCCGCCTTTTGCTCGCGATTAATGAAAAACTTTTCCAAAGTAGTTGCAAAAAACAAAAAGGGCAAAAAAGGGGAACGAGGCCAATTACAAACAATACAAATAGGCAGAGCCCGAGTCTGGGTCGTGGAGGGGTTAAAATGCATAATATTGCCCAACAAAGATGGAAAAGTGAAGCAAATTTCATGTCGTTTAACCCACCTTTCTGGCTTCCTTCTCGGCCTTTAGCTTGAGCTTTTCCTCCTTCTTTTTCCGCTCAACGGACTCGTTCTTCTTATTGTCAGCCTTCTCTCCTGAAAGTAATTATGAATAATTATAATCCTATAACTTAAATGGCTAAACTTGCAGAGAATTAGATCTTATGAAACTTACTCTGATTGCTGCCGGCGGAGAAAAGCGGAAAACTGCGACTGGAAGAGCTTGAACTCGGCTTGGGATTGCCATTCGAACCCGAACCCGATCCGGATCCACTGGAACCGCCACTGGGACCAGAGCCACCCAAGGAAACTCTCGAGCAGCCGGCGGCTCCTGAAGGATTACCTTTCGCCAAGTTTCCACTGGATTTTCCGGCGGAAGCTCCCAAGGCTGGCGACTTCTTATCCTTGGGCATAACGTAGGCATTTTTGGGCAGCGAATTTTTCGAGGTCACCGGACAGATCTTTGCCCCGCCCGCCTTCAAAGGGGGCGGGGCCAGGGCAGAGCAGCTTAGCTGGATGTTCATAGGACTGGGACGACGCGGCGGCGGCGGCGAACCTGACTCCCTAAGCAAGGGGGCCAGCTCGTGGGCACTGGACTTCGTGTAAGTGGAGTACCTGGAAGAGAGTGCAATGCTGTGGATGCTCCTGGGATGTGCTGCGATTGACTCACCGAAATCTGGGATTGCTGACGTGCACGGGCGAGGGGTGCGGCACCTTGGCCGGACTGCGGAACTCCTTGATCGGCGGCAGGCGGTTGTGTACGTCCATCAGTCGGTGCTTGACGTGTCGCCTCCCAGGATACGTGTGCGTGGGCGTCATCATGCCACTAATCCCTGCGGAGACCACTCCTCCTCCGCCGCTGCTGCCACTGCCGCTGGAGGACGAGGCCGAAGCGGAGGCGGATGTGGAGGCGGTGCAGTTGGTGAGCGTGTGCAGCGGCTTCCTGGGCACCGCTCCGGAACAGCCGCTGGGACAGCCGCCGTGATGGGAGTGATGGGAGCCGAGGTTTTCCCGCGGCGATAGCGAGCTGCCCGAGGATCCCGAGGGCGTGGGCGAGTGCGGATGCGGATGGTGGTGAGTGGTGGGCGATGGCGGGGCCAGGTGATTGGAGGAGCTGGAAGCCACGGCCGGCGAGGCCGGTGAGCAGGGTCCGCTGCTCGATATGGAAGACGTCTTGGAGTAGTGCGAGTATCCAGAGACCGAGGAGCCCGCCGATCCCGTCGAGCTCATCGAGTAGAGGCTGTCCGACTGGGAAACCCTTCCGTGCTGGACGCCTCCTCCATTCCGGGGGGCATAATGATGCCGCCCCCCTCCGCCCGATCCCGATCCCGATCCCGATCCTACCCCTGCCCCAGCTCCCTTGTGCAGCGTGGGCTGGTGGAAGGTGTGGTGACCGCTGTGCGCATCGTTCATCGAGTAAGAGCTGGCGGAGGGCACCACTCCGCCGGCGGCGACACCGGCGGAAGCCCAGCTCTTGGCGCCCATGGAGTAGCTGCTGGCCGACTCCTGGATGCGCCAGGTGCCCGACGAGGAGGTCAGTCGGTTGACCCTGGCCCGGCAGATCACGCAGCGCAGGGGCAGCAGCCGCTGAGCCACCGCGCTCTGGATGGTTTTCACGAAGCACCGCCGGCAGACGACCCGGTGGCCACAGGGCGACGTTTGCATGGTGGCCCGGGCATTGATGCAGATCACGCACTCATCCTCCTGGGACGTGGGCGGGTCCGGCTCGTTCTCCTCCTCCAGCTTGCTCAGCAGCTTGTCCTGGAAAGGGCAGCAGAAAATGGTGGGTGTTAAATCGCGTTTAAGCCTGTAATACTGCTAGGGATTTGGTTAGGTTTTGGGGCTTCTATTCGCACTCGAAAGTATGCAGTTTGTATCAACAAAGACAAGCTTAGCTCTGCCAAAGTGCACATTTTTTAATGAAATCACAAATCTTTGTGTATGTTTCTCAAAATAGAACAAAGAATAAGCTCATTGGGCTTAACACTATGAAATGCATTTCGCATTTCATGAAGGATAAATTTCGGCTTAAGTTGAAGTTCTTGGGTTTATGTTTATTTATAAATTTTGCCAGCACTTTTTGTATGTAATGATTGCTACATTCACAATATTCTTAATATTTTCTAAGCCCTTTATTTTGCTACAGGAGAGTCGTTTCCATTTAAAGTGCATATACTTATAAAAAGTCATCAATGAGAAAGTTATCTAAGAGGCTTTATGTGGTCATTTTGACTTATTTTTAACACGACACTTAAGCAGTATTAAACTGTTATGAAAATATAAATTTAATAGTGTCTTTCCCCCAATTTTTGTTGCTATTTCATCATGACTTAAACTTTAAATAAGTTCACTTGGACAAGTGTTTCCCCGCAACCGCAGCAGAGCATTCACTAATCGCTTGGATCTTAAATGTACCCCCATAAATTCCCCAACTGGCCATAATTGATTGACCAAATAGTGTCTCGGCTGACTCGGTTCACAGCTGCTTAGCTGTAAGTGATGGCAGCAGCCTCTTCGCATGCGTTCAGGGCCAGAGCCGGAAGCCGTTTGACATGCCCATAAAAAGATGCGACACTCCATCCAGACCAAACAAACAACACTATACAATGGTAATTTCTTAAATGCTAAATTAGCCAGAGATTGCAATCATCTACGCATTGGCTAACGGTCCGATTTCGTATCAAATTAACGAGTGATTATGCAAATTATGTTTTGTCTTGCGTTGAGACAAGCGACGACGCCTTCTGAGGTCAGTTTGGGTGTTCGACCTCAGACGACAGAATACAGACGACAGGCGGCGTCGGCCGATGTCGATCGTTAAATGTATTATACTTATTATTAATTTCGAATTTTGCCATTTTTCAAGAACTACTCGGCCCGGCCATTGTGTGCGACCATCCCCTGCGGGTAATTAATTTTGTGATTCAGCAGCTTTTTAAGCTCGCGCTGATTGAATGGACTGGTTTACGATCGGATTGGGCTATTAATATAGTCTATGGCTATTTTTGGCAGTGGTCTGCTCTCTTTGTTGTTGCTGAACAAAAAGCGCATTAAATGGCCGAGAGAATCGCATAAAAGTCGAGGAAGTGGTAAAGCAATTATTGGCAATGCACTTCAATGCAATTTTCATACCCATTTCCAGTGCCAAAGCCGCCACTAATGAGTTGGCTCTTGATGCAGAACACACATAAGAACAAAGTGGTGCCACAAATGGTATGGCCAAGGTGGTTCTCCTTGACGTTTGCAGCGGAGCCCTTGCACTTGATGGTTCCTCAATGCCGGCTGGAAAATCGTGCGAATTGTTTGCCGCCGAAGGTCTGCACTGATTGTAATTGCTTCGATTGTAATGCATGTTCAAGAGATATATTTAATTGCCATTGTGCCATTGTGTAAGGGTAAATCAATCAAGTGTTCGATTGCCAACCGCAAATGTCCCAAGAATCTTTTCGCAACTGCAGCTGATGAATTTATGGTTCATTGCTTGCTGTTCAACTGCAAATATTTTAGCAAGGTTATTACTGTGGCTTCGGAAAATAGCAAACAATTTGACCTATTTCAAGATTGGCTCGGGGTTTTTGACAAAGTGTTATTAATAATAATCGTAGGATTATTAACCCTTATAACCACTCCATCCGACTTTGACATAGACATAGACGGTTGGAATAAGAGCGATTTAAGCCGCGAATTCACGCAGAAAAAATGATTTGATAAACGCAGGAAAACGAATACTCTGTGTTTGGAAAAATCCCAAGAATTATCTTTTTTTAACCCCCTAAAACATTTATTTAATGTGTCCAACAGGGCACCCTTTACTCTTCATTAAAATCCACTTCCTGTTCGCCATTTAAAGCTTAATTATTTTGTATTTTAGAAAGGGTATCCACTTGATTAATGTGCCTCTCAGCGCCAAGCTAATTGACCCGCACAAAAAACAAAGACATCCAATCCGATCCGCCGAGGATGGGCCAGAACGACTTAAGGCTGTCGGATGTTGGAAATTGGATGTTGTATGTCCGATGTTGGATTTTCGGATCCGATCGAGAGGCGATAAGTGAATTGAAACGGAAAGCCGTCGGTGTCTGGTCAAGGTGAACCGCCTGCCGGCCTGCCTGCCTGCCGTCCCGCCTGTCAGCTGGATCCGCCTGAACTTTGGCTCACCTTTTCTTGGGCTGCTTGATCAGCTGGCTAGCTGGCTGGCATCACCTGGGTGGCATGCCCCCCTCTTTGGGATTCAAGACATGGTTCAGCGGCTGGGTGGTAGTGGGCGCGCGACAATCAGGAAATTCAAAACTACGAGTGTTTTACGATCGGCGCATGCTTGATTAACTCATTTAAATACGGAACGCATTTGCGCTTACACGCACGCTCGGGTTTGTGGCCTGAGTCTTTTGTGGGCTCCTAGGGCTTCTTTGCGAAAATTCTGTTTATCAGATCGCCAGCAGCGCTGCTAAAAAACAGCGACGCCGGCCGAGGCAGCGCCTCGACAAAGCTATACTTTTTGTTTGTAGGGTAGGACCGTCAGTTCCGATCGTTCAGTTTGTCGTCGCCGCTCGTCGAGAACGGTGTGTTTTGCCAGTGTCTGTTCGAATTTGTTATTATTTTTTGGGATCGCTATCGGGTGTGATTTGTGTGGTTTATCGCCAAAGCTTAGCTAATAAAACAACGCCCCAAAGCCAAATGCGGAAACCGATTTGAATGTTGATTTGGCGCCCAAAAGTGAATTGAAATTGCAAGCGAAAAACACAAAGGGTTCATTGGACGCCGGACAACTTGAGCTAATATTTTGACTAGTTAATTGTGTTTGCAATGGTGCTGCCGGCTGCCTCGACGTTGTGCAATGTGTTCACATTTATTTTGGGTGAGTTGGGCTGCAAAACTATTGCAAGTTATCTATAGATTTGAATATTTTGGATCGAAGGCCAAAGCGAGCAAGTCAACAATCATTCAAAACTCAAGTATTCCCATTGCAACATTGAGAACAGTCGAGTGTTTTAAAACTGTTCAAACTCTGAGAACCGTGTTGCATTTTACGTGTTTTATTGAACAGAACCAGCATAGAAACGCTGTGTGATTTGTGTAATATTTACATTCGCGTTGGTCGATTGGAAACCGGAGCCGTATTTGAGGCAACTATTAGCATTGATTCTGCCTCAATGTCAGCTGGGAAATCGTGTCTCCAGTGGGCGTGGGGGGCGGTACTGCCGCTCGCAGAGCCTCTGAATGCATAAGTTCAAGGTGGAGTGGCTTGTAAGCCGAGGCGCCGGAGGGGCAGATGTCCAAACAAGTTGATGTCTTTGTTGATACGCGCACTCAAAAGATTCAATTGTTGACCATCGACAATATTTGCCATTCGGGTGGGTCAGTTTCTATGGCCACTGAGCCGTGAAGGAAAATCTGTGAGAAGAAGGCCATGGCGTCGGAAAAGGGGGAGTCATAAATCACGGTGCCAGATATATGGTGGTATCAAGATGTCACATGTGAAGCCCCCGGTCCCGTTTCCATTCCCGTTTCCGTTTTCCCGCCGCCTTATAGGTCGCTCGAGTTGGCAGAAGTGTTTGAATTATTACATTATTTTCAATGCCACTGGGGGATTCACAGGGGTAGAAGCATAAAGCCGGTGCCGTAAAGTTCTGGCTGCAGTAATCGCCGCGGCTCAGACCCGGCCAATTAACTGCCGGCCAAACGTTCGCTTAAATTAAAGCCAGCGGTGTGATAATTAAAAGCGAAAATGAGGAAAAATACAAATTAAATGCACGGCATGACGTCGCGAAGCACTGTGGAAACAGAAACCCAAACAAAGAAAAGGCTGAAACAAAATTTAATGGCAATACCAGCAACAACTGTGGAACATTCCTCATAAATAAGCGCGACAAACTCTTCCGCTCAGACGCAAAAACACAAAGCTACAAGCGGAAAAATTTACATAAATAAAAGATATTTAAACCACATGCATAAAATTTGGAGTATGCTCGTTTATGGCTTGAGGAAATCGGCAATAAAAAACACAGTTCTCCAACTAGCAAGTAATTAAGTAGTTAAGATGTCAAGAGGGCTATAATCATTCATACATTTTCAATATTTCGCATTAAATGTTTACGCCCCCGAGAGAGACCCCCCAAAAGTTGTTATAGTTTCCACTTCCGAAGCACAAGCATTGTCTCGCCCAAACGGAAGGCGGGAAGGTGATAAGTGGCCAGAATTGCAAATGAATCGGGCTAACATTGGCTAAGGTCACCATCATTGTTACTTGGCATCTAATCAACTGCTGCGGCATCCGCGTGCAGCTCGAAAAATGTGTAGCAAAACAAACAACGGCCGATAGCCAAGATATGATATACAAGTCAGTGTCAATGACATCTCAATGTTGGGGCTTGAATCTTGAATCTCTCGCTTGACCCACTGACTTTATCTCAGCCACCGATGTGAGCGAAACCCGTTTGGCTGCGTAACACGCGGCGTATGCGTCACGTGCGGCTGCCACTGTTTGGTGGCTGCCACATTTGTTGGCCAAATCGAATGCAAAACCACCGGCGCCCCGCTCACCACTCCACTTCACTTCATTTCGACTCAAGTTCAGGGCCAAGTTGAACTTCTCGGTGGGGCTGTATGGCTGTGGGGTTGGTTTCGTTTTGTTTTCTTGGCTACTGTTTTTGTTTTTACTCGGGCGGGCCTGGGCTTGAGCTTGGGCTCGGCTTTTGTTACTATACCAATTTGTTATTGTTATTGTTATGGTTATGGCTACGGCTACCTGGCATTTCGACGCGTTGCCAAATGGTTAGCGGAGCTAATGAATCAATTAGTTTTGTATTCCAAAGCTCTAAATAAACTTGCTCATGTTTTGGCACTTGACAAATTCGATTTCCGCTTCGCTGTTGCCTGGCCATTGAGTCATTAATTAGTTGACATATTTACAAGTAATTGGTATTGTTGCGGATGTTTCATTACTCTGCAATGCCACTTGATTTCAATTTCTTGTGTGGTGGCAGGTGAAACGTTCCTGGAAAACCTAACCATTTCGGGGTATTTTTCATAGGCCAGATTTATGGCCGACATCCGTATTTTCCCTCCAATAATTTATTATTTTTAATGTGTTCCCCAGCTGGCTCCCCGATTTTCTACAGCGCAGCTCCGCGCGGATCCTGCGCCAGCTGCTGTGCGATTAGGGAGCGCGAGGACATCAAGTTCATGCTGTACACGAGGTAAGCAAACACAAACCCGAACCCAAGGCTCGCAGCGATTGCTCATGCATATTGGGGGGCCATCAAATTTGGGGCCCTGCCCGCTTTGCAGACGGAACCGCAATGTGGCCCAGCTCCTGCACCTGAGCGACGATGCCCGGCTGGCGCAGAGCAATTTCAATTTCAATTACCCGCTGGCCATCTATCTGCACGGCTTCTCCGAATCGGCCACCGGCGAAAGGCAGAGCAGTCAGGAGCTGAAGGATGGTGAGTGGTGCGGAGAGTGGTGTGTCCTCGCCTCCCATCCCGGCTAACTCGTTTATCCTGCCCCTCCTGATAGCCTTCCTGCGGCGCGGCAACTACAATGTGATTCTCGTCGACTGGAGTGCGATGACGGCGGTGCCCTGGTACTCCAATTCCGTGGAGAATCTCCCGGTGACAGCCCGCTATTTGGCCCGTTTCCTGCGCTACCTGGTGGACATGGGCTATCCGGCCAAGCACATCCATCTGATTGGCTTCAGCCTGGGGGCCGAGGTGGCCGGCTTCGCGGGCAAGCAGCTGCAGGAGTGGGGCATCAAGCTGACCAGGATAACAGCCCTGGACCCGGCGCTGCCTCTCTTCGAGGGCAACAGCTCCAATCGCCGCCTGAGCCCCAGCGATGCTCGATTCGTGGATGTCATCCACACGGACGGCGGAATTCTGGGCAACCCCACGGCCATGGGTCATGCGGATTTCTATCCGAATGGAGGTCGACCGCTGCAGCCTGGATGTGCCAGACAGGAGATTGCCAATAACCGCTGGCTGGGCATAATTAGTGAGTATCTACAGCACGAGGAGTATGGCCAATTTCCACTGCAAAGTGGTAATAAATGAACGATTTCAGAGCACTATTTACACCGATACTTAACTCCTCTTTTAAGTTTTTCAAAACTTTCTAATTTAAGATTGGAAATAGGATTAGTTTAATATTGTCAAGGAAGAATGGGAGTACAACATTTAATTCAAATAACGTATCAATAATCGCTTTATGTAGCCAACAGCTTTTAAATGAAACTTGACAACAATGTTAATTAATATTCACCACTTTTGGCCACCGCACATCAAAGTCAATAAAAAGAGGGCGTGGGTGGCTAGAATTTTGGGCTTATTAATATTTTTTAATCACAAAATGTTAACCAGAATCTATCAAAATTGCCTATCACAGTTGGTTGCAGCCACCAGCGTGCCTGGGAGTATTTTGTGGAAAGCATAGCCCAGCCCAAGGGCTTTCCCGCCCAGCGATGCGAGGCCTCCGAAGTGATTGGCGTGTGCCGGGAGCCAGGAAGTGGACCATCCTTCATGGGCATGGGTGCGGATCCCAGGTGAGGCTCACCAGGCCGTTCTATACTTGGGACAGCAACCTTGATAATCGTATCCTTTCAGGCTTCGTGGTAAATTCTTCCTCGACACCAATGATGCCAAACCGTTTGGTAAGAATAGCCGATTGAGGCCAATTGCTGGCTCGCTGGCCCCTCGACTGCCGATTGCCTACAAATTGCCACCGAACGCCACCAGGCAGACGTTTGTCAATCGCTGGAATTTGGACTCTGGCCGACAGGACCCAAGGGCGGAGGAGCAGGAGGACAACAACACGTTGAGCAACAACATTGACAGCTCTTCGCTGACGTGACGGAATTTCCTCGTCGAAAGGGGTTTGAGTTGGGGGAACGGCCAGGGAAATTCTCTGGAGTGTCCTCACAACATGGTTCGAGATTTATGGAGAAGGCGGTGTGATTAACTCAGTGTCCTGGCTCCGTGTTGCAATTTGTGGCAACAACTCTTGTGATCTTTCGTTTAAGTATTGTTAGCACGTAAGCAGGCCACTTGTGAGCCCTTCAATAAATACGTTTAAGTCAAAGAGGGGGTGTTAAATATGAGAAACAGGGAACTGCAATCATGATTTGCAGATTTTATGATTGGCCTAGGAAAACATATCCCAGGTGACACAGACTCATCTTTACATTTCTTTAAACTTTATATACTTTTAAAGCTTTATTTACCTGATGCTTTTAGAAGCTTCATTGAATATTCAGGTGGCATAGCCGAAAATCTACGCAACCTTCGTCAGAGCCCGAAAATTGTGAAATAAAACTGCGCCAGAGCAGGCACTCAATTTGCACACTTTTAGCCGTGACTCATCGTGACAATCGCTCTAAAAGGCAAGTAATTTAATTTAGTTGGCCCCCTCCCGGGCAAAAGGCAAAAGGACATGCAAAGTGGATACGCCTATGACGCACCGGGAAACCTTAGAAAGGCACCCAAAAAGCATGAACATACGGGCATACCAAGGCGAAACATTAAGTATACGCACCGAGGTCAGGCCGAAAAAGGCGAATATAAATTTGGCTCGAAGTTGAGCTATTGCCTGTGCAATTAAAAAGTAATTAACGAATAAGGCGGGCACGTCTTGGCCATAAGGAGTGCAAATTGTTTATTAACTTCGAAGGGCGTGTTCCCGGGCTCCTTTTAAAATGCAGCCACCGCTCGTAATTATGCAAAAACGAGGGGGAAAAGTGGGAAAAACTGTGGAAAAAAAGTGAAACAGAAGCCATACAGGACGTGGGCCATAATGTGCAATGAACGTCGGAGCTCATTTCACAAGCCATCGCCTAACGAGCGGCGGAAGTCGCGGCGAGTTGGGGAAGTTGGTGTGGCCAGCCGGAAGGGAAAGTGGTTGGGAAAATGGCCCCGAAACTGTAACTGAAACTGCAACTGAAACTGGGCCGAAAAGTGGTGGTCCTCCCTCCCTCCATATATGCGAGTTGCATTATTAATGAGCCAGACTTTGGGGGCAGGCGAATGCAGATGCATTTTCTGCCCGCCCGCCCATCGCTCATCGGCTGAGCGGGAATTCCGTATTCAGCATTTCCACTCCGAACCGTTCAATGATTTGTGAGTTTTAGTGTTTTTTTTCGGGTTGGTCCGAGCCCTGGCCAAGTACAGGTCCCCAGTCGAGTGGCTTTTTGGGTCAACTGCAGATGGCCGAATGAATGGCTTGTCGAATTTATATTTAATAGCCGTCAGGCCTTGATGAGCGGCCACATCTAAATGGTTTTTCGAATCGATAAAGAGTTGCACAATCCCACGGGGGTGCCAGAAATGGCCGTCGACGAAAGTCCTTGTTTGAATCGCATTTAAGGTTTGAGTAATTGGTTGTAAAACCTAATCTGTTTTTACGGCCACTCTTTTAGACATAAAATTTTTGATATTTTCATTGGCATTCCGATGTCTAAAGGAGCAGTCCATACTTGGAGATACTTTGTTTTAACTTGACAAACTTCTGCTTGAGATTTATGATTATTACTTTATTCGAATTGAACTCATTAAGTGGAAGCTCCTCTGCCCAGTAATAAGTGAGGGAAATCCCTATAAATAAAGCGCAATTTAGCCATCCAGCAAACAAATAAACTCGCTTTGATTATGCATTCATTTACTTTGCTTTGTAATTTCCAGCATATTTCTGTCCAGCTCAATTATGGACATTTTTGCGCCGGCCGGACACTTTTGGGCGGTTGGGTCGGTTAAAGTAGGCCAATAATAAAAAACACTCCTTGGCCACGCTTAACCGCTCATTGCCCCATCCATCTGCTCAGGTTTTCCCGCTTTCCCGGCGCTTTTCCTCCTCAATTGTTGTCAGCCATGCCACGGAAAGCCACGGAACAGACGACAAATGTGCGAGACACGTGCTGCTGACTCACAAAAATATGTGGAAGCTAATGAGGTTGGCCAGGGGGCTGGGATACAGATACAGGACACAGGACACCGGACTTCGAGGTGAGACGACGCATTCCAAGAGCTGTCAATGAGCTGGGCTAAACCGAGCGATTGCTGATTGATTGGGGTTGGAATTGATTATTAATACCGTGCCTGGTCCCCATTCTTGTTAGCCGAACCGCTCAAGCACCTGTGTGTGTGCTAAATAAATGCGGCAGAAGAATGTGGCTGTGTTTTTCGGTTAACTAAGAGTCGCCACGTCTATCTAACATTGATCTAAAGGAGCTATAAACATGCAATTTGCCAGAGAAAACGGGCTATAAAGAAGGAAGTGGAAATAAGTGGTTACTATCCACGGTTAGTTGATTGGAAAACAAGGAAAAGGGTCCTTACAAAGTAAGATATATTTGTTTCCCATGACTTTGACCTATTATCTCATCTTTCTCATATCTTTAGGCCATCGTTTTTTATTACTTTTAAGAAATTAAACCCAAGTTTATGGGTATAATCCCCCTACTTTTCGGTAACCGCTTCAGACACTTTGACACCCAAAAGTAGGTGACCTTAACTCGAGTCCTCATTCCCTCTTGCATGTGTTACACTCACTCACTCAGTCAGTCTGTCAATCCTTCAGTTTTCGGCACCTGCTGCAGGTTTTAAAAGATTCGAAAGGAAGAGAAATTAATTAAATCGATAGGGGGCTTCGTTTCATTCGTGCAAAACATGCTGGCACATGGCTTTCCTGCCCATGTTGCTCCTGTTGTTTATTACGGCACGGCGCACTGCACTCGACTCCTTTTATGCGCCAATAATTGCACGGCGCTGCCGAGCCGAGCACCAACAATTCCATTAGGTTTTCCCCCGCCAGCCGGCTGCCTGCTGCCGGTCTTCGCAGCTTTATTTGAAGCCTGCTGGCAGGGGCGCAACATTGTCATGGAGAGAAATTGCATTTATATCAGGCCGTGTTTACGTGTCAGCGACTCGTGTTCAAATCCTTGTGAGTGCTTCACTCGTACCCTCGGATTGCGGGGCAGGTCTACGGCAAAACTAGAAAGCGGTACCCATTTTGAGTGAAAATTTAGAGGATATCTTCTGGTCTGAAGCCTGAATTTGAGAGCACTCCTGCTGCTTTTAATACCGCTCGCCCACATGCTGCTAAGTGAATTTATGGCCTTTAATATATACACATCCTGTCACGTCTAAATGTCCGAGCTTAAATCAAGCTTTCTAATGGTTCACTTCATCAGCGAACAAGTTCATTTGCAGTTGCCAATCGCAATATGGAATATATAGTAGAGCAGGATGAAAGTTTTGGGAAGGTGCAACTGCTAATTGCGGGCCACATTAGAAACCAATTATAAACCATAAAAGTCAAATCAAACAATAGGCAACTGTGCGGGGCGCACTGGCTTGTCGACAACTAATTGGGGTCGGGCAGTCTGCGCGGGTGCTTGTGAGTGTCCTGCCAGGACCCATCCCCTGCCTGCCATCAATTGTCAGGCTGTGGGGCTAATTGCAAAACTCTGGCCAACACAAACACCCCCCCCACCCCTTGTGTGTGCGGTAAGTGCAGCCGCTGCGCCCGAAGGCATAAGGATTGCCAGCAACACGGATGTGGGCTGTGATATCAGCAAAAACTACAGGAGCACAGGACTCATTGACGGAGATACACGAGAAGAAATGGGCAAGGGATACAAGGAAGTTGGTCAACAAAATAAACAGTCTCTTGCCAAACAGATACATGCCTTTTATTTTAATTATTTTGTTGCACAAATAAATTATCTGTTGGAAACCCTAGAAGTTTTTGGAACACTTTCATATACCTTATTTTAATGATTTATTTTATAAGAATTTACCCTACAAAAGTACCAAGAAATACCTACAATTTAAGAACCCTGGTCTTTTTTTCGCCTGCACCGTGGTATACTTGTTTGTCAGCCATACAAAATTATGACAAAAGTGTCAAATTTGCCAACTAGACACATGTGGCTGTTGCAGGATGTCGGCCGTTGCAGGATGGGTGATGTGTGTGGCAGGTGGGCGGGATGTTGGCTGCTGCTGAGAGTGTAATTAGGGCTTTTAACACGAGAGTGCAAAGTGAAACCGAAGCGATGCCATTTTCGGATGGCAACTCATTGAAATCAAAGTGACTGGCGCGGGGGTGGCGGGCATTGGCGGATGTGTTTAGATGTTTGTGAATGATGCAGCTGGGGGCAGGTGCAGTGGCAAGGAGCGGGCTGGGCCGGTCCCTTTGAAAGCTTCAGTTGGGATATTTCTATTTCCAGGCTGCTTTCAGGGCAGCTCATGTGTGCGGAACAAGTTGCTGGCTTGCAGTTTTTCCTCAACTTTTATTTCTATTTATTTGAGAATGTTCAGTGGCCGTAAATGGGGGAGGATTGAGGGGCATTATTGAGAAGGACTCCCGGATGAAGTGTTGAGCTGTAAAACCGTTTTTTCCCCACGAATGTGCCGGAGAGTCCTTTCGCCTTTTGTCCAACAAGCGGCGAGTGTTTAGTTACATTCTCGCGGGGGAATGGGAAGGACATTAAGTTGAACGGCATTTAAATCCATTTAAATATAATTCCCGTATTTCACTTTATGGTTTTTCAATTTATTTCGCTCTCCCATTTTGGCACAAACAATAAATTTTAATTGAAATCTGGCCTTGTGCTAAAACCATTGAAACGCATCGCTTGGGGCTGAAGTTGTGCATCGGTATGCGTGTAAATCTGTGTGTGTGTGTGTGTGGGAGTGCCATTGTGTTGGTGCAACGGGCTCAGTTCCAATTTCGCATCCGCCCCGTGTGCCCCTCCCTTTTTGCTCTTTTTGTTTTATTGCCACTGTCCCTTCGCTATATTGTAGTTTCTCGCTGGCATTTTTCGCTGTCCCTGCCATTTTTTATTATCTTGCCTGAAATTTTATTTATTCTTTCTGGCATAGAAGCCGCCCGGCTGGGGGATAAAACTTTTTTGCGGCCTTATCTCTGCCAGCGCGTAATGAAATGTGACAACGCTTGCTCAAAGGCTAGTTTCTCGGCGAGTCTGAAGGGATACTGCACTAACTCATGAAAAACGCGAGCACATTGTACACTCTTCCACTTTAAAAATTCATATATAACTTTTGCAAAACAAATCACCGCAATAAGTAGTATACCTTAAAGCAGAGAGTACTGAATTTGATTGTAAAAATCCTCTGAGTTGTAATCACTGCAATTGTTCTCAAATTAAGTGGTAGATACATTATTTCAAAAGGGAGAAAAGTAAGCTGCAAGTTCCTAAGTGGTCACTGAAAATACCAAGCTTAATCGATTAGAAAAGTAAACATTTTTGTTCCCTGCACTAGATTAAAACCTCATTGGTTGTAAGTTGATAAAAAAGCCTTCAAAAGTAATTGCATACCCCATATCTTGTTCCACATCGCTTGGCCACTCTAAATGCTCCTCCAATCAATGCAATTAAAGTAAACGTCTGCCGGCTGCATTGAAAATTCTCCCCTCCCGCCGCCCTTATAAATATACCATATACCCTGATTTCTGCTCGCCGTGCTTGGCCATATATACAGCCCAATACATGTTTATATATGTATAGTATAATGGTGCAGACATCGCGTGACCTGCGCTAATGCACTGCCGCGCCCCAAGGAGTTGGGTTTGGGGGCTGGGGCTGGAAAATGGGAGCTTTTCGCAACCCTTTCGCGGTGCAGCACGTGATGGCCCAAGGAAATCTCACAGCGAAAAGAACAACAAAGGCAAGCAATGCGTAAACACTAAAGTTTAATGCACTCTAATTGCCGGAGGGGCTGTGAGGGGCGTGGGGCGCAGGCGGAAGTTCGCAGACGACAAAGGGAGCACACGCTGACATTTTCGCATATAAAGTTGGAATATTTAGGGAAACAACGACGACGACGACGACGACTACGATGTCGTTTGCCATTATCCCGCAGAAGAAAGAAGGAAAGTTGCGTGTCTGCTGCGACACAAAAGTTCAATTACTTCCCAGAAAGGAACGGAGAGCCAAAAAGGCTGGCGGAAGGATATCCGGCTCCTGCTGCTGCTGCTCCTGCATTGCGTGCCGACTCCTGGGACAGGCACTCTCTCGCGGTCTCCTGTTTTAATGACCATTTTCCCGCTAAATGGCAATCGTCCAGGGGCCCAGGGGCCCATCAACTTGACTAATTCCCGATCTTAATGATTTATTCCGCCACTGACCAGGCTGTAGAAAATCGGCGGGTAGTTGGGCGGCTCGTAATCGCACTAACCGATTGGCTCTGGTTTAGTGCAAGGTGAACCGAACTAAACAACACCCCAGGCACTGCGATGGCAAGCGACCACTCAAATTGGAATTACTTTCAAATGCTTTCTGTGCTGATTTATGGGCGAGCGATTTTGAGGTTGTTCGAGGGGTCAGTGGCAGAGTGCAATGGAAAATGGCAAAAGTCTGGCTGACCACAAAGGTACAGCAACCAAAATATACAAGGGTTGTGCCCATAAAATATCCCAAGCCACGAATTGGGAATGCACTTACGAACAATGCATAAAATAGGTTTCCTTACTATTTCAATAGATGTAAAATTTATGTTTACTGCACTTCCTGTGCGCTAAACTGGAAAGGAAATTGGGCTACTAAAACGTAATTAATGCCACGATTAATAATTGAAAGCACATTATAAATCAATTCGGGTTGGCATACATTAAAATTGTGTGCAATATATGATATCCCTTCGACCCTGACTGGAATACCCTTTTTGGGCAGCCACAGTCAAAGCCAAGGCGAGTCCCAACCAGAAACAGAAACAACCTCAACTCGAGTCCGAGTCCTGAACCCAAAGCGGTCTCGGCCAAAGGCAACTGTTTTGGCATTTGGATGACTAAGCCGGAGTCTCTGTTTTTTTTTCGACCAATTATTTTTTTGAGCACGTTGCTAGTGCCAAGTCAAATTGTGCGGTCATTTATTGCTAAAGACTCAGAAGCCAAGGGACCCAGAGATAGAGACCAGAGACCGCAGAGGGCGGTGGAAATAAATGCAAAGGACACTCGACTGCAGCAACTGCAGCAGCTAATAATCGTGTTACCGCTTGCCTCCATTTCAATTTCAATTCAAATTGGAATTGGCAAAAACACAGAAAGAAATTCCTCGGCAAAGGCCAGTGTTTGACCTTTCCGGCAGACGGAGGGTTCATTAATTTGCACCCATTTCCAATGCCGCACCAGGTGACAACTTCCGTCGGGCCGTCGTTTGCGCAAAGTAAATTATAAATTTCATTTCCATTGCCTGACCAAAAAATGTGTCCAGTTAGAGGTGTCCTTCTTTCGGGTGGTTTTTCAGTTTTTCCTGTTTAGTGTTCCTTTTTTTTTTATTTTTTTGGCTGATGTTGGACAGTCACGCGACTTATTTTATAGGCTTGGGGCAGTAGTGGGTGTATAGTTTTGACAGCGTTTTCCTTTTAGGCGCCAAAGGATTGTCTCCCCCCAACCATGTCCCTTTTCAGAGGCCCCCACATCCACGTCAATTCCCTCGGCGCTGCCATCCGCAGCTCAGCTAATCAACTTGTTATATATTATGCGAATTTGCATTAATAACATATCGCGAAAGCAGCCTACACACATACGAAGTTCGCTCCCCCCTTTTTTTGGGGCGTATTTTCCGACTTTTCCGGCTCTCTCGGCACGGAGTAAATGACAATTTTGTCGCCGCATACTTCTGGGGATTACGAAACGACACCAGGAGTGCGTGTCCTGGCTCCTTTGAGTGGTTGTTTGTATGTCTCTTCTCGGCGGGATTACACGGACTTAGCTTCGCTTAGCTCAGCTGGAAGAGTCCTGTGCCTGGGCTGTGTGCCTCGGGTTCTCGTGGGCCGTGTTTATGACCAGGATCTGCGGCTTATTTGCCATAACCCATCGAAATTTGATTGTGATTCGGCTGCGGAGTCTCCAGTTGGAGGAAGGATCTGTTGCCTCAGACACGTGGCAGAAACATTATCCAGATAAGTCAGCGGATGCAGAAAAATCGAAACTTCCTGGTTTAAATTTATGGGTGTATAGGAAGGTAAAACGACACAGAAATCAAAATAAAATTCCTAAAAATGAATCCTAGAAATTTCACTGGAATCCCAGAAAATTACTGAGTATTGAGTCATCCCTGGACACATTTCAATTGCCAAAATTGAATTTAATTTAATTAGAGACTCTGCTCTAATAGCCATTTTCAGCTGGGCTGCAAAAATATAAACAAGAACCCATCGGAGGGCCATTTAATTGCGAAAGCATTTTGGGCAAGGCAGTCCTGGTCAGGCTTTTTGTGAATTTTAATGCTGCATAAAAGCATTTGCTGTGTGTTGTTTGCTAATGTATTGCTGGGCTGGTGTGCGTGTGTAAGGATGTGAGCTCCTTTTCAAGGTCGCTGTACAAAAATTACAGTCACGCGTCAGATTTTATGCAAAGCAGTTGAGCTTAGTACTCAGTTCTGCCAGCAGCAGCTTTTCCATTTCGTTTTTTCTTCTTTAGCATTTTTGCATTTTGTTCCTGTTTTGTGCACTTTGCAATTCTTGTCCTTATATAAGTGCCCAAGTGCGGACAAGTGAGTGTGTGTTTGGCCAGGGGGGCGTGGCCTGTCTATGGCTTTGAAAGTCATAAATTTCAAACAAGTCTCGTAAAATCTCAAGTGAACTTAGCACTTTGCAGGCGGTCGGTCGGACGGACGGTCGGTGGGACGATAGGACGGTAGGACGGTAGGACGGTGGGTGGGTCGCGTTGCACATTTTGGTCCTGGTCCTGTGGTAAATGCAAATGAGGCTTCTATGGCTTTATAACTTAATGGCTTCTCCTCAAACAGCTGTTCATATGGCAGCTACATTAAATGACTTTAACTGGCATTAAGAAAGGTTTGCTCACTATTTAGCAAAGCTTCCAAAAAGGCATAAACTCAGACCAGTAATTAAGGGACACTGAATGTCCTTAGAAATTAGACTATATTAATAGAGTTTTCCAAAAATTGGTATATAGTAAAGTGGAGTCTAATCTAATTTAATCTAAGCCAAGGAAATTGGGGCAGCAATAACAAATTTTCACTCCAATTTTCCATGGAAAACCATTTCATTTCCATTTCCAGGATTGTGGTTAAGATCAAAACTGTGCATATCATAAAAATAACTTAATGCCAGCGAAATCTCGATCCCAAGACTGGCTCGTCTTCGCTTTTTGCTGCCTCGCACACTTTTCTTTTATAGACCCTTAAAATGCAAATAAGTTTAGACTCATGCGAAATGTCGCACAAGTTATAGTGTTTTTTATTGCCTACTTTTGCGGGCCATGACAAACTGAACTAAGCCTCACCTTGTTTGATGTGTGTGCTTCATTTTTTGCTCGTGCGAGCCAGTGTGTGGATGTTTTTTATTTTTATAACTATTTGCCAGCTGTAAATGTGAGGGGCCAGCACAGAAGCCACAAAAGCAAAAGCAACAGCAACAGAAACAAAAACCCAAACACAAACAAACGGAAAGCAGGAAGAGCAGGCTCTCCAAAAAGGACCCAAGCGCGGTGACAGCGCAGTTGGCGTCGCAGTCGCGGCTACTTAGGAACCCGAATGGGATGTTTTTGGGTTATTTTTCTGGCATTGGGAGGAGGCGCTCGGGGGCAGGGTTCTTCGGCTTCTGCGGCTAATGATGCCCGCCCCGCTTTGATAAACGTTCGCCTCTGTTTTCTCGTTTCGTCCTTTTATTGCGTTACGTTTTATGGACGCGGAGGAGCTGGCGAGAGGATACCATACCAAGCCGGTACATAAACAAAGAGGAAGGATGGCTTTTTCGGACAATGCGATAAAATGGATACCCTGTGTTGAGATATTCGGAAAAACTATAATAAATTCCCTATGATTCTGTATGAAATTAAATATAAAAGGTTTGCCAAGGCTTTCCTGCTTGATTAAACAAATTTTCGCTTAGTTTTTACCAAAAGAATGCGAAACTTTTAAGGCATAACTTATTTTAAACTTAAAAATGTTATAGATTTATTAGTTGCAATGGATTTTCTCAATTTTTAGAGAGTTTTTCGATATTAGTTGTGTTTTGCATGCTTTAACAACAATTTAGCCATATTTGGCGATTCATATAATACAATAGTTACTTAATTTATTATTGGCAAATTGTAGAGCCCTGATCCAAAGTGGATCTTTGAATTTGTGTACCTCTACTCAAGTAGAAATTCCAATGAAACAAATATACCCTTCTTAGGTGGAATGTTAAAAATGACTTTGTTTTCGTATGGCAGACATTTGTACTTACGATTTTATGGTGGAGCGCGGAGAGTTCGCGCTCGGTGACCCGTCGGCTCGCTGCCTCCCGGCGGCGCTGCCGGAACTGGCTGTATTTGTAGGCGAGCATCACGCCGGGCAGGGCCAGAGCCTCCAGCGGCGACTTTCTACCAAAGGGCATCCTTTCGCTCCTCCGAGGTCCTCTTGCCACCAAAGAAAAAATACAAGACTTGGGCTTCTGTTTCTGCTTTTGCTTGGAGATACTTGTGGCGAGTTGAGATATTGCTTGCTGGTTTTTGCTTACACTTGGCACTTTTGCTATGCTTTCGTTTGCGCGACTGCGACTGCGACTGCGACTGCGACTCTGGGACTTCTTCGCTTGACTTTGACTTTTAGCAGCGTCTCATTATGTAATCACAACATGGACACGAGCAACACGGCACCGCTAGGAGCATTTTGCACGGCTCTATTGGACTTTGGGGTGCCCGGCTTGGTTCTGTGCCTGAGTCTGAGTCTGTTTCTGGTTCGCATTCATTTCACCTTCACTTTTCTTTTTCCTTCGCATGCTGCCTGCAATCAATTTTGCATTCTGCAAAGCGAGTCCAAAGGGGGATTTAATACTATCGGATACTTTGCTGGAATGTGACTTGAATGGCGGTAATTTATCGGCAAGAGCTGAGATTTTGTTTGGGAAAACAAGCAAATTTCGGATGCATTTAACACTCCGAATATCTCACATTTATTTCGGACCCTTGGGGGTCGAATGGAGACCTCTGTCCCGTCCAACTAAGTGTTTTTGTTATTCTCGCAGCCTCATAAATAAATAAATACACGAGTACTTGGCCCTTGGGGAGCATCTCGAATTCCGTGCACCCAGGGAAACAATCTCTATGTGCGCCCCCGACAATCTTTCACACCTGAACTGTCACCCGTCAATTTGGGAAATGAATTTCGCTGAACTTTGAGCGACAGGAAAAGATTTGAATGCCCCTGGGGCGACATTTTAATAAATCAGAGTGTCGAAGATCGCGTCAAAGCATTAAAGTTATAAATTTCTTGACTTTAGTAACCGCGCCGGGTCGCACAATGATCATTAATTTCAATTACATGGTGGAAAGTGACACAAAAGCCGAATCACCCAGCTCGACACGCACTGAATAAGCAGGAAAATTGCTTGGCTGATTACTAGCTTTGCGGGCTTTATTTGTGCGATGAGTCTTTGGGCTGGATGCGGATTTTCCGGGGCAGAAAAGCGGCAGAGGCGGCCCCACGTGCACTTGGGGCCAGCGCAGAACGGTGAATGTCGCAGAGTGGCTTCGCCAATTTCCCACGCAACCGTCGTGGAAGCTGCGTGAGCTGGCCGCAGTTTCCAGGCGATGAGACAAGTCGGAGAGTGAGCGACTCTTCCAGGGCACGGACACGTTTTGTTTACGAAAAGCGTTTTTTGGCGAAATCAATCAACTTTCTGCCCACTGGCAGGTGAGTCAGTCGCCCTGAGTCGCCCTTTAATTGATCAAAACGAAGGCCGAGCCAGGCCTCCGTCACTTACACACTCCACGCTCGCGTGAAAGGCGAAATAGAGTTTTCCACGTTACGTATACGCCGCGTGTTCTGCCGCGAAACCAACCTGCACGCTGGCGTCTGTGAGTGCGACTGCCTGCAAGGATTTTCCAGAGACACATTTCGCTATAGTTTTCCTTGGACCCGAGCAGCGCAGGCGCCGGCTTGAAATTGCCGGCGACTTTTCGTTGGTATAACAGTCGGCCGTTGCGTATACGACCTGGTGTCCGTGTCCGCTATGCCTTCAGCATGTTGCCAATTTATTGTTTACTCCGCTGCGGCTCTCTGTCTGGCTCTCTGTCGCCCAACGTCATGACATTGCCGAGAATCGTACTAGTATAAACAAATCACACAAAGTTTGAGGGCAACACTTTCCCGACCTGCCTCTTGCTTCTCGGACTTCGCTTCGCAGCCTTCTCAGGCATTATGGCCATTGTCCAGTTGGCCGTTTTGTTGCGGTTTTGTCAGCTCACACAATTGTGTCCGTTCAATTTTATGTGCCACTGTTAATTATGGTTGGCCATTTGCCCCTTGTTTGGCTAATTGCTGCGGTTTTTACCGCGTCCTACGTATATTTTGCCAATTTGTTGTTTTCGCAAACATTCATTTCTATTAAATGGTTCTATGCAAATGTCGGTTGCTACTGCTTGCAATTGGCGATAGCGGCCGAATTTTTATCTGCAAATACCATTTATTGTATTTTATATCTGTTTATTTATGGAAAGAGGTTTTGTACAATTAAATGTATTTTGCAATTTTTAGGGAAACTTTTATTGCACCCACACAGGTACTAAGCAAGTGTTATCTTCTTAAAGATTTGATGGTTTGAAAAGAGGTTTACAATTTTGGTAAAATTTACTCTGTATTTTAATAGAACGCTACATATGCTACAATTTGTTCCAAAACTGTGTTTTAGATTGCATCGAAGTATCGGAATAGGGTCTCAAAGTGATCTTAAAGGATAATATTATCCATATTAATTTAGAATTTTCAGGTATTTAACTTTAGAGAAGTTTACAAGAGCACATTTTCAATAGTTTCAAAAGAAAAGATCAAATATATAGCGCTATCCTATGATCATTAGGAGTGGAGAAGAACATGATTTTGTTGCAGATTATAATAGAAAACTTAGAGTATGGCAAGATCACCCGCGTGATGCGTTTGTGTCTCCCAGGTGCGGTGCAGATCAATAGGTGTTAAGGGCGCAGGTCGACGAGGAATTGGCAACGGCAACAACCACTGCAACATTGGCTAACAAGTAGCCCAGCGAACTGCCAAATGTCGGGGCGCGAGGGCCAAAAGCAAACGAAACCAAAGTAAGAGTAAAGTTAGGGCAAGTAAATACAGGCCCTCGTGCGAGTATAACTGGAAGAGCAAAGCCAGACAAAGTTGTGTTATACGGAACGAGAGTTATGGCTCTCTGTTAGCCGCTTTCTCCGCCTTTCGCTAGCTCTCTCTTGGCCTGCTTTCGTGAAATTGCAAACGGAAAAGCGAGAGGCTGAAAAATAGCAGGGAAAACTGTTTGGCGACGCCATGGAAATGATGACGTAAATTGAAACCCAAGCTGCCACGGCAACGGAATCTATTTGCAACTGCCCGCCGGCCCCCTGCTTGCTGCTGCTCGGATTTTTCTCCTGGTTGCAGTTGTTGTGCTGGCTCTGTTCAACCGACAGGTGTGCAATCTCCGAGTGCATATTTGTCGACTCACTGAGTGCACTTCTGAGATACAGATACGCGTGCTGGTGCAGCTGCATCGACTTGGACTTTGCCTCTAATGACATTTGCCGCTGACAAAGGGTTTCCATTTCCGCTTAAATGCATTTCCCCCATTTCCCGCCATGTTTTTCTTTACTTTCCTTTCCCCTATCCTGCCACGTCACGAGTTGTTTGGGTTTTGGGTTTCAGGCAAGCAGGGCGCTGCAGAAATGCGAAACAGAGGCAGAAACAGCAAAGCTTTTAGTTTGTTTGCCTTGCCAGCGTCCTTCTGTGTCCTGTGTGCACTTTGTGCTCAATTTTGCGTTTTCTATTTCTATTTTTAGCCGAGGGCCAAGGGTGGTTTGTCTAGCGATGTCGGCTCTGCCGGGGTCCGGGGTTCGTGGTTCGGGGGGCAAAATCACACACAAATTGTGCCTAGCTGGCAATTGCATAAATTAATCAGTACTGCCAGTGAATAAATATACAATCGGCAAACGTCAAATAAACTTCCGCACATAACTGCCGAAGCAGCAAATTTTCCCCAAGTCGCTTGCCGCCACCACCCCTAACACTCCCTACCACCACCACCACCACCACTCAGTCAGTGGGTGTGTGTGTTGGTGGTCCACATGCATTGACGTCACAACTGCTGCAGTCGTCCTGCGAGATGTCACAAATGATGATGATATTGTCTGTTTGTCTTCTGGCTAGGTAAGCACCTTCTTGACCTTTCCCAAACTGTTTACACTTATCGCTGCGCTGCTGGGGAGCAGGTCCTTGTCCAAAGCCCCCCGGTTCTCGGTTCTCGGTCCTCGATTTAGAATTCTCGGCTCTCCGGTTCGATTGACGACCTGCCGTCGAGTGGCTTGTCCTGCGAGATGATTGCACTCGCAAAGGTTGTCCAAAGGACACACTTGTGACCCGATGAGTGCTGATTATGACAATTCGATGGGGTTCATCCTCACAGATACAGAAATTGCATAATGTTTTCTTAAGGGTAAGTAAGGCGTGTTGAGGGGATGCAGCCAAGTCGGGACAAAACGTCTTTGAATTGCCAGTTTCAATAGCAATCATTGTTTTAGGACACATTAAATTAGGCAAGTTGCTTTCCTATTAAACTAAGAAGCAATACGATAACATAAGAAACATATTATTGTATTTTTCTACCATTTAGTAGACCTATTTAGCATTTACAATAAAATATCTTTAAAATATCTGCAAATTTCTGTTAGAGGGTAAGTTTTCAGCCAAACCCTCCTCAAAATTCTATATCTTTAAGTGCAAACCTGACCCGCCTGCCTCATATTCCATAGCCCTGTGCCTGCACTTTGTTGGCTGCTCGCTGGCCCGTTGTCTTGGGGGTCTTCTCCTGGTCGCCGACCAGGTCAGATTCTCAGTTGCCAAACGGGCCTGAAACCGCGCGGTCTGAGTCAGCTGTTTTGTTATTTGTGTGGAAAAAGTTCGCTGATTTTGTGCTGAAATGGCTGCCGCTGCTGTTGCCACACCGGGTGCCACTGTGCTCCCATCCTCGGGACCGGCCGCCCCCCAAGGACCCAAGGCTCCTGCCGCCGCAGGAGGAGCTGCCGGGGCTGGCGGCAAGGGCCCGGGAAACCTGCTGGACATCACGGGCGAGGCCAACATCGTTAACTACATGAAGAATCGCCTGCGAAAGGGCGCCATGAAGCGGAAGGGACTCGAGATGGTCAACGGCCATCGATTTGGAGTTCGGTTTTTTAAGCAGCCAACCTACTGTGGCCACTGCAAGGACTTCATCTGGTTAGATTCGCGGTTTTTTGTTGCTTCTGGACTCGAATTGCGTAAAATATTTGCCGATGGCACAGCCATCGTTAATTTAATTAGCACTCTGGCTCTGACACACTTTTCGTTGTTTTTCCCCTTCGTCTTTTTTTATTTTTATGTGTTTCTGGTGCGCTGGTCTTCCGTTTCGCGTTGTTGCATTTCGTGGATTTCGTGGACGGGATTAGGGGCTTTGGCAAGCAAGGCTATCAATGCGAGGGTGGGTTCAAAAGTTTGCCGTCAACTTCGAGAGACTCTTAATCCGGAAAGTCACAAAAAGCAATTCAATCTGGTTTTGTGACTCAGGATTATATTCTCATATACTGTTTGCAACATACTCGTATCAGTTGTAAATTTATAAATTTGTTGCCCTTAGAATGCCGCTTCAATATCCATCAAAAGTGCTGCAAGTTCGTCGTGTTTAAGTGTCCTGGCAAGGACACCGATTTTGATGCAGATTGCGCCAAAGTTAAGCACGGCTGGATCTCCACCACCTATGCCACGCCCACTTTCTGCGATGAGTGCGGACTACTGCTCCATGGCGTGGCCCATCAAGGAGTCAAGTGCGAGAGTGAGTTCACCAAAATATTATCATCAGCTTAACTGCCAACGCTGTAAATGTAAATGCACTTAGATTGCAACCTAAATGTGCACCATTCGTGCCAGGAAATGGTGCCACCCATGTGTGGTGCTGATATTAGCGAAGTGCGGGGCAAGCTGCTGTTGTATGTGGAACTAAAAGGCAACAATCTGAAAGTGGATAGTGAGTACTTTGAGGAGCGCCTTAAAGCAAACCTTAAAGCATATTCCTGCAGTTAAGGAGGCGGCCAATCTGATTCCCATGGACACCAATGGCTTCAGCGATCCCTACATTGCGGTGCAAATGCATCCTGATCGATCGGGCAGGACCAAAAAGAAGACCAAGACCATCCAGAAGAATCTCAATCCGGTTTTTAATGAGACCATCACTTTGTGGGTATTTTGGGGGAGGTTAACTATCACCTTTTAATACGTTTTTTGTTATTTCCAGTGAATTGCAGCCTCAAGACCGCGAGAAGCGTCTGCTGATTGAAGTCTGGGATTGGGATCGTACTTCTCGCAATGACTTTATGGGTTCCTTTTCGTTTAGCATCGAAGAGCTGCAAAAGGAGCCCATCGATGGCTGGTACAAGTTTCTCTCCCAAGTTGAAGGCGAGCACTACAATATTCCCTGTGTGGATGCCATCAACGATATGGCCCGTCTACGCGATGAAGTCAAGGTAACATACGAAGCTAAAAAAAGGTGAACATTTATCTTTAAAAGTGTGTTGTCCCAGCACGATCGTCGTCCGAATGATAAGCGTCGCATGGACAACAAGGACATGCCGCATAACATGAGCAAGAGGGACATGATTCGAGCTGCCGACTTCAACTTTGTTAAAGTGATTGGCAAGGGATCTTTCGGCAAGGTACTTTTGGCCGAGAGACGTGGCACTGACGAGCTGTATGCCGTGAAGGTGCTGCGCAAGGATGTCATCATCCAGACGGATGACATGGAGTTGCCCATGAATGAGAAGAGAATTCTGGCCCTGTCCGGACGGCCACCGTTCCTGGTTTCCATGCACTCATGTTTCCAGACCATGGACCGATTGTTTTTCGTGATGGAATACTGCAAGGGCGGGGATCTCATGTATCACATGCAGCAGTATGGCAGATTCAAGGAGTCCGTGGCAACGTGAGTTGATGGAATCAATTGATATAATTTATTTACCAATATTTATTTTAGTTTCTATGCCGTGGAAGTAGCCATTGCCCTGTTTTTCCTTCACGAAAGGGATATAATTTACAGGGATTTGAAGTTGGATAATATTTTATTGGATGGAGACGGTCATGTTAAACTTGTTGATTTTGGGTTGAGCAAGGAGGGTGTGACTGATCGCCAAGGTACTCGCACTTTCTGTGGCACTCCCAATTATATGGCCCCAGAGGTTTGTTGTCCATAAGATTCAATTACTTCTAGAACCAGGAACTCCTTTTTATGTTTAGATTGTCAGCTATGATCCATATTCTACCACCGCGGATTGGTGGTCTTATGGCGTTCTCCTTTACGAATTTATGGCGGGTCAGGCTCCATTTGAAGGAGATGACGAGACCACTGTATTCAGAAACATCAAGGAAAAGAAGGCGGTGTTTCCCAAGCATTTCAGTCAAGAGGCCATGGATATAATAACCAGCGTATGTAGGATTATGATTTAAAGAAATTATTTTAGAAGACCTTTTTTCAACCACAGTTTCTGGCCAAGAAGCCGAACAATCGCTTGGGCGCTGGTCGTTATGCCAGGCAGGAAATAACCACGCATCCTTTCTTCCGAAACATTGACTGGGACAAAGCCGAGGCCTGTGAAATGGAGCCGCCTATAAGGCCAAAGATTGTAGGTTACCAAAATGATGTCTACAACGAAATTCTTCTGAATTTTCTTGGAAATATTGCAGAAACACCGCAAGGATATCAGCAACTTTGATGATGTCTTCACCAAAGAAAAGACGGATCTCACACCAACGGATAAGCTTTTCATGATGAACCTCGACCAGAACGACTTTATTGGTTTCTCCTTCATGAATCCCGAGTTCATAACCATTATCTAAAAGTGGTCTAAAAAGCAGGCTTTGGGTTCGAGCTCAAACTTTGAGCTAATTTTCGGAAACTTAATTTGTTGTGTCATGTGCTTACAACCCAATAAAGTTTTACTTCAAAGCTTTCAAGCCTTATTTTATTTCTACATGCTGATACATTCTACATTTACAGAGAAACAGTGAGAGCAATTTAATGTTACTAGATAACATGAAGCCCAGATAGTAAAAGAAAACAGAGAAAGTCCCAGATGAGCAGCTCGTTTACTCATTTTCTCTGGGTTTTCACTCAATCTCTCTCTCCCTCTCTCATTCCACTGGCGGAGGGGAATCCTGTGAAGGATTTCACCACAACCAGAAACCCTGAATTAGTTACGCATACGCCGCGTGTGCACCACTCAAAGAAGCCCTTGACAGGAAGTTTCAAGATGGGCTAACTAACTAACTTTGCCGCGAATTCAAGCTCTATATTTTGGGGCTGGCTGAGGGGTTTTGGAGAAAAGTTATGCGCCCATAAACTTAAACTTGTTGCTGCATTCCGTGCGTGGGCCAAATGAAATTTCTGCCATGAGATATTCATCCCGAAATTCGTTTGGCAACCGCAAACATCGGCTAGTGATGCCGTGAATTTGTGTACCGACCGTAAAATTGTTTCGAAAATCGTTTTTGGCACATCATCTATAAGGGGAAGGAGCCAAAAACGAGGGCTGGTTTTCGGTTTGGCAAATAGTTTTCCGGTGGCACGCAAAATATGTCTTTGGCCGCATTAGAATATTAAATTCCCGGCCCAGCGGGGTTATTCCTTGGCAGGATATTTTCGATTAAGGCAACAGCCGTCGCGGTACGACTGCCGAAACAAGGTTTCAAGGTGAGTGCAATTTTCCGCTGTCCTGGTTTTTTCGTGTGGGCGGCCTCTTAACTGAATTTCCCCCTCCCCAAAGGCGGCTTCCTTTTTCGATGACGACAGCATCCTGCTCGAAACTGTTTGCACTCTATTAGCGGCAATTTGTGGATTTACGTGCACTCCTCACGCCTTTTAGACACGTTCGCTCCACTGTCTCTGGACATTGCAGCCACCGTGGCTCGTCCTTGTGCACCATTCGCCCACATCCTGTCCTGCCACCGCAGCACGAGCCTTTGGCCTGCGCTCTTTGGTCCTTGGTCCTTGGTCCTCGGTTTGTCCCGGCTTAGTGCTGGCCATGTTGGAGTTCGGCTTAGGCATTAGGTTGTACCCAAGTGCTTAACACAATATAAATAATGGTCTGCGGCGCAATAAAACGCAGCAGACTCACATCGGTTGGCATAGTTGGCGGATCTCTAATGAAGCCTTGAACTTTCCTCGGCGGGAGGATGTCCTTGAGTGGCCCAAATTGTCAGCCTATAAATCAGACGTCTAGCATCTCGATAAGCGTGAAAGAAAAGCTCTTTGAAACGTACAATTGGGGGATGGAAAAGTTTGAGGTCTTAACTTTCTGTGACCCCAATCAATTGTTGTAGCCATACAATTTGAATAGACCATTGAATGGGCCATTGAATAGCTTATTTATTTACAAGTTTAAACTCCAATTTAACCGTCAATGTGTAATTTGAGCAGAATTTTCAATGAGCTTAGCTTTTGGTCACCTCTGGTTATTATTCATCGCATGACTGTTGATACTTATAGCCCCCAAGTTTGTTATTCCTTTGTCTCGGATGACCTTAATATTTGGTTCTCAAACGCCCAAGACTGTTGTGCAAGCTGTGGTGACCCTGAAAACGCCTTGTACAGTAAGCTATCCCTGCAGTCTGTCAATGTCTGCCATAAAATGGGCTTTGCTTACAAATTGGCAAACATTAAAGACTTAAGCGCAACCACAATTGCCCCCCTGCAAAGCATTCAACTCTTTGAGCCCAGTTATTTATGCTGGGTCTGCCAATCTGCTTGCCACACTTCGTTGGCCATTGTCTTGCCTCAATTTCAATGCAAATTTATATACACAATAAATATACATGTATACGCACTCTACAAATTTATGTGCTGCTCGACGATGACAGTGCCAACACGATAACGATGAAATTGTTACACTTTGCCAAGTGCGTTTCTTATTCATGTCTATTTTGTGTGCACCTAACATCTAATACCTGTGGTTGCCCCAACACCTACCCCTCGTCCGTTCTCGTCCCGCAGATTCCATCGCTATCTGTCTGCTTCATACACTGTCACTTCCGTTTCCGCCTGAGCACCCGGACTCAATGTGTCCCCCGCTCTTTGGGGGCCAATTTTTTTCTGCTCCTGACGGTTTTGCTGCTTTTGCTGCCACTAACTGCTTTGGCACTTGGCCACTCCTCGGTCTTATGAGCTGCTGATGGCCATTCGGGCGAGAGCGGCTCGGGCACGGGGGCCGTTGCGGAACAGCAGTGTCATGCATATGCCTTTGGCTCTTGTACGAGTATAGGCTCATAAAATCCACAAAAGCCGCTGAATATTGTCATGAATTAGCTGCATGATGTCCACTTAGGGCACGGAAAAAAATACGTTTATGAAGGAAGCGAATCATAAGCTCATAACTCTGGGAATTTGAGAAAACCTCTTTACGAAATGGTATCAAGAAAACTATACACGTCGTTCTCGGAGATGGTAAGAGCAAGAGGTGTAATTCTTTTTGCTTTAGGTCCGTTATATGTGTACGCAGGTCGAGTTTATTTCAAATTTTTGCCACGCCCTTTTCCGCCTTCGTAATTTGATTATTCGTAAATTGAGCTTTTCTACAAAATAATATTTAATGGGCTTCTAATTGCTTCTAATTGAAAAAATATGACTTTCAATAAAAAAATATAACATTTCATAGATGTTTCTTGTAAAGTTATTTGTTCAGTTTTAATTGACATTTTATTTATATAGGAACATGTATTAGTGTTACCAATTTTCGATCAGTGCATGCGATGGGCGGATGATTTTCGTTTACGCCTAATTTCATTGTTCGCCGTCTGGGTGGTGGAGGAGAGGATTTATCAGCTAAGTGAGTCTCTTGGCCTGGCTAAATATTTAAGCCCGTTCCCAGGTGGTGTGCCTCCGCTCGCCCTGTTGCATTTCCGTTTCCGTCCCCCAACGCGCCTGGCCCTGCGATCCTTGTTCCCGCCAGGACCGCGGGCTCATTCAAAATGCAAACATGGCCTGCGGAATTGTTGGCAGCTGCACGTGGCGCCAGTTTCGAGCACTTAAACAAACAAACTGTTGCCCCTCGTGTTTGGCCGTGTGTGCAAGTCATTGTCCGTGCCTTCGCGTATCCTTTTCACGTTGTTTTACCCCCTGCATGCCCTGCATCAGCATTTTGTTGCCCTTTCACTGCTGTGTGCCATTTGGCAGTCGCCCAGATGCAAAGTGCAGGCAACCATTTAAGCATTTTCCAGTTTCAATGATGCAGACGCCCTGGTAAGGCCAAAGTCCTCAACATCTCGCTCTGGCGGTGTGAAAAACTACTTCGCCCAACTGGCATTCCGTTCCCATTTCCCATTTCCATCCATAATCAAATAAATTTCGAAGCAAGTCAAGTGCAAAGCAAAGATGAGTGAAATAAAACGAAGGAAAGGACCCAAGCCAGCCGGGGAACATACTTGCATGTACGGATTTACATAATCCAGGAGACCAACAATAAAAAGTACCAAAAGAATAACAAATTTCAAACGGGCTGCTATAAAAAGTAGAGGCTGTGAGTGAAATGTTTACAACCGCATTTCCCGGGAGAAGCGATCGCTTTTATGGCTATAAAGTTGAAAATGAACGAGCACAAGGGAAGCTAACCTTGAAGCAAAGTTTGAGCAAGAAAACAAGGTTTACTTTGTATTTCAGCCACATTTCTATTAATTAATTTTCCATTTTCTGCATTTGATATTTGAATATGCATAATGGAATGTGAGGCATCTGTCGATTCACTATTGTTTTAATTCACTTTTGCGAATCCATAGGCATGCATTTGTTTGCTATTTGCTAGAACGTTNAGGAGACCAACAATAAAAAGTACCAAAAGAATAACAAATTTCAAACGGGCTGCTATAAAAAGTAGAGGCTGTGAGTGAAATGTTTACAACCGCATTTCCCGGGAGAAGCGATCGCTTTTATGGCTATAAAGTTGAAAATGAACGAGCACAAGGGAAGCTAACCTTGAAGCAAAGTTTGAGCAAGAAAACAAGGTTACTTTGTGTTTCAGCCACATTTCTATTAATTAATTTTCCATTTTCTGCATTTGATATTTGAATATGCATAATGGAATGTGAGGCATCTGTCGATCCACTATTGTTTTAATTCACTTTTGCGAATCCATAGGCATGCATTTGTTTGCTGTTTGCTTGAACGTTGAGAGCCTTCTGCAGGTACTGGCAACGTGGATTCATTCCATTTAAAGCGAATTCACACGCATTCAAGGCTTCTCCGCTGGCACATGCCATCAATCTCTAGACACACAGGCGACTAATAAACACAAACAAAATACACAAATAGAAGGCGAGCGAGCGGTGAACGAAGAACGTATGCATATACGATATAGTGTGTACATATGTACACTGTACACAAAAACACTCGCATACGGCAAAAGCTGTTTTTATAGACCAAACGTGATGGCTACGTGAGGCCTGAACGCCAGGGGCGTACCCCGGCAAAGGGGGGTGACAGGACTTTGATCTTGTTTGAGTTCCATTAGAGGAAACTTTGCAGAGACATTTTTTAAAGTTGCTATCTATTTGCCTTTTTTCCGATGCAACCCCCTATGCATACGGTTATGCTGCCACACCGCACAAAACTTTAACGCACACCCTATGCATATTGGACAGGACCTGCCCCTCGCTCTACCTCGACGCTCGTCCTTTCCTCGCCTTTGTGTGGTCCAGTGGAGTTCGGCTATTCCCAATGCAAACAGCGCGCATGAAATAATTATTCCGAGTTCCCTCAGCCAAATGGATGCCACAGGTAGGGCGCTGGGATGAGGGTCCTGTGGCCCACGTGTATGCATGCATATATACTC
The DNA here is from genome assembly GCA_021223825.1 of Drosophila ironensis. Lineage (NCBI taxonomy): Eukaryota > Metazoa > Arthropoda > Insecta > Diptera > Drosophilidae > Drosophila > Drosophila ironensis. The sequence continues at coordinate 858,588 of JAJJHQ010006980.1, forward strand.
CTAGGCTATATATTTTTAATGTTAAGTTCTGCCATCGCATCCGCACGTTTATACCTACTTTTAAGATTCCCAGCTAGGAATTACAATGGGATAAAAGTGTGGAAAATCTGAAATATAACAATAGATCATTGAATGAATTGAATATTGCAGAAAATTGAGGATTAAATATTGTACCTACACTTGCTAAGTCTACTCCAAAAGATCTTGAGTCATAGAATCTAATATCTTGATTTTAAGTGAATTTGTGGGCCTTCCAATTACTCGAAATAAACCAGCATTAAGTGCGATGTGGTTGCTGAGCAATTTATGGGATATAATCCGTTTGATTTGTGCAACTTAAGCCGCGCTGCGCAGCAAGTCCTTGCGCTCTAATTAATAAGTGATGGGGCAACCATACGAACACACATCCTGGAGGTGGATGCTGCGGATTTTACGGCACAGTCCGCTGCCTCGCGTGCCATAAACTACAGTACAATGAAAATGAAAATGTGAATGAAAATAAAAATAAAGATAGAGATAAAATTGTTGCGCGTCAACGCAACGCAACGCAACGCAACGCGGCACAGCTCAGGCTTTTGTCCAATAAAATAGACAAAGTAAGTCGCTTAAGTCGGTCGCTTTTCTGCCATCCCTAGCTTCCCCATATCCTGAATATCCTTTTCAGCCATATATCCTTTTCGCTCTCACCTCGGCTATCCTTTTCGCTGGCGCTTTTACTTTTGCCAACGGTCGTTGCGCTCGTTCCGCTTCACTGCAGCTCAAAAGCGCAGCCTGTTCTCATGTGCGTACGCTTGTCCTTCCGATTGTCTTCCACCTAACGGTTAAAGTGGGCCGCCTCCCTTGTCCTTCGTCCTGGCTTGCATCAAAGCAGAGTTTTTCGCTGCTCAGCTTTCATTTCATTTTGATTTACAGAGTGAAAAAAGGTGGCTAAGACTCGGGCTTTGTTTTACAAGCATATCTTCAACTTTGCACAAGTGCCATTGTCCTGGAAGTCACAGAAACCCTATAAAAATAAGCAGAAACTATTAAAACTTTCTCCATCACACTTAAATTTACTTCCTTAAAGAGGTAACAAAACAATTTATGTTAAAAAGTTTAATTTTCGCCCATGATGTTGGCAACCTATTGTGTTGGCTTATGTTAAGAAAAACAAAACAGAGATAATAATAATTTCCAGGAATATCCTTCCCGATTTGTAGGGTATCTCCCTTGCCTATCCATCAGCAGCGAAACATTGTTTTTATAATTCACCCCCAACCTTCTGCCAGAAGCAACCCAATCAAGCGCAAATACAAAGATATTTTTGGTGGCAGGCGTCCTTCGTCCTTCGGGCTGAAGCAGAAAATGCTTAGAAATGCCGGGAGCGAGCTACTGCTACTGCTAAACAGTTTAATAAAAATGCACATAAATTTTGGACTTCTGCACGAGCATAAGAATCATATCCTTGAACACTGTGGAGCGGGAATGTGGCTGGGATACGGACACGGGCAAGGATACCTTACCCCGTGTGTCCTGGAGCACGGGTATCCACAGTGGCATCCGCTTAAGTGGCCAATTGTTTGGCGTTTATTGCCACTGTGCCAGACACAGTTGATGATGCCACATTATGCATTGCCGGCCATAAATTTCAAGGCTGCTGCTGCCGCTGGCCCGGCACGGGTTTTTGGCGAAAAAATACGTTTATTCGCATTATTTGCAAATTGACAGGGACAAGGACATCTAATTACTCCCCGCCGTGCACTTGAGTCCGCATCAGGCCATCCCCATCGAGCACTTCATTTAAGCCCGGCTGCCAATTTGCCTTGACAAACCCGCCACGAAGATAGACAATTTTTTTCAATTTCGCGTACGGTCGCCGGCTTTCCCCTCGGGAAATGCGAAAGCGAGAAACAGATTCTCTAGGGGAAGCGGCAGAGAATGGAGGCGACTCTACTCAAGTCAAGTCAGAATTACGTGCAGTGCATACAAATGATCAGGGGTAAATAAATTGTTCTGGTTTTCTTATATCGAGGAGATTTCGGGTGCGGGATTAAGTGAAAATCGTAATATAAATCAGTTTGCAAATGGCCCATCATAAGGGTTAGTTCTGCCATGAATTTTTGGGTTAAAAAGGTTTACACAAAGCAGGGGAATCTAAATCGGATGCGGAATGGTAAAAGGGATTTCCAGGGGTAATCGGGTAAATCTTATATTTTTGTAAATTTATTTTATTGACGATTTCTGGAACATCCCCGACATATTTGCACTTAAATTCAAATAGACATGTGGCAGCCACATGAGTAATTTGGCCAAGGCGTTGTGCGGCAGAAATACAAAAGTTTGAGTAATAAGTGAGTGGAATAAATCGACTGACTCCTTCCAATAAGCCAGACATCTTTCACGCATCTATATCCATGCATATCCTTCACGACAAATAAAGACACACGTGTCCCACATGCTGCCTCTGCCGCTGCTGTTCCTTTGATTAAAAATTCATGTCATACTTACTTATAATGAAAATGAAAGTTGGGCCGGAACTAAGCATATTGGCATTCGTGGAAATTAGGCGCACACAACTGAGTGACGAGTGACGAGTGCCGAGGACTGCTCGGAATTAGCTAAGCAAGTAAATACAAAGAATTAGGGACCGGCCGGTTTGGAAAATGTTGCGTGCAAATAATCGCCAGGTAAAGGCCAAAATCAGCTCGAATCGAGAGGTGGCAAAAAGGTCAAGTGTAAAAACGAAGGCAAATACACGGAGCCCCAAAGGTGACGGATGGATGGGGAAAAATCACCGGAAAAATCGCTCTATTTGCTCGGCATAATTATAAAAGGCAGAGATGAAAAGAGGTCCAGGGTAAATATTTGAATGTATATCTGTCTAGGGATGCACAAAAAGGGACCTTTTCTATTGACCCAAACGAGGTGTTTTGTAGATTTTGCAAAGTAATCTACATTTTAGAGCACCTGCTGACCCATTATCCCCAATCCATGGCACCCATAAAAGTTGATGTCCATCAAGGATAATCTGCAATTTTTCTGCATAAATCGCTTAAAGAGCAATTGGCAAGTTTTTCCCAACAAATCGCTGCCGGCAACTATAAAAACTTTGAACTCAAAACGGAATTGAATATGAATCCTGATCATCGTCGCTGTCATAAAAGCAGCAAAAAATCCAGAGAATGGGTGAGAAAAAAATAAAGATACGGAGGATGCTGCATCAGCTGCTGGCGCTGAGATTGAAGCAAAATTTTGCCATTTTCGGTTGTCCTTTTTTTTTGGGTGTTTTCTGGGTGAGGAGCTTTCGTTTCGCTTGGCTTTTATAAGCTGAAATTGCTCAATTGAAAGCGAAAACGGCAGCAGCAGCCACGTCGACCTTTCACTCAAAAAAACCAAAAGTTTTCTCTTTCGGAAATAGAAAAGTTTTTCATACGTTCGTGTGTGTGTGTGTGTGTGTGTGTGTGGGTGTCCTTGGCAGGATGGCAAGGAAGCAACAATTGAAGTATATGAAAACGTGCCGGGAACTCAAATGAAAACGCTCCCCTCCCCCCCAAAAAAATAACAGAATTCCCGCTCCAAGGAAAATCAATAAGGATGTCTTAACGTTTGGACAGAATTATTAATAATGCACAAAGTCCAATGCAAGGATTGCAATAAATAATTGCACCCCGAAGCCCCAAATTAAATGACTTCTGAGCTAATTGAGGGGCAGGCGGAACAGGACGAAGGACGAACAGCAGCGGAAGGTGGCAGGTGGCAGGTGGCAAGTGGCAAGTGGCAGCTCTCAAGCGAGATACGGTCTCGGGCTTGGTCTCGGTCTCGGGTTGAAGTTAAATAACAACAAATGGCAGTTGCCAACAGCTCGAACAGGCCGAACGGAAACGGAAATGAGTAGCGAGTAACTGTGCGGCAGGACGAAAGCAAAAAAATCGGGCGGAAACAGGCGGAGGCAGAAGCAACAGTTCAACTGTAAAACATTAAATGAAAATGAGGCCCAAGCAGCAGGAGGAGCAAAGTTTGTGGGGAGGATGTCAGGGGCTGGGCCGAGGTGGAACAAGGACCCCTAACAAGGACGCATAGTTGCGGTGTGGGCGGGCAAGTTTTCCTCCCCGCCCAACGAAGCAACAACCTTATTTGTGTGTGGCTGTGGGCAAACAACGTACAAGCCCGCCGTTAGTAAGCAAAACATGTTGCCTTGTGTGTCAAGTCTCTGGGAATCGTAACGTGGCTGGGAAAAATCAAAAGGGAAAGCGTGGGGAAAGCGTGAACGAAAACCAAACTCCTCAAGGCTGCGAGAATTGAGGAAGGCAAATAGAAAACACAAAAAAATGGGGAAAACCAGAAAAACCAAGCCCTGGAAAAAAAGCGACCGCATCTGCCGAGGCAAACTATTGCCAAGGGGAAAACACTTCAAACGCAAGGCTGAAGTATTGATGACAGTAATCCAAGACGGCCCAGGCGGCAGGAGGAGCTAACCCGTAACCGTAACCAATAAACCAAACCGAGTGTAAAATAAATGCAATTTCTATTCTCGAAATTCGAGTCAGCCGGCAAATCAACACAACTTTAATATGGAACTTAAGCACATGCACTCTGTGTGGAACTGGTGGCAGCTCTTTCTGCAGCTCTTAGTTTAATTGTAATAAAAAAAACCTTTAATTCTGAAAGAAGCCTTAATCATGCCTTAATTTTTTCAAGTTTCGCAGAATTTGATACAATTTTCATTTAGCCCAGAAAATGTTAATTGCTAAATTCAACTTCTAAGGAAAATTGTGTTGGCCCTTTGTGTTGGTATAATGAAATGTTAACCTTTCCAGAATCCCTGGGGTTAGACCCTGCGTAAGAGTTGCTCATACACATCTTGCGTTACCTAACGACCTCCAAAGGGGGATGTGTGGGCGAGTGGCATCCGGATTTCGGATTCCGGGCCCGAGTCGAGTGGCAACAATTGCTGCAACATCAACAGCGGCAGCGGCAGCATGAGAACGAGCAACAGGAGGAGCTGTCAGAGGAGCTGCGAAAAGCGTTGCCAATGCCAACTTTTGGCCGGCTTTCTGCCAGCATGATGTTCATTTGCGGTGCACCGCATGTGGCATCATCTTTAGAGACTGGCTGGTCCCCTCCATCTTCCTGCCCCGCTCTGTTGAAAGAATCAGAACAATTAATGGCCAGGATCTTTGAATTCGGATAAAAATTGGCCGAGATATGGCAAAAAATTACTGAAAAAACTTTAAACGGCCAAAACTAGGTGACGGAGTGCTTTAATCGCAAAAAGGGATTTTATAATCGGTAATTTTTCTCATCTTTGCCATACCACAACTTTTCCAAAAGAAATCGCAGAACGACGGGGAATACCTCGATGGAAAGCTGATTTCCCCAAGAATCCAAGGCAATAAAGTTATTTAGGATCGGAGCTATATTCGCTATTTGCGTAACTCTTTCCCAACTTTGCCAGCTCATAACTAAAAGATCTGGTAGCGAATTGAAAAAATAGTGATAGGGATAGATAATTGGGCTCCCCACGAAGATTTTAAGATATGGATCTTTGAATTCGGATAAAAATTGGCCGAGATATGGCAAAAAATTACTGAAAGATCTTTAAACGGCCAAAACTAGGTGAAGGAGTGCTCTAATCGCAAAAAGGGCTTTAATTCGTGATCACCCCAAAATTATGGGGAAAATCGAAAATCGGTAACTTTTCNAAAGGGGGATGTGTGGGCGAGTGGCATCCGGATTTCGGATTCCGGGCCCGAGTCGAGTGGCAACAATTGCTGCAACATCAACAGCGGCAGCGGCAGCGGCAGCATGAGAACGAGCAACAGGAGGAGCTGCGAAAAGCGTTGCCAATGCCAACTTTTGGCCGGCTTTCTGCCAGCATGATGTTCATTTGCGGCGCACCGCATGTGGCATCATCTTTAGAGACTGGCTGGTCCCCTCCATCTTCCTGCCCAGCTCTGTTGAAAGAATCAGAACAATTAATGGCCAGGATCATTGAATTCGGATAAAAATTGGCCGAGATATGGCAAAAAATTACTGAAAAAACTTTAAACGGCCAAAACTAGGTGAAGGAGTGCTCTAATCGCAAAAAGGGCTTTAATTCGTGATCACCCCAAAATTATGGGAAAAATCGAAAATCGGTAATTTTTCTCAACTTTGCCAGCTCATAACTTTTGCAAAAAAAGGCACAGAACCACGGGGAATACCTCGATGGAAAGCTAATTTCCTGACGAATCCGAGGATATACAACAATTTAGGATCGGAGATGTATTCGCTGAGAAATACAGCAAAACGCAAAAGGGAAAATTTTCGTATCTTTTGGCCAACTTTGCCAGCTCATAACTAATATATTTGGCAGCGAATTGAAAAAGTAGTGATAGGGATAGATAACTGAACTCCCCACCAGGATTTTAAGATATGGATCTTTGAATTCGTATAAAAATTGGCCGAGATATGGCAAAAAATTACTGAAAAAACTTTAAACGGCCAAAACTAGGTGAAGGAGTGCTCTAATCGCAAAAAGGGCTTTAATTCGTGATCACCCCAAAATTATGGGGAAAATCGAAAATCGGTAATTTTTCTCAACTTTGCCATATCACAACTTTTCCAAAAGAAATCGCAGAACGACGGGGAATACCTCGATGGAAAGCTGATTTCCCCAAGAATTTAGGATCGGAGCTATATCCGCTGAGTAATTTTGAAAAAGGAGGAAGGAGCTGTCAGAGGAGATGCGAAAAGCGTTGCCAATGCCAACTTTTGGCCGGCTTTCTGCCAGCATGATGTTCATTTGCGGTGCACCGCATGTGGCATCATCTTTAGAGACTGGCTGCTCCCCTCCATCTCCCTCCCCCCGCTCTGTTGAAAGAATCAGACCAATCAATGGCCAGCGGCACCGTGACAATGAGCTCGAACGAATGCCATGATTTTCGTCCCTACACGAGGGGCACGTGGTCGGGAGGATGGCGAGTGACGTGGAAACACCCCAGGAATTTAAGTGCTTCCGCTTTGCAGGAGGCAGCATATGAAATCAATAAACGAAATAATAAGCTCGGACGGGGGAATGTGGAAGGGAACGTGTGTGCAAGTGACAGGTCAAGGCGAGTGAAGGAAACCCAGCAACGATGCCTGTTGGCAGCCCTGTCAATATCCAGATACTTATCCCAAGTTGCCCCGGTTTCCACCTTTTGGCTTTCCCCAACCAAATATTTTACACACAATTTCAGTACAAGCGGAAGGAAGCAAAAAGAACACGGCCGTACAGTATCACATATGTGTATATTTAAGTAGCACGGTGTGTGTTGGCCAGGAAAATCAATAAATTCATAAGGAACAGATGAGTGGCAGCCCGAAGGATTAACCAAAAAAAACTACTTTCATGTTGTGGCCAAACCGAGCTGAGATGAAAATGAAAAGCTTTCAACTGCTCGGCTTTAGTTGGCTCGTTTATTCTAAGCCCACAAGTTCCGCACACAATCGAAAGAGTACACTGAAAAAGAGTGAAAACCTGTTAAAGCAGCAATGTTAAAAGCCAAGAAAACAACTAAAAGACTCACATACGTACCATATGTATTGGTAATAACTACCTAGTGTTAAAATTCCTCTCCGTTATAATGCCTCTAAAGGTAAAATACTTTTTGCGAGTGTTAAACTAAATGAGTTCTGGCAGTTGCCAAGGGAGTCGCCTTGGCCCTGCCACATTTGTTAATTACTTTTTGGCCATAGACAGTTTTCTGCTGACCTCAGCGCCGAGCTTGCTGACTACGCCTCCTCCTCCCGGCAGCCTCCTTTGGCCCTATCTGCTAAATGAACAATTAAATAATACCAAGGCCAGGAACAAACAGGTGCGAGAAATAATCAGATATGCGGCGACTTGTGTGCGGGCGAGAGCTCCCGGGGAGCTGCGAAATGGATGGCGGAGTGTACAGCATTCCGTCCGCTCGGTCGCAGGCCATAAGTTATCCAGGACGCAGGACATTGCTCACTGCTCGGTGCTCAGTGCTCAGTCTCAGCCATGCACAGCATGCGTAATTATGGGCTCGTAATCAATCCGGGGGCGAAAAGTGGAGAAAAGAGCAACTGTTGAGCCTAGAAGACGCCCACCGAGGGGGCCATGAAAAAAGCAATAAGCGGCAATCGTAAATTCAAATCAAGAGCCTGAAATTGCCAAGTAAAAGCAAAGTCTTGACCACCCACACAAACCCCCATATGTAAGTAAATAATAGGAGGTTAGTATCTGGGGCCTACTAGACTTTTGGAGCGTAATGCCCAAATAGATAGATCGCAAAGTAAACACTAAAAAGATCAATGCAATATCATAATTTTATTATTTTTTATGAGATATTTATTTCGAGATTTTTTTAAATATTTCGAGAAATACGATAAATATCAGACCTGTTGCTGCAATTGTCTTTGGCCGAGTTATAAAGCCGCAAAGTGAAAAAGTGCATGCTTTATTTGACCATTTTCTCTAGTTTTTCTTCAATATCTTGAGAAATATTAATCCTATACTAGAGACCAGTCCCTCTGCTGATGCGTGGCTGACCTAGCTTTCGTTTAAAACATTCTGCCAGCATACTTGGCTGTCTAACCCCAAGGACTCGTCATATTTTTATCCCTATCCCGATTTAGCCAGCACCTCGCACAATTTATAATATTAATGCTGCTGCCCTGGTCTATGGCGCTTTTGTTGCTGTGTCGGCGCACTCGTTGCCCCCAGCTCCTCCTGCGGCCATAACACTTTTAGCACATAATAATAGTCCTGGCCATGCAATTACCGAGGGTCAGGAGCAGCGAAAGCGAGTGGATGCGAGCGGGGCCAGATAACGAGCAGGACAACGACTGCGGCGCTTAAGGATGGCAGGACACTTAAAGTCAGCAAAGTGTGAAAGGGACCCGATCGATATCGAAGATGTTTGACCCCGTGGCAGGCAAAGTTTGCTTTAAGTTCGGGCTCAATCTGTTGCTGATGGGCTTCGGTTAAAGAATCGAGTTAAATCAGCAGTCAAGGAGCTGAATTAGGATTAAATTTCCAGGATCCATGCCAGATGAGCGCGGGGCTGGCAATTTGATTATGGCAGCCGGGACTGCAATCAGGCGGCTAAACAAATCCCCAGTGCTCTCAATCGCCCTGCGAATGACAGCGGGGAAAATCGAGAAAAAATTAATATATGTATATACAAACTTGTATTCGAAGGAGGACCTGAAATGGAATACTCGCTTAATGGTTGGCAAATTCAATATCGATTCCAATCCTGTCACACTGTGAATCGCCGCGCGCCGCCGGGGAAATGAGATGTCACCTACCCGAAGCCATGCCTACGCCATTTCTGGCCAATTACTTGGCCATTTCGCAGCCATTTTGAAAAGTTTCGCCTGAACCCGAAAAGTTGTCGGGATGTTTGGCAAACACTTTAAATGTTTTTGGGCCCGCCCTTGGGCCCGCCTCGGTTATAAATGACCCTCGAGTGGCGTTCAGGCAGCAGAGATGTTCAGATGTTCCGGCTGTTCGGATGGACAGGTGACAGGCCTCCTGTCCGCCTCACCTACCACTTTTGCAACACGCATTTGTCTTATTGAGCGCACTCATGCCCCCTAAAAGGATCCTTAACCGACACTCGAGATACTCTTGAGCCCAAAGAGCAATTATCAAGCAAGTACGTCGCACTACGAGCATTCACACAGTGGACCTGCCGCCTTATTCCGCTAGCTTCAAGATATATATTTATTTAAATGGCTCTTTTCGGGGCCAGCCGTCCTAAGGGTATTTGAGACTGTTAAAGTAAACGCCTTTGCTCTGGTTTCTAATTAGCAAATGGTCGGGATTTTGCCGGGGAAAGCAGCTGAAGGTAACCAAAATCTCGACAAGCGTTTACATTTCAATTCAATATGTTTGAGCCAGATTTGTTTGGCTTGCTTGCCCGGCCGAGATGGCAAAACTTTTTCGTTCTCTCAATATTTATTTAGCCCAGAACTTTCTGCTGCAAAGTAAGTTCAAGTTTCCAGTGTCTGCGTTTGCGTTTGCGTGGGAAAAAATTGAAAATAAATTTGATTTATGCCAACAACTTAAGCGAAGCCATTGTCGCCTAGCAGCCTCCAGCATCCTGCATCCTACATCCTGCATCTTGCAGTGCCCTTTGTTGGACCTTATCGCATTGCATGTGTGCAGCTGCTGCAGCTGCTGCTGCAAGAAGTATAACGATTTGCAAATTTGCCTTTTTTCCAAGCTTTCCATCATCCCATTTTGCATTTTCCCCCTTTGTTCTGCTTTGGGTTTCCATCAACAAACATTTGAATTTCCGATATGTGTTCCAACGGAATGCCTTCGAGCACAACACACACCCAAATCCCGCACTCTTATTAATAATTCCGCTTTTTCCCTTTTTTGTTGAATTCCAAATTGGCCCAGAGACAGTCATGAGGGAAAACATCATTTTCGAATTTTCCGCCACGGCCCGAAAATGTGTGTGTTGATGGGGGTGGTGTGCCAATGTTTCGATTTCGCAGGGACCCAGATGGTAGTTGGTTTTCCTGCGTTTTCTCTGCTTGTTGCTTCCAGCAAAATTGGCATAATAAACAATGACAATGGAGTGAATGTTTTTTCCTCCCCATTCCCATTCCCATCCCCATCCCCACCCACACTCACCATCATACAGCATTCGAATCTGTATTTGTTCGTCAGCATTTGTATCTGCGGATGTGTCTGCCAGCGTTGCATGAAAACTGAGTTAGCGCGACGACGAGTGATGCATGAATCTGTTGGAGAACACTCGTATGCGTGCGGGGTGCCGCACATGGGCCAACAATGTGTTTTCCATTACGGCGGCAGTCTCGTAAGAGCCACAATGTTGCCAGGAGATGAAAGCAACTTTAAGTTCCCATCCAGCCAACTCGATTTCCGCTTTGATCTCCGCCCCACTAAGACACACTTTTAAGCCATAATCAAGGATCAAGAAGAATACTGGAATAAGCGAAGGATGCCTGCCGTACAGGCTGAGAAAACGCGGCTGCAAATGATTCTCACATTTTTCAGGCAATTAAAGATAGGTATCTGAAAACGGTTGACCATTTCGTTGGCCCACAATGTTGCCTGTCTTAATTAAGAGCTCGTGCATGGTAGTGCCTTATCTAATACCAATTATCGGAGAACTGACAAACTTGTGGCTGAGTTCGGAAAGCGGGCCCAAAACCTTGGCCATAACGAGGCAAGAATGTGGTAAGTTTGCCAGCTTCCTAGAGGGATCCTTCCCACAGGACCAGCGCATGTTTTGCCGAGACCATATGGCTTCGGGCCATTTGCTGATGATTCCTTGCCATGTAGGGCCCCTGCATTTGCAACAACCACTGACAACTTCTTGCTTGTACGAGAGCAACTTCAACAGGTTCCCGTGCCATGATGTCTGACCTAATGATGTGCCAATGTATGTAGGGCGCAGTGAGGGCCAAAAGTTGCGGCCGGGACCCCATGATTGATGGCAGGATACAAATTAATAGCTTTAATTAAGCGAATATTGGGGCGACGTGCATGCCCAGGCCATTCATCATCAGAAGTCGCCAAGAAGGATTACCGGGCTTAGCAAAAGGATCTCCTTGAATGGAAATGTCCCTGCAGTAAGCTAAACAATAATAAATTGTTTATGCTCATGGCTGGAATTTGGTTTTGCTAGCATTTTGATGTATTTTTAATGCTGTCTCTGTAGGCGAATATATATATTCCATTCTATATATGATTAATGGTGGATGTCGCCAAGTGTTGGCCTGTGTGTGGGTACATATTTATAAGTCATTGGGTTCGTTATTTGTCCTTTAACGATTCAATGAGCTCTAAAACGGTTTTATTGATTTTGTGTTAATACTGCAGGCCAATCCCCGGAAAATTGGTAGGATTGGGGGAAGCGAGGAGGCCGCCGGGGCGGACAGCGACTATAAATATTGATATGCACAATTTAGACCGCGGCGGAAATGCGATACGTGCCATTTGCCCATCGGGCGGCTTTTGCAGTTTAATGAACTGTCCCAGTTTTGTGGCGACATCATAGCCAGAGGCTCTAAATCAGGATGGAATTTTCATGCATTCAGATGCGCAAGCTGCCCACATTTCGATGGCAATCTAAAGATTAAACTGCATAACATTTAATGTAGTTTCGTCCGTCTTAGTTGGTAACAATTATTTGCCAGTATCCTTACAGTTTCTCTCGGTGCAGCAGCAAATGCGTATGAAAACCGCAACAATATATTTGGTTGCAGCATCAGCTCCGCGCAACCACTTAACAGCCACCAGGACAATGAGTTCGAAACACAATTTTCGGCCTGTTGATATTGATTTGTCAGACAGGAGGAAGCCACCCAGGCATCCGCCCAACCGCAGAGCCGCCTCCCATCCACTTACGCGCAGGTAACGATGTGCTAAACGTGCCGTGCAACAAATATGCGGCAGCCACGCACATTTTGCCTGAAAAACCACCGTGCTCCCGTGCCGGTGGCTCGAATTCCATGTCAGTCAGCTGCCAAACCGAATTCACAGGGAAAATCGAGGCCAGAGGTCGCCGGGAAAGTTGGGCGGTTGGTTGGGCGGTTGGGCGGTTGAGTGGGCATCATCATAATCATAATTAGTCTGCTGAGAATGGCAGCCGCAACGATGTTGGTCTCGGTCTCGGTGCTAAGTGCAAAATATTGTAAAAAGAAAACGAAGAAAATTCTATATGCATGAAAATATTATAAAAGTGGTCGCGGCGGGCGGGGGAGGAGCACACTTAATTACTTTGCCATTTGCTTGTTGTTGTCCTGTCTTTTGCTTGATTTGAGCGGGATTTTTATTTTTTATTTATCTTAAATGTTGGCGCTTTCGGGCATTTGAGCCCGAACTCCATCTTCCCCGCACTCTCCATCTTTTCAGCTTAATTTACGGCCCCGAAAAATGGTAAAGAAAAGGCGGAACCAGGCCCAGAGATAGAAAGCCAACGAGAGCAAACAGAGCCAACGAGAGGCGTCGGTTGATGGACAGACGGAGAGGCATGCAAACAAGGATGAATACACAGACACACAACTGCACTGAGAGAAATAATTTGGGTTTCTCCAACTACAGGAGAGTCTTAGATATTGAAGCAAATAATCTGCAGTCTAGCGAAATTTACAATCAGGTTGCAACTGCATTTGCATTTTGAAATAAAAGCGATCAAAATTTAATCATTGACAGACTAAATGAGTATTGAATTTTCCTCCGTGTGGCCACACAAACACCCACTCAGCCAAGTTGGCTGCTTTTAGGCATTAGGCATTTGTTTCAGGCTCCTTTTCTTTGCTTTTCCCCGCTCACCGTGAAAAGCGTCGAATGCCGTTTAACTGCCGCTTGACACAGGAGAGGAAAAGCAAAGGAAAACCAAGGACAAAGGGAATAGGCGGGTAAAAAACAAAACACAGCACTGAGAAAGGAAAACCGATGAAGGGAAATGCCAGGGACAGACAGGGAGACGGTTGTCGAAGGTGAAATTCGCCATGAAAACAATGCCTACCCATGGATGGAGGCGTTACGCCTCTGTTCCCCGTTTAGCCTTCTTTTTGGCGCTTTCGGTGGGCTTTTGACTTTTGTTTTTGGGCCAGAAGTTGCGACAGCTGTGTAAGCAGAGCACACCATTTAATTATTCATTGAAAACACAACCAAATGAGTGAATTATGCTCGTGAATTATAAAAATTCCAATTTACGCTGGGCCAGATTTCAGATGCAAAATAACAAATACAGAAATTATTATAATTTATCTTAAATTAGTATTATTTTTTGCTGTTGGACTAATTGTTATTCGCTGTAGGGCTGCCCAATTAAATGCTCAAGTTTTGGCGACGTGTGCAATTAACGCACTTGACTGGGTCTAATTAATAAAGTTCAGGTCAGGGCGTTCATCTGGAAAGCATATATGGCGGGATCCTTAAGCGAAAATAAAATCGCAATTAATTATTTAGGTTTGGCTGTGAGCTGCTTATCAAATAATTGGAACAGCCCACTCCACGATTTCCAAAACAGAGCCCGCATATACCACAATAGATATCCTATTCTCAAACTCTAATTGCAGCCCCTATGGTGTCCTAATAGTCTGCACAAAAAATAGTTGGAAAACCAATTGCTTTAGAAATGCCAAACTATAGTGTCAACTTTTTCCTCGTGGTCGTTGTGGGTTTCAATTATTGCACTCGCCACCTCCCACGCAAACTTTCCGGTGGTTTGTTTATTTCAGAAGTGCTGGTTTTTTTTCCATCGCTTTATCGAGAGTAATTAAAGTGCATTGAAAGTTGCGACCGCTGCTGGGACATGGCGGTTGAATTAATATCCCATTTAATCTGACCGACAGGGTGGTGAACTTTCAATTCACGGAAACTAAAGTGACGGGAACTGATGAGTCTAGGAGAGACCTTTTCTTGTCGTTGGTGTATATATAGTATTTATTTGTGATGGAGCTGCGGAGATGGAGCTTCACAAAAAAAGGGATGGGGATCGAAATTAATGCGTGTTTACGCTGCGTATACGTGATGTGCCCTGCATTTGGGCATTACGTATTCGCCCTGTGGCCCAGTTAGTGCTCGGCATTTCTCATTTGTCTCGTTTCGTCTCCATTTAGTGCGCCTTGGCACGCGCTACAATTCCATTTTAATTACACGACCGCAGTCCTCATCGTCCTTTCGCCCATTTCGAGAGCTTTGAGTGTAAATTAGTAGCTGGCAAACGATAAATGAGGATTTTCCCCTCCCCGCTGGCCATTTTGGTATTTCTGTTGTTCGGCCTGAACTGCCACGTGTTGAATCCTTTACGACTGCCAGGAGACAGAAACGGGCCGTAAACATGCCCAAGGATCGTCCAATAACAACGGATATGGGAACGAACTCCGTGTTTCGGCCACTTCAGCGTCTCTGATACCGGAAAACTGGAAATTATTTTACGTTAATTTGTTGTGCAAATCTCCGGCTTTGTGCACGAAAAACTTTGCATACAAATTGCTATTTTAAAAGGAGTAGCCAACAAAATCCTAAACCAATTTGTCGGCTGCTGTGGCAGCAAAAAAGATGGCAGAAGGCAGAAGGCACAAGGCCAGAGTAGAAAACCAATCTGTCAGGTTAAATATGCAGTAAACATTCCGTTTGGGAGCACGCATAATTAATGTGGGGGCGTGGTTATGCAAATTGTGCAAACGTCGGCCAATGGAATGCAATAAGAATGTAAATGCCTGTTTATGTGTAATCAGGCAATCGATTGTCCACGCACTGATTGTGTGATTGTAATCTGGCTTGTTGATTGTTGGGCTCAAGTGTGTGGATACGTGGGCCCGCCACTTATTGCAGTCACTGCCTGAGCCCCGCCACAATGCCGGGGATGATAATATCGTTAATGGTACTCAATGTTGACTCAATGAGACGTAATCGGCCAAGGACATTCGCTGGGGATTAAGATTGATGGCAGTCAATTAGCGGGGCGGACAGGTAAACTTGTTGTGATTCCTGGAATTTGGTTTGTTGGTTTGCTGGTTTGAATTTGGAATGCGATATAATTGGTATGAATTTGTCGGATCCATATATTTCATGTTGAATTTCCTAGTTAATCAATAGGTACACAATTCCCAGAAAGGTTTACCAAACACTCACCAGTCTCCCTGGCCCGTAATTACAACTCGACAGCACTTGATTCGCCCGCAAAGTTGACCCACATCCAGTTGGCGCTTCCTTTTGTTCCACGAACTTGAATTCCATTTAATCTGAAACTGAACTGAACTCAACCAGCCCCAACTCGTATTCCTCATTATCAGCAGCTGGAGCAGCAGCATCTTCTTGTGCCAGATCCTGGGCCTGCCTGCCACATACACGCGTCCAAAGTGTCATCTGCCTGGCAACAAAAAGCTGCGGCGTCCTTAGCTTGCCCGCAGTTCAATTGTGGCCTCCATCACCGTCTCCTCGCCGGGCCGGCCATTCATGCCGCCAATGAGGGGAGCTCATTGTTCTAGCCAGTTTCTGGCCGGGCCAAGTGGCCCCGGCGCTTGCCCTTTGCACCCCGGCAGGCCGGAAGAAAAACGACCAGGACCTACGCATCCTGCGAGTGAAAATTGATGGAGAGGACACATGCCACAACTTGTGCAGCAAACTATGCATCTATGCTTCAAAATATTCAACATAAAATAGAACGTAAAATACCCATCAAATACTACCAATCAATCTTGAGAAGAGAACTTTTAATTGTTAAGAATTGTCATCAATTAAAAGTACTTAAATGGACTCAAAAGGCAGCTGCCATTTAACTAACGTAAAGTGTTCTCTAAACAAATATATATATCGCTGGCTGCCAGTTTTCTCTGCAATTTAATAAAGGACGCAAAATGGGACCCCGCCAGCCCGGCGATCCGAAAGTTGGCAAACTTTCTCCGCTGGCAAAATGTTTGAAGCGCTACTGACAAGTTTGCCAGCGAGACAGAGGGTGACATTTTTCATTAATTTTTTGTACAATATTTTTTTTTTCTTGGCCGGCTAGGCGAGCAAACTTTGAAACGATTTCTTTGGTTTTTGGTAACTTTGGCAGCTTTTAATTAATGCATATTGAATACACAGCCTGCTGTCAAAAAATGTCCAAAGTCATGAGCTCCCGTTAATTTTGCGGCTGTTGGGATGTAATATCCTAACTGATGGGTTAATTTTGATGAAAATTGCAAGCAAAAACTCTGATGTTACCCCTTTCAACTACTTGTCTATATAAAATGTTATAATCGCCTTACAGACCTCTCCCGTGACATGCATTTGGCTTAGTAAAATTCCCGGAAATGGTGAAAAACCGACAGGGGTCTGGCATTCCACCATCAGACGGCTTTTCGCGATATTTTAATGTGAAGCCCGAACATTTTTTCACCGAGTTTCGTGTCCGCACAAACATTTAAGTGACTGTCCACTTGCTGCCGCATCGGCTTTTCGGCACAATCCCAAAAGTATGTTTTTCAAAAATAAAAAAGCCCGCCCTGTTGGGGGGAAATCAAAGAACTCAATGAAACCAATTCCCCTGATTCCCTCTAAAACAGCCCAAAACCGTCCGTCAACCGAACATGCACGAACATTTCCCAAGGCAAATGGCAAACGTTGAATGACTCTCGTTGAATTATTTATAGCCGAATTTCGTATCTTTTTTATTTACATGAAGCTGCTTTTTTGAGCTGATAACGCTGCATGCGAACCAGGCAATCGGCACTCCATAAAAAACACCCAAAAGCAAACCATCAACTGGCAGGAGATGAAAAAAATAAATACAGTGAGTTGGGAGATTTCATTTGCATGTATTTTGGGGTCTGTTTCGTTGTTGTTTGGAATTCCTTTTATTATTTAGGGGAAAGACCTTGACAATCAGCATGCGATGACGTGCCGGAATCGAATTGGGATAGGTTGTTGTGTTCTGCATCTGGTTCTGGTTCTCATTCACCGAGCCAAAGGTGCGATGTGATTTTTTAGGCCCGCCAACAACTTCATGGATTCTGTTGCTCGCCTGGCAGCCGGCCAAAGTGTATCTCGCGGATGCATCTGCACATCTGCTCCGAGGCCGAAAGCTGAAAGCAAAACAGAGATGCCAAAGATAAACGAAAACAGCCATTTAAAATCTCTTTATTGTTATTGCATGCTTTTGGCGGGGGGGCGGAGTGGTCTGCAGGGATGGCTGAACACCAATTAGCCGCGGATTTGGGGAGATCGGCCAACGAATTCCCGACGCCACTGTGGAAATGGACTAAATTGAATGTAATAAGAAAATGCAATAAATTCTCACAAGCGGAAGGCGTTAAACAATCAGCAATGTGGACCTTACAATTACCCTAACCAGATGCAATTTCAGAGTCTTGTCAATTTGTATTGCTACTAAATAGGGTAAACTTTGAAGTATCTGTAGTCGAGATATCTCGACAACGAGATACCATGTACATACCATGTGCATTGACATTGGCAAAGGGCTTATCATCATTATTTATTTTCCGATCTTTATAAAACTTGCTACATAGCTAGATATTTAAATTTATTACTGTAAGCAGAAAGAGTTGTATCTCTTGCTCTAACCATTTCGGAGATATAGTCAAATATTCTCTAGAAAACACTCGTAGAATCTCGGGGATATTGTCAAACACGTGAAAGAAAGTATAGTTCTATGCAAATTACGAAGGCGGGAAGGGGCGGGGCAAAAAATGTTAGATAATCTCCATCTGCGTACACATATAACGAACCTAAAGCAAAAAGCTCTTTTCATCTCGGAAAACGACGTATTCATACATACAGACGGATAAACAGACAAACATTCAGACATGGAAAATCACCATCGAATTTACAGAATTTATCGGTTTCAAATAATACGACAAATATTTAAATTGTATCGTGCGTTGGATCTCTTGTAACAAATGACTTGTTTTGTATATTTGACCGCTCAATCAATAGGCAATTATTGTGATTTTTTTGCGGCCATCCGTCGAATAAAACACATCACCATTCCAGTAGACCCCATCCAGCGACGGCAATCAATTAAGACGCAAACAAAAAGCGATCGCTGCCCCGGTGGCTGCACAGTGGGACAAATCGAGTTCCAAAACCGGTGTGTGCGGCGTGTGCGCCGGCTGCGCGGCGGCTGAGGCGCAACCGAGCGACCTGCGATCGCTTTCTGGGGCAGACAGACGTGAATTGTATCTGAGAGATACGAGTACGAGTGCGCGGGGCAGTCGAAAAAGTTTGGCCGGGAGCGTTTGCGTTGCGTTGCGTTGCGCTTGATTTCTCGAAAAGCGGCAACCGGCAGGCGGCAAATGGCAAAAGGCAAAAGGCAAGCAGCCATCCGTTTTCGGCTTCCGATTGAAAAACGCCGAAAAATACATAACAAACACCAAAACACCTAAAATCGAATGCAAGCTCTCGTCGGGAAATTAATTGTTTGGTCTACCTTCTGGCCGCCAACAGCTGGAAAACATTTGTAAACGAAGCAATATGCCACAGCATCCCATGCCCCGCCGGTGGGCCATTCTCTTCCGCAAAATAATCAAATACGTATTAATTTTTCCTGGATATTGAAAGACAATGATTAAACAAATCACCATGAAGCGTCATTGGCGAAATGGGAAATGCTAAATGTGTGGCAAATGAGATCAGATTTGCATTGTTGTTTTGATTGCCTGATTGCCACAATTTGTGTCAATTATGCGTGAGTGACACGCCCTTTGTAGCACCGCCTCTGTTTTTAATTGAAATTTTCCCGTTATTGTTGTATTGTGATTACGTTTCGTGTCGTGTGTCGTGTGTTGTGTGTGCGTGCGAAAAATGCTCAGTTTGCGCTGATAAAGAACATTAAAGCTGCACAAAGCTCTCCTCCAAACCCATGAAAAGTGGCAAGCAAAAAATAAGAGTAATAAAAAAGCCCTCAGGGAATCCAATGAATACGGAAAAAAACAGAGCAGGCAGCGCAGAGCAGTCAAGTGAAAGTATGGGCTTCTGATTGGAAATTACCATTCGGAGATGTGAATCGATTTAATGATGATTTAGCAGGTTCGACGCAAGAGCATCCGGGCCCTTCAAAAGTGTGCGGATCAGGAAGGCAGCTGAAAAAAATAGCCAAGTATCTACAGAAACCAGGCCACAATTTGTGGAATAAATATTTCAATCAAGATGCATCAATTTACGACCATGAATATTGTACATCTTCAAAGTGATGCAAGCAACGCCACTAAAATACTTTGTACATGCATGTTCTACCAATTAAAAAGTCCACTTCCAGTCGAGCAATCTTTTATGAAAATTTATGGGCATAAACTCGAAGCTTAGGTACCCTGCGATAATTTTGAGAAATTTAATAACCTCATAATTTGCACACCTCGTACCCTGTGGACATCAAACCGCAGCGAGCACATTTCAATGGGATTTAATTGCCTCGCCTGGCAATTGAAATTTATTGCCCCGATGCTTGTGGATATCTGAAGCGAATTATTCATAAATTACTATCTGTTTTGGACAGCGTCCCGCCCGAACACTATCTGCCACTATCTACATTCCATTCTATCTCCGGGCAACCGAAATTTGAATTCCTCTTGGCTTTCAACATGCCCATTTACATGTCGACCGGCAAATGGCTTTTTGAGCAATTGGCAATGGGAATGTTACCACAATATTTTATCTCCGATTTTGGGCGTGCGTGTGCATGCAGAGCGTATTGGCCCGGCCAATCTATACATTTGTTTGCTATTTCTATTAGAGCCAAACCGACCAACTAACCGACAAGCCATCGCAACCGGCAACCGACAACCGGCAACCGGCTGAAAAGCGAAAATGTTTTGATAGTTTATGGTCTGTCCGTGTCTCTGGCAGATAAATAATTATTGCATTAGCCGCAACGAGCAAACGTCGAATCGACACAAAATACTCGTATTTAGCTGCAACGCCCCAGCGTTTGCCTTTGCTCTGGCTTTGGGTTTTGGGTGGTGCTTTGACTTGCTTTGCTCTGGTTTGATCTCGCGAAACGTGACACTCGGCTATCAGATATGTGTGTGGCAGCCTGGCTAAAATGCGGGGGCATGTGGCACGTAACAGGTAACACGAACAGAGGTTGCGGTTTGGGGCGCTGTAAGTGGAGATCTGCCCACTGGATTTTCCACGGGGATACGGCGAGAATTAATCACTGTTTTTCTTTGCACAAAGTAAACATGCTTTAGGAAAATTACCTTCCAAGAAATGCCTAATTAATTGCAAACACTTCAAGCGGGCAGCCCAGAATTTCCACTCATTTGAAACTTTTCCGTCAGCTTATTTAGATATGTAACCCTTTATTGTTTCTTATCAAATACTACGAGTATTATAAGTAATAGCCTTGTCAGTCAATTATCTTTGTTTGACTGTTGAAACTGCCAAACCCATTAGGGCCTTGATCGCTTTACGGAAAGCACAGCTGTTGTTGGCTCAAGTTATCTATAACAGTTATAGAGAATATAATTGAAAGCTTTCGACTCGGATTGGAAATAATTTGCATATATTTCAATAAACTATTTTCTAGTGCAAATTATTCATGTCAACATGTGAGATTGACAGAAGAGAGTTGCGAATAGATATTGTTATTTTTCTCTAAATGACTTAAGTAAAAACGTAGATATATCTCTTTTATAGTTTTTATACCCGATTGTTAAAAAGAATAAGGGTATATTGAATTATTACGAATATATGCCACAGGAAGATGGAGTCGATCTAGTCATATCCGGCGGTCCGTCCGTCCGTCTGTCCGTATATAGACCTAGATTTTGGAGCCTATAATAGATATTCAGAATTGTGTGTTGCCAGTTCAGTACAATTGTATTTTAAAAATCGGCTACCACCCCCTGCTCCCCCGTAAACCACGAAATACTGTGGCGTGCACAATTTTAACTCCAGAGGTACCCAATTCGGATATTACATTGGTAAAGTCAATATCTATCTGTGTTGTGATAATCAGCCGGTTACACCCACTTTCGCCTGCGAAAATGGCAACAATGTGTTGCTTCTCCACAAAGGTTTCCACAAAAGGAAAAATCCATCTTCTTTTAATCTACAATATTCATCCATGTTGTTAAAATCAGGTGGAAACTTAGAACCGGTTATTTGTAGTCGTATAAGCGAAGCAATAATCAACAATAAGTATATTGCAATAGACCCATTGACCATTTCCTGGGCTAAAAACAACAATCGTATAGCAAATGGGATGTGAATTCAGTGGATGAAAGGATTAATTTTATGCAAACTGTAGCTCAGTTTATAAACCGATTGTCGAATTTTTATCGCCCCCACCTTAAATGAGACAGTTATTGCTCTTAGCCCATATGCTGACCACACGCGCAGGGTATTTCATGTCCAAATCAATTCACTTCTTGCCCGTTGGGCGGCCCAAAACCGGCTGAGGCTCAGCTCGCGGCCAAGCTAACAAGTTTCGTTGAGTCTGAGACTCCGATTCGGCTCGGGCGAGTCAATTAGCGGGCCCAAAAGCGCGGAATGACGATCGGATCGCCAACAGCGTCATCAGCGACTGCCGTTTGCTTACTTATGTTAATCAGCTGGCGTTGCGGCGATGCAAATTAGACCGTCTGACCACCACTGGGGGGCCAACAGCGGGCGGGCAGAGCGCTGTTGGGGCCCTCTGTTAGCTAACAGAGCGCTCAAAAGCTCGCTACATCATTTTTCGCTCCAGAACGGTGGCCAGAAAGTTGGCGGGTCAGAACGCGTTTGTGTCTCGAGCGGAGCGCACGTGCCGGGAAAATCACAATCACGGTATTGCGGAAAGCTACGCAGTCCGAAGAGAAGTTGAAATTGGGGAAAAATTGCCCCTGCAACGGCCAGCGTGAGTGACTGTTAGTGTGCTTGTGCGCGGGCGAGAGGAAATCTTGTGTAACCTGAAGGGGAAACCAGGGAAAGCGTTGCCAAATTCACCACTCACTCTGGCGGACGTTGTGCGAAAATATTCTCAAGCTCACAATGTTTCGGGGCGCCCGCTAAGGCAGTTGCTGGATTTTATTGGAACGCTCCAAGGCGCGTGTTGTGTTGTGTGGTGTTGTGGGAAAGTAAGGTGCAACGTTCGAGAAGTAAACAAGAAATGATTACAGCACACACATGACTGAAACCAAACAAATTTAGTGCTACTTTTACATGCCACAACAATTCTAATAACCCCCACAAAAAGCGGTCATAACTACACAAGTCATTAGGCATAAAAACAAAAATATATACACACGATTACGGGCATAAAAAGTGCGGAGACATTACGGGCAAAAAACGCAAAAAAAAACGTAAATAAAGGGAGCACAAGTGGTTCGGAAATGATAGTAACTGTTGCTTGTCGCTCTCACAATCTGGTTCTCAGTTACAGAGCCACATTTGAGTCCTTTGTGGGTTTGTTTTCTGTTTCTGGCTTTCAGTGTTGGCCATTTTTTACACACGCTTGAGTGTATTGTGTGTATTGTGACTCCAGTCGAAGTGAAAGTTGTGGCTTTGACGAAACAAAGTCGAGGGTGGCCAGAGAGTTGATTTAACTGCTAACTAGATCGTAAAACTTGCGCAAACATCTTTAAAATCGATCATGTAAAACAGCACATTACGGGGCCACACTGCGTATGAGCAATCTCTGTTAACCACATCGCTCATACGCAGCGTTGACCTTTTTTTTGTGAGTTATGCCCGAGGGAACCGCAATAAATTTGAAGTAAAATATTCGTTTTAAAGGGTAAACATAATTCGTTTCGCAACTGCAGAGCCATCTGCCCAGGTGAGAGCACTGGCCAGCAAGAACGTGTCTGTTAGCAAAACACACAAAATTGGCGTTGCAAAAATTTCAATAAAGCAGAAAACAAAAACACAAACAAATAAATTGAAATAAAAATTATTTCGTTTGCACTTTGCTTGCTTTTTTATTATTTGCACGCTTGTGCTCTCTCTTTGTCACTCATTCAACAAGCTGGGAAAATTATATTATTTGCAAGTCTGTTCCCTTTGCCTTAATTTGCATGAACATATGCACCCAATAGCCCTCCGGCCAGAAATTCTCTGCCTTTTGTATAATTAACTGTCGGCGAATTAAAATTAATGCTAATTATGAGCTTGTTTGCCCGTCAGCGTCGTTGACATTTGCTTGATTTTTTGTTTAATTGCTGCTCTTGTTAAGAGAAAAATCAATCGTAATTGAAATCGAAACGCGAGTGAAAAAACAATTAAATAAGCGGCGGTTGTACGTATGTATAAACGAGAACAATGCAAAAAACACGCAAGATGTTC
The DNA here is from genome assembly GCA_021223825.1 of Drosophila ironensis. Classification (NCBI taxonomy): domain Eukaryota; kingdom Metazoa; phylum Arthropoda; class Insecta; order Diptera; family Drosophilidae; genus Drosophila; species Drosophila ironensis. Next base: position 882,322 of record JAJJHQ010006980.1, read on the forward strand.
GATTTTATGGGGCGTGCGATTAATAAAATTATGCAAATCGGTTTTGGGCAAATTAAAGCGCGAGATTCTAAAGTCCGGTTTTGGTTTTTGTTATTTTTTCTCATTACCCGCTTGCGACCATTATTAACGTTAGGCATTTGTGCGTTTAGGGCCTAATAAAAACACGACGGCGGCAGCAACAACAACTGAAAATCAATAAATACAAAGCCAGCAAGAAACACGTAACAAGCAACAGCACCAGCAGTAGCAACAACAACAACAACAACAAAGAGTGTGCGCGTACAACAACAATAAGAGGCCAATGCGGCAACAAAAAGTGAGCAAGTTAAAGAACCTTTGCGATTTGTAAACGCTGCAAAATACTCAGCAAAAAAAAAGTAAAGAGAACATTCTAAGGGCAAGCAGTCGGCGGAGGTGAAGCTGAAAAAAATAAAATAATAATAATAGTACACAAAGTACAGGAAAAATGTCGGAGAGCAGCGACAACAACGGGGATCCCCCGCAGCAAGCGGTCGGCGCTGAGGGCGAGGCTGTGGGCGAGAACAAAATGAAATCTCGCCTCCGCAAAGGAGCCCTCAAGAAGAAGAACGTCTTTAATGTCAAGGATCACTGCTTCATAGCCAGATTCTTCAAGCAGCCCACGTTCTGCTCCCACTGCAAGGATTTCATTTGGTGAGTAAATAGAAAAACTAGTAGGTTCCGTCGATTCCCAGAGCTCCCTAAATTGTGCCTACCTCTGCACATAACAATATACATAGCGCACACACATAGTGTAGTCCAGCACATCCTCCACCCCGGGCCCCCCGATGGCACTTGTGGGTCTACACAGGCGTCCACATAACATCAGTGCCTAGAATCGATAAATGTATATTGACAAGGCGAGAGAACCGAGCAACAAAAGAACAAATAAAAAAAAATAGAGCAGCTAGAGCAGCAAATATGCAATGGTCGGTGGCAACTCATAAATTCCAAGTGTTCAATAAATCATAGGCCACAACAAAAGCTTTAAAAATATGGTAAATTATTCAAATGAACTACAAGAAAGTTCTCAGCAAAGAGGCCAAGTAAGCTTAGAAATTTAAAAGTATCTGGAATAATGCAGCAGAGTAAGGGTAACCAACATCTCCAAGATGCTGTCCAACTTCATAATCGGGTTGGCAGGAAAACAACAATTGCAGTAGGCACAGGTCACCCGGAGAGAACAAAAACCTAGCTCGTGTAATATTTAATTTAGGTAAGGCCACCGAAAGCTGTCTTAATCCATTGTTGCTCCCAGAGCCAAAACAAACAGATACAAACACCAAGCCAAAAAAACGAGAAGCTGAAGCTGAAGCTGAAATTATGTCGGCACAGGTCGGGTAACCTGTTTACTTTTGGTAGTCCCGACAGCCAAGTCCCAGTAGTCACTTCCTGGCCTTAGAGCCAACTTCCTGTGGATTATAAATCAATTTCATGCGCATTAAATTCGCCAACCTTCAACCCCAAAAAAAAGGCCCCTCAACTGTGACCCTCCGTTTGACAAGTAACAATTTTTAACCGGATTTCGATTTTTACAGCGGTTATCAGTCGGGATATGCATGGATGTAGGTATTTCCCAGGATGTTTATTCTATTCAGTGTGGTATTAAAGTAAAGCTAGAGAACCACCCAAAGATGTAGTAGGCTGCTTGAAAACCTAACTTAATTCCCCAGTAGTGAATAAGTAAATACTTATTAAAACTCATTGAATTTCCATTACAATTTAAAGAAAAAAACAGAGGGTGGAGAGTGGTGAGGTCGGCACACAAATTAATTAATTCCGCACTTAATATTCATAGTCGGGGAGATGCCCTCTAACCACAGACACTTTGACGAGCAATTTCTGGGATATTAATTCATATTTAATAAACAAACACACTGCCCGCCTCCGCACCGGCAGAGTGTCATGATGCCATAGAGCGTTTCATTCTGTTCCGAAGCGTTGCGTTGACAATTTAAAGCCAGCGACTAATGAATGATATGGAAGTTGCTCGGCATCCGAGCATCTGGGACACAAATCCGAGTCAATTTATTAAGCTTGTCGCTTTGGTTCCGGGGCGTGACTTTCGTCATCGCTGCGGGGTTTCTTTTCTGTGTGCAACTTGTTGCTCTCTTGGGCTCTTTAGCTAATTGTCGGCCAGAAGCATTTTCGGCAATAATTAAATTAATTGCTGTTTAAAATGCGCCACCATCGCCGGCATCATCGATCTGCGTCCATAAAAGGCGGAAGCCGAAATTTCTGTCCGCCGACTCGTATTTGGAGCCCACCTCCCGCCCAAAAACGATACAAGCGCAAAAACATAGGCAGCCCCATAAAACGAGCGAACTAAGCGAGGCGAGCGCGTCGTTTTGCTGTTTGCTGTGGCACACTGCATCATTATTACACGTAATTAACGCGCTTTGACAGCCATGCCAGCAAAAACTCACTCCCCTGCCAACTCCCCTGCCACGCCCACAGCGCTGCTGAAAACGCCCGTTTTTGGTGGGAGCTAATTAACAACTTCAGCCACTGTTACAGTGTTACACTTACTGTTTTCAGTTTCGCTGCTGTTTTCGAGACGACTTTTAATTAATAGTGCGGCGGGGACTTTGGGGCACGCACACACACACACACACACACACACAACGGGGGTGTTGCAAAAAGGCGTTGCAGGCACGTAGCCGATCCGCAGCCGGGCCTCAAATTGGTCGGATTGGGTCCGCATGGAGCACTGTGGGCAAGTGGGGTTTTGTGGGGAGTTCTTTTCGGTTAGTGGCAAAGTGTCGCGCACCTTCGCTTTGCGGGTAGCAGGTGAAACATTTGCCATGTTTATGGCACGTCATTTGCATAATAGCGCGGAAACCGAAAAGGTCACGATGGAAATGTTAGATACCCTCCCAATCTGCCCTGGAAAATCTTTTGCGCGAATTTCGCGATGGATGGCAGGTTGCGATTTCATGTAAATAAACTGCAATTATCTTGATTTCATCAGGCAACGGCTTAAGGTAGTAAAAGTGCATTAAACTCCTTTAATGTGCAGCTAAAATATGTGCTTATTAATTCGTTAAAAACTTTCAAGCCATTAGCCTGAAATTAAAGGTTCCTGCGGTTTTATAGGACCTAATTAACTCACTCTGATTAAATTCAATTATAATAAATTTGCTAGAAAACACTCCGTCGAAACTTTAGCCAAGTCTTCTACCGGTCGAAGAGTTTGGCCCTTTTTTATTTGCTTTTTGTTTGATTAATTATCTCAAATTGCAAACATTCTTAACCCCAGCTCTTTGTCTGGCAGTAGTTTATTTTTGCAGTTTTTTGCCCGCCTCTCGGCTGTGTGGATGTTGCCGGGAAAATATGCGCTTAATTAAAAATTGAAAAGCATAAAAAAGATGCAGCAGCGAAAAAATATTTGTTTGGGCGGGCGAGTGGAGGCGAGGCGAGGCGTGGAGCGTGGCAAACGAAACCGTAGTATAACTGCAGGCGCGGGAAAATTGCTTTTTCACTTCATTTGATGCGCAAACAAAAAGCGTCGGCGGGATGGGTTTGCAGAGGGAAAACAGCAAAAAGCCACAACCAGACAACCTGGTCAAACAAAAGAATTAAAATTAAATGAAAAACACGGGCAGCGGTGGAAAAACAAAATTATGAAACGACCTGCAATTTCGCACTCAAACAAATCGCTTGATTTGCCTGAATTGATGAAGACAATTGGCCTGCAAGCCAAATCGGATCAACTTTGCTTTCGGGCTTAACGGACCAAAGTTTAGCCGGGCTTTCGTGCCGAAACTTACTCAACTGCAGTTGCCAAAGTTAAGCCAACAAATTCCGAGCTCGTTGGATAAACAAAAAGAAAACTTCATATATAGTATATACTATATAGAGTGGTATATGCATTTTCCGGCTGTGCATGTGAATAATTTGCCTTGTCCCAAATTGCTGGCAGGCTGAAAGGGTTAGGCCCTGCCAAAGCGGTTTGTGGTCAAGTCATTTACGGTCGAGGGTGAGAAAAAGTTGAGACCGGGTCACGTAAGCCCCAGCATTTTGCCCCCCCAACAGGTTCTGGCCATTAAGCAGTGGTCCGGAATATGGCTTTAAAATTCTGTGCTTAAGCAGTCAACAGGAAAAGGCAGTCACGTATATCGATTGGTATTTAACCGAGTAGTATTTAGCAATGCAAAACACCGTTCCATATGACCTAATTTATTTCATTTCTCCGGAAAGTGTCTATTAAATATTCCCTATGAGCTTGTGAATTTATTCACAAAAGCTAGAAAACAAATGCCATAAATTAAACCCACATTAAAACCCCTTAAAAATGTTGACATTTAAACATCCTTTGCTGCGTGGTTCCATAACCCCAACCACCTACACACTCTGCCGTATTGATTAAATTGAAAGGTCCGCTGGGTCCTGGCCCCCACGCGCAGCATATTGATTAATGGCAAATTAAATATTTATGCTAATTGGCGTAATGCCAGGAACAATGGCCCGCCCCCTAGAACCGAATGCAAATTGACGCCTTCCACCTTATTTTCATATTTTGCAGGGGCTTCGGAAAGCAAGGATTTCAGTGCCAAGGTAAGGTCAACCGGAGTGACCCCTCCGAGCGAATATCGAACTGGATGTGTAATTCCCCTATTTATCTATTTATCTTTTTCCCGACTGCAGTCTGCTCCTATGTGGTGCACAAGCGTTGCCACGAGTATGTTACCTTCATCTGCCCCGGAAAGGATAAAGGCATCGATTCGGTAAGTGGGCATATGTTAAATATACATATATGCTGATGTATACAAAAATATGTAGTTTGCATAAGTGAATTGACTGGCATACCCATAATAAGTATGCGGACCCTCTGTATGCATTTCCCATGAGCGAGGCAGGGGAGATTGGGGATGTGTGGCGACTTATTTGCATTGCTTTCACTCTTTGTGGGCTCTGTCAAATTAAACTGTCATTTGGATTTTCGGTTGTGCCGCAGTCTCCAGTCACAGACCCTCACCCTCACCCAGTCCCAGACCCAGTCCCAGTCCCAGCTGTCATGTCTTTGCCTCACTTTTCCCCAGCTCGCCTCTGCCTGTCAACTTTGCTTTGCCAGCTAAGCAGACTCGGACTAAAAATGCGAGTTTTCCTTCCATTCCTGGATGGATGGCAGCCCAGCCGGGTTATGGAAAATGTCATTTGGATTTTTCCGCATACAACCAGCCAGCCCCCCTCCACATTGTGTACACATTTATTCATGGAACCCACTAATGCTGCCTGTCCGCTGTCCGTTGTCCGTTGTCCTGGAGGAAATGATATGATGGGTATGGGTATGAGCATGGGTATGGGATGTCCCCCGGCAAAATATGCAGAAACGAGTCTCAGATGGATTGGCTTTTATGGCAGACTATGGAATTGGGCTAAGAAATTCTCTGCAGATTCATGGTTTACCTGCTCGCTCGTGGAAAATGCATTAAATAAAGAGTTTTAGTTCCTCAAGGGTAGCCAGTCGCAAGTAGAGTTTTATCATTTGTTGCGTTCTCAGTGCGAAAGTTAGTCCAATAGTCAATACTCTTAATTTGTCATTGTGCTCTGTTGATTTACCATGAACAACGATTTGTACTTTGTATTCTTTTCCATGTGTGCATCCACCAAAATCAAATAAACAAAAACTCAATTCGCTGTCCAACTCACGCTGTCACGAAACCACGCACCAAAAAACCACAAAAAAATGTAAACAAAACCGAAATCAATATTGAAATAAACTGTTGAAATTGTCGCAAATAAACCACAAACAAATATGAAAATATATCAAAAGGACTCACCAAAAACTCAACACAATTTCGAGCCATTCACATACGCAGGACCCACGTTCTGCGATCATTGTGGTTCCCTGCTCTATGGCATTTACCACCAGGGTCTCAAATGCTCAGGTAACCCCCCCGAAAAAACACCTTAACCCTTTAAAGTTTTGAACCCCTAAACACCCCTTTATGCTGCTACTTCTACTTCTATCTCCCATCTCTAACCGCAAAAAAAAACCCAAGAAAACTTTTCCGCATCTCTCTTTCACTTAACTTAACTTTTAATCCTTTTCCGAAAACCCCCGACTGACAGTGTAAATAATGATGATAATGTTTGTGAGTGTGCCAGAGCGTGTGTGTGTGTGCTTGGGAATTAAATTTTAAACGCAATTTGACCTGGTCAACAACAACATGAATGGGAAAAAGTTTCGTTTGCAGGCCCGAAAAAGTTAATTATTTAAATTGTTTTACCTACAAATATACAAGTGTACATGCAGGCCGCCGCACCTTTGTAAATATGTCGATGTGCCCTGCCCCACAACCCCGTTTGCCTGGCTGCTTGTTTTTCACTTTTCCCGTAACCGAACCGAACCGCACCGAAAGTTTTCCTCTGTGTGGGGCACGTGTATAACCGACCACCGAAACCCACCCACTCGCCCTCGTCCTCGTCCCCGCCCTTGTGGCAACTTTCTTTCCCGCCTCCTTCTGCTCCTGCTCCTCCTTCTCCTCCTCCTGCTCCTCCTCGTCCATCTCCGCCTGCGTTCCAACCAATTCATTTGCATAATTATGCACATGCCAGGGATACGTCGAGGACTCGGCCAGGAGCCGGGACGGGGGCCGGCCAACTTAGTTGCCAAACAATGCTTGTCATTTGTGTAGAAATTTTCTGTGCGGCGATATAAATATAAATTTAATGTATTTTTCGGCAGCCCACGTACAAATTGCGCTGCAGATAAAAAGTTTCGAGGTCCCGTACCCGGCCCCCGTCCCCCGGGCTCGGGTGGTTGCAATTTTGGTAAAACATCTTCATTTTGTGTAAGCTCCTCGAAATCCTTTCTACATCCAAGTGCACCTGTTTTACCCCGGCAAGGTCAGCTAGGAGACCTCATAGAAATAGTTGAATTTGTAATTGAAATTTCCATTGGTAGCATAGAGACAGTCTTGGGTTTTTAGTTATTTGTAATACTTGACTTTGCAACTACTCGTAGTTTATAGCCAGCATTGATACTTGTTCTTAATTAACCAGCAATTTCCTTCGGCATCCAAAATTTACCACCTAAACTATATTTAGGCCTCAAATAGTTTCCCGCAAAGGGAATTGTAAATACCTCATCGGCGGACTTTTGGGGGTAAAATTGATTCGTTGGGAGCAGTGAAACTATGGCAACTGACTTAATTAGAGCCAGCCAAGTGTAAATACCAAACTCAGAGGCAAATAGGAGACGATTCTTCGAATTGGAAACTCAAATGTCACATCCATCTGTTCCATCAAGTGTGATGCTCGGCCATGGCAACCTTGGAATGAAATTTGCCTACATTTTCTCCGGGAAATTCTCAAATCTTGTGCTTATCAATTACACACACGCACACTCCGGCGCTGGGGCTGGGCCACCGGGTGTTGGGTGTTGGGTGTTGTGTGTTTGGAAATACAATCTGGCGCAATAAGCTTAAATGCCTGCCATTGTCAGACGACAACATCTTTGACACTGTATTGCTTTTGCTTCAAATCGGATCAAATTTATTTCACCGAGCAATAGGCAAATCAATTTTCCCCACATCCCAGCGTCGGCTTCACACCTGTTTTTCCGTTTTGCCGGGGAAATGATTGGAAAAGAAAACCCGAAAGCAAATCGATTGTGAATCGACTCCAATTGTGATTGCCATCAAAGTAATTTGTACTCAAATCGGAAATTGAAAACAAAATGCAGTTAGCCCCATAAAAGGCTATCAGCTGGCACCCAAATCCGAGGCGATATACACACTTATCCTGACCACATTTTGGAGCGGCAGCGAGCGACTCTTATCTGGGTTGTCGGAATAAATGACATGGCAATTTATATTTGCCATCGCCAAACGCCGCCCGAACGCAGCCCCGCCATTTGTTATCGGGCATCAGTTGTTAATATGCTGGCAGTCATACAGCACACATGCACAAGCTCCAGCTCGTATATATGGCAGCGTTTTATATACCAAAAATTACACTCAATGGAGTAATGGTGGCTGCCATCCCGACAGCCACATAGACGATGCCACGATATGGGGCAGTGGGCGTTGGGCGGTGGGCACAAATTTGTTAGGTGACAGGCAGCGACGCAAGGAATGCTGTGATAAATTTCGCCTGCAAATATTCTTTTTTTTTTTTGAAATTTCTGCCCCGGCACGTGGCGAAATAAGTAGGCGTCAAATGTGGGCGTGTTAGCCAAATGAAATTTTATCTACGTGCGAATGCGTGAGGCAAAGAGATTTATGGTGCAGCCAAGGACACTGCCAGCCTCCTCCAAAGTGCTTAGTACTGATGATAATGGAAATAATCAAAAAATATTGAGTGCTGCCGAGGGATTTGCATTGCAAATTAGCGGGAGTCATATCATTCGAATTGATTGCGTATCTTGTTTGCGGATTATATCAGGCATATTCAGGAGAATCAGGATGGACCGAATATTCCTCTTCAACACTACCAAGGCCTTGCAGCACCTGTGGCTAGCCAGGGTCACTCGTTGGGGAGGCCGAAACGCGAGTTTACCTTCAATGCAATTGCATTTTATCCAAACAAATCCGCCAGTGCCAACCACCAGCCCACAACCCCCTCGTATAGCACCGCCCACTCGCGTGGCCTTGAGCATGCCCGCCAAAGTATGCAACAATTTTTACGTTGCGACGCTGCCAAGGTCGGGCCGCGTGTGCGAGTGTGACTGCGACTACGATGCGACTGCGACTGCGAGCATGTTTGCTTTCCGCTTGGTGTTTGTCTTTTGGCAGCAAAGGATATTAATGGCTGAGCAGCTGTTGAACCTTGGCAGAGACAAACAACAAATTGCCAGGGCCTCCTCCGAAAAAGGAGGAGGCCGCGAGGGGCGGTGGGCAAGCGGGTAGCCGGGAAGGCGGGCAAGTAGTAGTCAGTGGATGCTCATGCATGCGCATAATGCTATCAAATGTCCTTGCTTACGGGCCACCCCCTTGGGGACGCCCCGTTTGCCGCAAACTAACATAACAATCGAAAAAGTCGGTTCGGGGGCCTGCCATATGTTTCTGACACTGCCGCCGGAAAGTATGCGCACACACAGCGGCCAACAGAAACAAAACGAGAACCTAGAACCTCCAAAGTTGTCCATCAATGTCACGGGTCTCTGTGTGTGAGATACTCTTCAATTTTTTCCCTTTGTCTCGAGTTCCTTGAAAAGGATTAGGTGGCAATTGTCTCTGCAACCTTCGCTGGAGAATCGGGAGCCGTAAAAGGATATTTATGTTATCCTGCCAGCACGACTGTGCACACATCACCCCCAGCACACTCTATTCCGGTCTCGTCTATTTGATTCTGCTGCCTGTGACATGTGACGGCCAACTTGCAACTCAATTAACGTCGCGTTTATTTCATTAGCACGAAAGCCAAGCAGAACATCAGCAGCAGCAGCAGCAACGGCAGCAGCAGCAACAGCAGCGGCGGAAAACATTTGCACTTTGCATTTAGCCAGCAAAACTTTTCAGCGGGGAAAACTCGGGCATAAACGTTCCCCAGAGCTCTTTAATTAGCTTATTTAATGGGGCGACCTTCTTTAACTGCTCCGGGAGACATATTAAAGGACTCTCTCTGGCTGTGTTCGAAAATTACCCCTATCCATTCACTAATTACCATTAATTTCCATTTTATTATTTACCAGAATCACTTACTATATAGAATTTATGGGATAATCTCTTATTTAATAAACTACAGCTTTGTGTGGCCCATTATTTGTACATGCACCTATTGCTCATCCTAGTTTGTTTATACATTTCGTTGGTTTGTGTTTCAACTGTGTTTTCTCTGATATGCACCAGTAAAAGTACGATTAGCAAATGTATTAGCAACCCGTTAATACCCTCTCTTGTACATACCTATGCCCTGCGTTAATTTTCCATTAGTTTTCTCTTCCAATTCAAACTCGAACTCGGGCAGGCCCATCAAATGCCCCACAAATGGCAGAATGTGGCCTTCCTATCACCGATGTTTTGCGATCATTGTGGGTCTCTTTTGCACGGCATCACGCACAAGGGTCTCAAGTGCCGAGGTACGGTTAACAAAAATGTATACAAAAATTAACAAACTTTCGCCTGTCATTTGCATATTTCTGGCGGCTCCGCTGTTGCCGCAGAGTTTGCAGTAGATTGTGGCAATTTGCAATTAGAGGCGCTTTGTTTTAGTTCAAGTGTGCACTTGTCTTGTGCGTTTTCTGTGCCTGAGTGAGTGTTGTGCACACTTGAGCCAGTTGCTTGCAAGTGTTGTTTTCACTGCTTTTTCCGCTTTTCCCGCTTTCCTTCCCCTTTCCTTTTTTGGTTTCCTTTTAGCGACCTGCATTTACCTTACTTTTCTTTAGTAATTTCCACTGTTGACATTCTTAAAAACCTGTTAATTTTCATGTGCTTCGTTACAATTTTGCAAGTGCATGCTAGTTGGCCCGGCCACTTAATAAATGTTTACTAATTTTCAATGTTTATGTCCCTGATTACCGTTTTATGGGGTTCATATCTTCTCTGTATTTACTGTAGAATTTTCCAAGTCATTTGCCGGCAGGCTATCTGTATGGCATCCCTTTTTGCCCAAAAAGGGCCAAGCAAATAATTTAATTACGCGCCATCGGCTCCCGAAATCTGGCCCAAATAAAGACCAAATGGAGGGGCACCTGAGGGCCCGAAGGCGAAATGCAAATATGTATGGGTTGGCATTGTGGCTGCCATTTTGGCTTGAACACCTCTATTGTGCGATTGTGCTTTGTAATTCGCTTACTATATACCAATGTCAGTCATATTAGTAATTGAGTGTAAATTCTCTGGGAAATGTTATTCAACCGTATCGAAGCAATTTGGCTTGATTGAATTTGTGAAATGATTTTAGCGACAGTTTAAATTTGTGAACTATTAGAGTGGCAACTGTTGGTGAAGATGCTTAGCCACATTGTTATAGTTTATCATCGTTGCAATAAAAAAGTTGCTGCAACCAAAGTCATTGAATTATTCAAGCAATTTGTCAAATTTTCCATATCAATTAGCCGCTCAAATTCAATTAAACTGGCGAAACTTTTCTGGGTGCCTCCGGGCAGTTGAGTTTTCAGAATTCACAAAAATGGCAGCTAAACAAAAGTGTCTTTAATCTGGTCTTTATATGTTATACTTGTGCATCTTAATCTGCCATGGAAGGGATGGCGATCTAGTAACAGCGAACCAAACTACTCCCTAGAATGCTGTCTAAAATTATGTCTTTTCAACGGTAGTTTAGTCTAACCATTCGAAATGTGGCCCACAGTTTTCTGTTTGAAGGTTTGAATTATACACAGGAATGTACAATTAAATTAAAGTGGTATTCAATCCAAAAGGGATTACCATATTCTCAATAATTGTTAAGATTTGCCTTGATTTAAAACTTAGGATAGCTTAGCTAATCATCTAAAGCTGCAAGAAAGTAGTATTTTGAAACTAAGCAAACAAAAATTTAAAAAATAATATGAAAAGTGATTCAAAACTATAGAGACAAAAAGAAAGGTAGCAATGTGAATATATACACATAAACAGCCACAATGGCGGCCACATTATGTGCACGCATGCATAGCAGCAAAACACATACATCGGTGTGTGTTTGTTTTTTTTGTCCCCTCGGTTGTCGTTTTTTATTTCCGTTTTTCGGCGATGCCAAAGGAAACCCTTTTTTTGTGGCTCTTTGTGTACACATTTCTGTACATTCCGAGCTGACCAAGTTACCTCAGAGCCGGCCACCGCAACCCAACTTAAATATAACGTATACGCAGCGAGGGCTGCACATTACGTATACGCACTGTGCGCTCCAATGAAATTAAGACCTTTACCAAAAGTAATTTTACACTTGACCAAAGCGGAATGTGGCGACGGGAAAGAAATGCGAAAAGAAACAGGAAGTGGACGTGGAAGTGGAAGTGGAGGTGGAAGTGGAGGTGAATGTGAAAACAAAAGCAAGGGAAGAGCGGATATGTGAAAGGAAACAGGAGCAATCAGCACAAACAGGATGATGCCTATTGATGCTCCATGACGATGACGACGACGACGAGGGGAAAAGTGCTTTAATTGGAAACAAAACGTATTTCATGAAAATGAATCGCAATTCGATTTTAGCAAATAATTTCCATTTCAACGCTTGCCACTTGTCAGAGTCAGAATCAGAGCCAGAATCGGGTGGGGAGCCATGGCCAGGGAAGCGTAGCAACAGTTTGTCAATTTCCGCTGCACAGCGAAATAAAAAATAAAATGGGGCGGAAAGGAAGCAAAGGAATCCCTGACAGGGGGCAGAAGGGCAGGTGCTCCGGTTATTTACTGATTGGATTGCAGGTGTACACTGTACAGCTGCCGAACGGATTAATCGGCTGCATTGCCACAGGTAAACTTTAGTTTTCCCCAACGTATCGCCAGGTAAGTGCTTCACTCCGTGTGTGCGTGACTGTATCTCAGAGTGCGTGTGCGAAAGTCCGAATCTGTGTTCCACTTCAACATCCCAGTCATGCCTATCAATCCCACTACTAACCTCAACTCTTTTTGCTCCCGATTTGTTGGCTCAACGCCGTGCCCACCCAAGACGACCTCTAAATAAAAAACGTATTTATTCTGACATCTCTTCCAACTCAACTCAACTCAACGCTACTCAACGCAACTCTAGCATGTGACATGAACGTCCATGCCCGCTGCAAGGAGAACGTTCCAAGCCTCTGCGGGTGCGATCACACGGAACGGCGTGGCCGCATTAATCTCGAGATCAATGTCAAGGAGAATCTCTTAACTGTCCAGAGTAAGTCGCCGGGTTTGGGTCTTACAAATTTAAGCTGCTTAAGTATGGTAACCAATTATGGCATTGTGGTCCTAAGTTTTTTTTTATTTTGTTTGCCGCCTCTGCCTTGGCTCTGCCTCTGCCTCTGGGCGAGGGGTGTGGGGTGTGCAAAAGTTTAAAGAATATAACAACAACAACAAAATGTAAGGCAAGTGGAAAAAAATTATGCCCGGGGAAGCCGCAAAGTTTCTCAAGCAACGCGCTTAAAATGTTACATCTTCTGGCCCGCAGTCTTTGCGCCTTTTGTGCTCGCACTCGTATTTTGTATTTCTCGTATTTCTGCATCTCCATCCATCGTTTCGTTTCGTTTCCTGTTTTTTCAGTAGTGAAAGCTCCGCGGCTGAAAAGTTGCAGGTCCTTCGGGGGCTCCTGGGAAAATTGCTTACGATTTGCATTAATTCATTATGCGCGCTTAAGGAAATTCTCCGTATTCGTTCTCCTTCGTTAGCCGCAAATGCCACATAATGAATACTGAATACCAAACTGGAATGCACTTCTCGAGGCCACAGAACAAAAGAATGCCCTCCCCCAGGACACACTTTGTGGTCCTTGCTCCATTCTCTGGGCTCCCAGCTCCTTTTGTTCGTGCTCAGGAGCATATTTCACGTAACTTCCGTGGCTGCCTTATGCCGGGAATTTGCACTCATCCGGGGGATGGGTTTTAATTGACTGCAGCCCCGCAACACATTATACATTAAGTTATAATTTATCGGCCCCGTGTGTTGTTGCAGTCAAAGAGGGTCGCAATCTCATACCCATGGATCCCAACGGACTCAGCGATCCCTACGTGAAGGTGAAGCTGATTCCCGACGACAAGGACCAGTCCAAGAAGAAGACTCGCACCATCAAGGCTTGCCTGAATCCCGTCTGGAATGAGACCATTACCTAGTGAGTTGTACAAGCCAAAACACACGCTATTTTCCAACTGTCAATTCCTGTTTTAGCGACCTCAAGCCCGAGGACAAGGATCGGCGCATCCTGATCGAGGTCTGGGACTGGGATCGCACCTCGCGCAATGACTTCATGGGCGCCCTGTCCTTTGGCATCTCGGAGATCATCAAGAACCCCACCAACGGATGGTTCAAGCTGCTCACCCAGGAGGAGGGCGAGTACTACAACGTTCCCTGCGCGGATGACCAGCAGGATCTGCTGAAGCTCAAGCAGAAGCCGTCGCAGAAGAAGCCGCTGGTGATGCGCAGCGATACGAATACCCACTCGCAGTCCAAGAAGGACATGATACGGGCCACGGACTTTAATTTCATTAAGGTTCTGGGCAAGGGATCCTTCGGCAAGGTGAGGTCTACTAATAGCAGCCCCTCTTTTGTCAGAAATTAATCCAAATTTTTAGGTTTTACTAGCCGAACGCAAGGGCAGTGAGGAGCTGTATGCCATCAAGATACTCAAGAAGGATGTGATCATCCAGGACGACGATGTGGAGTGCACCATGATCGAGAAACGTGTCCTGGCCTTGGGCGAAAAGCCACCGTTCCTGGTGCAATTACATTCCTGTTTTCAAACAATGGTGAGCGATTTTGAACAAGCATAAAATCTTATAATGCCTATTTATGATTTACAGGATCGTTTATTCTTTGTAATGGAGTATGTGAACGGTGGCGATTTAATGTTCCAAATCCAACAGTTTGGCAAGTTTAAGGAGCCAGTGGCTGTGTAAGTTTTGAACTAAGTTTATGGCTTATTTAAACACTAATTGTCACCCGTTTTTTGCAGGTTTTATGCTGCCGAGATAGCTGCTGGTCTCTTCTTCCTCCATAGCAAGGGAATACTGTATCGCGATCTGAAACTGGATAATGTTCTCTTGGATGCCGATGGCCATGTGAAGATCGCCGACTTTGGAATGTGCAAGGAGAACATTGTGGGTGACAAGACCACGAAGACCTTTTGCGGAACTCCAGACTACATAGCTCCCGAGGTGGGTTCTTAAAAAGATTTTATATAATCAGAAAGTTTATTGTATGCTCTTTTATAGATTATACTGTATCAACCTTATGGCAAGTCTGTGGACTGGTGGGCCTATGGAGTATTGCTGTATGAGATGCTAGTGGGCCAGCCGCCATTTGATGGAGAAGACGAAGAGGAACTTTTTGCAGCCATCACCGATCACAATGTTTCCTATCCCAAGAGCCTGAGCAAAGAGGCCAAAGAGGCCTGCAAGGGCGTAAGTTTTATGCCAAAAACATATCATTAAATTGGAATTTAATTATGTTTCCTTCTTGCTTTGCAGTTCCTAACCAAACAGCCCAACAAACGCTTGGGTTGTGGCTCCTCCGGCGAGGAGGATGTGCGTTTGCATCCCTTCTTCAGGCGCATTGATTGGGAAAAAATAGAAAATCGCGAAGTGCAACCACCGTTCAAGCCGAAAATAGTGAGTACTTCAAATCTACAAATTTTTTATATCAGAAATGATATACTAATGCATTAAAATCTCAACAGAAACACCGCAAAGATGTGAGCAACTTCGACAAGCAGTTCACGTCAGAGAAAACAGACTTGACGCCCACGGACAAGGTGTTCATGATGAACCTGGATCAGTCGGAATTCGTTGGCTTCTCCTACATGAATCCGGAATATGTATTCAGCCCATAGATCCTTGGATCCAATCTGATCTGATCCGATCATTTCCATGCTGCGAGTTGTGTCCCCTAAGTATCTTTTGATATTGATTAGTAACTGCAAACAAAAAGACATCTTGTTGTGTATACAATTGTATCTTTGTTAAGTTTTTCGTTCGCCTTAACTGTATCTATATATTTATTGAATTGTTAAGTTTTGATTTAATTGTAAGTGCTAGCAACTGTGAAACAGAGCTTTAGTTGTGTGGAACATTCGTACGCTGTTCAAGATCAAGTCTCACCTGAGAAGCCAAACAAAATGCAAATAAAACCATCAAGAAAGCAATAAAAATATCATCTTCTACTCGAAACCATAGCGAATACGTTTCACTCTTTTGCCGATTCTGTCCAACTTCCAAGCAACTGCTCAAAGATATTAACATATTTCAGCAATTTTAGCGTTTAAATTCTCCAATTTGAAAGTTAACTTTTTAGAATGAATATCTGAGTGTTTTTGTAGTTAATCAGTCGATTTTAATAGCGTATACGACGGAGTTTTTGGGAGTTTTGTGGTTTTGGGCCAGGTTCAAACGTCATTGGATCGTAGTGCTCGCCCCGGCATTGCGATCAAATCGAAAACGCGTTTAGGAAAGTTACCGAGGAGATAGATCGTTACCTTCTTTGTTAATCACTTTCGATACTTAAGCATAAATATCATAGAAAATGTATTTTTAAATTCCGCTAATTTATAAATGTCTGCGTGTAAGTTAATTTTACATTTGATTTACAAAGTAAGCAACAAAAGTAAGAAGCATTACAAAACACACACGTATATATAGCAGCGTCTATATATACAGCTGGCATAGAGTCTCAATGTACCATAACTAACAAATTGCATAGCAATAAGTTAAGCTTAGAAATTACTTAATACCTAATGCTAAAACTGTAAAACTCTAACACGGAAATGATTGTTCTTGAGTTGGAAACTTTAGTACCTAAACCGGGAAGCCGAATGCTAACACAAACAACAACTGTTTAACTATGGGAAAAGACAATCTACTGTAAGCATGTAAAACTACTGAATAAAGCTACTGAATACAAGTATATAGACATAGCCTAGACCGATTTCCAAAATTAGCGCCAGCCGAGCTAAGCTTTTGTGCCTCTCGTAGCTATCTTTCTCTCATAGAAGAAACCCTATAAGAATTCTTGCCAAACGAGGCTACGCATATTTATAGTGAAATATATTTAACAAAAAACTTAAATTAAATGGGATTTTGTAGCCAAGCTAACTGCGTAGGGCACAACAAAACATTACCATAAATTATAAAGTAATACAATTCATAACGAGAGCAGATACATGCGTCTAGCTTAAACGTAGTTTGAATTAGTAAATTCGATTAATACCAGTATACTTACAAATATATAATATAATAATTCATAACTCCGAACTCGAAGCATTTAAAACGTTTAATTTAACTTTCCAATTTGAAATCAAAAAGTAAACTATAAGCTAACAAAGTAGATCAAAAATACGTACTCGATCCCAAAAACTGAGGGGATCGGTACATTTCACAACCAAAATGATGAAGAGCTCTAAGGATGTTCAAGCCAAAAAGGACGAACCCTGGGAGTCAAAAAATTTGCTCGTATTTTTAACAATAAATTTACTACATACAAGTAATTAACATTAATCTTTAGATGTGTATGCGTGTCTGAATTACTTTAATGAATTTTATGGAAACCAAAATCGAAGCGAAGCGAGGGAGTCAACATTTTTCAAGTCTGTTTGAATATTGAGAATATTATCAAATTTGAAGAACATTAATTTTTATTATCGAAGTATATACATATTTGAAGCAAAATGCATATTGGTAGGACTTTAACTGCAAACCAAATTTTATTTAGAGTCGTCGATTTACAAGGCATATGTACGAGTATTTATGTAATTTTGATAATTTTCATGGTCATTTTTTGAAAACCAAGCTCTCATACGTATGTATTTTTATTGCATATTAACTTAGTACAAAATAAAAACAAATAGAATATACACGTATATATTTATATCTATGAAATATCGATGTGAATTACTCTTAACAGATACGATATTCAGCTAGAGATATGATATATGATACAATAAGATATCAACTTCCAAAGCAAAACAAAACTCTCAGTCGAAACAAAAGAACACTATTTTTACGTCTACTTGAATCTGAATCCCCCAGCCCACATATTCTGAGGAATCAGTCTAAACTATATACAGGTCTGTGACTATGCATCTGCTATAATTTCGAGCATATTCAAATACACTCGTAAAACATGCCTGTTCACCCGGCCCCAAAACCGAATGTACGACTACTAATCTATAATTTATTGAGCCAAGCCAAAGAGGCAAACAAACATAAATAAATCAAACAAACGGCTTCGGACACCTCACCCGTACACACATTACGAAGTAAATAAAAATACTAAATACATCTGAGTCTCCAAACTGGAATGTGTTTTATCTATCCGAGGGTGTTGCATGCTTAGAGGGCAAGGAGTTGCCCTTGGAGTCTATTAATCTATTTCCCAGGGGATTATCATTCCTTTTCTATTTCAACCTAAAGATATTCTGTAACAAAAAAAAATCGATCTACCTTACCTTAAAGAAAACATTTCATGTCTAATGCATCTTAAATTAATGGATTTGAAACAAATACATATTTGAGAGTAAGAGGTATCCGAAAATCGAATATTAGACAATCTCGATGATCATAAAACCACAGAGCCCCGTTCAGTATGCAAGCAACTGGAGAATGGCAGGATATCGGACCATATAGGCCATATATAGTTAACCGAGCGCGTCAAAAGATAAAAATGCAGGGCGGCCGATCAGTCGTGATGGCGGTGGATGTTGAGGTTGGCCTGCGTGGCGTGGCGTTATCATTGATTGCGTACAAATTAACATTTATGCGTCCGTTAGCGTTCGATAATCTTATCGTGAAATTTGCAACAATTAGATAGACGTGTCCGCCAGTGGCTGCCAAATCATCCTCTCCAACCAGTCAGCCAGTCAACGAACAACATGGCCAGTCACCGATACGTTCAATCTGCCATGTTCGTCCTGAACATGACCAGGCCGGATTTCAACTGGGACGTGAGGCCAGAGCAGGAGCAGCAGGACTTGTGCATCTTCCAGAGGCACACTCCTTCGGTGGCCATGTTTGTGCTCTATGGATTGGCGGTGCCCACTCTGGCCTCCTTCGGGCTCTGCACGAACTTCATCAATGCCGTGGTCTTTATGCGACCCAAGATGACGCCGTCGTCCTTCAGCTACCTGGCCGCTCTCTCGTGGATGGACTGCTTCTCCTGCTTCCTCATCGCCGTGACTGCCCTGTCCCGGAGTTACTTCTACTACAGCCCCACCTGGATAGCCATCGACTATCAGTGGCAAACGCCGCTCTTTGGGATAAGTACGGGAGCAGCCAACCTGATTCTGGCCTGTCTGAGCTTAGACCGATTCACCTACTTGTCCAGCATCAAGAAAACCAACGGAGCCCCCAAGTTTTGCCGCCGCAAAGTGGCCCGCTACATCATTGGCATTGTGATTACCATTTCCGTGGTGGTCAATATGCCCTACTTCTTCGTGTTCTACGTGGACAGGGAGGGCATATGCCATGTCACCGAGTTTTACTTTTCCATGTAAGTTCTAATGGTACGTAATTGATGGTTTCTTCATCATTATTGTGCCCGCAGGATATACAAGGTGCAGAACTGGTTCACCTTTGTACTCCTGGCCCTGTTGCCGGCCATATTTCTGGTTATTGGCAATGTGGCCATCATTTTGGCCTTCCGCAAATGGACAAAGCAGAGCCAACGGTGTCACGGCAATGGCTCTAATGGCAACTCGCTCGCAACCACCAAACGATATCAGGTAATGGATATGCAATTGGTTAAATAAAAGGGTTCGAACTGGATGAGTAATGCAAGCCAATCAGCGAATCATTTCGCAACCTTATTTGAATTCAATATTAATAAACTCTTCATTGCTTAATCCAGCACCAAATGAAGTTAACCATCAGCATTGTGATTGTGATTTCCCTCTACTTGATTGGCGAACTGCCCGCCCACTTGACCTCGCGGAAGAGCTCCTTGAACCTGCTTTTCGGCGGGGACATGAGCAAAGTGAACGAGTCCTTCATGGAGCAACTGGAGGTGATTTGCATGACGCTGAACGCCATGCAGCTGTCCCTGAATATTGTGGTCTACGCTGTGATCAATCCCTCGTTCATGCCGGAGTTTTTCCTCTGCATGAAGGGCACCTCGGACGTCTGCCTGGGCTTGTGCTGCCTGCGACCGATTCTTCGTTTCTGGCAGAGATTCTGGGCCAAGAAGTGCCAGCAGGCCATGGCCGAGGAGCGCGTGGTGGTCAGCAGCGTGTCGCCCCAGCAGCTGCCCGCGGATGAGGCTCGCTCCTGCGGCTGCGAGAGCTGGGCCAGTGATTCCGGGTGCCGGAACGATGCCCACTGCAAGGCGGTGGGCACCTTTACCATGGTCAAGGAGTGCCTGGACGAGGACGAGGTTCGTTCGCGTCAGGAGCCAGAGGTTTTCACCACCAGATCCAGCGCCTGCCTGCACACAAAAGAGCCCGCCTCCGACGAGGATTCCATCTTTAGTTCTAGCTTTATTATAATTACTTAAGGTTAATCCGGAGTGTAATTAAATTGTGATTTATATGCGCATGGTGTTGTAGCGGTTCAGCAGGCGCCTCCAAATCTTGTTGGTAAAGTCCCGGGTGGCTCTGGCATCGCCATTGAAGACCTGGTAGTAGGGATCGCCGGGTTGAACTTTGTGGATCACGAAATGGAGGGTTCCGTTTCCTTTGTTGGGGTCCGAGTGCAATTTCCTTAGCATAACGATCTTATGCTTTATCGTTACATTTGTATTATTAAGCTGAGTCTGAACTTGCAATATACAAATGAGACACACTAAAAAGATACAGAAGTTCCGGAGTTGCATCTTGAAACAGAAGTGAGCCCAACAAAGGTTGAAACAAAACTGAGCTGCAAGAAACACTTGCAACGATGCTGCAGCAACTGAACAAACAATAGCTTTGTATTCAAACCAGTTTATCTCTTTAATGGAGGATTATGTGGTAAAAATTTCAAGTTTATGCATTTAGTGGAAGCCGAGACATCGTTTACACAGTTTTGAAAAAAACGCAGGATCACTTAGGTAAAAGGTAGAAATTTCAATGAATGATAATTCGGCCGGTTGTAACTCATATTGAACCTCAATCTAAGGGGTTCAATGATTTTAGACCTTCCCCTTAAGAGACAGGCATATCAACATTTATTTGGTGAACAAGTAGATAGCCACGATGAGTCCATAGAGCCCCAAGACCTCGGCAAAGATCAATATCAGGATCACAGAGACGAACAGCTTGGGCTGCTGGGCAGAGGCCCTTACTCCAGCCTCGCCCACGACGCCGATGGCAATGCCCGCGGCCATTCCGGAGATGCCCACCGCCAGGCCGGCGCTCAGGTTCAGGTATCCCTTGAAGCTGCTGAGGCTCTTCTTCAGCGATCCCGCCAGCAGGACCGCAATCACCAGACCATAGATCGCTATAATGCCGGCCATGACCACCGGAATGATGGCCTTCATGATCAGTTGCGGATGCTTGATGGCCATCGCCGAGATGCCAACGGCGGACTTGGCGGTGCCATAGGCAGCTCCCAGGGTGGAGAACACGATGGCGGACACCGCGCCCAGCACGCAGTAGAAGAGCCCGTCCGACGGCTTATCCGATTCGTCCATTATGCCTTCGTAGCTGTAGAAACAAACTGAAGCTTGACAAGCTGAAGTTACCGTACCAGGCACTTCGATCCCACAATTGAAAACCTTTTGGGGTTCGGTTTTGGAGTTTGTATTTACAGAGCAACTCTTAGGGGTAAGTATCAAGTAGGTATCAGCTTACAGCAAGTATGATGAAGTACTTCGAATGGCCCAAAAAATCCTTGTAACATAATACTTAAATAATCTAAGTCGTAGGTAGCATATCCAAAAATACATAGTATTTTCTTAGTAATATTAAGCCGTGGCTTAGGGTAACAAGAATAAAACCTGTCAAATATACAATCTAGTTTTGGCAAAGGGGTATTCCTCACTTTCCCTGCAGCTTGGACAGAAAGTCCATGAGAAACTGATGCCTGCTCCGCAGCTCGCCGATGTTGCGATGCTTCAGCTTGGCGCCCATGCGTCGGATGAGCTGATCCCGATCCCGCGCGCCCATTTTCATTTCAATGAGTATTACCTTGTCCTCCTCCCGGGTCCAGGGGGCGGAAGTCGAACCGCTAGACAGCGATTTTGAGGTACTCTTTGAGGACGCGGCCGCGGATTCGGGGCCTTTCGAGCTCTGGTCTTCGGGGGGCGAGCAATTGGCCAGCGTGGCCACCACGTCCAGCTTGCAGTCCTCGTCGCTGTCAAACTGCGTGGTAATAACATGCCTAGGCGTACTATCCGCGCTCACGTGCAGCGGCTCCAGCTCCTCGTCCGACTGGTCCAGGTCCATTTTGAACAGCGGAGGAGGACTGCTTCTGCTGCCCACCAGCTCCACCTTCGTCTGCGCCGGCGGCGTGGGCGTCTTCTGTTTGGCCTGGGCAATGATGCGGATGCCGGCCTTCGTGTCCGTAGCATCGCGGGCGCTCTCCTGATCGATCAGCGTGCGCAGGCGTTTGGCGCACTCAATGGCCGGCGAGGGCTGGGACTCGTGTATCACCACCATGGGCGGGGGGTTGGCGCCGCGCTGCTGCTTGCCCTGGGTTTGGTTTTGCGGCGACTTCACCTTCTTGCTGGGCGATTTCCGCTTGTCCACATGCGGCGAAGTGTTGGCCATTGCCGGCAATGGACTCAGCCCCGAGTTGTTGAAGGCCGACTGCCTGCGCGGCGATACGTCGCCAAAGTTTATGGCTGTCTTCCGGGCATTCGGATGATGATGTCCGTGTGAGTTGCCCACATTCGGCGTACTGGTGGCGGCATTGCTGAAGCTGGCGTTGGCGTACAGGCCGGCATTCAGACGAACGGCGTGGGCCCGCAGGGCCACCTCGTCGCACATCTCGATGGACGAGCAGCTGTTCTCGTCCCCGGTGGTGTCGATCACCAAGGCGCGGCTGGCATCGTCCTCCTCGCTCCGATCGGCGGCATCGTCGCTGTCCACATTGGAGGCCAGGCTGAGCAGCTTTTCGCCCTGGGCTCTGATCCCATGGGCGCAGGTGAGGGGCTCTGCCGAGGCCGGAGGCCCGTCAGGGTATTGTTCGTTGTAGATGCTGGCAGCCATGAAGGAAAGCTTGGCGGGAAGCAGGATTTTGGCACCGTAGAATATTCGTCCGTTGATGTACTTCAGATGGCATCCCGGTTTCGCGGGGGCCGGAGCGTCCAAAAACTCGTGAACCGTCTCCGTGTACTCCCCGGTTGTGTTGTTTTGCACCTCATGCAGGTTGATGGTCTCCTTGGGAGACAAAATTCTGAAAAGGATACGAGATTAGCATCCCAACAGGAATGGGTATCCGAAAACGTACCTCTTTGGGGGCTTCCCCTGCGGAAACTGCTGCACAAACCAGTCGCACAGAAACTGATTGCCCTTGAGCAAGGGCATTATCTTGTTCTCAACCTTCCTCATGCTCACATTCGGCAGCTCGGCCAGCTCGCTGAGGCAGGCGTAGATCTTTCTGATCTGCGCCGGCTGCTTGCTGAAGTAGATGTTCAGTTTGTTGATGAAGTTGTTGGCATTGGTTATCATGAAGTGCTCGAAGAATTTGCCTATTTCGGCCGCCTCGGCAGGTAGCAGAAAATTGAGAAACATCTCCGCCAGTTCCGGGTGATTGGGCATCAGGATTTTCTCCACTTTCTAAATGCAAATCGAGGTAAAAACAAAGGTTTTATGGGATATATCGTCTCCAAGCTCACCAAATACAAATCCGCGGCCTTGTCTTGATGGGGGTCGAAGGTCTTCAGCAGATTATTGAACTTCCTGCAGTCCTCCAGGCGATTGGCGTTCAGCAGGGCCTCCTCCACCTTGTCGTAGAAGTTCAAAGCAAAATCTGTTTGCCAAACGAATGGGATTAGCAATTGAAGTGTATCTTTCGGTTTCCAACTCACCGGCATCTTTGCGACTCCGCTCTTCCGCTGTCTCCGGCTGCAGCATCTGGCGCAGCATCTCCTCCTGCCGGTTGGCCCTCTTGATGCGCGCCGCCTCATCGTCCGCCCGCGATCTCTTCGGCTGCGTGGGGGTTTTCGCGGTTGTCGTGGCCGTGCTGGTGCTGCCAGTGGGCGGTGCTATGCTGCAGAACATCTTCAGGTCGCCCAGCATTCGCGTGTACAGTTCGAGGGCCAGAAAGCGTCTGTGCACGCGCTGTACCACCGCGCAGTCTATATACAAGTCCAAGCGCCGGCGCAGGTAGGATCCGTACTGCGTGATTAGGGTCTGACACCGCTTGCGCTGTTTATGGCGCAGACGGTCGCGCAATCTGTGGTAGCGACCGCGCGCCGGTGATCCCGGTTTCTGGGCCCGCGAGCCTCTGACGGATTTGACCTTTGGCTTAAAGATCGCGTAGCGCGCCCGCCTGCCACTCTTGCCCGCGGCGGAGCAGGCACTGGTCTCCGGCTTGGCCTCTGGCAGCAGCTGCTCGGGTTGCTCCAACTCGGTTATCTGCAACGTGTGCGTCAGCTCGTTCACCTTGAAGTTGACCGCGGGGGGAGCATCTTCGGCCAGCGGCGGGGGAACGGGGGGCAGGGCCAGGAGGGCACTGCACTCTGAGGTGTGGTTCAGGCTGCGGTTGATGTTGAGCACGTTCTCGGCCAGGCCACCGCCCGGGGCAAAGGGCGCGCACACGCCCAAAGTTCCGCTTGCGTTTGCAGGGCTTGGGCCGCAGCCAAACACGTAATTCACGTTTATTGTCAGCAGGGACGAGGGAGAGTCCTTGGCGGAGCGTCGCCTGCGCTTCCGGCGCGCTGTGGTGTCCTGGAGGAGCTCCGAGCCGGCGGCACTGCCATCGGGAACGGCGGCCTCGCCAAAAGTCTCCGGCAGGAACAGATCCTCGCCCACCGCCTCGCGCACGAATTCCGTATACGAGATGCTGGCCTCCGACGAGGCCCGGACCAGCTTGGAGCGTCGCGTGCGCTTCTGGTCCCAGGTTTTCTGCGAGCAAACAAAAGACAGGCAGTTGAAAATTTTCCGCAATTTATAAGCCAATAGCGATGGCAGAAGCACGCGCAAACAACAATCGATAACAGTGTGTATCTTGCAGATGCAGCAGCCAACTGCAATTTAGTTATATATAGATCAAAAACTGATAATTACCCCTGCAGGAAACATTATTAATGCTTATATGTTAAAATTAACAAATATTCAACAAACAATCAGGCATACACAATTTGCAAAATTATTTTGTACCTAACTGTCCAATCCGTACCTAGCAGATACTCCCATCTCTAGCTGCCTCAAACCTGTGTCTGCCTATCGCTACTTTTGCCCCACTAAAAGTAAGTCGCAAACATATTTTTTTGTTTTTCCCAAAAGCATTAAAGTAAATAAACGCGAAGCCAGCTGACTTATTAACCTTTACCCTTTCCACACCCAGGCTCAACGGCACTGCCCGAGGGAAGAAGCGTAAAGTCTTTGAATCCAAGGAGAAACCGAGAGAAACTGACCACGTCCGCACATTCCAACATGAGCAAAGTAACCTTCAAAATCACGCTAACCTCGGACCCCAAGCTGCCCTTCAAGGTGCTCAGTGTGCCCGAGGGTACCCCCTTCACGGCGGTGCTCAAGTTCGCCTCCGAGGAGTTCAAAGTGCCCGCGGAGACGAGTGCGATCATCACAGACGATGGCATCGGCATCAGTCCCCAGCAGACGGCCGGAAATGTGTTCCTCAAGCACGGATCCGAGCTGCGACTCATACCCAGAGATCGGGTGGGCCACTAACTAGGATAGCAACCCCTTTCCCCCCCGTATTTCCCAGAGATTGTCCCCCTTTTTTGAATGCCTATTAAAATGTTAAAATGCCATTAATCCGCTTGTAATCCTCACCTGAATGTAGTACTGCCAGCCGCTGGGCAGCTCCGCGAAGCGCTCCCGGGGCGTTTTAACCTCTCCCTGGTGAAAGCCCCACAGGATCTGGTCGATGGGCGGCGCACGCCGGTGATCAAAGTAATACTTCACCGGATTGTACTGCTCCGACTCGCGCAGCTCGGTGATTTTCATGAAAATCCTCCTGCCCGTCTTGCCGGAGATCAGATCCTTGGCCATGCGCTTGCAGGCCAGGCGCACGGGATCGGCTCCCTTGCGCAGCGGCCTCTTGACATGCCACAGCGCCTCTATGTGCTTCTCCAGGCCCATGGCAATCAGCTGATACTCCGAGGGGGCGTAGGCGGTGATTTGGTTGAGCTTCGGCTGGAAGGCCATGCGGGGCAGGTACTGCGGATACATGAACACCCGGCTGTCCAGCATGAGGTCCATGATGCGGGGAGCCAGCCTGGGCACCTGGCGCGTGCGGCCATCGCTGCAACAAAGAGATTTAGGTCGAATACTTCCTTACCGCGTTTGTTGAACTCACGTCAAATCCGTTTCCTTGTTGATAAACTCCATCATCTTGACGTTCTCCTCCTTGTACTGGTCGCTGCTCAGGTCGTGCTCCCACCTTCTGGCCAACTGCACGGCTTCCCGCAGGTTCCAGCAGTGGTAGGTGGCCTTGTGCTTGGCCCTCTGGTGGAGATCCTCCAGCAATTCCTTGGGCTTCTTGGCCAAGTGGTAGAGCGTCGGATGGGAGTAGGTTTGCAGGTAACTTTGTGCCAGCATCTGCGTGTGAATGCGCAGCTGCTGTTGGAGCATGTCGTGCTGGGATCCGGTGAAGCCCCTGCAGTTCCGCAGGTGAGTGTAGTCCGAGGGTGCCACCTTGCGGAGGCTCTCAAAGTGGGGCTCGTACTCGGAGTAAATGTGCCTGCGCACGGGGATGTACTCCCAGGTGAAGTTCGTGTCATAGGGCTTCGTGTAGCGCTCGGAGGTCTTGGTACTCTGCACTGTCTCGCTCGCGACAGGCTCTAGGAGGGAGTAATCCTGATCGGATTGCACGTTGTAAACGGTGGCATCGCCGGCCACAACTTTGGCCAATTGGAAGGAATTCGGTTGTCCCGGCAGCGGAATGGCAATCATTTCCGGCGGCTGGCTCAACGTATCCGCGGGAATGTTGTAAACTTTGCAGGGCGTTCCGCCGGGACTGGGTCCCCTTTCCGGTACCACAACGGGCACGGACATCAGCGTGTTGTTCCCCACGCAGGAAGTGTCGCTTACCATCGACGATTGGAAGACTTGCATCTCCTGGGAGGGGATGGCCTGCCCGTCAAAGTCAATCTGCCGGGTGACCTGATCGATGGGATTGATGGAAGATTCATGAACGCTGTCAATGAACTTTTGCGGGGTCTCCAGCTCAATGGATTCAAGGGAAACGCCTTCCTGCAAAAGGCCAGCGAATAGCTCGGAAACCAGGTCCGTCAGCTCCTTTTTGGATATGTTGGCATCGCGCAGCTCCTCGGCGTTTTCGTACTCCGAGTCCAGGTTATCCGCGGCCACATACTCCGGGTCGTTGATGGGGTCGTCGTCGTCGCCCAGGAAGGAGTTGTCTGCAGGCAAAGAAAGGGTAAAAAGCAGCTCTTTACTCTTTGATCCACCTACTCAGGGGCTTGGTGAAGTCGTTCAGGAACTGCATCCAGTCGGCGTCTGTGGCCGTCATCTCGTGGTCGGTCAGGTCGCTGGGCTCGAGATCGGGCGGCACAAACTCGGACTGCAGGTCCTCGATGGTGGTCTGCTGCAGGCAGAGCTTGGAGCGCGTCCGGGTGGCTATGCGCAGGTCCTCCCTGTTGGCCATATTCTTCTCGAAGGGGACCTTGAAGCAGCCGTCATCGGAGAACTTCACCGGCGACTCCTCGGCGGCCGTGTACGGAGTTTGCGGCGTGCAGGGATTCGAGTCAAAATCGGAGGCCGTGGTGTTGCCCCCCTCGTCGTCCGACTGCAAAGAGGGTTCTCAATGAGCTGTCACTGATTTAATGAGCATCACCTACGTGAAAATCGTCCTCCTTGAAGGTGTACTCCTCGTCCTCCTCGTCGGATTGCAAATCCTCGCGAATCAGCGCCTCAATGCCCTCGTTGTCCGTCGGCGTCTCGTTCAGCGGGGGCAGGGAGATGCCTGGCGTGCAGTTGAGCTGCCGTGCCTTGGCCCGGGTGAGCTTCGGCACCGACGGGGTGTCCGTGATGATGATCGCGCCCCTTTTTTGCTGCTCCGCCGACTCCAAGGACCGCCGCTCGCGCGCCAACTCATCCTCCGCCTTGAGGGTGACCAGGGCCAGGACGTGGTCGTTGCGCACCACACGGCGGACCACCTTGTGCATGTCCTCGCTGCTGATGCAGTTCTCCCGCGCCACCTTCCTCAGCCGCCGGTCGATCTCCTTCGCATCCTCGTCCACCTGGGCGTTCGGGCTCGGGCGCCGCCGCTTGCGGGCCCTCCTCGGCGGCGTCTCCTTGGCACGCGCGGCCTCCGGCTTTTTGGCGCTGCTCGGCATCGCTCAGGGGCATTTAATCAATGGAATTCCCGCACAAACAAGGCAAAAACAAAACCGAAACAATGTGTACACAAAATGCCGCCACTAGAACGATATCGATAGGCAGGGCGCATCTATCGAGTGCAGCCACACTGCGGCCGGGGATTTGTGTTGTGGACTTTTTCAAGTTGCCGGGCAAGGGGTTCTTAAAGGCAGCAGTTTTCGAATCAAATGTCAGCCTAGAGTCCCTGGGCCAGGTCAGACACTAGCTTCATACCAGCCCGACCGGAGGAGACCGCAAAGCGTTCGCGTTCGCTAGTTCCCGCGCAGCCACAATCGAAAGGTAGGCAGGCGAGCTTACGTCGCTCCATGAATCACATGCCCATTAAAGACTTTTAGACTCCGCCCCGTTCCGGTAGGATGACACAGAAGGTGACCAAGCTGGCGCTGACCAGCCGGATAATGGTCCTGCTGATCCAGCTGCTGGCCAACGGGGCCCTGACCGACCACAAGCCGGATGTTTTCCGCATGCCCGCCGCATCCGCTCCCTCGGAGGACGAGCCGCCCCCGTGGGAGTGGATGGATAGGATGGTGAGACGCTGTCTGGGCGGGCTGCGGCATTGGGACGGCGAGTACTTTCTGCACATTGCTGGGAACCTCTACTCCTACGAGAACACGCTGGCCTTCTACCCACTGTTTCCGGTCGTGGTGCGGCACCTGGCCCGCGCCTGCTGCTGGATGGGCCTGCACCTCTCGCAGGAGTCCATCCTGCTGCTGGTGGCCGTCGTCCTGAATCTCTGGCTGTTCTGCGAGTCGGCCAACCTGCTGTTCCAGCTCACCCACCGCATGTTCAACGACCTGAACAAGAGCTGGAACGCCGCGCTGATCTACTGCTTCAACCCGGCGACGATCTTCTTCAGCGCCGCCTACTCGGAGCCGCTGTTCGCCTACGCCAGCTTCTACCTGATGCTGGAGTGCAAGAAGCCGGGCAACAAGGACTTTCGCTTCCTGCGCCTGCTGCTCGCCCTCACCGCCTGCCTCCTGTGCCGCTCCAACGGACTGGTCACCCTGGGGTTCCCGCTCTTCTTCTTCGCCAGGCACCTGGTGCTCAAGGGCCGCGACTTCTGGCAGGTGGCGCGGATGGCGGGGACCATTCTGACGGCCCTGGCGATACTGCACACCTTCTACTTCTACATTTACCGGCTATACTGCATATCCTCCGTGTCGGTGAAGCATCCGCAGCACGTCCTGGACTACGCCAACGAGCGGAAGTACCTCATCTCCGGGCAGGGAGCCGCCGGATCGCCGTGGTGCCAGTACACGCTCCCCTTCCCGTACACCTACGTGCAGTCGCACTACTGGGACGTCGGCTTCCTGCGCTACTACAAGTGGAAGCAGCTGCCCAACTTTCTGCTGGCCATGCCCATGCTGGGCTTCATGCACTGGCACTGCTACGAATACCTGCGCGACTTCCTCCGCAACGTTTGGGCCAAGCTCGCCCCGGTGGGCGGCTACCGGGAGATGATCAAGATGCACACTATGTTGCCGTTCGTGCTGCACGCCGCCTTTCTCACCCTCATCTGCACGGTGTTCGTGCACATCCAGGTGTCCACGCGTCTGCTGGCCTCGGCCACGCCGGTCTTCTATTGGTTTGCGGCCGATCACATGCCCAGGACGCTGGCCCAGCTCAAGCTGCGCTCCAAGGCCGGCGCCCTGTTCGTGTGGTGCACCACGTACAGCCTGATGGGGACGGTGCTCTTCAGCAACAACTACCCGTGGACCTGAAGGAGGAGGCTGCAGGCTGGAGCCGCTCGGTTGCCAAAGAGACTGTACATCCCGCAAGGATTTGCTTTTTACTGTGTAAATAATCGTTCGCCGAATTGAATTTAAGACAAATTGAGCCGCGCAAAAGTATTGGTTTCTAGAAAATGTATAGTCCCGAAGCTATAATTATTAAATTTTAAACAATTAAATCGACTATTTCCGAAGCTATAATTATTAAATTTTAAACAATTAAATCGACTATTTCCCATTCAAATACAGCCGCCAAATAATCGATTTCTCATCGTTCGTTTCAACCTACGCTCACCTCTAGCAGTCAGCTGTTCGTGGGCGCAGACCAAAACAACGAAGAAGGAAACTGAGAAAATTGTTTATTGTTTTTCGACGAACCAAGCGAAGCAGCCCCTATGGATGGGCATCTCCGCCTGCACAAGCTAGGTGACCTCATCGCTCAGGAGATCCACGAAAAGGTCGGCAAGGCGCGCAGCAACATGGAGCAGCTCTCGGGTGTGATGATCATCATCATCATCAGCGGCGGTGTCCTCACCTCCCTGATGCTCTTTATCTTCGCCAAGCGGCAGATCATGCGCTTCCAGCTGCGCGGACGCCGCGGCCCCCACGTTCCCGTGGGCAACGATGCCAAGAAGGCGCTGCGGCGCGAGATTGAGCGGCGCCTGGACTGCATTCCGAAGATAACCAAGGAGCCGAAGCTGCTGTGGAACGACGGGGACAAGTACATCGTGCAGCCGGAGCCGGAGGCCCCACTGCCGCCGTACTACTACCGCATGAAGGCGGTGGACGATGTGAAGCTGCTGGAGTCGGAAATCGCCCGGGCAGACGGCAGCACGCGGCACACGCCCGAAAGCTTGAGGGCCTTTCTGCTGACCACGCTGTCGGTGACTTTGAACGGGGCCGGGCAGCGGATGATTCACCAATACTGCGACATGTACGAGCATGCCAGGCACGACCCCAACGAGTTCGGGAAGGACGAGTACGAGGCGTACCATCACCTGCTGCTCAAGCTGCTGGAGGCGTAAGTTTCGAGGGGACGAAAACACTTTTGAGCTCGATTATTGATCAATCCCCCTTGCCAGGTCCAAGCAGCTGAAGAACTACAACTCGCGGAAGGCCTCGCCGGCACGAACGCCTCGCAAGCAGACCAAAATGCACTCTTTGTTGGACCCGGCACGCCTGCGTCCGCCGACCACCCTGGAAAATGTTCAGCCCAGCGGCGAGCTCACAAGCGGACAACATGCCAAGGTAAACCTGACGCTCGGCCTGCAGGGCACTGGTGGCGGAGTCGCTGGTGGCGACGGAGACGCCGAGGTGGCCAACAATCCGCTCCACCTGCAGGCGCCCTCGGACAGGGATCTCATCATACGCAACCGGATCAAGACGCCCACCCTGGACGACATCATTGTGGAGGCAGATCATCACCAGAGCGCCGATGGCAGTGCCCTGGAGGACAACGAGATTAAGAGCATATCCTCAATGCAATTTCAGAGGAACTCCAGCAATGTCTAAACCTTATTTCCAAAGAGCGTGTTTTAATTTAGTTTACCTTTAGGCTTATTCCATAAAAAACAATGTCTTTGCTATAAACTTTCGTTAAAAATACAATTTATTATTGTAAAAGACTTTTAGCAAGGTTGTTTAAGGCAGAAGTTAAGCGCATCCTCTTTCACTTCTTCTTCCTCGTTTTACAGACATCGACTTTTCTAAATTCTTCTTTTCGCAAGGCGCAAGGATCCTTTAATTTTGCCCCGCAAGGCTTTTTTCCACAAGGATTTTTCTTTTTTGGGGCACAAGGGTTCTTTTTCATAGCGCAAGGGTCCTTTTTCTTAGCGCATGGGTTCTTTTTCTTAGCGCAAGGGTCCTTTTTCTTAGCGCAAGGGTCTTTTTTCTTAGCGCAAGGGTCTTTTTTCTTAGCGCAAGGGTCCTTTTTCTTAGCGCAAGGGTCCTTTTTCTTAGCGCAAGGGTCTTTTTTCTTAGCGCAAGGGTTCTTTTTCTTAGCGCAAGGATCACTTTTTATCTTAGCGCATGGATCTTTTTTTTTCTTAGCACAAGGATCCTTTTTCTTATACTTCGCACAAGGATCCTTCTTTTTCGCCTCTATTACCGGATGGAAGTCATCGGGGGGTCGATATATATCCGGAAGGATCTTGCACAGACCGATTTCAAACTTTGCCTTAGTTGCATCTAAGAAGGCATTCTTCAACGCCACCTTTTCGTCATCCTCCTTTAGAAACTTGACAGGTCGCAAGCCATTGAAGTCCACTAGGTTCGTCTGTGTGGTGGGATCCTTAATGACAAAGTTGCGCAGGATGGAAGGTTCCGGAGATACCGGCCGCAGCGCAGGCAGATACGCCAACAACCGCCTAACGCTACCAAGTCTAGAGATGCCATTCGCGGTCATGGTACCTATGTTAACCTACGTTATTACTACAAATTTTGATTAACCTATTCGAAGTTCCGAAAAAACACTAATAAAATCTGATACTAAAATGCTATAAGTTATACCATATTAACCTATGAAGTGAGAGTGCGATCAAAGATTGCTGGGATCTCAAAACCTAGTATATCTACAAAACTCATTCTACATTTGCAACTTGGCTATTCTCAACAAATATTGCGTTGGTAATAAAAGACGGCACATGCTAAAAGTATCCCAGTAATTTGGGTATCTTCGGCCACCATGGATCTTGACTCCAATTTTTATTATTACTCCTTCATCCGTTTAGTTAAACGGGTCCTTTTTATCGTTCTTTTGATTTTTTTAAGCTCGGCGCAAAGATCCTTTTTATAAAACACGGTTCATTTTAAAAGTGTGAAGTTTATTTTAAAGCAGATTATATTAAATTCGTACGAATGTATGAAGCTTTTCGGTACCAAAAAGTACATATGTCCGTCCGTCTGAACGTCTAGATTTTGGAAACTATAATAGATAGAGAAAAACTAATTACATATTCTAAGTCGTGTGATATTAGTTTAGTACAAGTTTATTTTAAAACCGCACCCCCGCAAACAGCGAAATTCTGTAGCGTTTTCAATTTTAGCTCTAGAGATACTTAATTTGAACAGTACATTGGTAGAGACAATATCTATCTGTGTTGTGAAAAACAGCCGGTTATACTTACTTCCGCCCGGGCAGGTGACAAAAATGTGTTGCGCCCCCAAGCTTCTCCATATAAAGTTTATATTATAAACATGCCACGCAATTCTCATACACACACATACAAACACAAACTACTAAAATTTGTTGCGCCCACAATTTCAATGCTATTATAATATTCTAAAACAAAGATCCTCCTTTTATTTACACAATGATTTTATTATTTCTTGGCACAAGGATTTTTCTTTTTCTTAGCGCAGGGATCTTCTCTTTTTCTAGGACAGGGAGATTCCTTTTTCTTTTTCTTAGCACAGGGGTTCTTCTTTTTCTTTTTCTGGGCACAAGCTCTTCTTCTATTCAGTGGACAAGGCTTTTTTCCACAAGGATTTTTCTTTTTTTTAGCACAGGGATTCTTTTTCTTAGCGCAAGGATCTTTTTTTTTCTTACCGCAAGGATCTTTTTTTTTCTTAGCGCAGGGATCTTTTTTTTTCTTAGCGCAAGGATCTTTTTTTTTCTTAGCGCAGGGATCCTTTTTTTTCTTAGCGCAAGGATCCTTTTTTTTCTTAGCGCAGGGATCCTTTTTTTTCTTAGCACAGGGATCCTTTTTCTTACCGCAAGGATCTTTCTTTTTCGCCTCTATCACCGGATGGAAGTAATCTGGGGACAAAAATATATTCGGAAGGAACTGAAGAACGGGCGTGCAAAGATCGATTCCAAGCGTTGCCTTAGTTGCATCTGAGGGATTGTTCAACACCTCCTTTTGGTAATTCTCCCTCAGAAACTTCACAGGGCGCAAGCCATTGCCGTCCACTAGGTTCGTCCGTGTGGTGGGATCTTTGATGACGAAGTGGCGCTGGATGGAAGGTTCCGGAGCCTGTTTATTTTCCGGCCGCAGCGCAGGCAGATACGCAAACAACCGCTTAAGGCGACCAATTTTGGAGATGCCATTCTCGGTCATCGCACAAACCTATTACTACAAATTTTGATAAACCTTATTGGTGTTCCGAAAAAATACTTATATAATCTCTTCTAAAATTCTATGAGTTACACCATTTTAGTCTACTAAAGTGAGTGTGTGATCTCAGATTACTGGGATCTCAAAACCCTCTACAAAACTCATTCTATCTTTGCAACTTGTCAATTCTCAAAAAATATTGCGTAGGTAATAAAAGACGGCACATGTTAACATAAAGGTATCACTTTTAATTTAATGCTAATTTTAAGTGTATCTTCCGCCAGCAAGGATCTTGACTCCAATGTTATTATTACTCCTACATCCGTTTATTTAAAGGGGTCCTTCTATTTATCGTTCTTTTGATTCTTTTTAAGCTCATCGCAAAGATCCTCCTTTTTATTGCGACAGTGATTTTATTTTTACTAGGCTTTTATTCTTCTTCGCACACGGATTTTCCATTTTCTTCGGGCAGGGAGTTTCTTGTCTATCTGCTCGTGGATTTTCTTTTTTCCTAGGACAGGGAGATTCCTTTTTCTTAGCACGGGGACTTTCACTTTTTCTTAGCACAAGTGCTTTTCTTTTTCTTACCACAAGAAGCCTTCTTTTTCTTAGCGCAAGGATCTTTCTTCTCGCCACATTTATCGGCCGCTTCGGCAAACATAACCAAATCCAGGAGCTTGGATGCGTACCCGCACTCATTATCATACCAACTGATTAGCTTCACAAAATTGTCATTCAAGGATATGCAAGCCTTGGAGTCAAACACCGAAGTTAGCGTCGAGCCATTAATATCGCTGGACACCAGTTCCTCGTCCGTGTAGCCCAGCACTCCCTTCATGTCTCCCTTGGCGGCCTTCTTCATGGCCGCCTGGATGTCCTTCATTTTGGCCGGGCTCTTGGTGCGACAGGTGAGGTCGACAACCGACACATTGTGCACGGGCACCCGAAAGGCCATGCCCGTCAGCTTGCCCTCCAGCTCTGGTATCACCTTGCCCACCGCCTTGGCGGCTCCCGTGGACGCCGGGATGATGTTGCTCATGCCGCTCCGACCATCGCGCCACAGCTTGCCGCTCGGCGCGTCGATGATCTTCTGGGTTGCGGTGGCCGCATGCACGGTGGTCATCAGGCCCTCTACTATGCAAAAGTTATCGTGCATCACCTTGGTAATGGGCGCCAAGCAGTTGGTCGTGCACGAGGCATTCGAGATGATCTTTGTGCCGGGCTTGTACTTGTCCAAATTCACGCTACAAACGAACATAGGGGCATCGGCCGAGGGAGCGGATATGACGACCTTCTTGGCACCCGCGTCCAGGTGTCCTTGGCAGCCCTTCAAGGTGGTGAACTTGCCGGAACACTCCACCACCGTGGTCACACCGACCTCGCACCAATTAAGCTTCTTAAAATCCGACTCCTTCAGCAGCTTGATGCTCTTGCCATCAATACACAGCTTGTCGCCGTCCAAAGTGATCTTCCTCTTAAACTCACCATGGGTGGTGTCATAGCGGAGCATGTACACTAGGTATTTGGGCTCCAAGAACGGATCGTTGATGGCGACAATATTCACTTTCGCCCGCAACAATGCCAGGCGGGTGAACATACGTCCGATGCGGCCGAATCCATTGATTCCAATAGCGGACATTACGAAAATTTACCACATTAGAATAAATAAAAAAATGTAAACAAAATGAAATTTAAGGGCCGGATGAGGTTCGACTGTCAGATCTGAGCTCACTGGAATTGGGATCCCCTAAATGGGTCACTTGTGGGCGGGCGGAGATATGACGAAGCCCCCTCCCGAGACGTGCATACATAATTACGCAGCGGGATATAAATCAATCGAGTTTCGACCACCTGCCCGAACTTCTCACGAACACAAAATTACAATAACCTTCGGGACCGCCCAGCCCCAAATTGTCTGGGGGCGCCCCAAGAATCGGGGAGTGGCTGCCCAATTGTTGCCCACACACCCACAGGCCGACCCGAGGCTGACACACCAAATCCAGCTTCAAGGGTCA
This sequence comes from Drosophila ironensis, assembly GCA_021223825.1. NCBI lineage: Eukaryota > Metazoa > Arthropoda > Insecta > Diptera > Drosophilidae > Drosophila > Drosophila ironensis. Next base: position 918,151 of record JAJJHQ010006980.1, read on the forward strand.
TTACTCACCTTTGTGTGGAATGCCTCACTCCGAGAGACCCTTCTCTTCCTTTTGCTAGGTACGCATGGTACTACACAAGTAAAAATGTATGGAATATTGGAGTCGGTGAATGGAATATTCAATAAGCACTGCACATTTGACTATGCATTTTGACAGGCTTTTTAAATTGCAAATAATATTTTCCCTTCGCAGATTTTACTGCATTCACCTTGGAGTTATTGGAAATGTATTCTCAATGTTGGAAAGGCCTGGTTTGATATTATTCAAATAAACTTCAAAGGCTACAGAATGCTATGCAAGGAAACCTTATTGAGTTTAAAGAGATTTAATAAAATATGTCACCTTTGGGAGGCAGAAAGTTGAAGGATTTCCAAGCATTCTGGTTTATTGGCAAAATTCCTGTAAGTTTTAATAGATAAAGAAATAATTGTACATCTTAAGATATAGTCTTCCAGTGTCTGCGGCTGTCCCTGCCCTTTTTTAGAGCCCACCAGATGACGAGGCCGACCATTGAAATATCCATTCCGGCTGTGCTCCTCCCGCCCGTGACTCGTCTGTAAACCCATTGAATGGAACATTTATTTAGTTTTGGCTTTTCCTAGAGTCACCTCACTTCGATTCCAGGGCCACACATGCTCCGCCTTTGTAGGGGGAGGGATGGTTCTTCAACTCGCTGGGACAACTTAACTTTTGTTGAATATTTATGATGCCAAAGCAACAGCCGGGCCGCAGAGTGGCTGGCAACATTGTTGAATGTTCGGCAACATTTATTGACGCCCCCGCAGGTGATTGCCAAGGCACAGGCGGCAGGACCCTGGCGCTCTCGGCCGAAGGCTCTCCGCTCGAACCAGGTCCTGTGGTGAGTTCCCCGATTGCTGGCGAGTGCAAAACGGGGCCGCCGCCGCTGATTACGAAATGGTTGCAGTAATCGCAGGACCCGCAGATGCAGGCCCGGGACAACTCAACGCCGAGGCACCCCACCTTTTTGTTTAATTCATATTCGAGCTCCAAACGCAATGCGCTCAATAAATGTTGATGCCCCATCAAACTTAACTTTTGTTTTATGGACTCTGATGCGGGGATGGTGCTAACGCACTTATAGGAGATCTCAGCGGGGGCTGGATTCTGGCAACTATGTTGTTTGCCCGCCTCGTTGTTTACTTTAGTGTCTCTGCTTGAAATTTATGCGAAAAACTTTCAAATTTGAAACTTGCCTGCCAAGCGGCAGCCAGTTGAGAAATGGCCAGCGCACAAGACAGGACAAGAGCAACAGGACTAGCTAACAAATTTTTCCATCAGAATCCTATTTCAGGAGCAGCTTAAACGAAAGCCGCTTGGGGCACTAAAAAAGTTGTGACGGGCAAAGCGTTGGAATATGGCAGAAACTAAAAATTTGAATTTAGAAAGGGAATATCAAGTTATCAACCTGCACATAAATATTTTCTATGAAAATCCGGTTGCCCTTAAAACTTTAGCAATTTATGAAGGTACGCTGAGAGCTGCCCTGTCCCGTCTCCTTTGTTTGGCTCTTATCCAACTAAGCCGATCACCTCGCCAGGACCAGGACCTGCCAGGCATGTGTGTATTTGTCTAGTGAAATACAGGATAACAGGCTATCATGTGAGCTTATTCTGTGGCGGCAGCAAACAGTCTTAATCTTAATCACACTTTTTCAACACTCATTGAGCATTAAGAGAAATGGGCGGCATTTTATATTTCTTACTGCTGATCACTGCAAGAAAATCTACACTGCTAAAATACAACAAATTATGCAGTTTTCCTGTATGTGATAGATATGTTATAAAACCCCTTTAATGGTCTTGGGAAACCCCCCGGTTAATGTCCATTAATACGATTTCCAATGAATTTTCTGTGTGTGTAGCACCGCACATAAACGAGCCTTGGTAAATGCCCCTCCAGGGCCTCTTTAACTTGTTGGCCCGGACAAAGAGCAAACTAAACTTGGTCGACAAGCAGTATAAATGTATTTAAGACGAAATCGCACATTAAAGCGGACCGGACTTGAGCTGACTGAACAGGAAAACAAATCGTTGGCGAAACGTTGGCGGAAGTGCCAATTGTTTTATGATATTTTTTTTGCCCCGGGCTCTTTTGTTGCTGTTTTGTTGCTGCTAAGGACACAGTGCCACCATAATTTCTGCAGCTGTCAATGGGCTACGGAACAGCTTAGCTCCAGTCCTGGCGCTCCTCCCGCTCGCTTCCTAATCGCATTGAGTTCACATAAATATCCATCGTATTTTTATACATTTTCCATAAGCTCCTGCTGAGTGGATGTTGTTGTTTGCCGGCTGCCTTGCGATTATCCAAAAAGGGGATCAATATTCGCTGCTGCCGCTGCCGCTGCTGTTGCTACAGGATGTGCTGCTCCTCCTGCAATATGTAGCTCGGCAAGGATCGGGTTGATGGCACTCTGCGTAGTATGTATCATCCCATTCAGCTGCCGCCTTCAGCAAATTGAATTGTCAAACACAAGTGCGCTCTGCTGCAAATTTTCGGGCCAACAAAGAGCTGTTGGCGAACAAAAGGAAGCCGGGCCAGATCCAGCCCGTTTGGGTATTCAAACTGACAGCTAATTGTGCGCTCAAGTGCCTAAAAAAGGGGGCGTGCCAGGCAGGATTTCGAATTGTCCTCGCCAGAACTTGGAATTAAATCAAAAAGCCAATGCGGCAGATGCGAATCGTTTCGATTTTACTTTCTTTTGGCCCTTTTGCCTCCTCTGCATTACATTACCATTTTTGGCAGGTCATGAAATTTGTAACCCACACGATTCTGGCCAAAAATATCTCTCGATTGGCCAACCCATTCGTTGCAACACACACTGAACAATCGGGCCAAAGAGACGACAGGGGAGGTTCCGTGAAAGTCAACCCATTCAATGACTTAGATATAATTCAATTTGCATTTTTGCGGATGTGGAACGACATTTTTCCGCTTGTGTGTTTGGCATTGAAACTTTCCTGCAACTTTCCTGGCAACTTAGTAAATGAGTTTGCAGTAAAAGCTAAAGCACACATTTGAAAGGGATAAAGGGATTGCAGTTGTGACATTCCCAAGAAATGTCGCTATCTACAAAATTGAGATAATCAATTTGGGGAAACTGTTATTGGATAACAAAAATTGAATATCGATTTTTAACTTATGACTCAAAGGGTTTCAATATCTACTAGTAAAACCAAAGTCTGAGTTTTTTCTATGAGACGTGAAAAAGCTTGTGGGCGCAACACATTTTTGTCGTTTAAGCGGATAGAGTTAGCGTAACCAGCTGATTTTTGCAACACCTATAGATATTAGCTCTAATGAAGTACTATCCAAATTTAGTGCCTCTAGAGTTAAAATTGTGCCTTATAATAGAGAATATCATTATAATCTCCAAAATCTAAGCGTTGATACGGACATACGGACATACGGACGGACGGACGGACATGGCTAGGAAAAGCTTCCTTCTCCCTGTTACATACGAATTTAATATACCTTTGTTCTCTGTAAGATCCGGGTATGAATTACAAATTCAATTTATTTATTTTGTTTATTTTGTCCTAACATTTGATTGACCACAAAAATTACTTTATTTCCATTAAATTAATTGAAACACAAATATACACATACTCGTATGATATGCTTGCGGATATTCCATGTCAACATAAACATAAAGTTTTCCCCAAACTACAGAGAAAACTAAAAGTACGATAAAATCAACAAATGAAAGTAGGTAAAAGGTAAATTTAGAAAAAGGTTGCTTATGTTTATAGTTTACATGATTTCTAAGGCAACTAAAAAAGAATATGCGTATTTTCCGAAAGTTGCAATTTACAAAGAACTTTAAAACTAAATTAAATAGTTGTATGATAATAATTCACCCACCCACAACAATTTCGAAGGTCAAAACTATTTCAAACCCGTATTTTCTGTGTGCACAGCAAACCAAAACCAAATGCAACTTCTGGGAGAACAAATTCCAAGGTTTTGCCCAAAATACCAGGCGTGATTTTCGGCTAAAATCCATTCCTCTTTGCCAACTCTCATCCAATATTTAAATGCTTTCCCCTGCGCCTGTAACATAGTATAGTATCTCTCACCGAATTCCGAACAAACCCTGAACTTGCAGTGGCGGCTGGCGGCTTTTGACTAATTGACCGGGCTGACCAGGTGAGGAATGGCCTTAAATTGAAATTCAATGAAATAACAATTAATTGACTGCACGGGTTCCAGGTGTGGTAATTACATTGATATATGCCTGCTGCCACACAACAGAGGTAGCCAATGGCCATTGGCCACTCCGTAAATAAAACAACATTACGTATACGCTAAGGATGCCCGTCCGCCTCTCTGTGGGGAGGATGTGAGTAAAGTGAGTCAAATGCCATGAAATTTCATTACCTTCAAGAGCAGCAGCAGCAGTGTAGCAGCAGCAGCAGCAGCAGCAATAGCATAAAAGTTAAGCTGCTGGCTAAACCAATTACACTTGCCCGCGACTGTGTCCCCTGCCAAGGGATCCTGGGAAACTAGACCAAGCAACAATGGCATAACGTCAACAGGGAAACCAACAAAAAATATGCTTTCATGGCCAACAACAGGACGGAGCGGAGGGAAAACAATAGTGAGTGAACTTGGGGGGGAAATTTCAAGAGGGCTGCCGGGGAGCTTCCGCGGGGACATTAAAGAGATTTATTTATTTCTGGCAACATTGTGTTCCCGGCGATTTCCAGAAGCGAATAAACGAAACGGAACGAACAAGAGCAATTCCTTCACTTGTCAGCCAACACCTCACTCCCCCTTCCACCTTGCCCCTTGCCCTTGCCCTTGCCGGGGAAATACACAAAAAACAAGCGGGAGCAGCCAGCTCACTTTCTCACTGTGACTGTCAAAAACTCATTTATTATTTAAATAATATGCAAAGGAGTCGTCCGGGCGGGCGGGAGGCACGATAAAATTCAGCCTGTTGTTCATTTTTATTTGAGGGAAACAGCCGAAAAAATGAAGCAACTTTTGTGTCAAAGTTCGAGCTTGCTTCTTTTTTTTCTTCTTTTTTTTTGTTTATTGCGATGATGATGATGAGGCCCGACAAGTTAAATTTCTTTGGGGGCCCCCAAGGATGTTCGGTGTCAGTCCGCAGACATCCGGTGTCAGTTCTTGGCGGGGAAAAAATAAAAACAAATTTGGCGCGATTCGAGTTACGAAACAATGCAAATCGAGAATAGTTGATTGCGCGGCGGCGAACACATGCACTCCGGTCGTGTCAGCCTTATTTATGATCATTGCAATAAATTCCAACTATCCCCGAACACATACTATAAATCCCGCAGCGTTGTGTTGCCTTAAATTAAATTAGAAAAACTGCCGAAAATTCCTCAAGAAAGTTCACTTCAGCTCTCCATCAATCGCAAACGAAAACGACACGAATATGACGGAAATGAGCTCGGGAAAATTTATTTCATGACATTTACCACTTACAGTGCCTTATCATTGTCACGACCCATCCACTGGCACGCAGCGTGTGGAGGGGTTAATATTTCTTCCATTTCACTTTTTGCATAAATAATTGTTTATAAGCACGTGCACAAGACTTTATTGCCTCGCCCGAGCAGATGAGGGGCGGAGTCGGGTTTTATCACTCGGCCCGCAAAGTTGGCGGTCGCATAAAACAAAAGCCAACTTTCTGACCCTATAAAGTGTTGTGTATGTTTTATTTAGGTCTAGATATGAAGTATGTAAATAGGGTGCCCTTGGGCTGTTTGCCCAAGGATTTTATTAGTTTCTGTAGGGATCCTTTTATAGAGAATATAATAATCAAATAGATTTATCTGGAACTTTTATAAATAAAATGTAAAAATCCAAAAATGCGGATACTTTTAAAGGGTATTAAATATGCAGACTGTAGCCGTGACTTTGGCCCTGCTCCTTGCTTCATTTGAGCCAAAAACATGCAAAGCAGTGGGCCAAAAGCGGGTGGGAAAATGCAGAGGCCGGTCTCGGAAAAGCCTGGGAAATTGGTAGAGTCAGAGCGTGCGTGACCCGAGTGTAAGAGGTGATAAATAACTGCAAAATGTAGACATCAGAAGCAGTTCACTTTCAGTTCCAGTTTCAGGACAAACAAAGTTGTTAGGCAAACATAAAAGGCACTGCACTGCTGCTCTAGGGCTGGGCTTGTGAAGTTGCCCTGCCGGCTAATAGACCGACAATTGGCCAAGTTAGCGGGACTAACGAGTTTTCTCACTGCCTGCGAGATGAATGAAATGCAATTTTCCGAAATGCGATTGTGCGGGCCATCTCTGTGTGACCTTGGCTTGGCTAGCGTTTCCATTCCATTTTACTGCCACTGCTACGAGTGTCCTTGGCAGTCATGTGAAGATAGTGGAACGTCATGAATACGGAATGCGCTGGATTGGGCTATATTTTAGAATGCACTCCGGCTATTGTCCTTGTCCTTGGCTAAAAATAAACACAAATGTAAATATGCTGCGGGAGGGAAGACAAAGACAAAGCCACCGCAATCGCACGACAATCCTAGCAATAATAATAACAGCAGCAGCAGCAGCAGCAGTAGCAGTAGCAGCAGCAGGGAGAGCGCACACAGGGACACAAAGTGCTTGTTAAACAATTTGAATTGCAGACAAGAACAAAGCCAAGGCACTGGGGCGGGATACCACGTACATATAACATAGATAGTATAGCAACAAAGAAAATTAACTGCAAATAGGCAGGTAATCATATTCGTAGACATTAAATCGGTTTTGTTAGTACAGCAAACAATAACAGACGCTACAGCGCGATGAATTGCTACGCAGGTAATTCCAAAATTAATGCACCAAAGTTGACAGCTTAATTGGGCCGCTCTGCTGCCCTGCTGCTCGGCTGCTCTTGACATCCAGACAATCCCATAAATTACCTATCACCCACGACACGTGGAAATGATAATTATCGCCGAGTGATAATGACCTTAAAAAACAGAACCGACAAAATTACACGGTCCGCTTCAAGGACTCACACAAAATGCTTAAATTAAATATGACGCAAAGTAGCTTATACATTCCGTAGTGCCAATGAATCAATAATCCACCCCCCAATTTAATTAATTGTTATAAGCCAATTAAATGATATATGCAATAAAGGACGAAGTAAATCAAGAATATTACATTAATTGTGAAGGCAACGCGTTTTACTGAAAGCTTAAAGAATCCTTGACAAACTGGATTTAAGGGACATTCGTTAAATTCATTCACTCCATTAAGCAATTATAAATTCATTTCACCGGCAAGTGCATTACATTTAATTGGAATAATTTTAAAAGCCAGCCGAAATGCCTATTCCCAAATCGGTGAACATTTTGCCCGCCAGTCGGCCGTGAATACCGCGGAATTCTGGCTGAAATCAAAAGCAATTTAATGCGAAATTGTTGCGAGACGACTCCTTGTGTTGTCATGCATTTTTTTTGCGTTCATATACATAATTAATTTGGAATGAAAGCAGACAGGACAGCTACGGTTTTTTTTCTCATTTAACAAAAAAGATAATTATTTTTTTTTGCAGATTTGCCTTTAAGGAGCAGCACAGAAAAGAATTCAATTAAAAATATACGTTTGTGGTGCTCCTGGCACTGAAATTAAGCAACTTTCCTTGGAAATTTGCCAGCGATTTTTGCTTCCGATTTTGAATATCCAGTTTGCCCATGTAAATGCGAACTAAAAGCGGCTAAAATTCCACATAATCCTCAAACAGGGAGCCGGAAAAACAAACAATGAACTAGGGTGCTCTGCCGCCTGTCCGTGCATATTTTATGAGTCCCACAAGTGGTCAGCGGGGGGGTGGCCAAAGCAGGGGGGGAGGGCAGGAAAGGCGGTCCTAAGCTTTTAATTGGCTATTGAAAAGGGAGGCGAAGTTTCCAGCGCTGTTGATTTTTCGGAAGGGGCACTGTGGGGGGGAGAGAAGTGTGAAAACTTGGAAACGGAAGGAAGAACCCCGCAACAAAATACGCATTTCATCAGCCAGCGAGACAGAGAGTGAAGTCATTTCCCCCGGCAAAGTGCTCAATAAACTAGTGAATGAGATATAGCCACGTCAATATAGCCACCCATCCATCCACCCAGCCACCCATCCACCCATCGCTCCATTATTCACTGATTCAGAGCACTTCCCACCTTTTCTGGATTTCTGGTTCCAGGGGCGCCCACACAATTGATTGACTTTTGTTTCGGGGGCCTTTTGTCTATTAAATTCCTGGCACACCGAAATTAGCAGCGAGAATCATTATTTTGTTATGGGGTGAACATTTTCAAAAATATAAACAATATTTTCCAAGCAATTTATGTGCAAATTTAAGAGTTATGTCGAACGGAACTTACGCTGAAGATTTTTTCACTGCGAATGTTGGAATACCCTATAAAAAATTTATTTACCCCGAGCTAATCTAATTGATAAGCCTTTGATTTAATTTGGTAACAAAGATAGACCTGATGCTTCCAAAAAATTATATTTATAGATTTTATATATCAACAAATTTTTGATAGTATTTCAGTGGACGAACGATCAATAAGCATCGGTGGTTCAGTGGTAGAATGCTCGCCTGCCACGCGGGCGGCCCGGGTTCGATTCCCGGCCGATGCAAACAATTTTTTTTTTTTCAGTTACCTATTAAAGTGCAAACACCCCAACGTAAAAAATTCTTTTCCCTGGCCATCACCATAAATCTGTATAAATATTATTAAAAAATCGTTTATTTCTTTTTTGTGTTTGGGTAAGTGGTGAACCAAAAAAATCCATCAATTTTTATGTTATTTGCTACACGAAAGCTAGATTACTCATACGCCCCGAGGGCCCACCAAGGAGCAGAACACGAAATGGGGGGTCCGTTGGCGAGAAAATGCACAAATTAGCTCCGTCCAGGAGGGTGAGGGGCGGGGACGAGGTCTGCGACTGGCGTGATTAAGTTGCTTTATCGTTGCATTAATCATACGCCAGGCTGGCCACGCTGGCCATTCAACAGTTTTTCTGCTGCCTGCGCTCCGCTTGTCACTTTAAATTATGCCTTTGGCAGCGCGACAACGATTAAATGTATTCATTATTCAGCAAGTGCACCCGCTTAAGAGCAAAGTAAAGTAACTGAAAGAATTATGGCGCGAGCATCGAGGGTAAAACTTTTCATCGATTGCCGCCAACTTGTGAATTATCCTCAAGTTTGCACCCCCAACAAGGCGAGAGCGAAAAAATTGAATAATTATGCAGAAAACTCTTAAAGATGCAATGGAAAAGTTGGCACCCATCTTGCACAGCTCTGCTCTCGCAACTTAGTGTGTCTGTAAATATTTGAGCAAGAATCTTGTGGCTGCCACATGAACATCGGCATTATCAGCTTCTGGGGCGGAAAGGAGGATGCTTGCGGGGATTCCTTGAGCGCTGGCATAAATATTTAGAGCCCAACATCCGGGAATACGTATACGTATACGTATAGTTGGCTGCGCACATGTGTGTGCACGTGATGATGAGAAACCAACAAGGTTGCAGCACAGTTCGCACGAGGGGTCCAAATTACACTTTACGCGGATATTACGCATACGACGCGGTGGCTGTGCGGCAAGGTGCTACAAATTTGATGGATAAAAACGTGCGAGAAAAATCAGGAATCTAATTTTTGATATTTGCGAATTTATTCTCATTGAATTAATCCCCCAACTGTTGCTGCCGGTGCTGCTGCTGCTGGTTCGTTTCTACGGCCAATTTTATTTGGCTCTCATGGCATATTAAGTGCCAGTCATTTGCCAAAGCGAAACATGCAATGTGGCAAAAGGGGCGTGGCCCGCACAAAACGGGGGCGGAGCGGCGTCAATGGGTGGGCGTGGTAATGAGCTGCAGTTTGTTTTGAGTCATGGGGCAGCCAAGAGCACCCACGTCCGCCCCGGCAAATGTATATCCGAAGTTAACGAAGCAACATTTCATTTTGACTCTGCAATCACAATGAAATCCGGGCAACATTTCGCCCCCTAATCCAGCATTCCGCCAGCAAGCTGCGATGGAACTTAAAGTCTTACAAGTGTCAAAGCCAACATCCGTTTCCTCGTCGGCCGGCCATTGTTAATTTACCATTATGCCAGCAACTAAGCTGGCCAGGCTTTGGAATCACATTAAAGGCTTCTTTGAATGCTTGCTTCTGGGATTTAGTGGGGCAATTATACAATAAGCATACTGCAGGCAATAAGTGGCAAGTGGGGAATTATTCAACCAGCCACATGAATTCGACTGCTGCCGTTGCAAGTGTAAAATCAATCCTCAAACAGGAAAATCAAAGGAGTCGGAGCGGAGGGGGTGGTGCAGCATCCGCCGGCATATCCTTGACTGTGGAAATAGCCTGCAGCCATCAGGACATGCCCGAAATGTTCGTCAGTGCCCCGAAAACCACAAAAAAAGCTAAAAGGGATCCGAGATGCGATGCGAAAGAGAAATGCAGCGGAACCGAAGGGCAAAAATTCCCAGCAAACCAGGACGGCACGGACCAAAAAGCAATGAAACGTAAGGCAACAAGGGAAATGGATCAATGTCGAATGTCTGGGAAGTTGATGGTAATTTGAGTGGAGCTTATGCTTCCATTTGTAATTGTTCGTGTGATTGGGATTCGGAGAATGTGGGGACTAAACGGATGTAGCTTACCCGTCAGACATGATTAAATTAGAATCCTTTTCGAGGGTAGAATATGTTAATTGGAATTGATTAGAATTCTCTAATATTTACCCCTTTATAGTGCCATACCCATACCCTTTCGAACTCGTATTTAAATATTAACTAGGCCGAATTAATGCAACCCATTTGCCAATTAATTTCACTTTGATTGATTGACTCGCAGAGCCCGCATTTATTGACTGACTGCCATGCTGATAAAACCCGGCGCAAATAAAAAATGCCCCAACAAATAGCCAGTAGAACATTGCCAGCGACAGCTTGCCGCAGACGCAAATCCAGTTACAAATTGCAACATATTTGCATTCGTCGCTTGCAACATTTACGAGCGACTAAAGCACTCACTCAATCATCGCTCAGGGACAAAAGCAAATACAAACAACTACCAAAAATACGACAGAATTTCCCCAGTGAGCATGGTAAGCGGGGAGAGCAGGGAAAGCGGGAAGAGCGGGAAAAGCGCGTGGGTAGCATCGATTGCGTGCAATGTTAAATGCCAGCCCGCAGCCAATTGCAGATGTCAACACGGGCGCCCACGGAGGCATGCTCGCATTTTGCGCCTAAAAGATGTCCCACGAAATTTTCGCGATTGAAGGACCAACTGACAGGACGAAAAGGAAAAGGGGATGCGGCCGGAAAAGCGAAACATTTTTGATTTATGTGCTGCTTCCCCCACACGCACAGGGAAAAATATGTAATTCCGCATGCCGCGCTGGGATTACCAATTAAATGTGACTGCTGGAAGTGATATTTATTTATTAATTTATGTTGTCAAATATGATATTAAAGATTTAAGGCTGTGGGTGCTCTCGTTCTTGCCTACGATTTTCCACAGTGCTGCTGTTCATTGCGTGCCAAACGCGTTCAATTAGAAAATGCCAAAACTTTTCTGGCGAATTCGTTTCAATTTTACACAACATCGACACTACACACCCCATCAAGCCGTTTCCTATTAAAATCGATTGTGCGGCCTGTCAATCGCATTAATTTATAATTATCGCCAGCGCACACTGTCACAAAAGCGCACAATGGCCAACTAATTAAGGCAAAGCAATTATCTTAAGCAGCGACTAAGTCGAAAGCACTCGAAACTCCAATCAGGGGCGTGACACAGATCCCTAATCCGCAATCTGTTCGCTCTAATTCCATCGAGACGTCCCACCGCAATAGGCCCGAAGGTACTCGTAATTTAGGCAAATCCCACGATTTGCCTATTACTTATCTGCCCCATGTCTGTAATGGTGTATCCTGGCGCCGCCCATTTTCCCACTTTCCCAGCCTCCTGGCCACTTTCTCTTTTCGCCGCCGCTCCTAGGAGCTGTGTGTGTGTTTGCACTTTGAATTAATTAAACCGAATTTGATTATAGTGATTGTGTTATTTCTGCTTTTTTGATTGCAAGATGTTTAATGCAATGTAAACAGAAATAAATAAAGCTTTGGCATGGCCGCCCCGCCATCTTCTGTTCGCTTTCTCCCGCCCACACTAAGCTTCCTCGATGCTGATAAGACTCCGCACGAAACACAAAGAAATTGAGAAGATGAAAGAAGTTCCAGCGGCTGAAGCCGAAGGATAAATGACTCTACACCAAGAAGGATATTCCACGAAAACAAATTAATCTATAGGGGAAATTTTACGAAAGAGCTGAATGATTTGAAATCGATTAAGGTATATCCTAGGCTTACCAAATTTCAAAACAATATCTAGATTTCCAATCGATCTAGAATATTATTTGGTATTAACATACCCAAAGTTAGAGTATCGGGAAAAAAATCGAAAACAAAGCCCTCCCACACAAAGATATTGGCAGTCACATTCAGGGGGATTGTTTTTGCCTGCATAAAAAGTTCCTAATCGCAATCAAAGAAGCGTTCCGAAAACAATAACCAACAGAATTCAAAACGCAATCGATAAGAAAAAAAGCATCGGCCCATCCATATAAAAAAGTGTGGTTCAAGCGTTTAAACCGATGTACTTTCCAGAACAACCCCAACTAAAAACTTCAACTTTTTTCCCAACATCTCCCCCAGTAAATATTTGTTGATTTGGGTGAGCGTGTGGAGCACGATAAATTTTTGAAAATTTATTTGAGGCTGCCTGTGGCTGCATTTGAAGTGGTAACCATTACCAATGCCTGATGAAACCTTCACCGCCACACCCTCCAACTTTTCCCAACTGGCTTAGGTTTACATTCGTACAAACACACATTTGCATGGCAAATTTGTTCGTATTTCTTTTATTTCGTTTCAGCATTTTATTCGGTTAATGTTTTATTCATGCGACCCCGCAAAATCCCATTAACAAATTTACACATTTTCAATATTTTCCTTTATTTTTTCCCCCCGCTAGATGGAAATCGAACAAGTATAACGAAAAATCTGTGAACCCGGCCAAGTATTTTCAATTAGGCAATGTAAACAAAACTCAGGTTTGGCATATGCTCTCGGCCACTTTGTATATGTTATTGTCTGCGCACATTATTTGGTATTTAATTATTTTAATTGAACAAAAAACACGAGCACAAACACACTATTTCCTTTGTTTATAAGCAGGGGGGGTCTTGTCCAAATCCCCAACCAATTGTGTGTATTATTCGGCTGCTTAGCCTTCGTCAGTTGAGTGGTAAAGCGAATTTATTGCCGGATTTTATGAGTCGAGTTGCTAATGCCGGGATTTTACACGGATTTCCAAAGCGATTGCTGTAAAATTTCTTTGCTAAATTCACACAAACAGGAGTCAAGTGAGCCGCAGAATTGAATGAAACAAATTCCTATCCGGCAACAAGTGAGAGGAATACGAGTAGGGCCTTGCAAATGTGGCAGCCTTTGGCTTAAAGTTTACCTTGAATTTCTGGCTCACAAATTCTAGGATATCCCTGACCGGGCAATTGCATAATGGACCGAGGACTGTCCCTTTGATATGAACCCAAGATTAGGGCACAAGACATGGCACACGGGGCGGATGATTAATAAACACTTTTAGTTTTCCCTCAAAGCGAAACCTTTTTCCACTGGGCGCCCAGAGTCATAACAATTAACTTTAAAGGTTTAGACATAAATCCTTGCACAATTGTAGCGCCCACACAAGAAAGGGAAAGAAAAACATACATGTGTATAATAGGACCCGAAGAAGGGGCAAAAAGTAAAAAGTAAAAGATGAATAATGAATGAGCCGCACGCGAGCAGAAAATTCAGAATGGAAAAGTGAAAGAGGGGATGAGGGAAAGCTGAGACGGGCCAGAAAAATAGGAAAAAGCACGGCGGCCATGCATGAGTAACACTTGACATTGCCTCGAAAGAGCAAACACACAGCGCACGAAAAAGAAATCCGCCCGAAGGAAGCTCGTTTCTAGTGAATTATAATATGGCATGCAGATAAAACATGGAAAGTCAAAAGGCCCTGGGGGAACTACAATTAAAAGCGCCCGCACAGAGACACGCACCGCCCGCAAAGCCACCACCCACAACGAATGGAAATACACTAACAAATTCAAGCCCAGCCGGAAATCATTTTCATATGTATATTTATGATTCTTTGTAGCCGACACACTTAGATAAGTGCAAGCAAGCGGCTAGCCAGAAAACATAATAAAACACATCTCCGGTGCGGACAATTTTCTACGAAATCTCTTGATATCGCAAAAACAAAGCCAAATTTTTGCTGCTGTTTCTGCCATCGAAAGAATTTCTCGAGAAGCTGGCTCTGTTTACCGCGTGCCTGGAAAACCGCACGCAAGAAAAGCCCTCAAAATCCGGAGAACAAAAACAAAAACAAAACAAAAATTCAACAGTTTGTTGCCAGCAACATGTTGCCGTTTATATAGAATTTTCCGCCTGCAACATTGGCGCCTACGCTCGATTTGGCCCCGGGTAAAATCCGCTCTCTCTGGCTTTCCGCTGCTCTCGCGCCGCCGTGTGTTGAGTTTTCCGCACTGGCCAGACTTTTCCGACTTTTCCGAGTTCTGATAAAAGCAAAGACCTGGCCACAATCGCAGCAGTCTGCAAAGGATTCTAGGCGATTACGGTTCTCCAGCAAAACACCCGTCAAGTATTATTCAAACGGTCAAAAACGTCGCGAGCGTTCAAAGGATTTTGGAAAACATTGTCAAATCGCAAGGCAACTCGCAAACGCGGTCTTAAAACAAGTGAATTTGAATTTTGGAGAAGCTGAAACTCCAGAAAGTCAACGCAAGTTGAAGAAGTAAATATGAGAAACCATTTTTAGTTGTTGTAAAAACTTTTCTGAAAAATAGCATGACAAAGATTCTGAATTCAACATTTTAAGAAATGTGTATTTTAATTTTAAATTTACGTGGTCTAGGCGAATTCACGCTGCGTGAAACCCTTTTAAAGTGACGAATACCTCATTCATGATCATTTTTTTCGAAGCAAAAATTCTAAAAGAAAAGTTAATAAATTATGTTTGTAAAATCGTTCCGTTTTTTTCGTTTAAACCCATGCTTGATATAGGTTTTATTTTTATAATCTCAGTTGTCGGATTTTTTTTTGCACCATTTTGCTATTTTTCCAATCCCCGTTCCAATCAAATTATTCAAATTTTATAATTCATGCTAAAAGCCTTTCAAATCTGGCCTCAACTAGCCTAAGCTGCCAAATCCAGAGCCGACAAACTCGGCGCAGATTTTCCAACTACGAAAAAAGCCCCTATTCGCAATGGCTTTTAGGAGCAGTGGAAAATTTGTAGGCGACGAGAGAAAAAAGCGGAAAAGGAGCAACAGGGAAAAATGTTTCGGCATTTATATTCCGCCCGCTGACAGCTTCCAGCGTGTCAAATAGCTGAAATTTTCATTTTTTTGGGTTTAAGAGGACTAAGCCTTTTTGTGATAATTTTTTCCGCTTCGCTTTTTGTCGCAGGAGTCCCGCATTCAATTAAGAGGTTGAGCCGAGTCGAGAGCCAAAATGGGTACAGGCTTGGCCTCATTTATATGCCTAATGGCAGCCGCAAGAGTTGACACTGAGATCGCTGTGCGCGTCCTTGACTTTGCTTATTCATACGCAAAATTAAACACAAAGGGGACGCCGTAATGAACAGGAACGGGGACTGAGAGTTGGAATGCTTTGGCACTGACGGTGGCACTGACGGTGGCAGTGGCATGTGGCATGTAGCATGTAGAGAGCTGCGTGCCAACATTTACGAGACTCGTTAATTTATGCTCATTCATAAATCTGCCTCCGTGGAAATCTTTTGCATTTGCCGCCGCTGCCGTTGCTTGTGCCACTGCTGCCTCAATGTATGCAACACAATATAGTAAAGCAAATTGAAAATTATGACAAAACAAGGTCCTTTTCTGGTGACGCCAGCGAATACCCTGCGAATAAAAAAGCGGCAATAATTTTAACCAAAAACAGGAAGGTTTTATGGTCACAAGGCTAATAAATTTCCATGCACAATGGGTTCCATTTTTCTTGCTTTTTCAAGCCAATCAACTTTCTTGCAAAAATGTTTACACCCTACTACCCATTGCTAGAGTACAGTGTATATTAAGATTGTCATAAAGGGAGAAGGCTAATTGAGAAATATCTAAAAATATTACGGCCCGACCCTTTATGGGGGCTTCCTTGAAATGCTGAAGATTGTGTGTAGAAGACAGTGCCAAAATTATTAATGAGATGACATACCAATTTGCACTCGCTCGAACCAGATTGTCCACCATTGAAAACTAAATTTTAAATTGCTAATTATATTTTCGGTTCAACAGTGCACGCTCTGTGCTGCCCAGAGCTGGCGAACCGAAGAATTGCATGTTCGAATCGTTAAAATAAAGCCATTTCCCGCCCGCTTGTATTTTTGTTTGCGTTCCTCTTGATTTGCGCCTTGTGCACGCACACAAAATACTATAACATATAGTAGTACAGCGAATATCAAAACCGAGAAATTATCAAAATAAATACGCCTGCGTTTGTCAGACCCGAAATGGGCAAACGAGCTACTCGAATCTGAATGAATCCAAAGCTAAGACTGCAGACGCGGGCCTTGTTTGCGTTACGCCTTTGGGGCTTTTAATGGGATTGGGAAGGAAGTGCGGAATTTCGACCGTAAATAGCCTGCCAGTTTATTGAAAGGCGCTGCGGGAAAGGATGTTGTCCTAATCGAAAGACAAACACTGCCTAAATATGGCGACGTCATCTCAGCAGACACAAAGATGAGCAATGATTGCCATTAATTTGAATTAATTTCACACTATTCAGCCCGAGGATTGATGGGGCATTTGGAATTCAAATTGCGTGGGCGCTCTAGGAATGCGCCGTTGAGTAATGAGGGTGTCATTTGCTGGCCATCTTTGGGATGAATTCTGATAAATGTTTTACACTTTTAGGGACACAAAAAGAGCCCAAAAAAGTGTTAGAAAGAGAATTTCCACTATTGATTTGCTCCTCAAAAAGCTGTGCCACATTTTGTATTAAAACCAAACTTCTTGTGCCCCACAGGGCCTTGGGTGGGCAGCACTGCTTGAAAAAGTTTCTCATCGAAAATGCAGCTGAAAGTAGAGCCATGCCCACACCTCGCCCGTCCAGTTAACCTTAACATTTCCGTCAGCTAAGGACCCTTAACTTCCGCACTTCCTGCCAAGTTGCAGAAACGTGAATTTGGCCCACAGGTATTGACCGTAATTATCTAGCCAGGAACAATGTCAAAAACCGAAAGTGCCATTAAAAAACATTCACGCCTGGCGGTAATAATTATTCTAATTACGCGGCGGTTTTGTGAAAAGTTCTCGCTCAAGAAGAGCCCCGCAGGGCATGTCAAATATGTATTTTACCGAGCAAACAGACCAAGTGCCAAGGAAAACAACACAACACAAAAGAGGTGGAGATGCCGCCGCGCGGCAATCAGCATAATTTTATTCTCGTTGTTTTCCATTTTTTTCGGTATCGGCTCGAGCCAGGAATCTTTCCACACGCGGCGACCACCAGCTGGTTAATTGCAGCCCATTATTATTTATTATTATTATTATATTGCTTGATTATTATTATTTACGCACGGGGAGCGTAAAAAGCGCCTTCTATTAGCTATGTAAATATTTACATCGTTCCGTTGATGTTCTTTGGGCTCGCACAATTGCCTGTGTCCAACGACGTGACGTCACCGAATGAATAAACATTAAGGAAGCCGTTTAAAAACAGCGCCACGGCAAATATTCATGCGAAGAAAATTCATGTGCATATACACAATTCCACGTACTCGCAGGCTGCATTTGTTGGTATCTTTTTTATGGTTCCGCTTTTCCTGAATTCCATGAAAACACTAAAGAAAAACATATGACGCAGTCTCTTTACATTTATTTGCTATTTTTTGGGAATATTTCAATGGCAAAAACTTTGCATGGAGGGTTTTCATTTGCACGCTTTTCTTTGGGAGAGTTGTGTATAAAGAAAAGTGCAATTTCAGTAATTGGGGCCCCTTGCCCCGTAGCCTTTTGTTGGGAATTCATCAAATTTGTATGCGAATTCTGAGGAGCGAGCACTCCCTACACACACACACTATTTTGTTATTTATAGCTTTGGATTTCTGCATCCTTTCTGACCCTTACAACTGTCGGGTCCCGGGCTCAGTGACAATTTCAAAATTGAGTGACTGGCATATCCATTACACCGTGTCTGTCAGCGGCCTTAATTTATTTGATATTGTTTAGCGCGGCCAAGTCCAAAAAAACATTTTTGCTGTTACACTTGACGTTGGATCTTTGAGTGATGGAATTTACAATTTTTGGGTTCAAAATTTGTGAAGTTATAAGAATTTTTAAACATTTAATCATGGTAATTCCTTTTCTTAAATTAAGTATACGCAGGGTAGTCTCCTGCTTTAAATACTATACTTTTTAACTAAATTAGGTGTACAAAACAATGTTTTAAGTTGTGCTAGATGATCCCTTTCCAACATTTGGGGAACTGCTAAGAATTTTAATCAAAATTATACTAACGTTAAGTATACGCCGTGTAGTCTCCTGCTTAAACAGCTATTTTTTTCACTTAAATTCGGTGAACAAAACAATGAATCAAGTATTCGCGTGCTGGCTGAAAAATCGGAAGCCTTATCTCACAGCTGCCGGAGACTAATTACAATCCATAAGACTGACCACATGCGGGGTTTTCATCGCCATCCATCTCCCCTCGGGAATTTAATTAAAACTGTCTAAAGCCCAGCGGGCAGCAGTCGCCAGACAGTATGAAAAAACGCGTGTCATCGGACGCCGCATTATTCTTTAGAATTGTTTCAGTATACACATTTTATGCAGCCGAGTATTATTATACCTTAGGGTACAATGGGTATATTAAGTTTGTGAAAATGTACGTATGTACAGAAAAAACGCCGCGCACTTCTTATCCGCAATATTTATCCATACCTCACAACGCTTATCCACAAACCGCGATATCTAAAGCGTACTCCGGACTTACCTGGTCATAGTCTTGGCCCTTTCTTCCTCATTGCTGTCGTGAGGCTTGACAAAGACCTTGGCCTCGGTCTTTTTCAAGCAGTAAATCGCTTCGACAGTTCCGATGGTGCTTCAGATCCTTGCGAGACTTGCAACGAATGTGACAGATCCAAGCGGATCGCTTGCAGCACGATGATGCAGCAGTTCCTTGGATGACTTCCAGAGAAAGTGAAAGTCGATTCTCCAAGCGGGGAGCTGAGACCAAAGGATCGAGCGGATCGATCTCAATCTTCTTGATCTTCAGACACGGTGCAGGTAATCGCTGGGATGTACTGCTTCAGGCCAGATGGACGATGATTGCCTTGGATGACTTCCAACGCAAGTTACACGTCGAGTCCGTGGGGTGTGGCGATGAGGTCACAGGGGAGTGGTCCTTACGATTTCTCTTCAGGGTTTGCATTTCTCTGATGCAGCGGATCTCCAGGTTCAGGTGAGATGATGCAGCAGATTCTTGGATGACGGAGGAGATGCAGTGAAAGCAGCAGCCGGGACCAAAAGGCGGGAGATGACGTCAAAGGGGACAATGATCCTCCATTGTCCAATAGATCTTTGGCGGAAAGATCGGGCGGATCCGATTCTGGATATGCGCTCCCGTCCAGGAAATAGGCGATAAAGTCTATGTCTGGCGAAGGGAACTAGAGGGAGGGAACTACAGGGGGGAAACTTCAGAGGGGGAAACTACAGGGGGGAAACTACAGGGGGGGAACTACAGGGGGAAACTATAGGGGGGAAACTACAGGGGGGAAACTAAGGGAACTACTTACCGAAAAAATCGGGCTGATTGTTAAGCATATGCATGCAAAATGACGTCCAGATCGGACAAAAAATATACAAGATATAGCCAGTTAAAGCATACCGCGGCAATAGAGGTACATGGTATCTCAGCGTTTCTACTTGTTCAATTTAAATTCAGCGGATTCGGATGGTTAACCATGGACAGAGAGAGGCTAATTAAGGCTCCACAGTGACCAATAAAATGTAATAAAATTACAGCTGTGCCCGACAGCAAAGAGTGGCAGAAGGACGCCACAAAAAAAGCTGGTGAAACAGCCAGGACTAACTTGCTTAAAAGAAGGAAGGAAAAGTGTGGTAAAACTATTTTTTTCGGCTTTCGCCGCTGCTCCCGCGCATTTTCACACATTTTCCTTCGCACGCTGCGCTGGAAAAACACAAATGGCAAATTAAATACACAAAAGCTTTCAAGCAGCCACAGCATCTACGTCTAAAACAGATCGTAAACAAGTCTTGGCCAGCCCCGCATGACAAATATTCGGTTGCTCTTGGGAAAATCGGGGGAAACTCTGGGAAACTCGGTGGGAAAAAGGCCAAGCCAAATATAGAGCACAGGTGCAAGATCTCGCACTGTTTATGCAGATCATCACCGGCACTTTCCGCCCCGATCGCTGTAATTGAACGAATTGCTTTTCCAACACGAGTATACAAATTAAGCAGATTATCGACAGTACATTACAAAGGAATTCTTTTTGCCGTTCTATAATTTCGATAATTGTTTACAATAGTACCCAAAAAGACAGAGCCAGGGCACCGCGCCAACGCAAGGTATGTAAATCAACAGATGCCTCTAACGAAGAGGTCGTACTAAATATCTCAGCGGAGGAAGGAAAAATAAATAAAGCGATTTATTAAAATCCAATCCCATAAACCATTCAATTAAGTGAATTTTCGCAAATGCCAAGCATGTGATTTATAATTTTATCAATTACAGCGACCACTTTTGGGGCAATTAAAATTATTTTTGCACCCCATAATTTGTCGTGTTTGGATCATAAATTATCGAGCAAAGTTTCCTTGATGTAAATTTGGTTATTTTCAGTTGCAAATCGCAGAGACTCTCCGTCTCCTACTCGTTAGCAACGCGTTCCCAGCTTCATGACGACCTAACAAATTGGCATTTAAATTTTTAACTGCATTTTTATGATGCCTGATGGCATATCCTCAACCCTAGCCCGCCCAATCTGCCTGACATAATGCCAGCCAAATAAAATAACCCGTAATGCAATAAATAAAACTGTTGCTGTTGTTTTTTGGGTCCCTTTACAAATTGTCTGCCACCACCGTTGGTCCTTGCTCCTTGGGCCATAAATTAAGCCCTCGCAGGGTCCGGCCTTCGGGTTCGTCCTAAGCCTTTTTGGGATAAATCTCTAAATTTCGGGCTGGACATGCAAATCAATCCCCGACGTAGGCGTGCAGTTTAATAACCCGCTTACGGGATTAACTGGCGAACATTCCTCTTTTACATTTAGCCATTCAGGCACAAATAAACATATTTGCCAAAGGCGTGCCAGCCGAAGCAAATGTCAATGTCAACTCCTGACGTTCGTTGTGGGTTTTGGGTTGGGTTTTGTATTTTCCTGTGTGATGTCTTAAAGTGGCCCAAGACCCGGCCCACGCCGAAGCCAAGGCTAAGTTTATTATGCAGCGAAAAATGCAGGCACTCGAGGTGAGTGCCGCCGTAGTAACCCATCCACTCAAACATTCAGCAACAGCAACAGAAACAGAAACTGAAACAAAGAACTACTGTACGTCAAAGAACACTCCACGGCCAGCAAGCCGCCCCCCCAGCACGTTCTATAATTCAAATGCTAAACACAGTGGTCGCCCTGGAATCAGAAATGCCAGTTGGGGAACATTTTCACACATTAAATTAGTTGCCCTAACCCCAAGCAAGTTTACACTTGCTATGAAGTATATGTCACTTATTCACACTCTCAAAGTACTCAAAATTGGCACAAACATCCTTGGTATAAGGTAAAATACAAAACATTTTGGGCAAATTCATTTACTTTCTTCGAGTGATTAAATTGTATTGTATTAGGTACATTTTCACACATTGAGGAACTCAAAATAATATAAAATTCAAAACCTTTTGGGCAAATTCATTCATATTTTTTGCTTGATGATATTGTACCAGAAAATAAATCATAAACATCATTTTCACACATTAAATGAGTTGCCCTAAGCCACAGCAAGTGTGAGAATTTGATATATAATGGTTCACTGATTTACACACTTAAAGTACTCAAAATAGGCACAAATATCCTTGGTATCTGTAATATAAAATTCAAAAACCTTTTGCGCAAATTTATTTATATTAAAAGTAAAATTGCCTACCTTGTTACTATCTCTTTTTGCTAATTTCTAGTTCAAATTTATTTCTATTAGGTGCGATTACTTTTGCGCCAATTAAAAAAGCACTCAACCGAAGAGTGTCAACATTTCAGTGATTTGTAAAGGAAGCCTACAAAGCCTAGGCAAACTGTCTGTCACCAAGTCATTCAAACAGTCAGCCAGTCAGCCAGTCAGTCATGTAGTCAGTCCGACAGTCGGTCATTTATTTGCAGCCCCCTGGAAATTCTTGTGTCTGAGCCTTCTGGCTGATGCACTTGAATACATTTTGTACGGCAGACTGTCTGTCGTTCATGTTTCAATGTCAGATGTTTGAGTTTTTGTGCAGAGCGCGGCCAACTTTTCCATATTATTATTTATGAATATGACTTTGCCCGACACATACATATTGCGGCAGATAGCTACCTTGGTTGCAGGGATGTACACAGGTACATATGGTATACTAGGTGGCACTTGGCAAAGCTCTTCTAGTTTTACAACTGCTTCACTCAAGACCACGACGACCACCACGACCAAGGCGAATGCGTTTGCGTTTGCGTTTGCAGTAAAGGTGGGAAAATTATGGTCAGGTAGTAAACAGGAAATTTGCAGCTACACGAAGGCTAATGGAAATGATGGAGGAAGTCCCTTCATTGTTGGACAACTTTGGCCTAAGTGCATTTTTAGGTGCATTAGGACATTGATATGATTCTATTAGCCGACATACGCTCAGCTTTGAGCACTTTCCCGGGAGTCGTAAATCCTCAAGGGGAGATCGTAAAAAGGTTGGCAAATGTTTGTCATTTGTATGCACTCTCCGCTCGCTTATTGTTTCCATAAATTTTCGTGCAAGGGGTAGTTGGTTGTAATTAAACTATATTTAGCCACGATGCAGGTCAGGTATTGGGCCAAATCAAAGGCAAAACACTAATGCATTATTCAGACTTGGCGGAAAGCCGCAGCCGGGAAAAGGTGCTTAAAAATAGAAATAATAACAGCCCCATGGCAGACACGACAGCAACAAGCAGAAGGAAACCCAAGAACATGGGAAAAACTGCGGTAAGGAAAGCCAAAGGCAGACTGCCGTGCGAAGTAAATAAACAGGAAAAATAACCACTTAAATTAAATTGTGAACTGAGCTTAATGCACTTACGGCCGCGACTTGGCCACGGGCCACAGTCAAAGCTGCAGAAGGAAAAACAGGTACTGAATAGTTTTCATCAAATTAATGAATCGATTTGGGTTTCTCTATAAAGAAAATACCAATTGCTTCAATTTTTAAGAGCCGATTAAACAGCTTATTAATCACATTCCTTTCAAGTTTTAATATGTAAATATATTTTGCAATTGTGGATACATATAAGCAAAAACAGATACCCAGAATTTCAATGGAAAACCCATAGTTATTTATTATATTTTTTGACACAAGTATTAAGCCCCTATTGAACCCAAATTTTTGTCCAAGTGCCGAGTTTGATGGTCGTGTGGTTAAGAGCCTTGTGAGCCACTGTCAATGCCAGTCTGGCAGTCTGGCAGGCAGACGGTCGGACAGACAGAGGGATCCCATTGACAGGTAAGCAGTCGCAAGTCGTGCGTTCTGCTTTCCCACTTTCACTGCCTTTCCCCGCACTTTTCCAGGCACTCGAACACGCGCCCCAGAAGAGCACGAGAAAAGCCCGGAGAACCCAGAACCACGAGGCTTATGCAATCCGGCCAACGAGGCTTGACAGTTTGGTTTCCTTATCTGCGTTCCTGGCTCGGGGGCCCCTTATACTTTTGCTTTTTTTCTTGCCATGCAAGGCGGCCATTAGTGACGTTGACTCAGCCGAAAATACACATTCCCCATTCAATAAGTTCTCCCTATTGATTCGTTTCTGCTGAGGGGAATATTTAAATATGAAGTTCGAAAGTAGGTTTATTTCCCTTTGTCGGCTTGCGGTTACTGCGCACAAAGTTTTTATCAGCCAAAGGGGATTACTGCATTTTGCCTCCGCCAGGTTGTTTGGCTTGGCTAACAAAATTTTAAGTATCTAGAATCTAGATTATAATAAACAAGTAGAAACTCTGAAAACGAGATTACTCGACCACGGGATACCATGTCAAATATGTAGAGTCATGTACACTTTAATGAAAATTGCGAAGGCGGAAAGGGGCGTGCCAAAAATTAAAAAATAAACTCGACCTGCCTGTATTAATAACGCACCAAAAGAAAAGGAATTACACCTCTAGCTCTTACCATCTCGGAGAACGAAGTGTTTATACATACAGATGGACAGACGGACATGGCTAGATCGAGAATATACATAATTTATAGTGTCGGACATGCTCCTTCCCGCTGTAACATACATTTGCACAAACTACCTATATACTTGGTATAATAATTTACTGCTTTGCAGCTTTACCTGGGTATAAACGCTCTATGCTTTTCTTGAATGCTACGACCCAGTTTTTAATTTGTTTCAAATCAAATGCAAATTTGTTTCACCTCAATTTGTTCGCATTGATCGGGCAGCCGCTTTGGGCCATGCTTCATTACACAATTTATATTAAAGCCGTAACTTAAGGCGGCACAGCCGGGGAGCCGGGGAAGCATTAGCCGGGAAGTTGGAGCCGGGCCAAAAGTATTTGCCATATTGCACTCTGAATGGCTAAAGTTCTCGACCAGCATTCCGCCATAATCGTATAAATACGTATACAGTTCGCACTTTCTGCCGCCCCCCTGCCGCATCCTTCCGGCAAGGACAACAAAGGGATGTTTGTGAGAACAAAAAAGCGGAAGAGGCTCGCAGCCATTGCAATGGAGCGTAATGCAATTTCCAGGCCATAAAATGTAGGGCCAGGAAAAAACAAAGCCAGGCACAAACTAAGCGCCAGAGTCTTTATATTCGGGCTTAGCAGAAGCGTTAGCAGGTAATGGCCATCAAGCGGATAACACGAGTTCCCAAAGTGCTCGCGAACAATGCGAAAAGTTTAATGAAAAGTTAATATTGGCAACGAGTTCGATAAACACAGGGACACGCAGTCAACAAGTTGCAGGTCCTAATGCGATTATGGCACACTCCCTAATGTCTTTGGCAAATGCCGGGCAATTAGTTTCAACGAAGTGAACTAAATCCACCGCTTGAGCCGCTGATTAAAATCGCTTTAAACTCACTGCCTTGCAGATGCAAATTAGTTGGGACTGGAGATGCCTTTCGACGCGAAACCAGAGTGCAGCGACAAACTCATTTTGCGGCAGCAGCTGCTGCAAATGTATGCTCTTGGCGCTGGTGTTTGGTGTTTTGAGCTTTGCTGCAGCCACGACCACCACAACAAACTGTCAACGCTTTCCACCACATATATCCGGCCAACTGAGCACTAAAACAAAGCCAAAAACAAGCCAGGACTCAGGGGACTCAAAGTGTGTTTTATCGCAGCTTAGCATCCAGTTTAAAATTGAAAATTCAAACATTAATTTCCGCACATCTCTGGGCTTAACGATTTATGTGTTTGCCATAATTAAAATGAAAAGAAGCGCGAATGGTAAACCAAAGGGGCAGGTTTTGAATTAATTTCGGCAAATGGAGGTACTAAAATTAATCCGGGGAAAGCAATGGTTTATCTAAAGATTCCGAGGCAATTATTTTAACTTATTTACTCGGCTCTTCCTGGTATACAATTTTCAGAGCCGCAAAAAATTGCTAAAGCATTTTATTATATATTTGCGGAATTCAAGAACCATAAATCTTTCAACAATAGACACAAAATTGGATACTTAAAAAGATACACACTTAAAATACACATGGCGTAGTGTTTTTTAAGTGTTTTTATATCTGCTCAAGACTTCAGGAGAAGATGGGCAACTCATTTTGATTTTTTTACTGAATATTCTTTTTGTTGAATAGATGGACTGATATTTTCGTAGCCCTTTCACAAGACAATTCATTTTGTCTGGGAAAATATTTTGCAAGGCTTCCAAGGCTCCCCCATTTGAATGTTTATTATTTCTTCAAGTGTTTCTCATTTTAGTCGCACCATCCCAAGCTCGAACCTTAACAAAGGCCCTGAGCTTTCCATGCTGTTTTCTTATTTTTAGCGCCACCCGCGAGGCAACTGCAGACGTTGCTTGTACAGCAATTTTGTTTACATTTCTTGGCTGCCTTTTTCCTTTTTTGCTTGCGTTCTGCGGGCGTATTTAACTCACAATGACTTGTGACAGCCCAGGGGCGGGGTGTCAACTGGGTGTGTGTGGGTCACAGGGGGTTGACATCCTGGCCCCAGCTATCCTGCTTAGCTGCGGGCCTCCCAACACTCCCGCGCAAATGCAGTGCTGCAGTGAGACTCCCACTGCGACCATTCCTCACTTTTGTGGGTCCAGGAGACTGCTGGGGGTGTTGCTGCTTTATGCTATTAATTTGACAGTTTCAGCTGCGTGGTGACAACTGGCTTTTCCCCAGACAGCGAGCACCACATTTAATGGCGGCAAATTAATTGTTCTTCTTGTGTTCCATCTGCATCCCCAGATAATTACCAGGCAAACAAAACCAGAGCAAAGCCAGAGAAATGGATTCCGCCGCCGCCGCCGCTGCCGCCAAGCGCGTTCAGATCGAGAAGGCCCACAACTTTATGCGCCAGTACCGCGATCCGGAGTCGCGGGAGCTC
The DNA here is from genome assembly GCA_021223825.1 of Drosophila ironensis. Classification (NCBI taxonomy): domain Eukaryota; kingdom Metazoa; phylum Arthropoda; class Insecta; order Diptera; family Drosophilidae; genus Drosophila; species Drosophila ironensis. The sequence continues at coordinate 945,057 of JAJJHQ010006980.1, forward strand.
AAGAAGCTCTCCGCCAACCAGTTCATGGATGTCTGGGCGCACTACGACAAGGATGGTGAGTGGAAATTCCCGAAATCCCCATTCAAATAGGACTAACTTCGCAGCAGCTGTTTAAAGAGCTAGAAACATAACGAAAATACATTGGGCTTTGCATTTTCTCGGAACCCAAGTGGCAAAACATAAGCATCTCATTTGAATGGAAATTTAATTCAATATTGATACAGTTAAAAATAAAAAATCAATCAAATCAGTCAGGTTGCATCAATACAAACATCAAAATCTTAGTGATTATAACAAAGATGCTTTATATTCTTGTGTTTAATTAATTTCTGTAACATTATAAGTGTCTTGTCTAAAATATTGGCAATATCCATACAATATAAGGGTTTTGTGAATAACGTGAAACAAATAACATAAAGTAGATTTTAAATCTTTGTTTTTCTTCTCCAAAATACCATTTGATGCAGGAACTCCTCTAAAATTAACTTGCCAATCTTTATGTATAGCTTACGCAAACAAGTATGGACTCTGAAATCAATACAAACCGCATCTAATATGGCATTTTCTCATTGCAATCCCCAGGCAACGGCTACATTGAGGGCACCGAGCTGGACGGCTTCCTGCGGGAGTTCGTGTCGAGTGCCAATGCCACAGACATCAACCCGGAGGTGAGCCCCGAACGAGCTTTGGCCAATTGCATCTTTGAAATCCATCTTCTTGGTTATTATTCAAAACCCTTTGCTTGTCCCCGCACAGGCTGTCACAGACACGATGCTCGAGGAGCTGAAGTCCTGCTTTATGGAGGCCTACGATGACAATCAGGATGGCAAAATCGATATCCGAGAGGTTAGTATTCCAACTTTCAGCCATACCACATGTAAATATAAATTCGAATCGATGCCCCCTGGCATTAGTCGGCCCCATGAGAAATTCGTGGGCAACCCAAAAACTGACCGCACATGGCTGTAGGGCCCACCCGTCGTATGCGCAATGTTTTCTGCCGGGGCTTTTGTATGGCAAAATGACATTTCCTTGAGTCGACGGTGGCTCTTTTGCCTTTTCCAAATTGGTTTTTAAATGTCTCTGCCGAATGCCACACGCCCTTCCTGCCGTCAATAAATTATTTGCCGCTCGGCCCGCCGAGAAATAAAAACTTTGTGCGGGGTCGTGCCAAACGAAAAAGAACAGGGAAGAACACAACTTTTCCGGCGCTCCCACCCACGTTAAATGAGTTTTTAATTGAAGTTGGACCGGCAGCAGCCGCAGCATTGAAAGCAGATTTTTCTGTTGGTTTTGAATGGTAGAAATAATAATAAAGCCCCTTCGAGGGCGGGCGGTGGCTTTACACAATGGACTTTTGATAAATGAGCACCCGAAAAAGAAAGTTCGTGAAGGAAAAGTGAAAAGTTCAAGTTGCAGGGCCCCCATGGACTGCTGATTAAGGTTGCCTCGGCCTCAATCGCGGCCAAGAAAAGCACAAAAGGCCAAGAGAAGTCCATTCATAATTCACGTGGTCGGCATTGCTCATACGCCATGTGGAGCCCGAAACGACAGCCAATCGATCCGGCTCACATTGAAGTGTAATTTGCCTGTTTAATTCCATAATAAGCCATGTGGCATGTCAACAAACAAACAAGGGTCGTCTTCAACTGACGGATAAACTTTAATTGCGATAGTGCATTAATTACTCGGGGCAAATAAAAATGCAAATTCGGAAAAGAGCGAATTAAAAAGTTCGCCACAAGCTCGATCGGGCCACAAGCATGATTACAGGAAGGGCGGTGGAGTGGCTCCTTGCAATTCGACACTTAAATTATTCCGCAAAGTTTTAACGAATGCCCGGGACAAAAGTTTCGGTCGAGTTTTGTGCTTAATGAAAGTGCAGCAGCCAACAGCAGCCAGCGCCGGGGCTGTGCCAGTTTTCCACGCGATGCATCCGAGAAATTTTCCCCAGAAATCCACAGTAGCCGCCCGCCTATTTATATCGTGTTTTGTTATCAAGTCACGCAATGAAACAAAAGGAATTTCCCTGATATCTTTCAACTATTTCGCAGCTCGCCCAACTTTTGCCCATGGAGGAGAATTTCCTTTTGCTCTTCCGCTTCGATAATCCGCTGGAGTCGAGCGTTGAATTCATGAAGGTAGGTGACAATCTGGTATTCGCTACCTTTCACCCGGCGCCCGTAAATTCCCTGAATTCCCCAATTAATTTACAATTCCCTGTGACACAGATCTGGCGTGAATATGACACCGACAATTCGGGTTATATTGAGGCGGACGAGCTGAAGAATTTCTTGCGCGATTTACTCAAAGAGGCCAAAAAGATCAACGATGTGTCCGAGGACAAGCTCATCGAGTACACCGACACTATGGTAAGGAATCTTAGCCACCTCCTGACTTGTGTCAACGCCAATTTGTATTGTACATAAGCGATGCCTTGTTAATCAACTGTCATGATAGTCTTAATAATTCAAATCGATCCTAATGTATGCCCAACCACATTTTCACTTGCAGCTCCAAGTATTCGATGCCAACAAGGATGGACGCTTGCAGCTGTCGGAAATGGCCAAGTAAGTGTGTCCTTGAAGTGCTCCTTGCTCGAATGCCTCCAAGCAGCCAGCCCCCTAACTTATTTATTGCAGATTGCTTCCGGTTAAAGAGAACTTCCTTTGCCGCCAGGTGTTTAAGGTAAGTGACAAGCGATATGACAACGACTTCCCAGCCAAGTCAGACAAAAATTGAGGAAATTGCCGAGAGTAGATACCATCGATTTCTCGGGAGTACTTAGCGACAGCTCGGTCTAAAAACTCGTTGCTTATGAAACAGAAAAACCGAAATAAACGCCCACGGCTTGCCTTCAACCAAACACGTTTAGCACTTAGGTTAGCTTTGGTTTTTCAGTTAATCTCACTAGCTGCAGCCTGGATAATCCAACTTACTTAGCTTTGCAACTAACTCAAACCAGCAATGCATTCAAAGTTATTGTCTTAAGTTTTTACGCCTTTTCAGTTGACAAGACTCTGCCGAGACCGAGGGTGTGGTTTTTGGGGGTAGAAATATGCATTAGATTGTTATTATAACAAAGGTTTCCCGATTTTATTGAACCCTTTTTTGGGGCTTTTATATTCTCTGCCCAAAAGATGAGCTTGCGATGGGACAAAATAACTATTTCGCCTTGCCATTCACAAATCCAACACTCGATGCAACATCGAATTGAAAAGTTGTGGCCATAAAAAAATATCACCAGCGTAGCCGAGTGACAATAAACGGATTTGGTTCCCTCCAATCCGAATCCAGAAGCCAATTCGCGCTGCGTCGCAACAAATAAAGCCATGGCCAAAAGCCAGAAATAGCTGGCCAAAAAGGAAAACAAGAAATATTGTCTGCAATCGTAAAAATAAACGAAAGCAAAGCTCAGCTGAATCGGGCAGGTGCCTACACCTACACCCACCCACCCATTCACGTTTTCCGCGAAAATAAAATACGTGGCTAGCTGACGGAATCAATTTCCAAAGACAGGCGCTTTCTTGTTACCCAAAAAAACTCGAGCGTCAACAGATTTGATGCGATTTGAATTGGGCTGTAAAATTCGGAACAACAATCACTGCCACTGCTGCATAAACAGAAGGTGGAAAGTCGGAAAGTCCCCAAATGGCTGGCCATTAAATACTTTAATATTAGTTTTCGCCTCAGACAGTGGCTGGCGGGCAATTAGCCAAGGAAAAACCATGTGGCGTTTGAGGAAACATTAACTTTTTTCGGAGCCTGAGCGGTGGCAGATGTTCCGGCCGAGCGGCGGGGACATTTAAAATTCCCCCGGGAAATTGGAGGAACTCATTTGAGTTGGCCCAAATGCTGATGATGCCAAATGTGGTTGAATGAATGGTTGTCGTTGCACTCGAGCCAGTCAACGAATGTCACGTAACATGCCCGGGGCCAAAACTTGGCCAAAAGTATATTTGTATGTCTTTCCAGCATGTTTTCCGCTCTCGCATTTTAAGCATGCTCGGCAGCGGCTTTTCCTTGTTGGCCAAAAGAAAATCGGCAAAACCAAACAACAGGAATTCCATTATTTGCTCGTCGCAGCAGCTGCCTTTTGAAAAGTTTGCAAAAAAATAAAGATTTTAAATTTATGCAGGTCCAAGATTGATATGAATTGAGCAAACATCAAGTGGAACTCCGGGGGGTTATAAATATTTCAAAATTAATGGTCTGGAAGTCGGCAGCCGTAATTGGTTTTTATCTTTGAATTGAGTGGGATTAAGCCACAAAATGCTAGCATTCGATGATTATTTAATGTGCAACTTGTGGGGAATTCTGTCGGTTTTTAACCTTTGAAATCCAGCAATTTGCTGAGCCAGCCTTTGCCAAATTTTGTGATTCTGATTCGCGCTTCCCACGCCTCCGGGCAACTCCTTTCGTTTCCATTTTTCCATGTTTGGATTTCCTTTTCGCTGTTTGCCACATGAACCGCATCCCCCCCAACCACGGATACATATAGTAAGTGTAGTAGATATACCACATGGAACAGCAAAGAGACCACCACTTTCACCTCCACCTCCAGCTCCACATCCACATCCACATCCACCTCCTGCTCCTCGTTTGTCGATGTTGTTCTTGGCAATCAAGTGGGTTAGACATACAGGAAAATAAAAGAGTCGTGGCGGGAGCAATGGGCACGGGAATGGGATTGTAGCTGAGAGCTCTTATTGTTATTTGCTGCAAATGTACGTGCTTCAGTCGCATTGGCGCTCATTGCTCATTGGCAGCAGTTGCCCAAAAGCCGAATGGCTGGGGACGGGAGGGTCGGGGGTCGGAAAATTCGAGGAAACCGATGGCGCATCGCAACAGTGGCATCGAAATCAAAAGTGTTGCATTCAAGCTGTACTCACTTTGTATTGGTTTGGATTTCAATTGGATTCCCATTGCACTAAATCACATTGTTGGCCACACTCCATCCCACGCGTGTTTGCCCGAGCTTAGAGCCGGGAATGCGGCTAATGAAATAACATTTTCAATGCAATTTTCCCGAAAAACAATGGGAACCGCCAAATTGCAATGGAGTAATGGGCGTTCTTATTGATTCTGGGAAGCCAGTGAAAATAATGGCTGGACCAATCACCCAAAATGATTCTGGGGATCGTGGATTCGTTATAATCTATTTAAGCTGCTGAATTTCCCCAACTTTCCAAAGCTTGCTTAGAATTTCAAACTAAAAAGTTTGCGATATTTACATAACAATGTTTTGGAAAAAGGATTCCCCTGTGCAAAGGCTACATTTCCATTTCAAGCAGGCACTTTTCATAAAACCCTTTTTCGTGGCCGACACATGAGCAATGTTGCGATGTGCACTCAGTGGTGCAACACAGCAGCAGCGGCATCAGCAGAGGCATCAGCGCAGGCATCAGCAGAGGCATCAGTGTTGCAGCAGCCACACGAGGCAACAAGGAAACAAAGCCGCAGCAATGCACAATGAACAATGCTCGTTCATGGCTTGAATGCCACATATTTGCTCATTGTTACAGCTCGCAGCACAAACGACATTTTATTTGGCTTTTATTGATGCAAGAGGCAGTCGCAGGAGGCGGCCATCGGGAGTCATGCATAACAATGTAGCCGGTAACGAAACATGGTTGATTTTAATCGAAAACTCCGACGCGGACATGATGGCTGTCCCTCAGTTCCAAGCCACTGAGCCCTAATGCTCTTAAGATCTGCACCCGACCACCTGACCGCTTCCTGATATGATGCGTTGTAAATATGTATACCTATACATTTCTGTACCGCCTTTGCGGTAAGTCGGCCGTTATGAAGTGCCATAAAACGCAGGCAGGCAGGCAGAAGCCCAAGCTCAGGCAGCCATAAAATAGGCATTTCCAGCACATTTACCCAAGGTGCAGTTATTACTTTTATATAATTTCTGAGTACCCGCAGAGCAGGCCATAAAAAGCGCGGAGCATGCATCAGCATTTTGATAACCGCAGCGGGATCGACGCCGAGCTATATGCACTGTGTCTTGCAGTCCACCCATTCCCATTCCCATTCCCATGAAAACTCTGAACTCTGGTAATTTCTTTCCATTTTCATCCCCCGAATTGGTGGCCAACTGTGAAAGCAACTTGTGTCTCCTTCGGGCATCCAATTATGGGGCGCTGTGTATTGCTGGCTCTTGGCCAAAAGCTGACAGAAAGCGTTATGCTAATGCACATCACGTATACGCCGCATGCACCGCAACGAGCAGTGACATAATGCGCTGCAACAGGAAAAGCGAATAGGTGTGGACAAGGGACATTCAGGCGAAAAAAAAAAGCAGGGAATAAAAGGTCCCGAACGTGAGCAGGAAAACTTTACCTTATGGTTCTGGCGTTAATTTAAATACGCGGCGTTTTGTGGTGAGAAATGTTTAGAAATGCAGACCCACACTCGGCACAGTCTTTACAATCTCTTAATTTCAACTTTATTTATGAATTTGTATGGCAAAACCTTGCAATTAGTTCCAAATATTAGAGCGATCGACTAACAAAGCTAATAAACTGCAAGCTCTCCGATTGGTAATGCGTATGTTACTTAATAATATTCGATTTTAGTTTTGCTGCATCCAGATCTTAGATCGTTTAGCTTACTAAAACCAACTAAAATTTAGCCTAAACAAGTATTTCAAACTCTAAATATGTAAGTCTATCAGGGCAGACGATCTAGAGGATTAGTCTGCCTTGATTGCCACTAAACGAACCGTTTAATTTTAGTTTACAACCTTTCTAACCTTCTACTTTGTATCTTTTTTGTTTCCCCGCCCGCCTATCTCCTCTATGCCTAACCAACTACATCTGTATCTATATGAACATGACAAATATACTATATATCTCTATGCATACTCTTCTATAATCTTGCGAATTTTTTATTTCTAAACCAACATCGTAACAATAACCAAACTAATGGTAAAAAAAATAACAAATGCACGTGGTGTAAAACATTTTTGGGCTGCCCACCTGCAACTTCCGAACTTTATCACAACCAAACCATGCCAATGCATATGCAAATGCTATTCGAAATCAACTACGAAATAACTAAACAATTACCGCAAATCAAAACTTTGGCTGTATATACAAAAAATACCCGCAAATTTGCATATTTCCAACAACAATCTGCAACCAACCAATTGCACTGCCAACAATGAAAACAAACCAAAAAAATATTTCAAAAAACAATACACTAACTATATACTACATTCCTGCAAACAAACCAAATGAAATAAAATAAATAACATAAAAACTATGCCATACTCGTATATGTATAAAAACCACACTCTAAAGGAGGGCATTGATGTAAGTATTTAATTTCCACCCAATCATCGAATTCAACGCAAAAAATTCCAATCACCGGCTAAAATAAAATCCGTAGACACTGGTGGCCCATTAAAAACTCGCAATAAAACCGTATAATTTTGTATTTTGTTTAAACAATCAGTTTTTTGTTCAACACTCGATGGGAACTCAAGAATTTTTATTGATTCAAGTTCTGTTTTCGTACGTAGTTTGAGTGTTTTGCCATCCTCTGACCCAAACACACAGCAGCCACATAAATGCTTTGAATTGATTTTGACCATAAACTTTTCTCTAGACAGACAACTGAAATGCATGGAAATAAAGCATGGCAATTGTTTGCTTTATTAAATCTGCATTTCTATGATTTAATGCTTAGAATGCGCAGAATGGTTGAACAATATCCAGCATCCTTTCGGCCTGATTACCTATCCAAACATTCGTAGCCCAAAAGTTCGAATCCGGCTGAATGGGCCTTAATTAATAAGAGCTTACGGCGCTTATCTGCCATATGAAAACTCAGGCAAAGTTGGTGCCATAAAAGTTTGAGTAATTTGTAATTTATCCATTTTTAGGGCCCTTTGCTCGATTGGCAAATGCGCCTGCTAACCGCAGAGAAGCTCTCGCCTTCGCCCTGAGAATGATGGCTATGAGCTACTAATTAGACTTTTGATGGCACCGGTCCACCCCATTTCCCACTTAACACATTCCAGCCCAAGTACGTGAACAGCTTTAGCCGGAACGATGTGAGGTCCACACAAATTACACGTTGAATGTGGGAATCCCAACCTCGTCCTCGTCCCCGTCTCCGTCTGCGTCCCTGGGAAACCTTTTGCATAATTTAGTCATTGAGTGCGGGGTGTTAGGGGCAGGGGATGCAAGGGATATATATTTTGTGGCATTGCCATATGGATAATGGCAGCCGCAGGCTGGCACGCTCTTCTCGCTGCCACCGGCTCTTCAAAGTGTTGAAGTGTAAAATAATTACTTCATTTTATCAATGTGAGCACATCACGTTCAAGTCGCATTGCGACTTAAGTATGAGCAATTTGACAAAGGGCCATGGCACGCCAACGCTAAGGCCAAGGCAAACGCCAGCGAAACGAGTGAAATTCAATTTCGGCAGCTTTGCAGCCGCTAAGTGGAAACTGTTTAATGCCAACCCGGGCTTAGGCCAACACATATTTTTTAAAGCTTAAGCAAAAAGGGTTGCGCCACTTAATGGGTTTCTAATCTCGTTAAGAACGCACAAAGAATGCGCCAAATGCGTTTTTTCTTGCGGGGCGCCAGTAAAACAAATGTTATCACAGCTCCCCAAGGATAACCGGAAACAAGGTCTTGGGTGTGCTACCTCGCAGCCTTCAGGGCGCACTAGGAGAAATCAGATAAGCTTCTTATATTCTGAACAGTTTCAAATTATGGGTCTCTCGAGTTTACTCCCATAAATTAGAGGAAACTAACATAGTTGGGTAGTCGGTAGTTGTATTTGAGCTGTATATCTTTAAAATTTGTTCAGATATCTCTGAAGCGTTGTCCGAAAAATTTAAAAGGAATCTTAAAACATAATTGCCAATAAAATGGTATTGAAGCTTCCATAAACCTTGAACTTGAGGGGTCATATCGATTGGCCCTCAAAGCTACTAGAAAATATTAAAACTTAGAACTAAACTTAGTCTAATAGACCCCAACTAGTATTAAGATCCCTGATTTTTCACATCAAATCTCTTAAGCATATTCCTCCGATACATTTTTGGCAGTGCAACCCGCCATAAACTTTGAACTTGCGGCGCCACCTTGGCTTTGTTGCATAACCCCCAAAATTACAAAATGCAAGGCTGCGTGTGTGTGCGGGCGGAGGGAGGGTGTGTGTGTGTGTTAGTTAGTAAGTAATTTCAGGTACACACACGTATACGTGTTTGAAGGGAAATAATTCGAGCAATTCGTTGGGCGCAAATGGAATCGATAAATTCCGTGTTTCCCTTGTGGAAAACGCATTAAGGGCAATCCCAAATGAGAAAGCCAAAATGGAAAAGACAAATCTGCTGTACCTTGGCACCATAATTCATATTAATTAGCGAATGTCAAAGCCGTAACATCCACATAATTGCCCGTATGTTTCATTCAGCTTAATTAGGCATTAAGCGTAAGCATAACAAATGAATGTGAATATGAAATTTCGGGTTTTTTGCATGCCCTTTTATTTTACTGAGTTCTTACTAAACAAGATTTAATGTTGGTTATTAAAATCCTTCAAAAATAACGCATGTTTTTTTGGTTTATGTGCATGCAGTCATACGTATGTTTGGCGCTTTGTATATAACCAGTCGAAATTCAGAATGGCACCAAATGACACTCCACAATTCGTAATTTGATCGAAGACTTTTTCAGGGGAGAACCTTCCAGTTGGTCCTGGAAAAAGTTGTAAGATAATTTTGGCCACAAAAGCAAATTATACTCTGAAAGATTGGCCAAGTTTTCTGTTACAACTTTGAGATTAAAATGTTGATTTTTTCCAAGGCAACTATAGATTTTGCATAAACGTTTCTGTTGGGAAAAATACTTTTAATGCCAAACCTATATTTGTGAATCATACTTATAAATAAACCTTTATGTGATACGTTTGTTAAATTAATACAAATTTAGGCTAACTTATAAAATTCTCTTCCTTAGGGTGCCACAAAGTTGACCAAGGAAGATATTGAGAAGGTCTTCTCGCTCTATGATCGGGTATGTAATTATTATACCTATACATTTTCCTATATTGCCATGCAGTTTTATAGAAGGTTTAGCATCCTCCTTGATTTGTTTACTATATATTTTCTCTTCATACTCTGCAGGACAACAGCGGCACTATTGAAAACGAGGAGCTCAAGGGCTTCCTCAAGGATCTCTTGGAGTTGGTCAAGAAGGTGAGTTCTATCGAAGCTTAGGTGGAGCTGAAATGCGGTATTTTGGGAGTCCCTTACTATTGCAGGACGACTACGATGCCCAGGACCTGGCTGCTTTCGAGGAGACCATCATGCAGGGAGTGGGCCGCGACAAGCACGGAAAGATCTCGCGCAAGGAGCTGACCATGATCCTGCTGACACTGGCCAAAATGTCGCCCGATGAGGAGTAAGCTCGAAAAGGACCGCATTTCCTCCCCCCAAGAAAAAACATCCCAATAAGATTTTAGCAGACTCTATTTTTGTCACCCTCAAGAGGTAGAGGAAGAAAAGCATATATGAGGCCATGAAAAAGGGCTATCGAGGCAATTGTTTACTTTAGAACTGCATCTGAAAAAGGGCAGCAAAGAAAAGATTTTGGTAAAGGGCCGGGATCCTAAAAGACTAGCGATCCTGCCCGCCACAAAGCTATATTGGTAAAATAAATATAATATAAATGTTTCAATCTTAAATAAATGTTTATCGTACGTTAAGATGTTGAGAGTATATTTCCCAGAAGCAAACCCAAAGAGGGATATATCAAATCCAATAAACAATTTGCAACTCTGAATCGAGCCACTTAAATTAAACAAATAAGAAGAGATAACATCAAGAGATCAGTACATCGATTTTATATTATATTATATTGAATTATATTATATTATATATGTATTTATATTTTCTATGTGTATTTGCATAAAGTATTTTATTTAATTACCAATTAAAAATTTCGAAATAAATTACCTATATTTAAGAGAATACAGGCGAATCAGTCAAGATTTATTTGAGATTATACAAGTACGATAAAATATATACTATGTAGATAACTGTTGTTGATAATTGTGAAAATATCTTTTAACTTTGCAACGCAAACGCGTATTCCTTGCCAAGGCTCTAATATATAAAGGAAAAACTAGCCCGCAGCCTATATACGTGTACTATATACCTCTATGTACTGGCACTAGCCCTCTGTATATCTCCCGCAAACATCAATCAATCAATCAAGAGCCACTTGCCACACAGCCCTCGGGGTGGACGTTGCAAGCACTAGTTTAATGCAGGTACAAGCAAATGCATCTGCTGCCCTCCAGAGAACGTGACAATGTCAAGCGAAGGGGGGGCGGGGACACCTGCCCCTGCAATATTTGAATGCATTCCAGTTAACGTTAAAGCACTCGTCCTTGTAGGTGGCTTCGAGTGTTTGCCATTTGCCACCCGAGGGCCTGCAGGGCAAAGGAGATTATAAGGTGCATCTGGCACACTTTCCATTTCCATTTCCATTTCGATTTCGATTCTTTGCTTTGGCAAATTGGAAATAAAATTCTAGAGAAAACTCAAATTTAACCCACAAGTCTACGGAACTACTATCTGATGTTTTTCAAGGTGCTATAGCTATACAACTTAAAACTTGGTTCAAGACCCCTCTCCCTTTTCGACCTACAAAATCTATTTCTTTGCATTTTTCTGCTCTAAAACATAACCTAATATTAATAACTTAAGCTTTAAAGACAAATTGGTACAATCTTTGATGATCCCAAAGAATCATTATCCGCGAAATTTGGATCGAAAGTGAAACTTTGGGGGAAGCCGATTGTACGATGCAACAAAATGCCAACTTAACATATAAAATACAACTAATTACGATACAACTAAAAACTCTATATGGTACTTACGCTAAACCTAAGATATTGTTCAAACCACATGCATGTAAAGCTTCGAAACGGACTTTCTCAATATACAAAAATATCTATTATCTATATGGATATATGTCTAATACATACAATACTAACAGCAAATACAGCAAAAATGTTTTACTAAAATAAATCCAATATATGCAGACATCATGGGGTGTCATCACTCCAACTGTTACTGTTGTTTCATTTTGCAACATATTACTACTACTACACATGCCTCTGGTAGCAGTGATTGAATTCCTTTTGCAGCTGCAACAATTTGTTAAGTTTGGTGAGCAAATAGTTGGCATCCTCCACCTGGCCGGTCAACGAGAGGACCGAAGAAGGTGCATCACTGTTCCCTCCTGAATCGTTCTGCTGGGGTACCGGGTCAAATAGACTATTAATTTTATTCATAATTTTTCTGATGCGCGAGCAGAAACTGAGAGCAGGATAAATCCTTTAAAACCGATTTATCAATTACATGATGACGATGAGACTACTCACCACTGTGCCGTGCTCTTTTTGTTGCTCATGACTAACTTCCAGGCCAAGCAGTTGTACAGGTGCCACGTGAAATTGAAAATTCTAAGAGTTTCCGTCTCAGGGGGAACCCATTCAACAGTGCTCGCCGTCATTGCTGGCGGCAGTACCACCTGCTCCAAGGTCCATGTGTACCAGGGTACGGAAGCCCTCTCCTGTTCCAAGTCCGTTTCGCCGTATATCAAGGTATTTAACTTCAAAGCGGCGAGGCGTTTGTGAGCTGCTTCTGAGACCTTGAGATTGGTATTTACACCAAAGTGTCGTTTCAAAAAGCTTTTTGCATCCTTTTCTGGATCCCTGGCTGAGGGTTTGACAAGCTGGTTGGAATCCTCCAGTTTGACTTGAAAGGAAAGCCAGAATGGACTCACAGAAAACGATCGGATTGAGCGATCAGCATATGTAATTTCTGTATGCCTGGGAAGGGTTTCGGGTAAAACGTATAGTAAATATCCTCATCCCAATGATGTACGACTATTTGGTGTATAGTAGTGTAGTGTTATTATTGTTGAAACAGAATGGTAACTTTCAGAATTTTATTTAGCCTAAATGAAGTACACTTTGAGACAAGAGTTGATAGATGTGATAGCCCCGTGCTGAGATTCGAATCTACTCACCCGCTGGCGATGCTAACCACCAATTTGGTAACGGGCCCGCAGCGGGGCGTAGCAATTTGTGTACAAATCATACGGTCAATTTTTTAGTAATATTCATGAAAAAAGAGAATAATTTGAATGACGCACCAGGCGAAGGCTACTACAGCGCCCTGTCCAGCTCCTGCTGGTACTCCAGTCGCTGGAGGATCGTGGGATGAGTGTGATGCCAGCGGGCGTAGCAGTCGTCGTAGATAGGGAAGCTCATGTGATCCGCGTAGATCTTGATCAGCGCCATCCGCAGCGCGTTCGAGTAGCCCATTTGGTGGGCGAACTTGTCGGCGGCATACTCGAAGCGCCGCAGGTTCCACAACATCACCACATTGGCCAACGTGAGATAGGGCGTGAGGGCGAACCTCAGGACGATGATGAAGCCCACAACGATGGGACAGATGCCGGCCTTGAAGCCCACCGCCTGGTACATGTATGGGCAGTGGAAGAACACGCCAAAGAGAACCATGGTGATGAGGAAGTGCAGCTTCATGATAATCGTGGCCTTGTAGAAGTGGCCGTGCTTCCAGTGGCCCAGCTCGTGACACACCACACCCGCCACTTGCGCGTTGCCCAGGCCCCGGCCCACCTCGAACGGGTGCAGGGTGGCAGGGTCCTGGCCCTTGTTAAGGAGCAGTGTGTCGAATATCACGATCCTCTTCAGGCAGCAGCTGCCGTAGAAGTAGGCGTTGCTGTACTGCATCGAGCGCGTGCGGATGATGAAGACCCGATCCATGGGGAAGCCGACCGAGTCGCAGACCTTCTTCACATCCGGATAGATGGCCATGTCTTGCGGCAGGACCACCTGCCGCCCGATGCACGGCACGCAGCAGCAGGGCAGGAAGAAGACCAGGCTGAGGGTGAACAGGGCCCAAAAGAGCCAGAACCAGAGGAAGAAAAAGAAGCCAAGCAGCCGGACGACAACCACGAGTGCCAAGGTGATGGGCTGCACAATAACCTGGCACAGGATAACGGCCAGCAAGCCCACGCAGCAGTAGAGATACCATGGGAACTTGCCCCGCATCCCGTAGCGCAGCTCCAGCAGGCACTTGTCGTAGATGAGGACGGGCAGGAAGCGGACGCAGATGTAGAGGGTCAAGTAGAAGACAAACACAAGGCTGATCCACAGCTCTTCCTCGGTTAACGGCTGCAGCGTCGCGACCGCCAAACCCCACATGAACGGATAGAATCCGAAGGCGAGCTCACAGAGGGATATAAGCAGATCGATCGAGTGCTTCCAGATGAGCAGCTCCGTTTTGTGGAGCTCGTAGATGCGGGCCCGGTGAAAGATGTCCAGTGGAATAACGGCCCGCAGCTCGTCGGGCACCATTATGGAGTTCATGCATACATAGTACTGAGCCGATAAGGATTTCGATGAGAAGGCGATCGAGAGGTTGCAACCGCTGCACTTACCTGTCGCTTGGTGAGTATGATCTCCCAGACGCGGTCAACAACAAGAATCACGCACAGCACTATCAGGATGACGAAGGGATCTACCACCGGCCAAAAGTCGTATTCAAATGCCATTTAAACCGATCATGTCCCCCAAGACATACAAAAGACTATTAAAATATATATGAATAATCATAATATCCGAGACCGGGACTATTGGATCGGAACCTACTGTGTTTTTGATGGAATAATACTATTAACAACTCCTGCCAGTTCTATGAGTCCAGATTCTCCAGGTGCTCCAAGCGGTCCAGCATCGTGGGGTGCGAGTCGTGCCAGCTAGAGTAACACTTGTCTGTCACGGGAAAGACCAGATTGTCCGCGTACAACTTGAGCAGGGCCTGCCGCAGTTCCTTTCCGAATCCCAGGTGAAATGCGAACTCGTCCGCCTGGTACTCGAAGAAGCGACTCATCGACAGCATGAAAAAGTTGGACAGGGTCAGGAAGGGAGTCAGCACGAACCCAAAGACTATGATGAATCCGGCAATGATGGGCTGTACACCGGGCGCAAAGCCTACCGCCTGGTAGATGGGTCCGTGCCAAAATGCCACTCCGAAGAGGAGCATCAACACTATAAGGTACACCTGGAACGTAATAAGCGTCTTGAGGAAGTGGCCATGCTTCCAGTGGCCCAGCTCGTGACAAACCACAGCTACCACCTGTTCGTCGCGCAGTCCCCTGCCGATCTCCTCCGGCGCCAGCTCAGATAGATCGCGCTTTCCCCGATTTAACAGGAGGCCATCGAAGATGACGATTCGCTTTAGGCAACCGAACCCATAGAAGAAGGCATTGCTGCCGATGTTGGGATCGTTGACCCTGATAATCATCACCTGGCGCATCGGAAAGCCGACCATTTTCGTCAGATGCTCCAGCTCGGAACGTAGGTTCGTGTTCTCCAGCGTCATGCGTCGTCCCAGGAACGGATGGATCACAAAGGGAACAATCAGTATCACGGCAAGGGTGAAGAGCAGCGACTGAACGTAGAGGCCTGCGGGCGTGTATATTCCCAGCCACATGACCATGTACACAAGGGATATCACCATGATGGTGGTTATAACTAGGTTTACGAATAGGTCCATAATCGCCTTGCAAACGCGATAGCCGAATGGTTGTGGTGGGGGCGGGGGTTGCAGCTTTCGGATGCAGCATTTCTCGTAGAACGCTCCCGGCAGGCTCTTGAGCCAAAAATAAATGCTCAGCAGGATGATGAATACCCAAGAGATATACGCCTCGTGATCCAACCAATGGACGAAGGCGCACTTGGAGGAAATATCCCAAACGAACGGATAGAAACCGAAATATAGCTCCAACACCCCCGTTATTACCACCGTGAACAAAGTGTTGACGATGGTGAACCAGAGCTTGTGGATCTTGTGCACGCGCATTAGGTCGTAGATTTCCTGTGGAAAATGACGCCACAGCCTGTCTGGGACCTCGTCCACCCGGTAGATCGTATGCACCTGCAAATCAAAGGGAGTTTGATTGCTAAAAAAAAAATGTTGGGATACAATACCAACGATAGATCACTCACCTCGCGCAGCAGCAAGTAAATGGTCCACAGATTGTCGACCACGAGAAAGCCTAAGAGTAGATAAAGTATTATTACCGGGTCATCCCATAAGTGTGCAGACATGTTCGGTTCCTCTGACCACTTGACATTGTAAACATATTTATGAGAAATTTTGAAATTCAGCTAGAACATCATTTTGGATTGAATTCTAAGCAAAAGAATTTAAACGACCGGTTTACATGTTTGCCCGAAACAACATCGGAGCTCCCCCAAGCTCACTCATCCCTTGCTGGTTAAAGATAAAGATCAAACTCTTTGGGTTAGGCAACTAAAAATGGAAACTTGTGCTCGGGGATAGTCCCCGACTTTATTTAGTCTTGTACAGTTAAATAAACGGAACAGTATAGTGTAAACTTTGGTCTCGTGCGACGCCAGCCCTCCTAGTTTGTCTTCTTGCCAGCGCCGGCGGCCTTAAGCTCCTGCAGGCGGCTCAAGCGCTGCAGGAGGGTGGGATGCGAGTGGTTCCAGGTGGAGTAGAGCCAGTCGTAGACGGGGAAGCCCAGGTTGTCCACGTTCAGCTTGATCAGGGCCCGGCCCAGTTGCTCGGAGAAGCCCAACTGGAAGGCGAACTCATCCGCCTGATACTCGAAGCGACGCGACAAGATGGTCATGGCAAAGTTCATGAGGGCGTTGTAGGGGGCCAGGACGTAGGTGAAGACGACCAGCAGGCCCACAAGGATGGGTCGGGTTCCGGGGGCAAAGCCGAGGGCCTCGTAGAACGGTGGATACTTGAAGACGTTGGCAAAGACGAGGAACATGAGGAACAGGTGGACCTGCATGAGGACGATGTTCTTGGTGACGTGGCCCATCTTCCAGTGGCCCAGCTCGTGGCCCAGAACGGCCAGCACCTCCTCGTCGGTGCAGCCCTTGCCCTTCTCGTCCTCCGACAGCTCCGAGTCGTCGGCCTTGCCCTTGTTGAGCAAAAGCGTATCGAATAGCACGATCCTCTTCGAGTTCCACAGGCCGTAGAAGTAGGCATTGCTGTGCGAGGAGCGCTTGGAACCCTCGACCACAAACAGCTTGGTCAGAGGGAACTTCAGGGAGGCGGCCAGGTCCTCGATCGACTGCCTGAGGGCTCCCGTCTCCAGGGGCGTGTACTTGTCGAACAATGGGGCAATCAGCAACGGATATAGGGTGAGCAGGACCAGGCTCATGACGCCAGTGAAGACCCACAACCAGATGAAGAAGTTCGGCCCGCCGATCTGTACGATGGCCACGATCGCCGCCGTGATGGGGATCATCAGGACCTGGGTGACCAGGAAGCCCTTGATCTGATCCCAAGCAAAGAACCCGGCGGTCTGCTTGTTGAATCCGTGCGTCTCCTCCAGCACAAAGATCTTGTAGATCTTGAAGGGCAGACCCTTGGCCGTGCTGAGGAGGTTCGCCAGCAGGACGAACACGCAGCTCACGAGCACCTCGTTCTCGGCGTTCCAGTTGAGGCGATCCACCAGAAGCAGGGACACATCCCAGATGACGGCAATCAGACCGATGTAGAGCTCCAGGCAGAGCAGTCCTATGTCCGCAACCAAAGCCTTGAAAATGCCAAATCTCTCCTGGTCCAGTCCGTACTTCCTGGCCTTGTGGAAGGTGTCCTCGTCCATGTGCGCCTGCAGCTCCTCGGGCACCTTCAAGGCCGTGCGGTAGACATTGACCTGTTATCAGTCGGGACGGGGAGGTGGGAGGTGGTGAAAAACTTTTAGCATTTGCGACTCTAAATTTATCAAAAAATCCGCACATCCGCATATTCGCACATTCGCACATCCGCATATCTTTATATACCCATCGCCCTCCCTCTGACGGGTTGGCCGGCGGGGTAAATCAATTTTTACTTACCTGTCGCAAGGCTATGTAGATTTCCAGGGCATTCTCCACGATTACCAAGGCCAAGATGCTGTAAAGCACCGTTTCAGCGTCCAGTGCGGTCATTTTCAGCGCGCTATATCATTAAAAACTAAAGAAAACTAGAATTTTACACTCGCGCAGTGAGACGCGATTTCGCCAGTGCTGTGAAACGCCGCTCGTTGGGGGGACAGCGTGCGCGGAATAGCACAAATCGAATGCGCCAGATGAGCCAGATGAGAATACAATATATTCTTTCAATCGATAGAGCACAACTAGGTGGGCCTTATCTGGGTAGCAGCTTTGTGACATCAAATCAAATGAAAACCCCCCCAGCTACGCCCATTGGAAGGGTGGCAACTATCGCCCATCTCTAGAAGGCGATAGCGTACCTGGTAAAACGTTTAAAAATATGCTATTTTCAAAGCGGTTTTACAGCAGTTCTAAGCGCATTGCCCACATTGCCAAGGCCCACAAACCGGGGGACTCCTTGAGCATTCAGGTAGCCAAGAAACCCAGGAGTGTCACTATTGTTTTCATTCAGAATCTCATGGTTTTAGGGTTGGATCAAGAGCGTGCGAAGACTCAAGAGCAACACCTTTTTGGACGTAAATGATGGCTCCAGCAGCAACAGGTTCCAGGTGGTGGTGCCCAGGACTCCGGAGAACCAGCAACTAACGCCGGGCAGTGTAATCTCCGCCGTGGGTCACGTTCAAGTGGCTCCGAATGGCACCTACGAACTGCACGCCGAACAGGTGCAAATGTTGGGTAATCACTTGGATTTGCCTCAAGTTTTCACATAATCATCCAAGATTTTTGCCTTTTCCAGCGGAGGGGCGCCTGCAGGAGGGCTACCCCTTTGCCCCCAAGCAGAAACTGCCCCCGGAATACGTGCGGGAGCACCTGCACCTGCGTTCCCGCGTCGACTTCATTGCCGCCCAAATGCGCATCCGCCACAGGGCCCAGAAAGCCATTCACGATATGATGGACCGGCTCGACTTTGTGCAGATAAACACTCCCCTGCTGACAACGAACGACTGCGAGGGCGCCGGCGAGGTCTTCCGCGTGCAGCCCGACTCGGAGGAGCTCCTCAAGACGATGTCCCGCGAGGAGGTGCCCCTGGAGCAGAGCTACTTCGATGGCAAGGTCTTCCTCAGCGTCTCCGGGCAACTGCATCTGGAGGCCATGAGCTATGGCCTCGGCAACACCTACACATTCTCTCCCGCCTTCCGGGCGGAGAACTCAAAGTCCCCTCTGCATTTGTCCGAGTTTTACATGTTCGAGGCGGAGCTGGCGCCCCTGGAGGAGGTGGAAAAGCTGGCCCAGTTCATCGAGAAGATGCTCAAGACCATAACCGAGGAGTTGCTGGAGAAGAGCAGCGAGGATCTGCGCTTTTGCCAGCGCAGTGCGGGCTCTTCCTCGGACCTCGAGTGGCTAAAAGTGCCCTGGAAGGTGGTTACCTACGACGAGGCCGTGGAGATTTTGCAAGCGAACGAAGGGAGCCTGAAGACGCCCCTCAACCTAGGAGAGGGCTTCTCCAAGGACCAGGAACTCTTCCTAGTCGCCCACTTTGCATCACCCGTTTTTGTGGTCGATTGGCCGGCGGAGCAGAAGCCCTTCTACATGAAAGTGTCGCGGAAGAATCCGAAAAGGGTGCACGCCTTGGACCTGCTGATGCCGCAGGTGGGGGAGCTGTGCGGGGGCAGCCTTCGCGAGAGCGATGCCGAGATCCTGGCCTCGCATCCGCAGCTCCCCAAGGAGCTCTCCTGGTATGTGGAGCTGCGCAAGTTCGGGGGCATTCCCACGGGAGGCTTCGGCATGGGCTTCGAGCGCTACCTGCAACTGATCACGGGCGTCAAGAACATCCGCGACGTGATTCCCTTTCCCAGGTATCCGCACAGCTGCAAGATGTGATCTGCAAGCTTGTTATAAACTTTTTTTTATTAAGAACCTCTTGCATTTCGTCGTTGTTTTGATACGCATTCAGGGTACAAACTAGCAGGCCTCCTAGGCGAACTTCTTCTTCTGTCAAGATCATCAGAGATTTGATACCTTTTCCTCCTTCTGTCAAGATCATCCTTGTTATGATACCCTTTCTGAGGTATTTCCATAGCTATCATAAACTTGTTTTACTATGAATCTTTTGCATTTCGTCTTGGGTTTGGAATACAATCATCATAAAAACTGTCAGACCTCCTGGGGGAGTTTATTCTTCTGTCAAGATTATCAGAGATTTGTTACCCTTTTGCAGGGATTCCTAGAGCTATCATAAACTTGTTTTTCTAGGAATCAATCATGGTACAAACTATCAGGCCTCCTTGGACAACATCCGGAATTTTACACCCTTTCGCTTCTTCTGTCAAGATCATCGGGACTATGATAGCCTTTCCCAGGTATCCCCACAGGTGCAAGATGTGATCTATACGCTTGTCATGAACTTTTCTTTACTAAGAACTTGTTGCACTTTGCTTTTCCTTTCATACACAATTATAATACAAACTAGAGCTGTCCCAGCATGGTCTTGTTTTGTACTTCTTCTGTAAGGAACATCCGGGATGTGAGACCCTTTTCCAGGCGGATATAGCTGCATTATGTGATCAATGCCTTGTAAAAAACTCCTTGTTTTACTGATAACTTGTTGAATTTGGTCCTTGTTATGACAAAAACACAGTCGTAGCAGACGCCAAAGCTTTTCCATCATATGCTTGCCATGCCGCACTTCTTCTTCTGTCAGGAACAATCGAGATATAATAGCCTTCCCCTTTTCTGTCCAGATTTTCCAGAATGTGATACCCTTTCCAAGGAGGATACACTTGTAAATAATTCATTTTTTGACTAAGAACTGTTTGCATTTCGTCTTGACTTTGATAAAAACACAATCATGGTAGAAACTACAAATCTAGAGCTGCCCCAGCATGGGCTTGCGACCTGGCCAGGCCTCCTTGGCGTACTTCTTCTTCTGCGGTCCCAGGCCGTCGCCCTCGCCGCTCGAATCGTGCGGGTCCTCCACGTACCGACGCACTGAAAGACAAAGCAATCATTAGGAGGAAACCCAAAGAAGATGGGTTTTCAGGGAGCCTACCATTCGCGTTTGCCACGGCCAACTTCTGGGCCAGCGTGGAGGTGGCCTCCGCGGGCTCCTCGTAAACGGGCATCACATCCGGCGCCGGATTGGGCAGCAGGAGGCCCAACTTGGAGCCAATGCTCAGCGGGGAAATGGGCTCGAGGTCGCCCTTGCCGTGCGCCTCCGCAGGGAGTCCCTGGTACAGCGAGTTGGGCGAATGGGGCACCGCAAGCGGGGCGGGCATGTCGCGACCGTGGTGCGACTGGCCGTGCTTCATGTCCGCCAGCGTCTGCTGGAAGAGCTGGTGCACGTGCGCCGCGCTGACGCTGCTGCCCGAGTGGATGCCCATGTGGTTGACATCGTAGCGGGCCCGCTTCGCCGGCACCACGGTCGTCTGGACGAGATTCCTGAAGCGACCGACATTCGGGTCCACATCCTCCGGGTTGATGATGATCTCCTCGTCGTTGAAGGTGACATTGCGGGGTCGCCGGCCCTGCTTCAGGGCGTTCTGCTTGCGCAGATTGGTGTCGTCCTCGATGCCCAGCATGGAGATGCGTCGGTTGTGGGCGGTGTTGTACTCGGTGAGGTTCTACGGGAAGTTTGGCAGTGATTAGAGGGGTTTCAATGGCATTTCCTGGCTTCTAGGACCCACATCCAGCTCCGTTTGGCTCTCGGGCAGGCCGAGGAGTGTGCCGTCGCTGGTCTCGCTGAGCGGCAGGTCCTCCATGATGTTCGTGTGGTGCCCGGAGGGCCGCTCCCTGAGGATGTAGTTCCTGGTGGAGGCGCCGAAGTGAAAGGTGCTGTTTATCTGCAGCTGCGTGGGCTTGTACGACTCCAGGCGCAGGGTGCCGATGAAGGTGCCGTGGGCTGTGGAAAACACGATCTTTTGAGGGGAAAACCAAGGGGATGGGGGGTATATTTACTCGATCCCAGGTCGACGAGGTAGGCAATGTTCAGGTGCTTGTGGTACACGAAAGCCGCGTGCACGCGGGAGCAGGAGGCGTGGTCTATGCAGAAGTCGTTCATCTGGCTGTTCCGGCCGAACAAATAGCATCGCTTCTCGTCCACCATCAGTTTCTGGACCAGTTTCTCGTCCTTCAGGACGTCCAAATGCAGGCCCGTGGGCGGTTTGCCGGCCCTAAAATGGAATTTGTGGGTCAAAAGCGCGTTCTAGGGGGCAACTTGCAGAGCCAGTTTGTCGACCCACCAGCTGGGGATGTCGTAGCTGTTGGCCATTGCCTCAGCTTTCGGTTAAACTCGATTTTATTCGATGCTTAAGAATTATTGTTTATTTTTTCAATCCTTGGGGGGGGTGGTATGACCAGCTGCGGAGTCTGGACAAATCCAGGCAGTCGCAAATACTAGCCGTGTTTCTGGTATTTCTTGTTAGGCGGTAAATTCAAATCGGGTGTGTTTAAATTCAACAAAATTGTATTTTATTTATGGTTTTTATAAGTGCCAAGCCTGAATTTTCTCCGGCTGCCAATGCAGGATGAAATGCAATTAAAATAATTATTTATAAATATTAACATTAACATTAATTAATAAACATATAGTTTAAGAAGTTTTTAAAAGTAACAGCTTTGCAGTTGTGGCGGGAATTAGCCCATGTAGGCTAATATTAAAATAAAATTACTTTGTACCTACACACTACAATTTTGCATTAACTTGTAGCAATTTAATTTTGTGAGTATTTGAAAGTAAAAACATATAAGGGTAATAATTAAAATAACATTAGAATAACTTACTATAAGTTTTTATTGGCTTATCTTATAGTTTATAGTTTAACCATGAATTTTTAAATATTAAATTTTAGAAAAAAAAAATAGATTGCAACAACTTTATAGCAATAATTTCCAGTGGCCTTTCCAATTCTTTCCCAATCAGTTTTCCAATACCAGTGCTGTCAAACACTCGTCCGCCCATTTCCAGTGCTGCCAATCGTAGAGGGGCACAATCTGCTCTTGCTTGTTGTTTGAAAAACATTGCAACGCAACATAAATATCAATCAGCTGACAACCACTGGATTCTATAAATAATTATTCCCCCACCAGTTAATCCAATTAAGTAATTGAAATGCCTGTGCGGAACTAATTCAGAGCAAACGCGGAGAGCAAACGCGGAGACTGCCACGCAAGGTTCGCACGTCGCAGGTGATTCCCGCAACGAAAACCGGATTTCATGCCCGTGAACTCATCGCTGGGGGATTAATCACGCACTCGGATCGGATTGTTCATCGATAGATAGCTCGCAATGGTGGCCGTGATAGCGGACCTCTGCATCTTCCTGCTCACCTGGAACGTTGGCACCCACTCGCCCCGCACCCAGGAACTCGGATCCCTGCTGGCTCTCAATGGAACAGGAACAGCAGGAACAGCGGGATCGGGAACGGGATGCCCTGGGGACCAGCTGCCGGACATCTATGTGATCGGGATGCAGGAGGTGAGCACCAAGCAGGTGCTGAACATCTTCCAGGACGACCCCTGGGTGCTGAAGATCGCCGACGCTTTGCGGGAGCACGAGTTCGTCAAGGTGGAGGCCAAGCAGCTGCAGGGCATCCTCATTACGATGTTCGCCCGCCACAAGCACCTTCCGCACATGAAGAACATCGAGACGGAGGCCACGCGCACCGGCCTGGGCGGTCTCTGGGGCAACAAGGGAGCCGTCAGCATCCGCATGTCGCTCTACGGCACTGGAATCGTCTTTGTCTGCTCCCACTTGGCCGCCCACGACGACAAGCTGAAGGAGCGCATCGAGGACTACCACCAGATCGTGGACAACCACAAGTTCGAGGCGGTGGGCTACCGGCGGATCTTCGACCACGACTTTGTCTTCTGGTTCGGCGACCTCAACTTCCGCCTCTCGGGCGACATGTCCGCCTGGGATGTGCGCACGGACGTGGAGAACGAGCGCTACGCGGATCTCCTCAAGCTGGACCAGCTCAACCTGCTGCGCGAGAAGGGCAACGCCTTCAGCCTGCTCGAGGAGCAGCAGCCCAACTTTGCGCCCACTTTCAAGGTAACTATGGGTCACTTTTAGGGTTTCAAATACGATATAACACATTAGATTCTCACTAAAGTTTATAAATAAGCCCATAAATTAAAAGATATCTTGGCTATCATCCAAAGCCGAGACGCTTGAGCCTTGTCCGTATGTCCGTCTGTCCGTAAACATGCCTCAAATCTCATCTTGGCTGTTTTAACTTGTTAAAACTTCAATCTTTTAGTCATATATATTCAACTGCGCTTCCAAACATAACTCTTATAGGCCTTGTCCGTATGTCCGCTTGTCCGTAAGCGTTTCTAGAACTCAAACAACTGATTGCGCAACCAAAAATAACCCCATTAAATAAATCATTTCTTGATGAGCCTCCAAAGCCGAGGGCTAGAACTATCTGGGATTATAAAATAGATACAAAAATGACACATTCCAATGTGTGTGATACCTAGATTGTCTCGTTAAACGCTATAACCTTGTCCGTATGTCCGCCTGTCCGTAAGAGTGCATAGAACTCTTAGGAATAACAAGTTTTGTTTGAAAACTCATCCCTGGATATTTCTTTCTATTAAAATCTTAAATATCTGATATTTGGATGTTTTTGTAAGCCATTAATCCAATTTTATAAGCTCCGAAAAATGCATTATAAAGAATACTTATGTCCACATCAAATACTCCATTTTATATAATTTTGTTTCCTAGTATAAATACTAATCTTAAAGCTGTTCCCAAGGAAATACTATTCAAGGCACCCCGTTCCAAAGGCCTTCCGCTTTCCTTATCATCATACGCTTTTAACCCCACATTTGCTGCTATCAATTGGCTTCCCATTAAGATACCCTAATAAATTGGTTCTTAATGGTTCAAAAACAATCTCAACGTTTATGTATCCCTGACCATCCTTGCAGTTCGTGGAGGGCAGCAACGAGTACGACCTGAAGCGACGGCCGGCCTGGTGCGACCGGATCCTGCATCGCGTGCAGAGCAACGTTTACCCCGGCGTCGTCCTGAGCGCCAACCAGCTGTCATATCGCTCGCATCCGGACTACACCCTCTCCGACCACCGGCCCGTGTCCGCCACCTTCAACTACCGCGTCGAGGCCGCCAACCAGACCTTCACCGACGACGAGCTCCACGAGATGACGCACGGCGGCGCTGGCACGCCAAGTGCTACGCCAAACGTTAGTCTCACTTTCGCCTTTATTCTGCTGGTAGTGGCTCCGTTTACTCAACTCTGATTTCGCTTCTCTTGTAGTTGTTGTTTAACGCTGAGCTAGAGCAGTGGTGATGCCGCCCCCCGACGTCACTTTTAACCCTTAACTTTTGTGTCAATATCAGTGCTTTTAGTAGAGCCCAGATCTGCGATCTCGGCTAGATTTGTTAGACGTAACGTAACGTAACGTAATGCTGCGGCTTGCCTGCACGGCGAGGGCGAGTCTGCGTGATGAATAACAAGTACAATGTGATGGAATCTCAGCTGATCCAGCAATCCAACAAGCAATTCTCTAGTGATGCGAGTATTTAATCCAGAAAGAAATGTTATCAGTCAATTAAGATATCTGTAACGCAATATCTGTGTATTTTTGTACAAAGAAACCTGACACTATGATCGAATAAAGAAATTATTTACCTCCCGTTCGCGGCATGCTAATTAAAAGTCCGTGGGATATGTGAATTTGATCGATGCAGAGCGTCTGCAGGGTCGGTCTATGGGTTCTTTATTAGCTAGGTTCCTCTGAACAGTTCTTTATACATTCGCCTGGGCAACGTAACGTAAATAATAAATTGGTATATCGCATAAGTATATAAGCCACCGTTTTAAATTAAATGATTAAAGCGCTTTCAACTTAGAGCAATTGTACGGGTCTAAATTAAGTATGGTAAGAGTGGTCTTTGCACAAAGATAAGATAGGTTCATAAATATTTAAGCTATGTGTATTTTTGGATGAAGCGTCACTAAGTATTACTATGCTGTGTCCGTGTCTGTGTGTGTTTGTGGGATAAATGCTAAGGTAGAAACTATCATAAAATTGCCTCCACGACACACCACCGTCGCGTGACGTGAAGATGCGTTCGGGTGTTCGTCCGATGGCACAACAACAAAACAAGGTCAAAAGGGTTGAATAATTTTGCGAATATCTGATTACAATCGTAAAATACTAGTAGAAATTGTTGTCTGTTCTTGGGTATTTGTTTCTGTTTCATCTTAGTTCACTAACGGACGTTTTGTTCTTGGTTTTTAAACTTTGTTTTCATCCCATGGGGGATGTCCTTGCTTAGATACAAAAGCAAGTTGTCTGCCTTGCTTCACAGTGATTTCTTTTTGTTTGTTTCGTAACCGAACCGAGGGGCGTGGTCCAAGTACTTGTTGTCGTTGGATAAAACGATTGCATAAACCGACACCGACACCGAATCACAAAAACCGCGCGTGTCACTGAACATAGTTGCGTTATCTAGCTAGTTACATTAGATAAGATTGAGTGTAAGTATAATCTCCAGTCGGGTTTTGGTTAATTTCGATTTCGTTTCCTATTGAAGAACACATTTGTCTTTTCCCCCGCTTATGTCCACCTGCTCCAACTCCCTCGCTATCTCGTGGTCGTCCTCGATTCTTTAAAAGGGAAAAGATTATTCAGTTTGGGCTGTAACTTTGGGCTGGGTGTTGTAAACTCACGCTTGTTCCTGATTGTGCAGGTGCTGCACCAACTGATCCCGCTTGTCCACAATCGTCACCAGCTCCTCGAGCAGCAGGCGCTCCTTCTCGCGCTGCACTTCCGTCTTGCGCCAATCCTCCACGGACTGCGCCGCCCGCAGTTCCTGATTGAGCATCGTGCACTTGCGCTCCAAATCTTTTTCTTGCTCGCTGATAAAAAACGGAAGAAATACAATTAAAACGATAATAAAATATAATGTTTTCAAGCGAGCACTCACAGTATATTCAGCTGCATTTGACGGCGCAGAAGGGCATTCTTTTTGTTGACCAGCGTGAACCACTGCGATAGCAGTTGCTCCTCCGTTTCCTCGGTCTCTGTGGAATGTATGAACCCTGATTAAATGGCTTTCGGGGCATGACACTGTGCGATAAACTAGTTATAATTAAGCCGGGTCTGCTCCAGATTCTCCCTCAACTTCAACGCAAATAATACACACAATCCAAGGGAAAACCTGAACAGAGCCCAAAGGTGTTTAGTGTTGGCGTCCTTTGGCGGTTTCAGATATAAAAGCTGCTGCCAGAGCGAGTGCCCTGTGATTGATTAGTGAGGATTTTAGGAGGTACACACAGTCCGAAAACAAAGTTAGACACATGATGGTATCGAAACAATTGGCCTGGCGGGCCAGGCCAACAAGCAAACATTGAGACACAAAATATTATGAACAAACAAACGGCACAAAGTATGGAACGCAGCTGAGCTGGGCAGGCGGAGAGGCAGTCAATCTTTTAGGCGTGGCACAGTGCTTGGCGGAAGCGATGTTGAGGAGGAGTTGATCGGTAATGTAGCAGGCAGGCATGTCAGGCATGTCAGGCATGTAAGGCATGTCAGGCATGAGAGGATGGGTGGCACGGATGGGCCGCACTTTACCACAATGAGCGTGACTGGGACACAAATGGGAGCGCGGCCGGGGACGCCGCCGTCGCTGCCTGTGGATCCTGCGATCTTGCTGCCGCCGGACATCGTCGTCGTCGCTGCACGCGGGCAGGTTATCACAGGAGGACTGCTGCGAGGGGCAGCTGCTATCTAGCATGTGGGTGTAGGGCACAACATGATGTACATGATGCGGGCGCAGATGGGAGGGCGAGTGGTGGTGGTGGTGGCAACTCATGCTCGATGGATGCTCTGCCTTCGGCTGCACGAAGCACGACAGCGAGCGCGGCCGTTGCCGCTGCTGGACGACCCTCAAATGCGTCGTGCCCGTGGCCAACTCATCCCCGGACAGACAGGCACTGTCGCTGGACGTGGCCAGGTCATCGTCCTCGCCGCTGCACCGCCCACTTCCCGCTCCACTGGCGCCACCACCAAACAGACTCTCATCGTCCGAGTCGAGCAGCTTAATGCGTATCACATCACCACCACCGATACTATTACGGATTAGCCTAAGGAACGGGTTTCTACTGCGATTATTACTTGGATTGCCGCCCATGACGGCGCGCAGCTTGGCCTCCAGACTGCTCGCCTTCTGGTCGATGGCCTCCTGCTCCCGCTCCAGGGCCTCCAGTTCCGACTCGATGTACGACAGCTTGTCGCTCTGAAAACGAAGCGTAGGATCCCCATTAGATGATAATCGGTTACAATGGGCTATCCAAGGACCTACCCTCTTCTCGTGCTTTGGTGAGATGCGATCCACGATGGCGTTGAACGATTGCAGCGGACTGCCGTTGAGGCCCAGGCCGCGGGGCTCGCTTAATCTATGACTAGGGCTGACCGGCTCCTTCTCGTCCTTCTTCTTGCTGTTGCTGATGCTGTGGCCGCCGTGGTGGTCCCCGAAGTAGTCGTCCGCTCCGTTGTGGATCGGCGAGATGGTGCGCTCCGGCGAGAAGTTGAACCGCTTGGGCTTGGTGGGGCTGGTGGGGCTCTCGATGGAGCCGCCGGTCTTTACGCGCGTCTCCAGGATGATGCGACGGGCCTGCTCCCGCAGCCGCTGCTGCCGCTCCTCCTGAAGGGGGGAAACAACATCGGGATGTAGAGTGGGGATCTGGGCCAGCTGGGCAAATGTTATATAACAAAAGCATATAAAAACAACAATCGAATGCGACGATTACGGGGAAATTAAAAGGGCACAAAAGCCACCTGAACAAACATTCAAGTGCAAATAAAAAGATTGAAGTAAGCGTTGAAGCAGAGAGAGATATATACACCCGATTTGGGGTGAATTCGGGGCTCAATCGTTACGATTTCCAGGGAAATCTAGACGGCAATCTGTCGATGTTTTTATATGCTAATGCAGTAAACAAATATAGAATCAACAATTAAGACATGCAAGAGATAAGCGGCGCTGCGGGCGGCGGTCATTGTCTCTGGCAGGAAGCTACTCACGTCGTTGGCATCGCTGCCATTGGAAAGCTTCAGCTTTTCCATCATCAGCTTGGCCTTTTCGCTCATCGCCTTGTGGCGCGATAAAATTCGCTACAAAACGAAATCAAAAGTTGAAAGCAAAAACACGGGAAATTATAAACCGAAAAGCTTTGGGCAAACTGCAACAGCAACTGCAAAATGTACAAATAAATCGCTAGAGCTACAGCTAACAAATCAAATGCTCAACTTCAACTCAACGATGTATTTTGCCAACAATCAACTGTGTACTCACGTTCGCCGCCTGGGCGTCCAGGCCCAGGGAGCTGTTTTCCTTGCCGCCCGCCTGCGGGCTCTCGTCCAGCAGGTCCTCCTGGGGCGGCGGGGTCACCGCGGACTGATTGCCGTGCTGGGAGGCGTTGATCGAGTTCTTGTCCTTCGTGGGCGACAGCACCTTGCCGAGGATATTCTTCGAGTTGTTCAGAATCAAGTTCTTCACGTCCTTTTTGCTGGTGGGCGACAACTGATCCGACTTGTTCAGCCCAAGGATGTCGTCGTCGAAGGAGTTCTGATGCATCAGCTGCGTCTTCAGGTGCGAGAAGTTGAGCAGGTTCTGCGACAAGTTGTCCGACTTGTAGTTCCCAATCACATAGCTCGACTCATCGGCCGTCGAACCTGAGACAAACAAACGCATTAACCTTGTTTACAAACCGAGCCAGCCGGGTGTGCCTTACCAATCTGCTCGATTTGCAGCTGCTTGCCGGTGAAATGTGCCCTCAGTTGGTGCAAATAGGTCATCACGGCCAGCTTGTCGGGCACCGTCAGCAGGTTCATGTCCCGCGGCTCAATGACGCGAGGAATTCCCAGGGATTCCGCGGCATCGAAGGCAATCTTGCAGTTGCCAACCACCTCGTGGGCGCTCAACTTGCTCATGTCGCTGTATCAAGGAAAAACCTTCAACTTGGAGAATCTTTCGATTAGAAAGTATCACTCACATGAGGTCCGGCACAAAGTGGTGGATGATCGCACAAAAGGCCATGCCGTTGCGCCAACTGGTGGTCAGGTTGGTCACCTTCACGTTCGGATAATCTTTGGTTACTTCTTTGCACCACTCGAGGAGGTCCTGTCCGGGCGTGTTCTCCTTCAGCACAATCTTCTCCACGGGCTTCAGGCTGTTGTTCAGCGAAGCAGAGCTCGTCTGCGATTCGTTTATCGCGGGCGCGAGGGTCGCAACCGGAACCGGAACAGGAGCTGGCGTAGGCGAGGGCTCGTAGCTCTTCTTCAGGTTCAGGGGCGGCAGCTCCGAGCGCTTGGCCTCCTTGGTGGCCCTGCTCTCCTCTTTGGATGTCGTTTCCTTGATGGTGCTGCTGCTGTTGAGGGCCCCACTTCTGCTGGTGCTGCTGTCCTCCTTTTTGGTGTCCAGCGAAACGTCAGCCGCCTCCTCTCTGTCGCCAAAGTTCAAGGCCTTTCCCTGTCTCTTGGGCTTGACAATGTCCTTGCCTGCCTTGGGATCCAGCGGCGTGGATGTCACCATTTTGGCGAAACCCTCAACGACCTTAGCACCTGCCGGAGTCTCGGCGGAGGTCTTGGGGGGCTTGACCGGAACCTCACCCGGCGACTTGATGGGCGTCTTGTCCGCCAGAAGCTGTGCCCCGCTCGGAGTCTTGAGGGACTCGTCGGTGGCAGCAGCTCCGCCGCTAGAACCGCTTGACGTGGGCAAGTCCAACTTGCCCGCGGACTCGCGCCCGCGCTCGCCCTCCTCGCCCTCGGCGTCTAGTTCAAAATGCAATTGATTAAATGACTCGGCCAAGGGGGTTGGGTCTTCAGATAACGAAGGTACTACACAAATACCAAAGGAAACGGAAACGAAACGGAAAACAAAGGAAAAGTAAGGAAGGTGTACAATTTACAGTTTACGAGTTGCGGCTAAATCATTCAAGATACGTGTGGTACATGTAAAAGGGAAAAATATTTATACAGAATACACAATCTACGGCTATATTTGGAATCCATTGTTTGCTGAAATGTATAGATCATGCGATCGAGTTTGCGTGATTTGGAACGGCATCTACGAGATGCTACGAGGTATAGTATCTCAATATACATACTCAAAGTACAATCCACAACCGAACTAGTTCAGCTATGTCAAGCGCTTTGCATACTTAATACTTATACGTTATACGTTCTAGTCCACTCTCAAACACTAACGAATACATCAAGTACATTAAGAGTTCGGTACGTAAAACATTAAACGAAAGTCTAGGCGGGGGATGGCTTACCACTTAGGGGGGTGGCCGCATCGATGCAGCCGTTGAGGCTCGTTGTCATCTGCTCCAGTTGCTGGGTAAAGTCATACAAATTGTCCGTAATTTCGCTGAAGTTCTCCAGATCGGGCATGTCCTCCAGATCGTCCAGAGGTGCCACATCACAGTTGTTGTTCACGGACATCATCGAGACCACGCTCTGCATGTCCTCGTCCCTAAGAAAAGGTATTAGCCAAGGGCTTAAGGGTTACCGCTTGTAGTTTATAGACTTACGTTGCCTTGCCCTCCCTGAGGAACACACAACTGATGGTGAGTTCCAGGCTGGCAGCTGTGATCTTCTTCGAGACCGGCTTTAGGGTCAAAGTAAAGCTCTGCTGAGTGGATTCTATGCTGGCATACTTCCTCATATTGATGCTGGCATTGGCCAGCACGCGTTTCTTGCCCATCGGCGTAATCTACACATAGGGATATCAAATGAATGGGGCACTCTTGTGACCGGATGGTGGGGAGACTCACATCTTCGATGACGAACGTCCAGTCCTTGTCCTCGAGCTCGTGCGTGCGGGGATCCTTGAAGAGGGTTACCGATATGGTGTGATTGTCGGGCACGGGCCAGGATATGTTGCCCACCAGGGGATTCATCATGTCCGGCTCCCATGGCAAGGGAGCGCTGGCCACGCGCCTAGATCGTCGGGTCCATACAATCGAGAGGTTCGAGGGTCGCCTGCAGGGAACATTTTAATGAAAGATTCTATTCTGAACCAGCATTCTGACGCGCCCGATAAGCATTAAAATATGCATAAAAATGATGCACAAGAGCCCCCATCCCTTCGGAGCTGATAAATATGCATTGTATGGGTGATGAATTTTGATTAAACAAAAGACTCTGCGGTTCAAAAACAGGAAGTGAATATAAATTACAATGTATGTGCTTGCTTTTCTTTCTTCTTGCTGATTATATAATTCGTTACTGTGTAGATATGACCTTTTTATCTGATGGAAATGTAAATATACAACCTTTGTTTAATCAAATTGATTATAAGGCAGTTTTCTGATATCAGTTACGAAGCTCTATGCGTATCTGATTGATTACTGGTTTTAGGCAAATGACAGCCCCGTGATGGGGACTATAAATAGGAGAGTTTAGAGCAAATTACGGGGCCACATCTCTTAACCCTTGGCTCGCTTGGGAAAGCACTTAGGCCCCGCGCCACTCGAGACCATTTGCGATGACCTAATCCACTTGGGAGGAGCACTACTTACCACTTGGCTGTGGTCTCCAGATGCAGGTCGTGGTAGGAGGCAGTGAACTGGAACTTGGCCGCGCGCTTGAAGTTGCGCTGCAACCGCTTCCACACGCTGGCCATCGTAGCGGGTGCGGATCGTGGTCGCAGGTGAGCTCACGCGTCTGTTTACTCTTCGGTTTTCGGCGCTGCCGTTTGTGTACGAGGTAATTAGACCCGGATCGGTTCTTTCTTCGTTGCTCGTTTCTTGTTGGTTGTTGTGTGTGTGTGCTTCTTAAATCATTTTGTCATGTTTACGAGTGAGTTTCTTGGCGCGATCTATTGAAAGTGAATTGAAACATTCAATTAGCCCGAATGCTTTCGATTGACCAGAAGTTAATGACTCCAAACTTAGGAGTCCAAAGTATTGAATAAATGATAATGTAAAAGTTTATATAATGTCTGCAATTTGTAGGACTATTTATTGAACTAACAAACATAAAATGCAGGGCAAGGCATTTCCTTTGACAGATCTTTCAAAAGGGAAAGTGAAGTTCGATAATCTAGGTGTTTTCGAAGGTGTTTTTGAAAGGTTTGTGTGACAAATTACTCCCTTTAATTGTTGTTTTTCAATCATTATTTTGTCATGACTTCGAGTGAGTAACTTTGAAACATAAACATGAAATAAGATCAAAGGGATCGAATGACAAAAGCAGTGGCTTGCAGCTTAAACTTTGAGACTTTGTGTGACTCAAAACTGACGCACTGGCAATCCAAGGGTTAAATCAGCTTGTTATTTATTTATCCCGGGATTTACAATTTCATTTGCGATTGTAAGAGAGAAAGTGGAGTTCTATAGGTGAATATACCTTGTAACCCTTTTAGTGTGTTTTTGAAAGGTTTGTGTGAGAAATTACACCTTGGGATTGTTGTTTTCCTAATCATTTTGCCATGTTTACGATTGAGGTTCTAGAGGCGATCTCCCATAAACTATTATAAACATGAAATTAGCGCAGATCGAGTGACCAAAGTCGAGAACTTTGTGTGGGTTGAAAACAAAATGACTCAAAAATATAAACCATAAAAGGCTGATACACTGACAATCTCAGGGTTAAATCTATAATTCAATGCTGAATTTTAAGAGCAAATTAAAGATCTCTATGGGGATATACATCAAAAGTTTTCAGAGAAGGTTTTTGAAGGTTTGTGTGGGAAATGCAATCTTTGAGTTGTCATTTTCTTAATCATTTTTCCATGTTTACAAT
This sequence comes from Drosophila ironensis, assembly GCA_021223825.1. Lineage (NCBI taxonomy): Eukaryota > Metazoa > Arthropoda > Insecta > Diptera > Drosophilidae > Drosophila > Drosophila ironensis. The sequence continues at coordinate 978,843 of JAJJHQ010006980.1, forward strand.
AAAGTTTCTAGGGCCGATCACCTTTAAACTATAAACATGAAATCAGCGCAGATTGCGACTATGGGTTGTTTTCGTTTGAAATAAAAACAAAGTGACTCAAACATATAATTAGTTTAATGCTGATTCACTGACAACCTAAGGGTTAAATCTGCACAATTTTAAGAGAAAAAGAAAAGTTCTCTACGGAGATATGCTTCACAACTTTACATAGTTAGTTTTAAAAGGTTTGTGTGAGAGTTACTATCCTTGGATTCTAGTTTACTTGATCATATATGTGAATTTCTTGGGAAGATATACTATAAAATATAAGCATTTAATGACCAAATTCTGAGACTGTATGGGTTGTTTTTCTTTGGGTAGAAACTCAAGTAAAATCGAGAATTTATTTAATATAAGTCGATACACTGACAATCTTAGGCTCAAAATCACATTTTCATGCAGAATTTGAAGGAATTTTTACTTCATAATCATCTCTAAAGGTTTGTATAAGAATTACATCCTTCGGATTGATGTTTTCTTGAGTTTCTTGGTATGAATTACTATAAAATATAAACATTTAAGGACCAAATTCAGAGACTCTGCGTGTGGGTTGTTTTTCTTGGGTAGAGAACCAAGTTAAATCGAAAATATAAACTATTTAAGGTTGATACACTGACAATCTAAGGATAAAAACCACATTTTCTTGCGGAATTCGAAGGAATTTTCTATTCAAAACCATCTCTGAAGGTTTTAGAAGGTTTGTATAAGAATTACAACTATTAGATGGCTGTTTTCTCTGGTTTTTTGGGATGATCTACTATAAAATATGAACATTAAAGGACCAAATTCAGAGACTCTGCGTGTGGGTTGTTTTCTTGGGTAGGAAACCAAGTTAAATCGAAAATATGAATTCATAAGGGTTAAATATACATGTTCATGCAGAATTTGAGGGAATTTATACTTCATAACCATCTTTAAAGGTTTTAGAGGGTTTGTGTGAGAATTACAACCTTCGTATTGTTGTTTTCTCTAGGTTTTTGGCATGATATACTATAAAATATGAACAGTAAAGGACCAAATGCAAAGACTCCCGTTTGTGGGTGGTTTTTCTTGGGTAGAGAACTAAGTAAAATGGAAAATATAAACTATAGTTTAAACCCGCTACACCTGACACTCTAGGGGTTAAGGCGAGAAAGTCATATCATCTGCGATTCATTCACAAAACAAACAAACAGAAAATGCAAGGCAAGGTCTTTTGCAATGCAATTCTTTTGAGAGGGAAAACGAAATGCAAAATCATCAGCTTCTCTCTCTCCATAACAATTTTGAAATATTTTCGAAACAAATTCGAGCAACAACAACACTTTTTTCGCCCTGCTTTGTTGTCTGCAAAATCACAAAAAAAAACAAATACCCGAAAGACACACACACACAGACGTACAAACGCACACACACTGACACTCACGCACGCGAACGTCTTCGAGTTGTTGTTTTTTGTGACCTTTAGTTGTCACTTTTCTCGCCTTTCTTGTTGTTGCTGCCTCCCGATTTTCGCTTATAAATAATCGCGAGCTTTACAGTTTATTGCTAGTTTTGTTTTTATCTTTCTGCCCTTGTGTGCGTCGCGTGTGTGTTGTGTGTGTGTGCGCGAATATTTGGGCAACTAATACTAATACACGCGCACTTGCTTAGCATTTTTTTTTCCGCTCATGACGTCACTCTTGTTTTGATCTCCGCGATTCGTCGCCAAGGTCGCCAAAACCGCCGCCTGGCCCTTCGAGAAACGTTCCGGCCCCGAATGCGTTGCTTTTGCGTTTCAGGCACCGAGCATCGTTTATTTAATTTTCATTTAATTCGCTCGCACGGCCCGTTCTTCTTTATTCTTGTATGTGGACTGATGTATGTGGATCAGCGGGAGGGACGCGGGGGTGAGCGAGCCTCTATGCGCGATTTCTCGCCCAGCGCTGGAGGGTCTCTCTAAGTTGTGTGTTACCAGAGCTGCGGCAGTGCGGCAGGGCTAGCTTGTTTATGGCTAACTCTAGCGGGAAAAATATGTCACCTCATCTAGCCGGGTATATATGGTGATTCTACAAATTTTGTTAATTTTATTTTGTTTCAAAATTTTTCATATAACAATCTGAACTAAATTTAGCTTAGGACTAAAATTTACGGAATTTATGTCGTTGTACTAAACTAAACTAACATAGTATCCGAAAAAACATTTTACTCACATACAACGTTCTCTTATTGCTTTAGAAATAAATTTTAAAGAATTAAAATTTGAAAAACAATGTATTTGAATATAAAATGCAAAAACTTTGAAAATTAATAAACAAAATATTACGCGCCCAATTTTTTTCTTGTATGGGAATAAATATTTGTAAGAAACCTAGGACCAATCGTATGCGTAGATATAAAGTGGGTTTGTGCTACATAATACATATTTTATTTTTATAAGGAACTTTATTTATTTGAATTATTAAAATTCAGATATGTTCTTATGACTTCCGAAAACTACGAGTATACTTCCTAAAGGTTACAAAAAATAAATAACTTGATAAATAACTTGATGTTATTTTTACCAAACCAGTAAATAATCAAAACTTTTGAAATATTTTATTCAGTATATTCTTTTTATTTAGTCCAGTTTGGAAGGCTTGGCAGCTGAACTTACAATTTAATCTTGTAAACCCCACAAAGATAACGAACACCCCACCAAGATAAGATAGTTTCGAAGTTTTAGATAGTATTTATATTGTTTAAAGCCTAAGGAAATTCCTGTAAAATTCATGTGTAGTTTTTGTTACATTTTTTAAAAAGTACAAGTCGCAGGACATAAGTTCACTATTCAATCCAAGTTCAAATGCCAAAATAATTTTTATTTTAAACGCAATTCGATAAATTTTATTTATAATTAAATCATGGGTTCGTTTAACATTAATTACAATTATTTTAAAAATTAGGCGTGGCTGCTGTTGTATTGTATTGTTTTGTTTTTTTTTATGCTTTTTCGTTTATCGTTCATATTTTTGTTTTGTTTTTGTTTTATCGATTCGTATGATCAAGAGAATGTTGTTTAATTGAATGTGAAATTTGCGGTTTAGTTGTTTACTGCCGTTTAAATATGAGGAGTCCACATATGCGGAGGAGTGCCATGCAAGAGTGTTTTGGGGTGCGCATATGAGTACGAGTCTTTGAGTGCAGCTGCGTGGGAGTGGGCGTGTGTCGGGGCGGTCCGGGCGGCCCGGGGGCGTGGCAGTGGTGGCTACTTCTCGATCGGAACATCTGTAAAAACCCTAGCTAGCTCTTCGGCTCTTCCCTAGCTTCTTCGATGGTAAAATAAGTATCCCTTTTTATGGGAGAACATAGGACTCGCGGGTGGAATAATATTGGGAATCTCAAAGATACAGGATTTAGGGACGGGTTGGCGCGTATCACACACAGAAAATAATAAAAAGCGTTCAAACAAGGTCATTTAACACATGTCATAATATGCTGGAAGATATCACAAACAATTTGCTATCAATAATTTAAAAAGATAATCACAATTGGTTCTGAACCAAGCAACTGCAATCATCGCTTTCGCTTTTGCTTTTGGATTCGGTTTCGGATTCGGATTCATATCGGATGCGGATGCGGATGCTACAACCGAGAATTTGTGTGGGAACAACTGCCACGCCCCGCGGGGAGTACGCCGCTTAATTCACACATGGAACGCAGAGTCTAGGTCTTCTTCTGGTTGCCCTGCTTGCAGAACTCCTTGTACGCCAGCTCGGTCTCCTCGTCCATCTCCGCATCCAGATCGAGGTCCCCGCCATCGGCCCCATACTCGTCGCCATCGCTTCCGGCATCGTCCTCGGCGGCCAGGAAGTCGGTCTCCTCGGCGGTCAGCTCGCGGCCATCGGGTCCATAGAACACCGGCTCATCGCTGAGGCGCGGCGGCTCCGCGACCGTATCCTCATCGCCGCCCAGGGCATTCGACACCTTGCGGCCCCAGTTGTTCTGCTGCAGGGCAATCACGCTGGCCACCATCGGGTACTTGGCGGGGGCCTTCGCCTCGATCGCCTGCAGGGCGGTGATGATCTCGAGCATGTCCTTGGGGCAGTCGGCCGTCAGATCGTAGCCGGCCAGCTTGAGGGTCTGGCAGAGGCAGCGCACGTTCTCGTTGCTCTCGCTGGCTAGCAGCTTGCTCAGCGAGTAGACAATGTTCACAGCAATCAGCTGAAGACGCGAGTCGTCCTCGCCCCGGAGCTGCATGTACAGCTCGGCAAGGAAGAGGGCCGTCTCGCGTACCTTCTGCTGCTCCCCGGAACGCATGTACTTGGTGACCTCCTCCTGGTGGTAGTCCAGCTTGCACTTGAGCAGCGTGTGGAACAGCGAGTCCGGCTTCGGATTGAGCATGTGCAGTAGGTTGTAGAGCTTGGCGCCCATGTATCGGAAGTTTGGCTGCTCGATCGACTTCTCGAATATGTCCTCCATGGCGATGGAGAGCACGTAGTTGTTGTTCTCCATGCCATCGAAGATGGTCAGGAAGCGCGAGGCAATCGTATCAAATTGGCCCGGATTCTGGGGGAGACCAAAGGGAAGCATGGTGAGAAAAAAGCAATAAAATTCTACGAGTACGTGTATACTGTCGATGTGGGACCTATGTATGTACACTGGGTGTGTCTAAACGCCACAAACTCGGGGCTAACTAGTCCTACTCGCAGGCAGGCAGAGGCAGACAGGGGCAGACAAGGGCAGACAAGGGCAGACAGGGACAGACAGGGGGAGATGCTCACCTGATTGAGGCAATGTATAACCGTGTCGAGATACTCCAGGGCTATGGTGGCCATGTCCGGCTGCGCGTTCGAGTTGGCATTGGAGCTAGCGGACGACGAGGAGGCCGCTGCGGACGAAGTGGACGCTTGCGGCTGCTGCTGCTGATGGTTCTGGAAATACTGCTGCTGCTGCTGCTGCGCCTGCTGCTGGCTGTGCTGGCTGTGGTGCGCCTGCTGCTGCTGCTGTGACGGGTGGTGGTGCGACGGCTGTGCGAGTTGTTGGAATGAGTTATTCAAGTGGGCATGCCGTTGGAACTTGGCGTGTTGGTGTGACTGTTGTTGCTGCTGTTGGTGGTGGTGGTGATGGTGGTTCTGGTGGTTCTGGTGGTGGTGGTGGTGTGTGTTTGATTGGTGTACCTGCTGCTGATAATAGTTCCCGCCGCCCGCCTGCGGATTGCCCAGGTTCAGGCGGTTCTGCACGGAATTGGACAATTTGTTCATATCGTTGTTGAACTTCTGATGGTTGTGATGGTTCTGGTGATAGTGCTGTTGGTGATGCGGCTGCTGCTGCTGCTGCTGATGATGGTGCTGCTTATACCCGTTCATATAACGCTGCTGCCCACCTCCTCCTCCTCCGCCACCCTGCTGCTGATAACGCTGCTGCGGCTGCTGCTGCTGCTGCTGTTGCTGTTGCTGCTGATGCGGAGCTCCGCCGCGAGGAACAAAAATGGTGGCGGCCGCCGATAGCTTCTGCAGATCACCCTGCCCGCCCATGCCCGGCTGGTAGGCGGCCCCGGCCACCGGCTGAAAGTCCTGGCCCTGCCCGTAGACGGCCGCCGCTGCTCCGTACTCGTTGAAGAGAAGGGCGGCCTGCTGCTGCGGATCTAGGGACAAGACGCCCACGCCCGCGCCCACGCCGACGCCTGCAGAGCCGCCGCCGCCGCCACCGCCGCCTCCCGGATTGGGGCGTCGCAGCTGCTCGTACGGCTCCTCGGGCTGAAAGGGGGCGCGGCAGGCCATTACAGTAGCACTGGCAACTGCATGGCCGCGAGGGGGGGACGGGAGGAACGAAAAAAGGGAAGGAAATGTGGCGGTTAGTAACTTTTTTTTTTTCGAGGGGCAAAAAGGCTAAAGATTGCGCACTTTTGGCCTGCAGCTCCAAGGCGGCCGCATCCACCACGTCCACATCGACATTCACAGACACAACTGAAAGCGTCGGGGACGCCAAAGTCGCGGACATTTTGTTTTATCTTTTATGCTTTTTTTTCTTTTTTTTTTGTTTTTTCTTTTTTTTGCTCGCACTCGCTGCGCTGCCTGTGCAATGCGTGTTGCCTGCGAAATTTTCGACAGTTCGCTTGGGGAAAGGCCTACCTTTTAGTTCCTTCGTGTACGTAGATGCTTCACTTTTCCTCTTTCGCTTCGTTTCGTTTCGCTTGCTTCTTTTTTTTTTGCTTGCGTCGTCACCTTTTCAACTTTCGCCTGTCTGGGGGGGGAGGGGTGATGGCCTTTTTGTCTGTCGCTGCGCTTTCTCGCCGCCTGCGGTGCGATGGGGGAGGGTGCGGGGGTTAGTCGACGGTCGGAGGGGCCCTGCTTATCGGTACGCACCTTTGCTTTTGCGCTACGGGCAGAATTTTTTTGTAATTAATATTTCGCCTTTTCACCGTCGTCGTCGTCGTCGGGAGCAGTGTGACCGCCCTGCGCTGTCTCGGATAACCACAAAGTGACCACCCCGTGGTGGGGAGAGATGGTGTTATCGATAGGTGGACCAAGCAAAGAGTTTAATTTTAAGAAAATCCAAATATATAAGGTATCTTATATCCAGATGGAAGAATAAGAATGGTCCAACCCGATCACCTACTCCTAAGTTTCCATGGAGAAGTACAGACTAAAATAAAAGTTTTAAAAGAAAATCTGACTTGCTAGGAATTTACTAAGAGCTAGACCTTTGAGGCGTTTTAAACGGTTAGGTTTAGCCAAATCATTAGACAACAATATGTAGACTATAAGCTTAGATATTATTAGTACATAATCCTCATATTTATATTTTGGTTTGGCTTATTTTGAAAATTTTTCTTCTATGTGATGATAAGGTACTTGTTTACGTATTTGTTGTACAGGTTCTTCACTTAATAAATAATATATAAAACAAAAATAATAAGAAATTATAAATCTTGTATTTATCGCTCTGCTATTGTATCTATCTTATTCTTAGACTACCTAAAAATAAGTCTCCTCTCTAGGCTTGTATGTATGTCAGCCTCCGCGGTCTTGGAATTCGCGGGCTGGTATTTTCCCGACTAACCCGCACGGCCACACTGTGTGTTTGTTGTCTTGTTTTTGGCAACTCGAGTGTGCATGTGCGTTGCGTGCAATTAATTAATTTTTTTATTCCGATGGCCGTTCTGCTGTGTGCGTGACGGCTGCAACCATGTGAACACAAAGAAAGTGCAACTAGTGTGCGGCCGCGGCATCAACTAATTTAAGATAAAGTGCAATATTTACACATATTATATATATATATAGAATTTTATAAATATAATTGTAAGGACGCAAATACGTAAAAGCGTGAGTATTTCTGCAATGCAAAACTGCAGGTGGGCGGGCATACTGCCAGTTAGTGATGGGTGGGGGTGGTGGTGGGAGGGGGGTCTCGGGTCTAGTGCCGAAAATTAATCCATCCGCGCCCCCTGACCATCAACAATCGCAGTTCTTTTGTGTTTCCCCTTCGATTCTCTCTTCGTTCGATTCGTGTGTGAGTCAAATGCACGGACACACATGCACACGCAGCCGCCAAGTTCATTCACTTTTTTCTGTTATGTTTACACATACACTGCGAAAAGTATCCGCGAGATGCAAGACAGTTTCGAGGGTTAACAGTAGTTTCATGACGTGGATTCAAAGTTGAGGTGATAATTAGATGGGTATCTTTCAGATAAAATGAATCTGCACACTTTGCCAAAAGTATCTATGAAATACAAGGGAGATCGGGTATTTAGGAAACTCTTTTTAACTTAATTAGTTGATTTAGTTTGGTTGCGATCATTATAAAGTTATTTTTTGCTTAAACTAAACTAAAATAACCGAAATTTCTTGTCTAATCTGTGCCAAAAGCATCTATAAGATACAAATTGGATCGGCTATCTAGAAACTATTGTACCAGCATGTTGATTTCAACTTAATTAGTTGATTTAATGTGGTTGGGATCATTTTATCGTATTTTTTATGCTTAAACTAAACGAAATTAACTGGGGGAATGGTTTTAGGGTTTTCATAAATGCAACAACACTAAAAAATGCTGGTATCTATGAGATTGGCTTGTTAGAAAGCGTACAAGGATAATTTTACAGTTTCGCACTTTACTCTCAACCTAATTATGCGATCAGTTTCGGTTAAAACCTAAAGTTATCTTCGTAATCAGAGTGTTTTTCAATGTTTTCCCTAGCAGATTTGACAAGATAGCCAAATCAGTGTCATATTTGGCCAATAATAAATACAATCTCGCACGATTTTCTCGCTGTGGACCACTATCATGAGTCATCCTCTGTCCCCGCCACCGGTCGGGGCTTTATCTTAGCAAAGCAAATAGTGGTGGTCCGATCAGAGCCGATTTTGGCGCGGGGACATTGAGATCTCAGAAGTGCACGTATTGCAACCAGAATTGCCATTTTCATGACTCGTCATGACTCGCCTTTTGACGTGTTTCGGTTTGTATTTGGAGCTGTCCAGGCCTCAGTTTCCTTGGGAAGCGCAAGGCACAAAACCCATACACGTTACACTTTCTTATCTGAAATTTCACCACTCTCTTCGATAATACTGGTTTGCCATTGGCGGGATTGCAGCTGTCCAAGTGGGTCAAGACCGCTTGGCGCCGTCGCGGTTCTTTGTCAAATTATTTCGTAAATAGACGGACTGGAACTCGCTCGTTTCTCTTGATTTGATTCTGATTCACTGCCGCAATGTTGGCTAGAACAAACAATTATTCTGCGCATTATCTACTTGAAACAGCAACCAACGAACAAGATGGAACATGACGCAAACTCCCAGCAATATCACTACAAGGACATCTTGTTTGTGTTCTCGGATGCCTTCATCAAGGACTTTGACTGCAAGGATGTGCAGGAGCTGCTGCTGAAGATCTTGTCCACGGAGGAAATCGACACGATCGTCAAGTGCAAGGATGCCGAGAAGGCCACCTATCGCCTCTTTTGGGCCCTGCTCGCCCAGCCCGAGAGGTCCGTGAAGGGCTTTGTCGAGGATGTTCTGAATCCGCGGGACCAGCCGAACTACGAGTTCCTGATGGCCGCCATACAGGCGGAGTACGAACGGCCCAGCACGGCAACCAGGCAGTACATCCAGCAGCGCGATCGCCTGCACAACGACAACCAAAGCTTTTCCCAGTACAATGTCAATCGACTGCAACCGGTAGGCTTGATTAATTGCTTTCATTTCCCCTGCACTTCATTGCATTACTCGTGTGTTTTGATCGCTTTTAGTACCTTAAACTCACGCAAGCTCTGCTGGAACTGCGGCCCGCCAAGAATGTTGCGGTGGTCGGTGCCCTGGGCTCGGGCAAGCAGTGGCTTGCTCTGGACGTCTGCTCGTCGTACAAAGTGCAGCTCGCCATGGACTTCAACATCTTCTGGCTGGACATGAAGAACTGCAACAGCCCGGAGACGGGGCTGGAGATGCTCCAGACCCTGCAGCATCGGATCGATCCCAACTATTCGCGCGGCAGCGACCCCGCCAGCACAATTAAGCAACGAATCCTGACCGCGCAGACCGAGCTGAGGCGTCTGCTGAAGAGCAAGCCCTACGAGAACTGCCTGCTGGTGCTGCGCAACGTTCAGAACGAGAAGGCTTGGAGCACCTTCAACCTGGGCTGCAAAATCTTGCTCACCACGAGATTCAAGCGGGTCACCGACTTTCTGTCGCCCGCAACCACGACTCACATTTCCCTGGACGACCATGACATGCTGCTCACCCCGGACGAAGTGAGGACACTGTTTCTGAAATACCTCAACTGCAGGCCGCAGGATGTGCCGAGGGAAGTGGTCACAAAAAACCCCAGAAAACTAAGCATAATAGCAGAAAGTATTAAGGATGGCCTCGTCACTTGGGACAATTGGAAGCAGTAGGTTTTGAATACTGTTTGCTTAATGATTAAACCTGATTATACGCTTTTATTTTAGTGGAAACTGCGACAAATTGGCGTTCATCATCGAAAGCTCCCTTAAGGTTTTGGAACCGCTTGGCTACAGGAAAATGTTCGATAGGCTCTCTATTTTCCCGCCATCCGCCCGCATACCCCTCGATGTGAGTTTTTTCCGCGCTTTGTACAAAAATCGCATAGTTTCTAATCTCTCCGTTGGCCCGCAGCTCGTATCTCTCATTCTGTTTGATGACAAACCCGAGGCCGAGGCCGCAATGGTGGTGGTGAACAAGCTCTTCAAGTACTCTTTGGTGGAGAAGCACCCCAACGAGGCGACCATTAGTATACCGGCTATATACTTGGAGCTGAAAGTGAACGTTGACGACTGCGACGCACTGCACCGGAGGATCGTTGATCACTACAAGTGAGTACGCTCAATGGTGATAACAAATACAATAGATTAAAATATCATTGAGGCTTCAAATGCAATTGGGGCGCAACAATTGAATATCTTCTCATCAATCACACGAATCGTGCGTCGTGCGTCACAGTGCCTGTACGCTTTATATTATTGAAACAATTAAAACATGCATACTCTCTGTCTTGTTGCAGCATCACAAAGGCATTCGATCATGAAGACTTGGTTCTGTCCCGCCTGGACAGATATTTCTACAGTCACATTGGTCATCATCTGAGGACAATAGAGCACAGCGAACAGGTGGATCTGTTCCGCAAGGTCTTCCTTGATTTCCGCTTTCTAGAACAAAAGATTCGACACGATACGACGGCCTGGAACGCTCGTGGCTCCATACTGGACACCCTGCATCAGCTCAAGTTTTACAAGTCACAGATTTGCGGTATGTGAACGGCTTCCCGAGGAAACTACGTGCTTCATTCGAGTTATTTTCAGACAATGACACCCACTACGAGCGCCTGGTAAATGCCCTATTGGATTTTTTGCCCAAGATCGAGGAGAACCTTATTAGGTCGAACTTTACGGATCTGCTGAGAATCGGACTGATGGCCATGGACGAGACCATTTACAAGGAGGCCTTCCGGCAGGTTCAGCGTTTCAAAGACCGTGTGTGGTTTACAGAGCAGTGAGTGCTATTTATACACCCAATTATCTTCACAGCATCATAAATTATCACCTTTTCAGTGGTCGGTTTCACCAGCACCGGCAGATCATCAACTTGGGCAATCACAAGATACGCCACGCCCTCTATCTGAATGACGATTTTTGCCTCATGGCGCTGGACAAGTGGCTCCTGCTGACGGACGTGTCGTTGGAAGCAGGGGACACGTACCTCTTGAAAGACGAAGACGACAGCAGCGAGATCCTGCGCATGGAAGTGTTTAATCACCAGAAACAGCTGATCACTCTGCACAGCAATGGCAAACTGAAGCTCTGGACTTTGTGGCCCGATAGCCCGGCAAGGCGACACAGCGGTGGGAGCCGCCAGAGGGTTCGATCCCCGGCCCCCACTCATCTCCGAAATCCTACGGAAACGCGCAGCAGCAAACAGCTGGTGAACAGTGCGGTGAAGCGCCTTATTGGCAGCCATTCGGACCAGAAGATCACCGCGTTCTATCTGCAGGAGGATGCTGCACAGGCGCCCAACAGGACCCATTTGCATGTGGCCTTCAGCAACGGAGATGTGAACATCCTGGAGTGGGATGAGGCTGACAAGTTGTTCAAGATTTTCCAGACTCCCACTCTGAGGACTTCGCAGCAGGAGATCCGCAGTATTGTCCAGGTCCAGAGGCGATACTATGTGATATGCACGGCCAATTCTACGCTGAGTGTTTGTGATCTGAAAAATAGCTTTGTCGAGCAGCCAAACCTGCCGGGATTCGATGTCCAAGGTGACACGCCCATTGCCATGGAGGCCTACGACGAGCGAAACGAAAAGGCCACCGTCCTGCTGATCTTTAAGCGTTCCGTTTGGCGTCTGCACTTCTATCCCGGTCCCGAGGTGGTCCTGCACAGAGAGGAGGTCCAACTGGCGGAGGGCAGCTTCATTACCTGCGGCAAGCGCTCGGCGGACGGAAACTACCTGTTGCTGGGCACCTCCGAGGGCCTAATCGTCTACGACCTGAAGATCGCCGACCCAGTGCTGCGCAGCAATGTCAGCGAGCACATCGAGTGCGTGGATATCTACGATATCTGCGACCCGGTCTACAGGTACATTGTCTTGTGCGGCGCCAAGGGGAAGCAGGTGCTCCACGTGCACACTCTGCGCTCCGTGCCGCACCGGGATCGGGTCATCGCCTGGGTGCACAGTGCCGACGAGACGAGCATGATGGCGAGGGCGTGCCTGGAGCCCGATGTGCATCTCCGCTCCCTGATGGACATGACAAGCGGTAGGACGCAGCTCCTGGCCGTGGACTCGAAGGAGCGCATCCACCAAATCGAGACAGCCACCGATCCGAGCGCCCGCCGCAGATCGAGCATCTCCGACTGGTCGACCATAACGCCAACGCATGCGGGGGGCAAGAAGCGAATTACTGCGATATCGGCGCATGATAGTGAGCACATTTACGTCGGCTACGCGGACGGCGTCGTCATCGATGTCAACAAGAATGCTGTGCTGCCGCAGACGTTCATAACCGAGCCCATCGACTACCTCAAGCGGGTCAGCGCCCAGCTACTTGTGGCGTCCGCCCACGGAGTCCAAAAGACTGTGATATTCAAGGTGCAGGAGGGATCGGCGAGCGATCAGATGTGGCCACTGTTTCTTGGCGTGGGTACCAAGTACGCATGTCTGGTGGGTGGCAAGTTTCTGGTCCTGTTTTCCGATCACGGAGTGAGAGTAAGTTTTCGGCTAAGTGGTTTTGGTTGTCAATAATTATCTTTCTCCTAAGTCTTTGGATATAACCAACCCGTCCGACTTTGAAAGACCCGACGAATTCGATGAATCCCTCGTCGCTTTTGACCTTAAGAACGGTCATCTCTTCCTGGCTTATGGAAACAACGAGATTAAGGTGAGTTGCTTAAGCGTTTCTGTGAAAAACCTAGGTAAAAACAATCTGGGATATTTGCAGGTTTTCCGGCTACTTCTCTGTGACAAATCACTGAGGTTCGAATTTGTTTGTGAGGAGACGATCGCTCAAACGGCAAACATTACCTACCTGGCGGCCACCGAGGATGGATCACAGTTTGCCCTAGGCTTTGACAATGGCACCATAGAGGTGAGCTATAGGTCCTAATCCTTTTATCTGCATAATAAACCCTTTTTCGGTTCCCTAACAGCTCTTTTCGCTTGATGGCGGGCAATTCCAACTGATTTACAGCATCCAGGAGGTCCACGAGCGCCCCATTCGCCAGCTGCGCTTCTCGCCCTGCAAGCTCCTGCTTATTAGCTGCGCGGAGCAGTTGTGCTTCTGGAATGTCACGCACATGCGCAACAACCAGGTGGAGCGGCGCCAGAAGCAGCGACGCAGCCGCCGCCACAAGCTGCACAGTGTGCCGCAGGGGGATGCCGTGGATGCCGCTCCGATTGCCTCCGATTCGGAGGTCGAGACCTCGTTTGTGGCACACCAATCCCTGCAGGCCCTGCACCACCCCATCGGCCCAACGGAGGTGGATTTGTGGCGCAACAAGCGAGGCAATGCCGACCGTCCGGAGCTCCTGGCCTGCATCAAGTTTGTGGGCAACGAGGCGAGGCAGTTCTACACGGACAGCCGATTCTCGAAGTTCTACACGATCGACGACGAGGGAGTCTACTACCACCTGCAGCTGCTGGACGTGGGCCATCCGCCGTTGCCGGATGACGAGGCGGAGGTTGACTTCGGGGAGATCTCGGACCGGTCGCTGGACCAGATTGGCGACCTGCAGTACGAGGAGTACCTGCGGATAGTCGGGAGTCCGCTGTGCCAGAGCGAGGACGGCGAGGGAGCGGATGTTGTGGGCAACATATTCCCGGAGAAGCTGGCCAGCAAAGTGGACGAGGAGCGGACCTCATGACGCCAGTGGTGCGCCTCTCTGCTGGGGCGCACACAGCCGGACAGTGAACCCTACAATGTGGCATTTATAGGCTTAATTATCTACTACCTAGTGGTATTGTTGCTCTACCTCCTGGGACCCAGCTTGTCTTAGGCAACCACCTCTGTTCGTTTGTATGGCCAATTGGCAACCCAAACCGCATATCTCAGATGGCAACGGGGGGCGTTGTCCTGCCATTTTGGCTACCCGCCGCCAAATAAATGACAAACCGAAAGTTCGTTGCCTTTTCTCTAAGGGTTGCAAGACATGCGGAATGCAAATTAGCATAGAACACATAAAAATGTTGAAAGGGTGTGAAAAAGCCGACCACTTTCTATAATTAATTAGCAAGATTTTCGGAGGGTCTCAAGAGCATTGCAAAGAAGGGGATTTGCGAAAATTAGCTGAAAAATTGTATTTCCAAATGGATTGTGATTTAAATTCCAATATGGATCCAATATGTGATGCGAGTCTACGTTATTGTCTAATGTTTAGTAGATCTCCATTCTTTGTTTAAAATTAAAAGGGTTTCAATATATGACTAAAATTAATGATCAAGAAAAATATTTAAAAAATGGGTTTAAAATTGTATTTCCAAAATAAATAAATTTTTTATTGTAAATGCCTCATGCTATTTAAATTAAAGTCCGAGGTTAGGAAGTCTTAGGTTTATATTTGCATTTAATTTTTCCTAAAATCTTTGAGAAGGATCCAATACGTATTAGATTTTTTTTTTAATTTATTAGACTATTTATTAATATACATAAAATTTTCATGGATTTCCAGTATTTTTTAATATCGGTTAGAATATAACAATATTTCGACTGCTGTTATCTCTGTAGGATCTCTATCTTAGAATTTCCCGCTGCAATATAAACACATTTGTGTACTGTGTCTAGAAAATATTTATTAATATTGATCAATTCGTGATTAATAAACATTAAAAGAAAGTAAAGTGTATAGCAGGCCCCGGTGGGTCTCCCACCCTAACAGCATTATCCGCATCCGCACAGTGGATATCCGCACGACCTCTTGTCACGCAAGATCAAGTGTTGCAAACGCTGAGGCCGCGCCAGTGTTGCAAGGCGCCGCACAGCCGAGTGTGGCAGCTCACGCAAAGCTTCGAAATTCCGCAGCACCAGCGAATGTTTTTTTGTTGTGTCTTAAAGAAAGAACGGACCACACAAAAACGAGAAGAGAACGTCGCTTGTGCTTGTTGATGGCGCGATAAGCGAGCGAAAATAAAACAATTTCCCCAGGAATGCAATTCAAGTGTTAATGGCACTGCCCGTGCTCCAGTGTAGAGTAAGTGCGATGCTGATGGCTCAGTGCGACGGGGGCGGGTGAAAGAGTGAAAGAATGATGCGCAGCTCGCGTTCGCGTTCGTTGTCATGTTCGCGTTCCGTTTTCGCTTTTCGTTCGCTCCGTGAGCTCACTGCACAAAAGCAATAAAGCAGTGAATGATTTAACGCCCCCCCCGAGAGTTGTGCCCTGCATTTCGTCGGTTTGCCATACAAATTATACGACAAAAAACAAAGGGTTCGTGCGAAATTTGTGTGTGGAAAAAAATGATCTCTAACCTATGGCTCGCACACATACGCGCCGCAAGTATGTATGACGGCATGTGTATTTGCTTTTTACACACAACACACACACACACACACACAGAGAAACGCAGGCGGAGGCACAAGAGAGGTTTCTACAACAACAACATGAGGAAAAAATGGCTGCCACTTGTTAGAGATATAATAACGAAATTGGGTAGAAAAAGGCGTCGCATTTGTTTATCTCGCCTCCTAATTAATGCGATCCCCGCCCGCACATTCCCGAAAATCGAATTGTAGACCCCTTCGAGTGTGTTTGCTTTTGCCTTTGCGCTTGCCTTTGCCTTTGCTTTTTGGTTTTGCTTTTGCGGCGATGATCGCACCCCCACACACACAGATACTCGGAGGCGTTTGTTGTGTGTGCGAGTGTGTGTGTGCGTGTGTATGCAGGCACACACACATTTATTCAATTAAATATTTGCTTTTAATTAAAAACAGAGCAGGGAAGTTGTAAGATTGTTTTTGTTTGCACATCCATTTTCTCCCCTGCTAATCAGCTGTTCGAAGGGAAAATGTTTCGCAATTTACGGGATTTGCCAGAGAAACGATCATTTTGTGCTTCGAGGGTTGCAGGAAGGTGCGTGTGTATACTCCTGCCCGCTTTGACCCATTAGTATTTTATTAGTATTTTACTTTTCGGCCAAAAACTTGTTTTTCCCCGCCCTCCACACACACACACACAGAGGCACACACTGCTCCCCCCTTAAAAGCGTCGTCATCCATTAAATGTTTTGTGAAAACTAGTCAGCAAAAAGCAAAAGGCAAAAGAAAAACAACACTGCGGCAAGTCAAAGCAAAGGCAATAGCAACACCAACACCAACAGCAACAACAACAAGTAGGGGCAGAGAACGCCAGAGCGCAGACGTTAACGGAAGTGTGAGAGTGGGAGAAGAGATAGCAGCGAAAACAGCTGCAGTCAAAATAATAGAAGTGCGCAAAATTGAATGCATTGCGGGCTAAATCAGTACCTGCAAGGAGCTTATTGGGATCAAACGGTTCCCATTTGTATTCCCTTTTATTTTTGCATTGTTGAGTGTCAGTAGGGGTGGATAATATACAAGGGGGTTTGATGTAAAGGCCTACCTGTGTGGGGGGCAGAGCTGATGGGTTGACCGCAAGTGTAGCAAGAGAGATAGGGGGACAGAGAGTGCGAATAAAAACAATGAAACTGCAAGGAGATCGTTGCTTGCATTCCGCCTCCCCCCATCGCCGCCCCTTCGATCCGCTCCGCGAAATCGCCCGCCCACCCAAAAACACGAAAATATTTTAATGTACATGCATTAATGCCAATAATCTTCAAACGGTTTTGTGCGCGCACAGGTTTAAGTGAAAAGTGCAAAGTGTAGAGCGAAGAGCGAAGAAAAATTGTACATATATTAAATCCATTGAAACAGTGTAACCCGGAGCGGAGCACATAAAAGCAATAGAAATAAGTGAAAAAACAAAAAACAAAAAAAAAACAATACTGACCAAAGCAAAAATCGACGCAATTGAATCACTTTTGGAATAATTTCGCACCGTTTTACAATCGTTTTTGGCGAGCTCATTTAAAAATAGCTCCGAGCGGTTCCGGAAAAGCATTCCAATATTCAAAATAGTGGCGGCTATAGTGGCCAATGGAACTGGTCCCAAAGCCAAAGCCAAAGCCGATGTGAACAACTAAATAAAGTCCCCCTTGCAATCCACCGAGTGGCTTACGCATGCCTTTGAATTTGCATTTTCGTCACCGCAACACAGAAAGCAAGAGCCACCGCCGAAAATCCTATGGATGACCCATCAATAAAAACACGGTAAGCGTCACTACATCCTAGGCTTTACAGGGCTTCCCTTTGGGTCCAATTTAATATTACCAATGAGCATACAAAGTTAAAATACTCATTAAATGATTGCTAGGCTTTCCCACACTTCGTTTTGGGAGAAAACAATCCCATTAAGTCCATATTAAGTAATACCTCTTAAGCGTTCCTTAGACATATTCCTTGGGCTTCCCTCCACTCCGTTTAAGGAGAAAAATACCCATTACGCTTTCCTGGACTTCTTTTTAGGATACAAATCACAGTAGGTCCGTATTAATAGTACCAATAGACGTTACTATTAGAAATACCCATTACGCGTTTCTTAGGGTTTCCTGGAAAATACCTTTTGGTAGAAAAATCATATTAAACCCCTATTAAATACCTTCCAATAGGAATAACTTTTTAATAATACCCATTTGACGTTCCTAAGGCTCTACTTGACTCACTTTTGGGGAAAAATGGCATTAAATCCGTATTAAAAGTACCTAGCCCTAGGCGTCACTATTTAATATAATCCATTACGCCTTCACTAGGTTTTACTGGACCCCCTTTTAGGGATAAAATCATATTAAATGTGTATTACTCATAGCGTTCCCTAGCCTTTCCTCAACTCTGTTTTGGGAGAAAAAATATACATTAAATCCGTATGTATAGTACATACCAATGAACGTCACTATTTAATAATACCCATTTCGCGTTAGGCTTTCCTCGACTCCGTTTTGAGATAAAAAACTCAATGTAATCCGTATTACTCATTGCTTTAATGGCTGCTGTGACGATAAATCTTTATCTCTCGCGATGTACTTCCCTCGCGCGAGTTAATAATTATTTTATTTTCTTTTATTAGTATGACATTTGCAAGTAACATACGCTTAAAATCGCTTAAACGCTTAAAGTGCGCACGAGTAAAGAAAAGGTTACGTAAACTGATTCCTATTTGCTATTATTTTCACATTTCCACACCAGATGTGGCTGCATCTAGTGATGAATTTTTGCTTAATTTTACATATTAAGAGGGAAACTTTAGCGGGTCAAAAAAACAGTTGTTAAACTATCCAAGAACATTCCCTTAAAGATTTCAAGTCGATTCGTGGAGTATTGACGAAGTTTTCCATTTTGTGAACAGAATACGTTTTTTTGTCGTATTAAAACATTATATGAAACTATCATAAATGTTTCAGAACGTTCCAATTTATTATATCCGAGAAAACAATTTGTGAAAACCGAGCCGTCTAAAAGAGGGAAACCCCTTTAATTGTATTTTCGGCATTTCGAGTTTTATCTCTATCAGCAGATTCCCAGAATGCTTATCATTTTATGACTTAGTGATGTCACTGGCCTGTGAATATACATATCTGTCGATAAGAAACAGCGACTTTTGGGCTTCAACTTGAACCGAATTAAATGTTTACCAAAACGCGTTTCAGACCCCATGATGCAAAGGCTTTAAACCTAAACGTTTTCAGTATCGTTTAGAGTTCCCCGTAGACATTTAGTGTATTAGATCACCGATCATGCTTTGTAATGAATTACAAACTCAATTGACCCGTGATTAATCACTTAACATTCTGAAAAACAAAAAAAAAACAAAGGCAATTGGCGAGGTGAAGCTTTTTGCCGCTGTCTCACAATTCTGAAACGCACCGTTTGCCGATTGTTGTTCCTACCAATGTTCGGTTTGGTTCGGTTTGGCTTGGCTTGGCTTGGCTTGGCTTGGATTCCCCCCCTTAGTTGGGGTTGTTTTGGTGCGGTTTCGACTACCAAATGGATGACTTAATACACGTACATACTATACTATATATACTCAAATACGAACCTAGGGAGCGGCCAGTTTTCACATTTTACCATTTATTTCTTTTATTGCCACCAGGGGAAGTTTTAGCCCAAATACGAGTGTAGATTGGCGAAACCAATAACTTTCTAAGCATGTAGTATGGTGGTGTTTTAGCCATTTAGCCATGGCTGGGCCGAATATACTCGTATAGGTATACAGTGTGCGCACGGCAAATCATTTAAATCTATTAGGCAGTCGGCGAAACCAGGGTATTTCCATTAGGTTTGCCGATTTGTGGCTTTTAACTGGTTTCAGTCAGACCATGCACACTCATCATCACGGGCCACTGCAGTCAGATTCAGATATACTCGTATGCTTGGGGATTCAGATATTTGCCGTCTAAAGATAGATGACGGAGAGAAGAATTCCCTTTGGATCAAACAGAGAGACATGTTATTGACATGGGCCAATCAGTCAAAAATTAAATGTAAACATTCGCCTTTTTGGAGGTCGGTGGCGAGGCGGTTGGGGATGTTGTATGGAAATATCTCATCATAATGATGAATTCACCAGGCGGGAAATGAGCTTTTATTATAGTCCGCACGTACATACATGCTGTTGTAGTCGCAGCCGCAGCCACAGCCGCACATATATCCATTCCATTCACATGCAAAATGATCAAATAAACAGCAATTAAACTGTATCTATTCTTCTGGCTGATTTAATTTTAGCTCAATTAAAAGAGACCCATCAGCTTCAGCATCAACAGCAGCAGCAGCCAAGGGAGATCGCTTGGCTTTAGCATTGGCTTTGGCCGTGACTTTCGTTACATGTTTGTCGTCGCATTCACGGCGACGGTCTCTTGATTAGCCCCTAATCTGGCTATCTGCTCGCCAAGCGCTCGCTGGGCGAATGGGCAGGGCGGGCAGTGAGCAGAAAACAGCAGAAGCAGTTCCGTCATGAAATGATTTAGCTTTGATTGCTGTCCATAGATGATTGGCAATCTGCACGGGTCGGGTCCAAGGCATGCCATTCCAAAGCCATGAATTCCACTAAATTGCCCTGGCCATAACTCACCAAGTTCGGTGCATATTATGTGCATATTATTATTATATTATCTCATAGGGGAAGCAATTTTAAGCAATTCCAAAGCTATTTTATTTAGTCTACTAACTACTAAGTATACCGCGTAGATAACATCAGCAAGTCATAAACATTTATTGAACTACGATATATTGAGCTGTGTAGCAGAGTCCACAGGTCTCGGAAGCTTTTTGTTTATTATTTGGGAAATCAAGCCCTAAACATTGCCAGGAAATCTGATTGGTTGCCCGTTGCACCTTTAAGGTTCCAAACAAGTAAACAAACATTACTACAATTATCAGAACTTTGATGTTTTATTTATCGTAAGTTTAGTGAGAAGAGTATTATATTTGTTTTGCTAAAACTTGTGCCCTTCCCGCATTTCTCTTGCCAGGCTAATCGATTTGTATGAACATGAATACGATGAAGTTCAGGAGCTGCCAGAAGAGACAAGCATTCAGCCCCCGGAGTCATCAGCGATCAATCCAAGCCCCTCAACGAACGGTGCGAGTAAATCGGGCACAGTCACAGGAACAGGCACAGGCACACCCACAGGTAGTGGGACACCGGCAGTCACTGGAACAGCAGCAGCGCCTGCAACTGGAGGGCCATCTGGAGTCTCGTCGCCAGCGACGCCAGCCATTGTTGTGGATTCGGTTCCCGAGCTGCCAGCGCCCAAGCAGAAGTCTGTAAAGAATTCCAAGAACAAACAGAAGCAGAAGCAGGTGGCGGCGAACAAGTCGAAAATTCCGCGTTCCCCGTCGCTGGCGAGCAGCCTGAGCAGTTTGGCCAGCACCCTGAGCGGTCACAGGGATCGGGACAAGGACCGGGAGAGGGAGAAGGAGAAGGAGCGCGACCGGGAGAGCCACAATCAGAGTTCAGTTCCTCCGCAGACGCCGCCGCTGCCGGCGAGTTACCAGCAGTCCAACAAGCAGGGCCAAATGAATGGTGGTGGCGACACAGCCGTGGTTGCTGCTGCTGGTGCAACCACCCCGGGCACGCCCCATGCCAATAACAACAGCAATGCCGGTGGAAGCAACAACAACGGCAGCATAATGACCGGAGGCATGCCACTAAATCAAACGGAGACCGTGCAAACGCCGGGCGAGCGCGGCAGCCTCAACCTCGGAGGCGGTGGTCACTCCCAAGAGCCCACGACTCCGGGGACGACGTCGACAACGCCGAACCTTTTACCAAAAAATTTTCAGTATTTAACCCTGACTGTGCGCAAGGATGGCAATGGATATGGAATGAAGGTGAGCCATGTCCTTGGAGAACACTGCTGCACTTTGCTTGTGGTCTAACCAGTATTTCAAACTCAGATTTACGCTTTAAAAGCTTTCTCCTTTCTAAATTATTGCCTGAAAACTACAACTGTGAACAGGCGAATGTGCAGCACTAAATCTTAAGCAAGGGAAACCGAAAACTAATCCATCTCCATCTCTCAGGTTTCCGGCGACAATCCCGTGTTTGTGGAAAGCGTTAAGCCCGGCGGGGCAGCTGAGATTGCAGGCCTCGTGGCTGGCGATATGATACTAAAGGTCTGTGGGGCAATCTTTTTCCATTGAAGACGACTGGGATTTATTGAGATTGATTGTTGCATTCCAGGTTAATGGCCACGAAGTGCGACAGGAGAAGCATCCAACTGTAGTGGCTCTAATAAAGGGTGAGTAATCTATAGGTTATGTAACCACGTCGAAATTTATTTAGGTAATTTTTGATGTTTTTGGATGAGTGGGATGGTGGAGTCTTTCATCGATGTCCATTGGCTGCGCTCTTCTGTTCGTTTTCCGGCTGGCTATTTCTGGCTCGTCTTTCCTGACAACATCTTTTATTGCACTTTGGAGCTGGCGGTTCGTTAATGGGTTCATCTTTGAAATTCTTTGGAGTCCGAGGTTCGTAGATGAATTCTTCGGTTGATCGAGAGAATTTGTCCGAGTTTTCGGGGCCCTGATTTCCAGGTGGCCTGTCCCCAGAACTTCTTTGCTCATTGAAATTCTTTGAAGTTCGTGGTTCGTTCATAAATCCTCCTTGCGATCGAGAGAATTTCTCAAAGTTTTCATGCTCCTGATTTCCAGCTGACCTGTCCCCAGAATATCTTTGCTGCTTGAAATTCTTTGATGTCCGTGGTTCGTTTATAAATCCTCCTTGCGATCGAGAGAATTTCTCAAAGTTATCATGCTCCTGATTTCCAGCTGGCCTGTCCCCAGAACCTCTTTGCTGCTTGAAATTCCTCGATGTCCGTGGTTCGTTCAAAAATCCTTCGTGGGATCGAGAGGGTTTACCAAAGTTTTCATGCTCCTGATTTCCAGCTGGGATGTCCCCAGAACCTCTTTGCTGATTGAAATTCTTCGATGTCCTTGGTTCGTGCATAAATCCGTCGTGGGATCGAGAGGATTTACCAAAGCTTTGATGCTCCTGACTTCCAGTTGGGATGTCCCCAGCACTTCTTTGCTGTCTGAAATTCTTTGATGTCCTTGGTTCGTGCATAAATCCTTCGTGAGATCGAGAGGATTTACCAACGTTTTTATGCTCCTGATTTCCAGCTGGGATGTCGCCAGAACCTCTTTGCTGATTGAAATTCTTCGATGTCCGTGGTTCGTTCATAAATCGTTCTTTTGATCGAGAGTTTTCGGGGCCCTGATTTCCAGATGGCCCGTCTCCAGTAAATTTTTGCTGTTTGAAATGCTTTGAAGTGCGAGGATCGTTCATATGATTATCGTTGGATCGAGACCTCTTCCCCAAGTTTTCGGTATCCTGCTTTCCGGTTTCCTTATCCCCATAATTTTTTTGATGTTTGAAACTGTTTGGGTTATGAGGTTCGAACATAAAATAATCGCCATCCTTTGTCATTCCTGGCTTGTTTATAATCTCATCATTAAATTGCGAGCACTTTTTCACGTTTCCGTGATCGTGTTTCTCAGAATGGGAGCTTCCGTTGTCGTGCCTATTCTCCGGACCCTTCTTGTCTGTCTCGGGCTCCTGCTCTCTGAATTTCCGGCATTTGCGGTCCCCACAAAAGTTTCGTTTCTTGGAAGCGCGCGGATCGTATATGAATTCATCGTTGTGGCGTGCGCCATTGGGCGGTTTGAGTGGCTGCTTCTGACAATCCTTATCGCCGCAGTGCGGCACCAGTTCACCCTTCGGTATGACTAGTGGGGTCTCGTCCAGCTGGTCCTTGGATATCTTGATCTCCTTTTTCTTGGCCTGACTCTCCTGGTACTTGCGTATGCTCTCATGGATCGCATGCATATAGCCAGGTATCATATTGATTACCCCTGACAGACTGCTTGGTACAACGCTCAGAACTTCGAAAGCTGCCTTCACGCACTCATTGTAGTAGTGAATGCCCATAAAGGCGCATTGGCCATGCGGTGGGGGCTTCGGTGGGCAGATTTTAAGTTGGCAACGGACCTTTTCTGCATGCGGTTCTAGCTTCGTCCGCACATCCATGTACACATTTTCTGTCTCCGTCGCAGGACCCCATACACCGTACTCCTTGGTGGCCACAACGACGCCATATAAAAGGCCCGCTCTAATTATCAGGCCAACAACCATTTTTCCCTCCCACTCAAACTGGTTGCTCCTGATTTAACGAAATGACAATCGAAAATGTTGAATTTTGTAGCGCCTGGGTCGCCTACGAGGGCGACACTCGTTTGCCGCATGTCACATCATCCTTGATTTTGGGGCAGCGTGCGGGTCTGTTGTGCTTCGACGGCCACTCGAATAATCTTCCGCCAACGCTCTCGGAGAAGATCATGCCGTAACGATGGTAACTATTGTCATTATTGTAGTACTCATATTTGGAAGATTCCCTCAACGACTTCGAGCGTTCGCTGTCGAGGCTTTCGGTGAAAATCTCCCGCGTTTGCTGCTTAAAATCCCTGGCCCAGTCGGGCAGGCGGAGTGAGAAATAGAATCCCCGCTGGAGGGCCGTGTGACAGTTTTGCGGGGCCTTGAAGGAAAAGTCCGTGTCTTTCGGGGCTTCAACCGAAAGATTTTCGGCGTTAGGACTTTTGGAAACCGCGTGCAGGACGTTGTCGTTAGAATCACTAGCAAGACCCAGATGTCTCGCAAACACTGAGGCCCTGGCCAGCTCACCCAAAAACTTTAATGCCATGACTTGTACACAATTTTGATGAAGCTATTTTTTATGGCTAAATGTAAAAGTATTTGTCACAATATTGCTTTTGGGTTTTTTTTTATACAATTTAATTTTAAAGGCCAACTCGGTTATTCAGCAACCTCCAGCTCGTACATCGCTATTTGTCTTTACCAGAGATGAGTTTATTGATGGCAGAGCCAATATCATCGGCGGCCCGCGACCAATAGGATGGAATCTTTTTGACAGCCAGCCAGGTGTCGTACAGGGCATCGTTGATGGTTTCCATCAGGGGCTTGGGCTTCGGTTCGCAAAGGGGGGGCTGGCACAATTTCCTTTCCATATCCTCCTGGGCTCGTTTGAACCTTCTTTTGTCCTCCTCGTCGAAGAGGACGTTAATGCAGTGCACATCCCGCGGTCTTTCGCTGTCTTCTGCAATGGGTAGCTCTGAACGCCTCAGCTTTTTGACTTGCTGCTCCTGGGAGATGACGTTATCCCAGCCGCCTGCCACCTTGGCGAGGTAGAGGGTGCTCGTGCCGACCAACAATCGTACGAGCCTGCCCAATATCATGATTAATTTTGGCACGGGGGTCTGATAGTACATAATATGGGAGTCTAATTTTTAAAACGACAAGCTTAACAAAGGCCATCTTGACTTCTTGTTTTGTAGCATCGACCACAGTGGAGCTGGCGGTGAAGCGAAGTCAAAAAATGACGCGACCCGCGTCGGTGAGCGTGGTGACGCCTTCGACGCCCATTCTCTCTGGACGAGATCGCACGGCCTCCATAACCGGACCCCAGCCGGTGGATGTAAGTTTAAAAGATATTAATAATCAAGAGAATATTAAACGTAATGTCATGATTTTTGCAGAGCATCAAGCGGCGTGAGATGGAGACGTACAAGATCCAGACGCTGCAGAAAATGCTGGAGCAGGAGAAGCTGAATCTGGAGCGTCTGAAGGGCGATCAGAACAATCCCAGCTACAAGTTGTCGGAGGCGAACATACTAAAGCTGCGCGAGCAACTGCATCAAGTGGGAGCCGAGGTGAGTGAAGGGGCGCAGGGTGTGCGCAGGGTTCGTTTGCACGGTAAGCCAGGTCCAGACATCCCACTTCTTCCCACAAGCATTCGATATTAATCAATACAGACAAGCTAAAATAATCCAAGCTAACCCAGCGCTCTCGCTGTTCGTAACATACATATTCGGTGCTGAAAATGTGCGCAAAATTACCCAAAATTACTCAAAGCGAATAACGAGAACCCAAGGTCTAATCAACTCAACTCAACTCAACCCCGAGCCCGAGCAAAAAGGGATCGAACACTGAACGGTCGATACGAAATGATGCTACATGATCTCTCTCTATTTCTCTTCCATCCTGAAACCGAAACCGAAACCGAAACCACATCACGAAACCCTAACCCAACCAGGATGCACCGACTGTTAAGCTCCAGGCAGCCGCCGGCAACAAGACCACTGCATTACTAACGCCCAACCAAATCCAACACTTGTCCGCGTCCGCCACTCACAGCAATCAGCAATTCCATCCACTCCACCACCTCCATCACAATCAGCAGCAACAGCTCCACCACCACCACCTCCACAACCTCCACCACCACAACAACAACTATCCGCCGCAGCAGCAGCCGCATCAGCCGCCTGCCAGCAGCAACTCTCCCGCTTTCCTGTCCCTCCTGCCGCGTTCCCTCTCGTCCCTCTCGCTGGGCACTCGCAAGAACAAGATCGACAAGGATTTCGCTGGCAACTCGTCGGGCTCGCCGTTCGGCTTGACCACCGATTTCCTGCACAACCAGCGGATGAGCCACCAGGCGGAGGCCATGTCGCAGTCGCTGCACCAGCACACCAGCTCCACGCCCACCTCGACGCAGTTCCAGCAGCAGTCGCAGCACCGCTTCAAGGATGCGGGCGGCTCCTCGTCGAAGGGCAAGAACAAGTTCCTTATCTCGCGGAGCATGATCGAGGAGGATGTGCCGCCGCCGCTGCCGCAAAGGAATCCGCCGCGCCAACTGAATTTGGATCTGAAGAACGGCAATGCCTCGCCTGGCAGCCATTTGGTGGCTCCCGTTTCGGACCTGGACCGGGCCACGAGTCCCCAGCAGCCGAACTTTCCCAGCAGCAACGAGAGTAGTCCCAGCAACGCCAAGTCCAAGCGTTCGAAGACCAAGACCAAGGCGTTGTCCGATCCAAAGATGTCCACGCAAATGTTCCTGCAGATGGAGTCGGCGAGCGCGGCGGGCGCTGCGGGGGGATCCTTGGAAGTGGACGGGGGTCCGCCGCCACTGCCGCCGCGATTGCCGGGCATGATGACCGAGGAGATGAGTCGCGGGAGCTGCCAGAATCTGAACCAACCGAATTCGGTGGGCACGTCGTTCAATTACCCGCTGGTCTCCACCACGACAGCGGTGCAGGGCGACAACATGAAGAACGCCTTTCCGCTCTCCCAGCGGCCCAACATTGTGCAGCAGCTGCAGCAGCACCAGCGTCGGTTGGGTGGTGGCCAGGCCAACTCAGTAAGTAGCTAACGAAGACTCTCCTCTCCCTCAATCTGCCGACGACAACTGCTACCTAAATCTACCTAATTGTCCTCTACTCACAATTACTCTCCCCCTGTCATCCCTAACATTATCTTCCATGCCCTAACTTACGATAATTCAGTTGCCAGTGTTATTAATCTTAATTTTAATTTGCTTACTGCCGGCGAAACTAACAGCAAACCACAAACTACCACAAACTACACACATTAAACACGAATAACCACCCGGGATGATATTTGGGAAACAAAGAACGTAGAGTTTGAGAGCTATTTGCAGGTCAAACGTTTTATATTTTGTTATTTTTAGGTATTAAAACGGGTATTTTATGTTTCCCTTTAATGCCTTAAATGTTCCCTAACGTAATGCTGTTTATTGTCCTTCAGTGCCTGGGACAAACGCCTAAACTGGGAAAAAACAAACACCGACGAGTTGGCTCCTCCCCGGACAATATGCACCCACGTCACCCTGGTAAGATTTGTGCCTGAGCTTTTTGAGTTTTTAAAAACTAAACCCCATGGACACCGTCAACAGATCGCATGACAAAAACCACGTCGGGCTCCTGGGAGATTGTGGAAAAGGACGGAGAAATCACGCCGCCTGGCACACCGCCGCCGCCATATTTGACCAGCTCGCACATGACCCTGCCGGAGGATCCCAACGAGAACTGTCGGGCTGGCGGGGCCGCTGGGCTGTCCATCGAGTCGCATCAGTTCATACCCATGGCGGGAGCCTCGTCTCCGATCCCGAATTCACTACATTCCGGGCACATTCAGGCCGCCCAGTCGAACGACACGCAGAAGGAGATCATCTCGATGGAGGACGAGAACTCCTCGGACCTGGACGAGCCATTCATTGACGAGAACGGACCGTTCAACAACCTGACGCGTCTCCTGCTGGCGGAGAACGTCACCTTCCTGGCCATCTTCCTGAACTATGTGATCTCGAATTCGGATCCGGCACCCCTGCTTTTCTACCTGATCACGGAGCTGTACAAGGAGGGCACCTCCAAGGACATGCGCAAGTGGGCCTACGAGATCCACTCCACGTTCCTGGTGCCGCGTGCTCCGCTCTCGTGGTATCGCCAGGACGAATCTCTAGCCCGCGAGGTGGACAATG
The DNA here is from genome assembly GCA_021223825.1 of Drosophila ironensis. NCBI lineage: Eukaryota > Metazoa > Arthropoda > Insecta > Diptera > Drosophilidae > Drosophila > Drosophila ironensis. The sequence goes on from JAJJHQ010006980.1 coordinate 1,006,748, forward strand.
TGCTGCAGTCGGAGTTCGACAAGGTCGAAATCCTGCGCACCGTCTTCCTGCGCAGCCGCAAGCGGGCCAAGGACCTGATCAGCGAGCAGCTGCGCGAGTTCCAGCAGAAGCGAACCGCCGGCCTGGGCACAATTTACGGGCCCACCGACGACAAGCTGGCGGAGGCGAAGACCGACAAGTTGCGGGAGCAGATCATCGACAAGTATCTGATGCCCAATCTGCAGTTGCTAGTGTAAGCTGCCAACGATCTATACAATCTATAGGTGATAATTGTGTTTATTGCATCATTAGTGAGGAGGAGACCACTGTCCCCGAGGATGTGCGGAAGTTGGCCCTCTGCTCGGCTCTGTCAACGGTGATCTATCGCATTTTCAACACCCGTGCGCCGCCCAGCAACATTGTGGAACGAGTGCATCATTTCGTTAGTCGCGACAAGAGCTTCAAGTCGCGCCTTATTGGAAAGAATCGCAAGGTGAGAGCGCGTCTCTGCTTATGGCAATCTCACTCAAAATTCGAGTATATTCTCGTATTTATGTCACCGTCTCATCCAAAAATAATCGCATTCATTAATCGTATTCAATCCGCAGATGAATGTTCGTGGTCATCCATTGGTATTACGTCAATACTATGAGGTGACGCACTGCAATCATTGCCAGACGATTATCTGGGGTGTGAGTCCGCAAGGTTATCACTGTACAGGTGAGCGTCGCTCCTAAATATGTTTACAAAACTGAGTGATTTCCAGCGTTAAATGACCAATCGAAACGTTTTCGCAGACTGTAAACTGAACATACACCGTCAGTGCGCGAAAGTGCTGGACGAGAGCTGTCCCGGCCCATTGCCCCAGGCCAAACGTCTGGCCCATAACGATAAAATCAGCAAGTTAATGGGGAAGATCCGACCGCGCACCAGCGACGTCATGGGAAGTAAGTTGGGCACTATGCCATCTCGCTATTTCGTTTGTAAAATCCTAATTTTGGCTCTCGCCTGCCAGATGAAAAACGCAGTCGGCAAGAGGAAGACTTGGATGCAGATCTGACTCCAGGTGGGCTATAATTCAGCTATAATTTGATTGCATTTAATTGAAATTCTTTGAGTAGATCGCGGAAACTCGTCGATTGTACGTCAACCTTCGGACCGCAGGCCAGATGCCAACATCTCGTTGCGTTCGAATGGCAACACATCGTGCAACACCTCGGCGCTGAACACCACAGACTTGCAGGGCTCGTTTCACGGCAGCTGCGCGAACGACAGTATTACCGCCGCCGGGGGCGCCATGGATCTGTCCACCAGCGTGGCCTCCACGGCTCCGTCGAGCAGTGGATCCGTTTCCGCCGGCCTGAGCGGCATCGGCGAGATGGGTGCCCCGGATGCGGTGGACAAGGATGCGCGGCGAGAGCGGTACGCTTGGCAATGACAAGCAATCATCTGCTGTTGCTTAACTTTCATTTTTTTGGCAGCTACACTCAGCATCCGCAGCATAAAAGTGCCCCGGTGTCGGTGAATCGCTCGGAGTCGTACAAGGAGCGTCTGAGCAACAAGAGGAACCGCAACAGTCGCCGCAAGACCTCTGATCCAAGTTTATCGTCGCGACCCAAGTAAGTTGTTTGTTGCCCCAGTTCCTGACCTACTATCGGTCAGTTTATTTATCCTTTTTTTTTTCCTGTTTTGCCCGTCTCAACTTACCGAGTAAATTCTTCCATGCCAGGTGGGCACTCCCTAATCCTAAACTAAACCCTCCCGGTTGACCCCTCCCCCTAAGTAACCGGATATTAATTTTACTAATTAATGTGAATTGCGCCGCAATGCAATCAATACGCCGAGTACGCTCACTACTTTCCACAGCGGCGAAACTTTTCCACAAACTTTCCATTGCGTGCTGCGAGCTCGAAAGCGATTCGCTTCACTTTCGGTTTTCTCAGTTGTTTATTTCCTTGTTTTTAATTAAAGCACATTTAAGTTGGCAGGGATATGATTAGCAGGCATTACGCTAATACTTTGCCGGGATGATGGTCACGCCCCCGCAGGGTATCTAGCCTTCGGGTTGTCATTACACCGCACCGCCGGGGCTACCATTGTCCTCTGGCTTTTGTTTACGGTGACTATTATCGTATATAGTACGTACGTACGTACGTACGTACGCACGAGGGGAGCGGAACAGTCACTGAGGATAGTTGATTAGACGCCGCCGCCGGCATTGACATCGATTATATTGTCCGCCCAGGCATTCTGCCCATTCTACCCATTCTGCCCTGGGAGCGCTCATGCAGGCCGCGCCACGGCCAGTCCAGAGCGGTTAGTCAATGCCAGGTCGCCGCCTGGTGCCCAGCTACCGTCACTGCTTGGTTTCCAGTTGACAAACTGTTTGTGCAACTGCTTCCGACACATTTTCCAGCGGTGCCAGCCACCAGCCCCTGGCCGTTGCAATTGAATCATTGTTGCTCGCGCAGTGCCGCAGTGTCGCAGAGTCGCAGTGTCGGATAATCCGAGCATAATGGAGAGAAATATTCGTTTCAATCGCAGCAAAAGCTTCAAGACAACCCTCAATTTCGAGGGATTTAAGTAAATGATGCGTGCCCAGCATATGCAAAACGTTAAATACTGTTAATATGAATCTTGTTTCCAGCGAGGAACAGCACGATCTGGGTCTATCGAACGCCAACTATGTGGCCAGTTCCAATTCTAGTCTCTCTTCGGCTGGCGGCAGCGAGAGTCCCAGCACTTCGATGGAACACTTTGCGGCCGGCGGTGCCGGGGCTGTTGGCGGCGTTCAGGCCCTGACCCAGCACCAGTTGATCCAGCAACACGCCCAGCTGCACTGTCAGCAGGACTCCTTTCAGGGCAGCCTGCCCGGCACCAGTGCCGTTGGCAACTCGAGCTTCTGGAACGCCGGACACCCGGCCAGGCAGTGGAACCTGGAGAGCGACGACGAGGACGATGCCAACGAGGCGGACTGGAGTTCCATGGTGGCCGCCGAGATGCTGGCAGCTCTGACGGATGCCGAGAAGAAGCGCCAGGAGATCATAAATGGTGAGTAACCACAGGACCGGGCGGGTCTCTTCATGGCGGAAGTTATATGAGGGTTTCTGTTCCTGCTTGTTTTCAGAAATCTACCAAACCGAACGCAACCATGTGCGCACCCTGAAGCTGCTGGATCGCCTGTTCTTCTTGCCACTCTACGAGAGCGGTCTGCTGTCCCAGGATCACCTGCTGCTGCTGTTCCCGCCCGCCCTGCTGTCGCTGCGCGAAATCCACGGCGCCTTCGAGCAGCAGCTGAAGTTGCGACGCATTGAGCACAATCATGTGGTCAACCATCTGGGCGACCTGCTGTCGGACATGTTTGATGGCCAGTCGGGAGGCGAACTCTGCGAGTATGCGGCTCAGTTCTGTGCTCGTCAGCAGATCGCCTTGGAGGCGCTCAAGGAGAAGCGCAACAAGGACGAGCAGCTGCAGAAACTGTTGCGCAAATCCGAGTCGCACAAGGCCTGCCGCCGTCTCGAACTGAAGGACTTGCTGCCCACAGTGCTGCAGCGCCTCACCAAGTATCCGATGCTGTTCGAGAACCTGTACAAGGTGACGGTGCGCGTGCTGCCCGAGAACACCGCCGAGGCAGAGGCCATTCAGCGGGCGGTGGAGTCTTCCAAGCGAATTCTCGTGGAGGTCAATCAGGCGGTGAAGACAGCCGAGGATGCTCACAAGTAAGAATCATTTGAATATCCCCAAGCAATTGGATCTCTAATGGAAATATTTGTGCTTGCAGACTACAAAACATTCAGCGCAAGCTAGACAGATCCTCGTATGACAAGGAGGAGTTTAAGAAACTGGACCTGACTCAGCATCGTCTCATCCACGATGGCAACCTCACAATCAAGAAGAATCCCGGCGCTCAGCTGCACGGCCTGTTGTTCGAGAACATGATTGTCTTGCTAACCAAGCAGGTAACTTGAAGAGTTTGTGAATTCTTACAATTGTTTGTATTTCAATGCCTTATTTTCTGGTTAATAGGATGACAAATACTACTTGAAGAACTTGCACACCCCCTTGGTGGTGAACAATAAGCCGCTCAGTCCCATCATGAGCATTGACGCAGAGACCTTGGTGCGCCAGGAGGCGGCCGACAAGAACTCCTTCTTCCTTATCAAAACGAAGACAACACAAATGCTGGAGCTACGAGCTCCCAGCAGCTCCGAGTGCAAGACGTAAGATTTCTGCTGCTGCAAGCTACAAGTTGCATTGTATTCATCTTGTTTTTCCAATTTCTTAGATGGTTTAAGCACATATCGGATGCTACGGCCCAGCACTCGAAGAATCGTTCCAAGAACGCACCGGGCAGCCATGACACGAGCATCAGCGATCCAGCGCTCGCCACCCTTCCGCATTCCAGCACCAAGGATTCCCTGGAGCTGACCGCCGACGTGGCCCAGCCGATGGCAGCCACCGCCACGGTCACCACAACGCCGCTGGCCCCAATGCTACCGATAGCCACGGTTACGCCGGCTCCTGCGAGCAATACCAGCTCCATTTCGGGGGTACAGCTGCGAAATCCGCCTCGGGAGGCAGGCACCAACGATTCGGATGCGGATTACGTGAATACCCCGAAGCAGCGGCTGAGCCAAAACGAGGTTAACCGCTCGATGTCCATCCGAAGCAGTGGGGAGCCGAGCCAAAAGTACTCCGCCAACGGGCAGGCTGAGCAGCCGGGCGACGTCACTCTGCGGCACTCGCAATCGGCCCGGGAGTCGAGGGAATCGCGACCCGGATCGACCGGCGAAGGAGGAGACCGCACCTCCAGCTACGGATTGGTGGGCGGTCACTCGAAACGGGACAGTGCAAGCATTATATGCTCGAACAATTCGAACAACACGCGCACGCTGCTGATGCAGAGTCCGCTGGTGGATCCCACGGCCATCCAGGTCAGCTACAGTTCCGCACACACCGCCGAGCCCGTGCTGACGCCCGGCGAGAAGCTGCGCCGCCTGGACGCCTCGATTCAACACGATTTGCTGGAGAAACAGAAGATCATTTGTGATATTTTCCGTTTGCCGGTGGAGCACTACGATCAGATCGTGGACATTGCCATGATGCCAGAGGCGCCGAAAGACACGGCGGACATTGCGCTCGCCGCCTACGATCAGATTCAGACGCTGACCAAGATGCTGAACGAGTATATGCACGTGACGCCGGAGCAGGAGATCTCCGCCGTGTCCACTGTGGTTTGCACCCACTGTCACGAGAAAGACAAGTTGCGCAAGAAGGCGGTAGTGGCGGTACCCGCCTCCTCCTCCACATCCTCCACCAATGATACACCGCCACCGTTGCCGCCGCCCAACCGCCAGCAGGCGCAACCGCAGGCCCAGCCCCAGATACCGCCTGCGCGTCCCATGCCCAAGCTGCAGCCCCTGGATCTTGACGAAGTTGCCATACACGAAGACGACGACGGTTACTGTGAGATTGACGAGCTGCGCCTGCCAGCGATTGCCATGCCCACAACTCCGCTGGCTCCGTTCAAAACAGACCCGATATCTTCGCCCGAAACTGATGACGCGGAGTCGACGAAACGCCAAAGCACGGAGACAGTTCCTCGGGAGGCGGGCAAGCCGGAGGAGTTGGTGGCGGAAACGGAGTCGCCAGATAATCTTGCGGCTGCGAGTGAGCCACCTAAACCAGAGCAGCAAAATGTGGTGGAGGAGGCAGCCGAGGAGTCGGAGGAATCCACGACAAAAGTTGACGACAAAGCATCGGTGGAGGAAGTACCAAAAGCGGATAAGGAGGAAAATGCTGTGCCGGACGATGCAGAAAAGCCCGCAGAGGATAAAACAGAAGTCAACGAAGCAGTCGTAAATATCCATTGCTTTGTTTATCTTGATTGCTAGATTGCTAAGTTTTCTCCCATACAGATCACCGAAGTTGCTGGATCGAGAGTGGATAGCTCCACTCAGACACTTCCGGAAGTGTCTGTCGAGACGGAGAAGCAACCTGGAGGATCGGGCAGCACTTGCGGTCCGAATCGCATCCAGCATGCGAGTGTCCTCGAGCCAAGTGTGCCTTGTCATGCGCTTAGCAGCATTTTGACCGTACTGAACGAGCAGATTTCCTTGCTTTTGGTGGGTTTTCGATAGACAATATTATGTATAAATGATTGTAAACCTAATTTGTTATTATTTAACAGCCAAAAATTAATGAACGCGATATGGAGAGGGAGCGATTGCGCAAGGAGAATCAACACCTGCGGGAGCTTTTGGGTGCGCAACTGGGACGAATGCGAGTTGACGAAGTAAAGGTTAGTCTCAGGGAGGATTTGGCGAGGAAAGCAATGATTTATAAATGTTTGGATTATAGGAAACTCCGCTCGATCTTTCGAAGCTGATGCATGCTGAGGATGTAGAGCTCGATGACGATATTGACGCCATTTCCAACAGTTCACTGACGCCAACGCCCACGCCCGTTCCGCCCGATTTGGCCTCGAGCAGTCCCAGCGCCAGCGCCAGCGTCAGCGCCAATGCCAGCAGCCTGCAAGTTCAGGCGACAGCGGATGCCATGAGAGTTAACAGCACTGAGGACAAGGAATAGGAAACTTGTTTAATTATTATTTTCTTGTATAAAATACACACTATATATTTGTTCTTGTTTTCCCCGCCCCACCCCAACTCACACACGCATTTGTCCAATTGAATTGGTCCGGCGTTGTCAATGATTACGATCACGAGGATTATGATGATGATGATGAGGATGATGATAAAGATGATGATAATGAGGAGGAGGAGGATGATAAAGTTTTACGAGTAGCCTTTCTTAGAGCATGCCTTTTACTACCCCCTATTGTTAATGTAGCTACATTTGTTTCTTAAAAAATTATACATATGTGTATTCCACAAGAACCAATAACACTTTCTATTAAGCCCATATCGTGTCCCCCCTCGTAAAACTAAAACTAATGAAATACAAAACATATACATATATATATGCATATTATCGACTTAAAGAACTATGATATCGCTAAATACACAATGTTTGATACATTTATAAAGAACAATAAACCATATAAACTAGTTATATTGAGATCAGCGAGCAGTCCGGCGCGACGACCGACTTCTTTCAATGTAAAGCGAACAATCTCAATCCGATGCGATGCGAAGAGAAAATCCGATGCGATCGGATTTGGGGGCTTCTTGAGAGTGCATCTATAAATAGGATTAGCATCTCGTTCGAGTTGGTGGGCACGCAATTAGCGAAAGTACTTAGCAAAGCAGAGACAGGGCTCCTGTAAACGAGGGAAATTCCTCGCACCTCGCTGTTGGAAGTGTATTTATAATTGCTCAGTGTTGGGGAAAATTCATTTACTGAGCACTCTTCTCGCCCGCCGGAATACACACGTAACGACCGATGCAAGACTTTGGGGAAAATATTCAGCAGGTGCACAATGAAAAACTGGGCAGGTGAGCCGCTAAACTCAACTCCTTTGGGCGTCGCTTGGTTCTAAGAGTCCTGGTTTTCCCTGGGCAGGCATCTGGTGGCCGGGATAAACATCGAGCCCGGCGATACTCTGCTGGAGGAGCGCGCCCTCCTGGTGGCTCCGCACTGGGAATGCGGTCAGCTGAAGTGCGCCCAGTGCCTGCAGGAGTCGTATGTCATCTGTCGGCGGTGCCAGGTGTATCCCCTCTGCATGGACTGCAGCCAGCACGACAGCTTTGAGTGCGAGTTCTTTGCCAGCGGAGCAGGCAAGGCTATCTGCAAGGATCTGCTGGTGAAGAACTACGGCGTCTGCGGCCTGCTCAAGCTGCTGATGCTCCTGGAGGACCCAACGACACGGGACGATTGCCAGTCGCTCATGGAGAGACCTGTGAACCTGGAGGACTACCGCAATGGCGAGGGAATGTGGCAAGAGCACGAGGATCAGGTGGTGCGACCTCTGATGGAAAGCGGCCTGCTGGAAGTTTTGCCCGGGCAACAGTTGTCGTCCGATCTGCTGCATGCTCACTGCATTCGTATTGATAGCAATGCCTTCGAGGTGACGGCCCGGGATGGAGATACCCTTAAGGGAGTGTTTGTGTGCGGCGCCAGTTTGCCTCACCATTGTGTGCCCAACACGGTGGTGGCCCTGGACGAGCAGTTCAACATGAAGCTGTATGCAGCGGTTCCCCTCCAGCCCGGCGATATAATATACAACTCGTACACAAATCCCCTCATGGGCACCAGCCAGAGGCAGCACCAGTTGCGCCTCAGTCGTCGCCTGGAGTGCTCCTGCTCGCGTTGCCGCGATCCCACGGAAATGGGCACCCACATGAGCAGCATCAAGTGCCGGGAGTGCGCCCAGGGATTCGCCGTCTGCGAAATGGATGCCGATGGTCGGCCTGGAGATTGGCGCTGTCTGGATTGCAAGGCCACTTTGCCGGCTGCGGATGTGCACGAACTCTTGGCCGAGGTGGGCGGCTCCCTGGTGGAGGCCCGCGGGGAGCTGCAGGCCTACGAATCCTTGTTGGCCCAACACAAAGCGGTGCTCCATCCCAATCATTTCATGATTCTGGACATCAAGCAGAACATTGCCAGCATCCTGAGAGCCGCCGCTCTAATGAATTCCATGGAACAGCCGTGCAAGAAGCTCCTGGCCCGCCGCGTCGAGCTCTGCTCCGATCTGTTGCCCGTGTGCCGGGCTGTGGTTCCGGGCATTTCCAAGCTCTATGCCATCGGGCTGTTCGAGTACTTGCTGGCCCTGATGGAGTTGGTGGAACTGCAGTTTGCGGAAAGCGATCTCACCAAAAAGGAGTATGTGGTAAGTCCATAAATAACGATTTTTAAGTGGATGAATCCTTAAATTTCACCTCTCCAAAGTCTCATCTGAAAACTGCCAGCATGGTGGCCAAGGAAGCCATGGACCTGCTCCGCTTTGAGCCGGAAAACTCCGCCGAGGGCTACCTCTCCGATCGAATTTCCATGGAGTTCGAGCGCATTGATTCGGATTTGAAAAAGTACGGCGGGTAGCTTGCATCACTGCCACGGCGGCTGCAGTGTTTTAAATTTAAAATAAAATAGATTAGTCCAATGGAAGAGGAATGCCTTCCCTTTCTCGTCGTTAGTTGTGGCCACTTGCGTGGCTTTTTTTTGTGTTAGTACAATGGGTGCCGGCGACACGGTTCAACGTTTTGGCTGCAGGAATGGGAGTGGGAATGGGAATGGGATTGGGGCAAGGGAGGCGAATCATTGACCAAGAAATAAATAAAGAATTGTCGTTCAATTAAAAATAAGTCGGCAGCATTTCGCACTGGCTGTCAGTATGCCAAAGTTGGCCGAAGGGAACGGGAATGGCTGCAGTTACGGATGATTTTGCCAAAAAGTGCGAGGTGAAGCAGAACGAGACGCTGGGCAGGTGGGTTCTAATTTAACTACTTCTTGGATTCAACTAATATCCCTGAAGATTTGTGATTGCCTTGTGCAATATACGAGCGGGCGAAACTCTGCTGCTGGAGGAACCCATCCTGGTATTGCCTCACGTCGGTGACAGACGCTGCTCAAAATGTTGCAAGTTGACCGAGGCATTTTGTGGGTATGTACAGATACTTCTACTTCAAATCGGGTTTGTAATACAAACTACAAACTTTGTATTATTCTCGCAATTTCCTAGCAAGTGCCGCCTTTTGGCTTTGTGTGAAGATTGCTCCGAACACGATGCAGGAGACTGCGAAAGGCTGAGTAAGCTAAAACTCTCCGATCAGCAAGTGGAGCAGTTGCAGGAGAAGAAGCACTCGGAGGTGCAGATCGCTCTGAAATGTCTGCTGCTGAAAGAGCGCAAAGAAACTCTGACGCTTTACGAGGAAATGTCGCAAATGGAGACCCAACTTACGGCCCGAAAGGGTACTGACATCTGGAAAAACTACCAGGAACATGCCTACGATCCTCTACAAGCCTGTGGAGTGCTCAGTCAGCTTAATAGCCAATCGGATGTGGATCTTTTACAGGGTCTGCTGGGCATCCTGGATGTAAATGCTCATGAGATACGAGCCCCGGAGTCGGGTGGTTCCATGAGGGGCTTGTACCGCCGGGCCGCACTCTTTGCCCACAGTTGTATGCCCAATTTAGTGACTGCCATCGATGACGAGCGGCGCATCAAGGTCTATGCGAATCGTTTTATAGCCGCCGGGGAGATCCTCTACAATTGCTATACCAACGTCCTGCTGGGCACCGAGGAGCGTCGGCAAATCCTCAAGGCTGGCAAGTGTTTCGATTGCAGCTGCTCCCGTTGCCAGGATCCCACCGAACTGGGCACGCACATGAGCAGCTTCGTCTGCAGCAGTTGCGCCTGTCCTGGCGGCTACATTGTGCGTCAGCCGGACACCGGAACATGGCAGTGTCTCCTCAATCCGGAGCACACGCTCAAGCCGGACTTCGTGGCAAATATGCTGGAACGGGCCAAGGAGGAGATCTTTCATGCCCGCGATGATATCTATCGCCTGGAGCTGCTGCTGGCAAAGCTGAGTCGTCTGCTGCACGGGAATCACTACCTGATGATGGACCTGAAACAGAACATAGCTTCGATACTGCGCCAGATCCTGCAGAACATGGCCCATCGGCCGAACAGGAAGGTGTACGAGCGAAAGATTCGCTTGTGCCAGGAGATTCTGTTGGTGCTTAAAGTGCTGACGCCGGGTATATCCCGTCTGAAAGCTATAGCTCTTTATGAGCTGGCCAACACGCAGGCGGAGTTGGCTAGAAAGCTGTACACCGAGCAGGAGCAGAGCGCCAGGGATTTGCTGGTGGGCTGTACTTTCTGTTGTCTTGTAACCCGTAAATATACGAATTCTTTCAGGTGGAGCTGGAGCAAACTGAGGTGATGATGCGTGAGGCCCTTCGCATGCTGCTCTTTGAACCTCTGGCCACTCCCGAGGGCCAGTTGGCGCGCAGCATGCTGCGGGAACTGAAGGAGCTGCAAAACGATATAAAAATGCTACAGGAGCCAAATGATGATGTGGTGCACTAGGAACTTTTTAAACTTGTAACCGCCAAAATTTGAACTTCAAACCGATAGTTGCCAGTGTTGGTCAGGCCTTTAAGCTCCATTTAAACCGCACAACACTGCCAAGCTCATTTGTTTTGTTTTCTAGTTTAAACAATTAAGCAATAAAAGCTCCGCTAAACAAAAGAGTTAAATGTTACTTTGGTTACTGTATGGTAGTTAACACAAAAGACCCACACCAAGGCTGGAGGGATGCCAAACAGCTGATGGGCACGGGAAGAACCCCTAAAAAACAACCCCGCCAAGCAGGAAGGGTTCCCCCGTCGTTTGGGGTAAAAGAGAAAAACTCTCGCTCAGTTGCGATTTGCATGCGCTGCAGCGTAGTGGCCGTTGCGGAAGCTCAAGCTGTAGACTAATCACGG